>JARHVA010000277.1:3085500-3784000 GCA_037957365.1 Torreya grandis | reverse complement strand
GAACAAAACAAACTAGGATACATATTATAGAAGACCTAAAGAAAACTAAGGTCAATAAATTTTTTTATTTGATCCATATTTCCTATTAGAAATATTTGTTGTTAAAGGAATTAGGTTTTCCTAAATAGAAATAAATTAGTAGAATAGTTGATGCTCATGTTGTTATTTATAAGGAGAAGATTAAAACTCCACCTTTTCTGCTAACAATTAGAATTATTGGCAAAAACTTACAAATTTATTTGGTGAATTTAGGTGCTTCAGGAAATTTGATGCCTTATGTCATTTGATAGTAGTTGGGTTTTACTCCTATGAAGTCTAATAGAAAATTTATCTAGTTGGACAAGTCCAAAGTCAAGGTGGTTGGTGAACTCAACCATATTTACATGTAGTTATCTTTTGATCTAAGGGTGCAATAGTTCATTGACATCCAAGTGGTGGATATTCCTGATGCATATGGAATGCTTCTCAGTAGAGATTGGTTTAGGACCCTAAATGGATACATGGAAATTGATTTCTCCCATATGTAGATCTCATGGTATGACATCCCAACCAAAATAAAATTGAAAGAGAGCCCAAAATGAATCATATGATCATTGAGTACAACAAGATGAATGGGATCTTATTTGAAGAGTTTAAACTTAGATTCTATGCACTTGAGAAATAAACATAAGCCTATGATAAATTCTCCATCAACATGTTGATTGTACATGAAGGAAACAAATTTGAATAACTTGATTAGCTAGATGAGGAAGATATCCTATGTGCACTTGAACTTCCTTTACTTTAAGCAATTTCCTTAGAATTTGAGAAGATAAAGCATGGTTTTCAATATGAGAACAAAGAGTCTTAAGGTTTAGAGATATTAAATACTTCTATTTTAAATAGTTCAATGCCCATGCTTGTTATTGAATACCAAGCCATAAGGTCATTGTTAGTAGAGGATCAAAAGGAAATCTCATTAGGGGATGAGGAAAGGGACAAAGAATTCAACATATAAACAACATATAATCCTCATAGTTCATTATGCATAACTAAATATCACATATGGACCTTGAAGTTTGATGGATCTAATTCAAAGAGTAGTTTTGGTGTTGGAATCAAACTCATCAACCCATGATAAAATTCATAATTTGCATCCTTTCAATTGCAATTTTAATGCACCAACATCGTATCTGAGTATGAAGCATTAGTGCATGGACTCTAGTTTACTCTTAGAAGGAAATTCTAGAATTTCAAAGTCTTTGGTGATTCAGAATTAGTGGTCAAGAAAATTATAAGTCATTATGATTATAATGACAAGTATCTATCCAAATACCATAATAGAGTGTGAAACCTAATTTAATATTTAAATGGATTTAATATACAAACATTACCCAAAATAATAAATCACATGGTAGTTTATTGGAAACAAATATGAGAACTTTGGAACCAATTGCTAACTCTAAGTTGAGGAGGTTTTTAGTGGAGTTAGTTCTAATCTTTTTGTACCCAATAATGTTAAAAACTTATAAGTATTCAAATATGATCAACACATCATAATATTCATTAACAACACTGATATATTTGAATATCAGATTATTGATGAGGATGATAAAGGAGAGTTTGAGCTAGATGAAGAATGAATAATCAATCTGAAGACCAGGAGCATATTAAAAGGTATGAATTGATAGAGAGGATTTTTGACATAGAATATCATTATGAAAAGGATAAAATAGCCCTCACCAATATTATTCCACACCAGCATTACAATTTGGGAGGTGTAAATGAATTAAAATGTGTACTTTTAGATACAACTTGCACCCATGATGAAAATTAAGGAATTATGTGAGCCTTAAAATAATTCAGGGACTTTACTAAATGGAGATATGAATATTTTAAAATGTTCAATACCTCCATACTTACACCATTCCTCTCAATCCTAGATTTAAGTCATTTCATAAGAAGCAAAGACCATTGAATTAACTACTAGAACCTTTAGTATTCAAATAAGTGTAGAAGCTTCTATCAGTAGAGATACGAATCTATGTAGAATTTTATAACCTAAATAAATCTTTACATAAAGATAACTACCCACTACCTTAACTAGATGAAGTATTATAGATAATGAATGGTTCCCAAATGATGCCATTATTAGATGGCTACTTAGGATATAATCAGGTGATAGTCAATTATGAGGACATGATCAAAACATCATCCACAACTAAATAGGGCACATTATCATATAAGAGGATGGCATTCAACCTATTCAATGTAGTGTTACCTTATAACATGCCATGAACAATACATTCAAAGATATCATTGGCAAATGCAATATCATATAAATGGTTGACTTGTCTATCTTTTTCAAGCGATGAGCTAACCATGTGAAGGAAAATAGAATGGTACTTCATAAATGCAAAGACCATAGAATTTACTTGAATCTAAATAAGTTCATATCTAAAGTAACTAAAGAGAAGTTTCTAGGCCACATTATCTCTAAACGAGGTATTTACATAGACCGTAAAAGAGCTAAAGAAATTTTAAATATTCCATTACCTAGAATCAAGAAGGATCTAAAGTCATTCTTTTATTAAGATAAACTTTGTGAGGAGGTTCATCTTGAGCTTCAAACAAATAGTCTGACCCCTCAACAACATGCTCAAGAAGGATGCCAAGATTGAATGGACCCATGGAGTACAAATGGCTTTCAATGAGATATTAAAGTAAACTATGAACACACTAGTGCTCATAAGTCTAGACTATACATAATCATTTTACATATACTCCTTTGATTCAAATCATTCATCTACTCCTTTGATTTAAATCATTCTAGTGTTGCAATCCTAATGTAGAAAAAAGAAACTAGGGATGAGAGGCTTGTCTCATTTATGATATTCCCACTCAAAAATGTTGAACTCATATATTTAATGATTTAAAAAGAAGTTTTTTCCTTGATTAAGGTATTCAATAAGTTTAGATATTAAACCTACACAATGAAGTGTTTATTGTTATGCCTGACCCAACTATTAAAGTAATGTTGATGCAAAATGAGCTAGGTGAATGACATGGGAAATGGATGACTATTCTGAAGGAATTTGATCTAGAGATTCAATCAATGAAGATTGTGAGAGGTCTAAGACTCATAAAATCAATGGTTAAAGTATATTCATAGATGGTATGACAACACTATGTAGTGTCAAACATCATAAATGATGATTGGTATGAAGACATAGTCTACTATTTATTTAACAATAAGTGTCTAGATCATATGAATTCCACCCAAATAAGAGTTTTGGGTCTAAAGAGTATCCATTTCATGATTGAATAATCTATATTATTCATAATAAATCATGAAGGCATATACCTGTGAAGCTTAAACAAGAATAAGTGGCTAAAGTACTCAAGGACTTCCATGGGAAGTATGGAACTAGACATGGTTTAGGAAGTGCTATATCCCATCAAGTGCCTAAAGTAAGGTATTACTGGTCATATGTTTTTAAATATGCACATGCCTATGTCTGAGGCTATCATACCTACCAAGTTGATACACACATAGAACACACCCATGACATGCCATTGTAGTCGGTCATAAAATTATGACCATTCATAAAGTGGGGATTAGACTGTGTGGGATCCATCAATGCTAATTCTTCCATAAGACACAAGTTCACTATTTTTTCACTCATTAAACTAAAGCTCAAGCATTTTATAATTGCACAATTGATATGGTAATCAACTTCTTTGAAGAGAATATAGTCACTAGGTTTGGGATGCCATTTATTCGTATATGTGATAATAGCCTTGATTTTTCCTCATTGTAATTCATTGAATGGGCCTATAATAATTAATAAATTCTCAAAATTTTATCCAACTATTATCTGTTAGGTAGTGGGATTGTTGAATCAATGAATAACACTATGTTAGATTTAATTAAGAATGTCTTAGAAAAGAATCCTAGAGACTAGCATAAGGTTTTAAAATTTGCATTATGGTATGATAGGACCAAAATTAAGTCTTCTCTAGGTACTTACCCATATCATTTGGTATATGCCTCATATCCTATCTTCCTAGTGAATTTAAGAATCCAAACCCTATAATTCATGAGAGATTACTTGAATACCAATAATAGGGTAGAGTCATACCTTCTGAATTTGATGCAATTGGAAGAAAAATGTGATTCAACCCTACTACACTTTAGTGGGCATCAAGAAGTCATCAAGGGTTGGTTTGACAGGTTTGTCAAATTGAAGATTTTGGGATATCCAATTTAGTCTTTCTCTGGGACAAGATGCATGAAAATTAGGGTCAACATGTAAAATTTTATGCCCTTTGGCTTGGACCCTTCCAAGTTTTTAAAATCATGGGAAAGAATGCATTCTACCTAAGGTGTCTAACTGGTGAGGATGTTCTATTACCTATCAATGGATAGTTATTCAAACATTATTTCTAGGCTTGAATTGGCTTGGAATGGTCTGTAAATACCTTCTTTTGGTTTTTTTGCTTTCCCTTCCTTGTTTGCTTTCTTGATTTGTTTTTAATGTAGATTATTTCCTTATTTTTATTTCTTTTTACTACTAGTTTAGCTTCATTATTATTTATTTTTGGTCTAGATTGTTTATTTTTTCTTATCAATTCTATTTGATCAGTGAACGATGAAGGAAGGGTTGTATATAAGCATCTTCAAAGTTGTTTTATGACTAAAATATTCTGAGTAATCCTCAGCTCTAGATTTTTTCTCTAAGTTAATTTCAAATTTCTAAAATATTATGTGTATTATGAATTGGTTTGTGTTTTAGTGGGCTTGGGTGAACTGTTGGAATTCTAAAGATATTCCCTTAAAACATTTTCTCAATATGCACTTTAATTATTCTTAAATTTGCTTGGATTAAATTGTTGTAGCCAAAGGTCTAATAGTGAAAACTTTATAATTTTTCATTTCATTTACCATGGTAGTCCCCAACACAAAATTGAGACAATGAAAATAAAATAAAGAGAGAAAAAGGAAAATAAACTAAAATATATTATTTTAAAAAACTCATTTTCTTGCTGATTCAAGCAACCTCTACCAAGGTTATGCACTTTCAAGCAACTTCTAAAGATATTCCCTTAAAACATTTTCTCAATATGCACTTTAATTATTCTTAAATTTGCTTGGATGAAATTGTTGTAGCCAAAGGTCTAATAGTGAAAACTTTATAATTTTTCATTTCATTTACCATGGTAGTCCCCAACACAAAATTGAGATAATGAAAATAAAATATAGAGAGAAAAAGGAAAAGAAACTAAAATATATTATCTTAAAAAACTAATTTTCTTGCTAATTCAAGCAACCTCTACCAGGGTTATGGATGCCCAGCTAGTAGTAGAGAAAGGATTTGAGTGGGATCAAAGATAAATTCATTAGGGCTATGGATATTCTTGGTTGGTAGTGGATCAATTTCCAGGTGAGCATTCCCAAGATGGAATTCATTAGCTTGATGGTCCCAATTATAGTAACTAGTCCTTGAAAATTCTAGAAAGGGAAGGAAAACATTTGAACACACTGATCAATGAAATTATTTGATTTTATTTTATAATCTTCCCTTGTCATTTCATGAAGTGATTCAAGTTTCATGCATTGTTCTAAACTGATGATTTTGGTTAAAGACATGTTTCTATCATTCTAAAATACTCGGGAGTATTTTCCAATAGAGTCACTATTTGTTGTTTCTTGCACAACATGCCCTAATTTCATCATGAGATCATGGAACCTATTTTTGGTCTCGAGTTTGGTGTTTTTCTTTGATGGAGTTTAGTGGTTTTGACCTGATTCAAATTTTTGGTCTAGCTAAAAAAACCCTAGATGTGAAGTTTGAATTTTAGGCTAGCTTCATTCTTTTAACTAAGTCAGAAAATCAAATGTTCATTATATCCACTTAGCCTAAAAAAATATTTATGGATTCATTGATATTATTATCTAAATTGGATAAATATAAATAGTCTTAGCTCTTTTAAAACATGTTTTTAAAATGCATGAAAATTGCCTTATGGGTAAAATTTGACTTAAACTTAGGTAGGTTATCTAACTATATTTACATTTTTTACTTTCCATCCTTGAAATTAATTCCATTTTTTGATTTATTTTAAATTTAATTAGTTAATTATTTGTGTTTTTTTATTATTAAACTTACTCACTTTATCTAAAAATGGACTAAACTGGCTTTAATTTTATGAAAATAGGATGATTTTATCCATTGAAGTTATCTCCATTTAGTCCCATTTTTTTGCTTTCAAATAAAAATGACTAAGTGTATTCATGGTTTCATATTTATAGACTTAGTGCCCTAGGTGAACTAGGAATATCCACTTGTCATTCAAATCCCTCTTGACAAGCCTTCAAGAGTTAGTCATTTTACATTGAGTCTTCCAAGCCTTAGGCAAGTGAAATGTGACCACTATCACAATCATGTTTCCTCACTTCTTTGATCCTTTTCAAAGTTTTGAACTTGGTCCGCTAGCTTTTATAAGTAATGAATGATGCCATGTGGCATAATCCTACTTCTCTATGGCTCCAAGGTAAATTAATACAATTCTAATTTGTATTAGACCTTCTAGATAAGTGGGATGCTGCTAGGTGTTATGATCCTAATCCCTTGCTTCATTAGGGTAGTATGTATGTCTTCAATCCTTTGACAAGGCTCTAGATGAGCAAGATCACAATAAGTGTCATAATCTCATCTCATTAGGACCAAAAATTCAAATAGTGTAGGTCAAGTTCCTAATTAAGAAGTGGATAAATGAAGGGATATTGCATGACATGGTTGCACCCATATATAACATAATGACATCCTTGTCAGTAGTACATAGGATAAATATGATGGTCATTTTTCTCATAAAAATCATCAAGTCCAGAATGGTTTTCCTTTGAGACAAATATTTGAATTTGCTTAAATCTAAAGGGTCTTAATAATTTAAATCTTTTTTCTATTATGCATTAAGGTTTTCTCTTGGGGCATAATTGACATATAATTTTTTTAATTGGTTAAGATTTTGTATTTCTTTATCTTAAGTCCTAGTTACTTTATCTATGATTATACTTAATGGAATAAGTATTTATATTATTTTATCATGACTTAATTAATTTATTCATAAAGGGACTAATTAGGCTATTGAGTTTGGGCAAATGTTGGAGTTTTATTCACTTAATGTGCTCCATTTCTACTTATTTTCATTCAAAAATGGCTAAGTGTTTATAGTTTTTCATTTTTTATGTTTAATTATTTTATATATTTTGGGTTGGAATTAACTTTAATACTGGAAAAATAATTATTTTTATTCACTTATTTTCTCACCTCTTGCCTTTCTATCAATATTTAGACTTAGCCATGTTCCATTTGAAATTTCAAAAGGGCTAATGGATATTTCATTTTCTTTCAAGGCTCAAGCGAGCAAGTAGTGGCCACTTATTGATTATTTGCTTCTTCACTACTTTTTGGTCTTAATCACTTTTTGAATAACTATGAGTTATCAAGTGAACATGATGCAATCACGTGTCTCAACCTCACCTCATCACTTCCTTGGGTCATTTAGAACAATGATCATACCAAATATCTTTTAGGTAAATGGCATGATGATAAGTGGTAAAATATCATTTCCATGGACCTTCAGGATGGTAAAAAAAAATTGAGTAAACAACATATCTAATGGATACCTAGGATGAGGCCACATGTCAATATATCAGATCCCTGGGGTAGTCAATACATATTGGGCATTGGACCAAAACTTGAGAGATCCTAAATGAGCAAGATAACTCTACTTATTAAGAACTATTGCAACCTAACAAGAGAATAATGAAGGAATTTGGGCCATTAGTTGAATAACTAAAGAGTGACGGGATGGCATATAATACTGACTATCAATAAGAAACATGATAGTATCCCCTAGATGGTAAAATATTACTATGTGGTGAAGGATGACATAATAAATCTTGATTTTTAGCTTAGGTTACCAAGTCATCTTGAGTGAAATAAGAATCAAAATTGATGATTGGTCTAACTCATCAAATCATTAGAGGAACCAAGGACAAAAAATGATTATGTCCAATCTAAATTACAATGCTAAATTGTAAAGGGACCTCTTAATGGTAATATCTATCATAAAATACATAATTCAATTCTAGTAGGTGGTGACATTAAATTTTGACCTAACATGGACATTGGGTTTAAGTGATGAGAATAAAGGATAAAATATTGCCTTAATAATGTAGGTATTAGCTATGCAAGGTATGGCCAACTGATCATTCCAATGATTTCTAACCACTTTTGACCACACATAATTAAATTTAAATTTAGCTAATGTGAATTTTATATTAACTTCCTTGGGATTGAGTGGGATCCTTACGGATTCAAATTTCAAACAAATTGATCTCAATGAATTCTTGCAACCATCTGGTGGTTGGCCAAGTAATGACCTGAGGAATTAAAATTACATATAAAAGACCAGCTCTTCAATTAAATAAGTGTTGGATATTTTATTGATTGAAATAATAAGAGATAGTTAGACAAGAGATTAGATATATTTGCCTCTTTTACTTATGCACTTTTATGCTTTCTAGTTAGCTTTTCTCTTGGTATGAGCCAAGGTTATTTGGGCTCAGTTATGTATTCACCTAAGTATGTGATGAATCTGAATCAATATTTCATGAATTATCCTCTTTTAAAAATCCTTGTGAAGTTATATTCATTTTCTACACATGTATATGGTGACATTGTTTCCCTCATTCACATAGTACTTACCTCATCCTCAGACTCTTTCACCATTTATGTCTTGCTTTTGTGTTATGTTGATCAAATAAATAATAATTTATAAAAAATATTTGTCTACTCAATAGGATCATACAAATCAAATAGTAGGCCCATCTTTTCTTTCTTCCTACTATATATCTTTTGATATTTTTACAATATGTTAGATTAGTTGAGAGTATCCTGATTTGTAATCAATCATGCAAGTTTTATTCAAGTTGCATATTATTTGATTTCCATCATTTTTTGTATTATTGAATTTAGCTAGAGAAATGGTAAGCACTAATCAGTTATAATTTTCTTGATAAATCTAAATGAGATGATATTTTGATCTCAATAGTCTGAGTTTTCTTTCACAAGTGTTAATCTAAAGCAATAAGGCCCCTTGAACTATAATATTACATAATGACCAATTGAGTAAAATCCATGCACTGAGACTAGTAGATATAAACCTTGTGAAAGTTCTCAAAACTTCCTTTTAGGAGAGGCAGGGTGAGCCATCACTTGGCATATAAATTTAGTGTGCCAAACCACATATAAACAAAATATAATACCCAGGGAAAGAAAGAGAACATAATTATTTATACTATGCCCATGAAAGGAAAATTAGATCTAAAAAATAAATACATAATTCTAATTTTTTTGTAGGAGGAAATCCTAAAGCATGTTTGGTTTTGGTTCAATTAAAGATAGAGGAAAGCTTCTATAAAATGTTCTATCCTAAATATTTATTTCACATGAACATACTATAGAACTAAAATGTTTGATTGAAACAATGTAATATTTAGATCTTGGTAATAAATGATAATTTATTGGAATATAACTTATTTGAGCATGTGCAATAAAAATAACAAGAACTATATAATCAAGGGTTAGAAATAATAATATCTTATTTTTAAAAAATTTATAGGTTATTAGAATGATTCATGTTCATTTCATTTCTATAAACTAACTCTATGTTTTTTTTATTCCAACTTTCAACTATTTTCCCTACTCAGACACTTGTGTCAATCTTGGGGCACTTGCGTCGATGCAAGTGTCCTGATCTCAACAGAAGTGTTCAATTATGAATATGTACTATAATTGAATGTGTATTTTATTGAATATGTGCTTATAATTTTATTCCTATTTTACCTTTAGATAATGTTTAGATCTTGTGCAAAATAATTTTAATAATCAAAACCCTAGATTCTTTGTATTTGACTACCGATGGCTTGATAAAAAGGGGTCAGCACATGAGTAAAGATAATCCTATCAAACCTTATATTGCTAAGTGTTTCCTACATAACTATATAATATAAGGAGGTCCTTAGATTTGAATGTAGTTCTCCCTCTAAGGAGTGTTTATGTAATGGTGATTGTGAAACTATATGCTCTTTCTCCTATTGTAACCCTCAGTATAAGCAATGCAAGTGCAATTTGACATTTTGTAATACTTTAAACTTTAGTAATATGAAATTGAGTATGTTTTTCCCTAACTTATGTAATATAAAATTTAAAAATAGGGACCCATAAGTGTTTGAAATATTTATTTGGGGCCTTAAACCTTAGAAATCTGTAATATGAATTCATTAATTTGAAAGTCTAAGGTTATTTTCAAAAGTCCAAATTTATAGAACTTTGAATTATGAAAATCAAAGCTTGAATGATTATATAAAATATTTTGAACCTTGGGTTTTCATGAGTTCTTTTTAAAAATGGGTGCTTTGATTTATGGACTAATATATCTAATATTATTTGTCTTAGTGTTCCTATTGTTTTAAAATTATAGGACTACCAACCATATTTGTTAAATAATTTATGATTAGGCATTATCTTTATTACACAAGATTAAGATAGCTAGCATTTATATGTTCTTCAAAACCTTTGGATTTCACAAAGTTTCTAAGTATTTGAAATCTCCATATTTTATACATTGATAGGTGGTGATATTTCATTACACAAATCCTTCAAATTTCAAATAAAATTCTAAGTAACTGAAGTCTCCAAGCTTTGAAACACTCCATGTGGATCCTTTTCATGAACCAAAAAATATAGAGGCTTTAGAAAATTTCAATCAGTTAAAATACCCAAGCTCCTAAAGTCTAATGGTTCTGATATTCCATAATATCAAGTATTTTCCACTTGGCATATTATCATCAATTAGAATCTTAGAAGGATTAACATAGTCTAATGAGCCCAAGCTCCTATAATCTAATAGCTCTAATCTTTTGAGCCTTACATAGGTGATACTTGGCACATTTTTGTTCAACCATAATTCTAAGGGTACAAAGTCAAAGTCAATGGCTCAATAGCCCTATGGCCCTGAGTCTCTAAACCTCCAACAGATCTGAGAACATGCCATGTGGGTGCTTTGATTTATGGAATAATAGATCTAATATTCTTTGTCCTAGTGTTTTTATTATTTTGAAATCGTAGGACTATCATCTAGAATTATTAAATCGTACACAATCGAGACTTATCTTTATTACATAAGATCAAGACAGTTGGTGTTTCTACATTATTTGGAGCCTTTATATTTCACAAAGTTTCTAAGTCTTCTAAATCCCCAACTTTTAGATATTGACATGTGGCAATATTTCATTACACATAGACTTCAAATTTCAAATAAAATTCTAAGTATCTCAAGTCTCCAAGATCTTAAATAGTCCATGTGGAGCATAATCATGAGTCCCAAAGTATAGAGACTTTACAAAATGTCAATCAATTAAAATACCCAAGATCCTTAAGTCTAATGGTTCTAAGCTTCTACTAGCTCAAGTATTTTACACTTGGCATATTATCATCAACTAGAACCTTAGAAGGATTAACATAGTCTAATGGTCCTGAGCTCTCATAGTCTAAAAGATCTTATCTTCTAAGCCCTGTGTAGGTGAAACTTGACATATTTTCATTCAACTACAACTCTGGGGTTATAAAATAAAATTTAATGGCTCAATGGCCTTGAGTCTCTAAACATCCAAGAGATTTAAGAGCATGCCACATGTCTGCATTCCATTCACCCAGATCATTCTAGGACATACACAATTTAAATAATATAGGCATACATAAATTTAATCTCATGAGATATCATAGGCCTGATATTCCACCATATGGCTCAATAACATTAACTTGTGGCTGCAGAATATACAAATAAATTTTGTAAATCTAAAGGCTTGAACAAGTAGGGAATGGAAAAGTGTCACAATCTAGAGTATGCATGGTTATGGTATGCATAAATAAATTCAACAAAAAAATAAAAGAGTTGGTAAATGAGGAAGGGATAACTGTTTCAAACTAGATGACTAGACATATAAAGTTAGTGAATTATTTTCATTTAACAAGTAAGGTAAACCCACCAAAGTTGATTGTTACATTCGAATTAAAAAGAGAACTAAATAAAAATACCATTATTATCATTTATGATACATGAATGTATTCAAATCTCATTCCTTTTGGAAATATATGTAAAATCTATACAAAGGCTAGTCACTTCTCCATTATTCTATTAATTAAGCACTACAATTTTGATCCCTCAAACATTAAAAATCCCTAATTTTATCTATAAGATTATACAAATGACCTAGATGATTCATAAAAGGAATTACAACATCTATATTATCATAATGGTCTCATCTTCAAAGTAAGTGAGTGTTCAGGAACCTTATGTATATTCATTCATTAGAGGGATCAAATTCTTGAACACTATATATAAAAAAGTGCTCTTAACTTCAAATTCTTACATTATTTAGCGCTATGAGATGCAATGGAGTCTATGATTACGTATCCTGCATAGGAAAAAATATGCCTTGATGATAAGTAATACATAAATGACTTGTTACCAATTAAATAACTAGGACTTCACCAAGCTACATCAAAATTATAGGTAATGCCTTGCACATACCTATTGAGAGATTTATTTAATAATGGAATGTTTTCTAGGGTTTGTTTACATATTAGTAAAATAAAAAATGTTTTTTTATTTATTTCAAGTAGGACACTTAAGAGATATCATAGATTATCCACCCCTAAAACTGCATACAACTAAGTCTCAACCAATGTGTGGCTTGAAACTAATATAGTAGAATGATAATTAATAAAATGGCTATTTAAGGAGAAAAGATTAAATCTTAAGTGGGTATTTTACTCCAATAGCATTATTAATAGACCTAGGATTAATATTTCCATGGCTTTCCTCAATATATTATATGGTTTTCCTCCAATGGCATATATTCAAGATGAATGGGTCCCCCTCTTAGATATTCTATTAATCTCATATAAAATATTTTCCCTAGGAAAAGTTATAAGTGTTAGGTTGAAGTCAAAAAAATTTAATTCACTAGAACAAAGGCCAGCTGATAAATTTTGTTACATGATGTCCTACTTACTGGATGTAGTATTAGGCATAGTTCACAAGACCCATGGGTAACTATGGCATCCATCAATAGAATACATGGGTAACTAAATCTATGAATATTACTCTTTCATGTTCATATACAATTTCAAAAGTGATCTACAAAGGATATATGATGATATAAATCCCCAAGTGTACCAAATTATTCATGGTACCCAGATGCCAAAATTGTCTAAAAATATAATAAAAGCATTAAAAAATGGGAGACTAATGGTATTACCCTAATGGTATGATAATCATAATAGAAGGCATAAAATACTCTTCCTTGTTCCTGATTCATCAAGTTAAAAAAAATAGAGCTAGAGATTGCCTACCAAATTCAATATGTTAGGCTAGAACCATATAGACTATTAATTTGAAACCCCTGTAAACATTGGATAAATTTAATATGTTATTAGATCACATTTAAAATAAGTGGAGAAGGCCATGACTTATTATCATAATTTAAAGGTGTCCCTATTTAGGAATGGGAACCCAAGAACAAGGTCGTGGCATATCTATAGCTCCTTAAAGGAAAGAAAAATGTGAATGTTTTATATGGTCACAAAGAACATGATCATGATGTTATCTTTATAAATATATCTAATGATATAGAGGTCTGGTTAAGAATGAATAATAATCTAATTTCTATGATTAAGGCTCAAACTCTTTAGTATGACCTTGAGGTTACAGAGGAACATGTACAACAAGTATCAAGCTATCAGTGGCCTCCAATCTAGCCATGGGATTTAGGGGCACAAAAACAACCTCCCTATATGAAAAAAGAAAAAATATATTTGCAAGAAGAAGAGTCAAGTAGCTATAGGGAGTCTAACCCTCAAATAATGAAGGAAATTTTAAAATTCCTCCCTATTCTTCAACCACCCTCCACATCTTTAGATGATACTACTCTAGTTTTTGGAATGGATACAAAAAAGGAGAAATCTACACTTCATCTAGATAAAAAAAGAATAACACTTTTGTTATGATGCTTCTATCACCTATCACAATAACCACTTAAGTTAGTCTCCCTAAATTTTTACAAGCTTCTTTCTTTTCTATTTAGGCATATCTAGTAAGTTCACTTCCATACACAACTATCAATGAATAAACATCTCCTCAAACACTCCTTACCATGCCATCTCTCACTCTATTATCATTTCCCTCCACTATGGTTGTCCCACCAACATTTCCTTCACCACCACATATAATAGTGCTTTCTACCACTATAGTTCCTTAAATTGTTTCACCATCTCCTCAACCTTCCACTGCCCCTATGGTAATTTACCAAAAGAAGCCTAAAAATCTTCCCACTTTATCCAAGGGCAAGTAGTTAGAAGAGAGACCATCACTTTGTCTTCTAATTATAGAAGAATCCCTTGATGAAGAGTAAATAAAGGAAGAGGAGCCTAAACATATAATATTTTTAGTTAAGTACTCAAACTATGAAGAGTAAGAGCATGTAGGGAAAATAAAGGGGTTAGAACCTAAGATAAGAGAAGAGGCACCCCCAGATGATGATGAGGTAAAATTGGAAAAAGCTAAAACCATGAGCCTGGGAGGTCAGCAAGGACAAGAAACTCTAGTTGACACTTTGGATCAATAAATCCTCACATAAGAATAGAGATAAAACATTAATGAGGTGTTTTTTCCCTTGTTTCATCTATTTATAATACAGAAGTTCTAACTATAGATTTAACTCCAGCTATTATTGTATCCTGTTCCAGTTTATTCATCTATTATTTCATCTACCAAGAAAATAAAGAATCCTAAGAAGGCAATCCATTTTGATAATTTGGTAATTATTTCTATTTTTAATCCTAAAATGCCACCAGTTCTAAAGAAATATTCAACTCAACTAGATTTTCCAATGCATCATACTTCACGCCTAAAATCACCTAATGTGACTATAGAGAGGATCCTAAGTTTAACGAAGTATGTGGCTAAATTAATTCCAATAAGGGAACCTTTTTCATCAACCTCCCTAGTTCCCAATTCTAATAAATGCATCAATGACACCACTAATAATAACACCCCCTCCTATGACTCCTCCACCATCCACATTTGAATACCCATATACAGTAGAAGAAGAAAGGTAACTTTTTGTTCCCCAATGGGTGAAAGAGTATAAAAAATATGAGGGATGAGAGATATAATCTGGTTGTTATATAATTACCTATAGTCTCTACCTAGTTTGATAAGAAGAATAAAACCATCCAACAGGTAAGGAATAGGAAGGTAGTGAACCTCAATACCAAAGAGGAGATGGAATTTGAACAAAGGGAAAATGTGTTTCCCTTGTCAAATAAGGCTAAGAGAGATCCTAATGATCCCAATAAATATAATGAAAACTTATATGAATTTATAGACACAACTATTGAGGCTATGAAGGATATGTACAAGATCAAGGAGGAGGCAAAGCAGATATTACTATAGAGTCAAACTATTTAGGCCCCTCCATAAATTGTTTAGAGTGTGCAAAGTATAGCCACAAGGCTATATGATATTTTGGACTCCATTAGGGTTTTATAGGGTAGAAATCCAAATGGAGAGAAATAAGGTGCTTAAGTTATGGTACCAATATAAATAACTGGAAAAGAGACTAAATTTATTGATTCATTATTCCAAGAGCATTACTTTTAATTAGATGATTTGATGTCTAGTCAAGATGTAGCCTAGGCTATAAACTATGTTATTACTAAGAGAGATACTACCCTTGCATAGCATAATCAAGTGAAGGCTTTGTCACTGAATTTTATAAATCATGATAACAAATATTTGGGGATTTTGAATGACATGATGGTTACTAATGTGATCATTCCTGTAGGTAAACTAGCTAATAGGCAAAATTTTGAGTACCTCCTTAAAGCATTAGGAAATAACTTTAAGGAGGAAGTGGAGGGTACAATTTATAAAACCAATGATGAAATATTATGAAGGATAAGTTTTGTAAAGGATAGAGTAACCAAGGCATAAACCTTAGGAGCTGAGTTCAAGGGTTCATATATAGAACATTCAAGGTTAAGGGCTCTTACCATCTAGATTTTCAAGCCTTCTTTACTCAATTTTGGCATTATTAATAAGGATTTTGATGCATCCCACACTTTATTTAAATAAATTAATTCTAAAAAGATAGTTTTTAGGTCAACAACAAGTACACATCTAATTTTTAGTGTTGACACATCAATGTGGGGTTCCTAATTTTTAGAATTTGTAGTCTTGTAAACCTAATCAAGTCTAATTTTGATCCCACAAGGAAATTCAATGACTACTTCAGTCCCTCCAACTATCACTCCATCTTCTTCAACTAGTGGTACCACATCATCACCCATCTAAATATACCTATGTAGTGCATGTTTTTATTAAGTTATAACTTTGGTTCCATGTATACATTGCACGTATGTATTATATTTTTAGCTAAAAAGAGTCTATTCTAGGTTGACTATTATACATGCATCTTTTGCATGAGATTAGGATGCAATTCATATTTTTATAAATGTGTTATTAGATTTCACTTGAGAGATGAAATCTTCCCATCCCAAGATTATTTGGACTTGTAACCTCCCATTCTCAAAGGGAAGAGAATTTTGGCTATTAGATTAATAGGAAATTCTAAAAAGTTTTGCTTATGTGATCTTGATGTGTAAATCTTTACTCTTCTCTAATTATGTGGACTATGTAAGAAGTGTTATCATTATTTTATCTTAGTTATTTTATTATGCATGAGTTATCTTTCTAATATAGTTATTCACTTTAATCTACAACTGATTTGAATACCTTTTGCATTTTAATTATAATCACCCTTTGTAGATGTATAATAACAATCTAAAAGATGTGGAAACCTTTGATTTTTAATGTTTGAGTTTATTTTGTTTTGGTTCCATTTGACACCTTATTATGTTTGATTATTGGTGTGTTACATCTACTTACAAAAAATATTGGTCTTCTAATTTCTTTTCCTACCTTAGTTCAATTACTTCTCTTGAAAGGTCTTCATCTTGTGTGGTCTACACGACTCTTTTATGCCCTTCATTTCCCTCTTTTTAGTTTATTTTAGAAGTCATGACCATATTAGTTTAAAACATCATCTTTCCACCTATTTCAAGTAGATATAGGTTCACCCATAATCAACCCATCCATGTTAAAAAACATATATCACTCACTACTATTCCATCAATAGGTTGTTACAAAATCACTTGAAATTCTACCTCTATTTTTTTTAAAGATCACTTGAGTTGCACTAAAAGTGCCCAAAAGACTAACAAGGTCAACCTCAGACACTAAAGTACTATTCCCACCTTTAGAAATTCATAAAAAATCTAGGTCTAATAAATTAGTTAGGATAGAACCTAGGGCTCAAACATTATCTCTAGGCAGACAACCTTGTCTTCTAATACTCCTGATGGCAGAGACTCCACCTCAACCTTAACTTCAAATTCTAGCTCAAGCTCCAACCTAGCTAATTGGTTCTACTATCAATGTTTTTGGAGCTATCCATGAATTATCCATAAACCCAAAGAATTATCTTCCTTCCTTTTCTCCTTCGAGAGGAAGGATGGCAAAGGAACGCATCAAGGCCTTTAATATTGCTTTGGGAATCTTGAATGTAACCCATGAAGACATGGTGTGTAGACTTTTCCCTTTTACATTTCAATATAAAACCTATGATTGGTTTTTAAATATCCCATAATATTTTTTACTTCTCAATAATAGTGTCGAAGCATGTTTTTAGCATAATTTGTTTAGGTCACTAGAGTAAGTATTATTTACCAGCACTTCACCAGTATGAGGTGAGATCCCATTAAACCAATTCAAGCCTTCAATGTTAGATTTTAAAATATTTATAGTACATTAGAGACTACCTATACAACTAATGAGGATTTGGCCCTCAATATGTACAAAAATGCCTTAGATCTTGTGACTATTATTTTCTTTTCAAAGTTATTGGTATCAACACACTACCTTTGGCTTACACCAAGGCTATTAACATAGATAAACAACTGAATCTTCAACTTCAATCCTTGGCCCAACTCAACCTTGGTCTTATTTTCCCATTTTTATTTCAAATTCAAATGAAAACTATAATATTGTAGCCCAAATCTATAACTAGGTGTACAACCAACTACCTTTAACTAAGGTTCTACCCAATCATCACCTTAACTTCTTGAACAATTATGCCCCTAACCAACAAAAATTAAATCAGTCCTTGATACTAGTTAATAATATTAAAATATAGGGTACCAATTCTAATTTTATAAAAGTATAATTTTAATTTATCTATAAAATGGTTTCAAAAATTAAGCAATGAATTTTTTTACATGCAAAATCATATATGGAACATTGGAGGCCAGAACACTAATAAGAGCTTTAGGTTATAGAGATATAACAAACCTTTCGACATGTCTAAAATAATAAATAACAATAAGGGCCATCTAAAAGTATGTTAGAGGTCAATATAATGGAAGCAACCCTCCCTAATTGGTTCAAGGCTCATAACATAGCATAACATGGTGAATTAAACTGCACCAAATTATGTACTACTTTTGAGATTTTTAGAAAGAGATGGGCATACATGAGAATCATGAAAATCATTTAGACCCACCTTCATCTAATGCTTTAGGTTATCCCAACACAATAATGGTATTTGAGACCTATGACTTCACTTTCCCAATGGAAGATGATAATGAACCTGAAGATAATACTGATGAGATCTATGCCTTCTAATAGTATAACTAGATAAGAAATAACTAAAATCCAAGGAGAAAATAGTCTATAGCTACCTCAACACCTCTTAACAATAATGCCACTACTCCTTATGATCCTAATGCTAAAAACAATTCATCTCCTCCAAAGGAGGAAGATCGATTTCAAATCACATAACACCAAGGCAAAGGAGGGTACAACATTTTCAAGGATATGAAGAAGATCAAGGCTAACATCATCCTCCATGATTTTGACCAAATTGTTGAATAAAGAGAGTTGTTTCCCAAAACTCTAATAAGAAAGACATCTAATAAGACCAAAGTTTCTCATGCCAACGTGATGGTATATAAAGATAAACTTGAAGTACCATTTTTTATGCTAATTATCTTAATGTTAAAAAAGAATGTACATAACTACATAGTTGACTCTGGATCCTCAACCAATGTGATGTTGATAGTTGTCTTCTATAAGTTGGGTTTTACTCTATATGATTTAAAGAGAGTGGTCCTCCAATTAGGTAAATATTTGGTCCTGTGTTTCATTGATTTAAAAAATGTACACATTTAGTTGTCATCTAAACCATGTGTATAACAAACCATCAATATCTTAGCCATAGACATTTTAGAATCGTATGGCTTATTGCTGAGTTGAGACTAGTCAAATTCATTGAATGGGTATATGGACACCAATTTATCACACATGTGGCTAGCTTAGATAGGAATAGAAAACCAAATCAGGGTAGACTAAGATCCAAGGATGAGGTATTTGATTATTTATTATAACTCAAAGAATGAGAAAATAGATTTTATCTCTTTATATGCATGTGTGTATAATTTTACCACCAAACATGAATTTCATGAATAATAACTTTAAGGTCCTTCTCAATTGTGGACCCTTCATTTCAATGGTTCTTGATCAAAGCAAGGCTTTGGCATTGCATGTGGCCCTAACAAATCTAAAAGGGAATAAGTACCTAACTTCCTACATAGTGTAGTTCCCTTTCACTAACAATTGAGTTGAATATGAAGCTCTAATTATGGTTTGTAGTTTGCACTAAAGCACAATATCAAGCAAATACAAATATTTAGTGATTTTGAACTAGTTTTGAAGTACATTAGAAACAAATATCAATGAAAACTCACATATTTAAATAAGTAAAATCACCAAGAATCGGACCTAATTATTTCATTTGAAGCATTCAACATCAAAGCCATCCTATGGGAAGAGGACCAAATCACAAACTTTTTAATATCTTCAGCTACTAATCTAGCGCCACTCTGGGAATCTAAAATGTATAAATTCTCAATGGAACTGGTTCTTTGCCCTTATGTCCTAGACAACATGGATAATTTCTAGGTGTTCAAAGATGATCAATAGATTGTGTAATTCATGAATAGTTCTAGAGATTTTGAATCCCAAATAATAAATGAAGAAGATATTGTGTTGATGTAGATTGAAAACTTGGGAGAATATGGGGTTTTTCAACTTAAGGATAATCTCATACCTCTAGGCATGGTCTCCTTGGAACAAGTTTTTGATATAGATCCCCAGGCTCAAAAGTAAAAATGACTAAAACCAATAGAGTCAATTTTTATCAAAATAATATGGGAACTGACCAACATCCCCAATGTGTGAATGTGGGATTGAGTTACACATAAAATGAAAATCAAAGGCTAAAGAGATTACTTGTAGAGTAAAAATATGTCATTATACAGACATATGATGACCTAAAGATCTTTGACCCTAGGTTGATCACTCATACCATTCCCATAAAGTCAGAGCACAAGTCTTTTAGGAAAAGATAGAGGCTAATGAATCCAATCTTGGAACCTCTCATATAGACTCAAGTACAAAATCTATTGGATGCTAAAATTGTCTTCCCAATTAGACATTCAACCTAGGTAACCAATCTCATACCGATCATAAAAAGGAATGGAGAAACCAAACTTTGTGTTGATTTCGAAAACCTCAATAAAGCATTAGAAAAGGATAATTACCCTTTACCCTCTTTGGATAAGGTAATTCAAATGGTAAATGGATCTTAGATGATGTCTTTCTTGGATGGATTCTTATGATATAATCAAGTATTGGTTGAAGTAGAAGATAATATGAAGACTGCCTTCACCACCAAGTGGGTAACTTTTACATATAAAAGGATGTCATTAAACCTAATTAACATGGGTGCTAACTAGAGATCAATAAACCTTTTTATTTTAGGATTGGTTTGGAAGTGCAACCTCATCTACATGGATGACCTCACTACATTTTAAAAATAAAGAAATGATCATTTAGAACATATATAGTAGGTATTTGATAGATGCATAATATATGAGGGCTCTTTCAATCTAAAGAAGAGCATCTTTGGAGCATTTAAAATAAAAATCATGGGTCATAGCATTACCAAAAATGGGTTCTCCATCAATACAGAATGGGTTCAAGCCAATTCTAAGTTGACCCCACCTAACAGTAAAAAATATCTAAAATATTTCTTTGACAAGATTAACTTTGTAAGAAAATTTATTTCTGGTTTTGTAGAGATTGGCAAGGCATTAAATTCTATGTTGAAATAAGATGCCAATATTGAGTGGCCAACAAAAGCTAGGAAAGCCTTCCTAGATATCAAGAATGTGATCATTTGAGCCCTAGTTCTAATTAGTCTTGATTTTAGAAAATATTTGTATCTTTATTCATTTATCTCAGAACATATTATTATTGTAATACAAAGGGTGGAAGATAGTGAACATCCCTTTGCCTTCATGAGCACCAATATGAATGATGCATAGTTAAAGTACTGTATGATTGACAAAAATATATTTTCCTTGATCAAAACTATAAAAAAATTAATCAATTATATCCTTAGAAATAAAATATATGCCATCATCCCAGATTCCAATGTTAAAGTCACGCTTGGCCAAAATGAATTGGGTGAAAGAAGATAAAAGTGGTGGCCAAACTCAAGTAGTTTAACCTCAAGATCAAACCCATAAGATGGTAAGAGGCCAAAGAATCATCTAATTGATGATTTAAATTGATCCACGCTTCCACATTTATCATATCAATGAGGCTTAGGTAGTTGGTGGAGAATGGTACTCAGATCAAATTATCCACTACCTACTTTTAGGAACATGTCCTCTTAAACTAAATAGGGAGCAAAGATGAGCCCTTAAGCTCAAATCATCTCATTAAATGATCAATAAAGAGACTTGTATAGAAATAACTATGAGGACATCTATCAGAGTTGCATTTAAAATAAAGAAGCTATAGATATTCTAAACAACTTGCATCAAATATAGGTAGTGTGCATCCCTCAAGAAACACAACAATTCATAAGATTTTGAGGATATGATACTACTAACCTATAATATTCAAGGATGCCCACAATCATGTCAAGACCTACCATGACTATCAGGTATTTGAGAAGATAGAAATAAATTCTACCATGCCTTTGTAGCCAATCATATAAGGATGCCCCTTTACCCAATGGGGCCTTGACTTTATTAGGGTGATAAACCCAAATTCTTCAATAAGACATGAGTTTATCCTTACATCTACTAACTACTGTTCTAGATGGACCAAAGCTATAGAAACAAAGAATTCCAAATTAATTGATGTTATCAAGTTTTTATAATAAAATATATTGACTATGTTTGACACTCGTATTTCCTTAGTTTGTGACAATGGCATTGATTTTCAATCTTATAAATCTAAAGAATGGGCCTATGATAATCAAATCATAAAAAAATTATATTCAAACTATACCCACAATGAAATGGATTAGCTAAACACAAATAATAATATGATGGATGTCATTAAGAATTTAGCACAATATAAACCAAAAGAGTGGCATATCTTATTAAAATATGCACTATGGGTAGATAAAACTAGACATAAGCAAGCCCTCAAGGCTTCACCTTCTCTGCTAGTATATGAACAATAACCAGTCTTCCTTATTACCCTAAATATACCAACATACCAATTTATGCAAAATTACATTGGGAAAGACAAAAAAATAGAATTTAGACTATTAAACATTGTCCAAATAGAGGATGCACGAACTGAAGCACTGCACAGCTTTAGTAAACATCATGATATTGTCAAAAGATGGTTTGACAAAATATCTAAGATTAAGGCCTTTAATATCTCAGAATCAGTGCTTCTATGGCATAAATTACATGAGAATAAGGGAAAACATGATAATTTCACTCTTTTATGGATTGGACCATATCAAATATCATAAATCCTTGGTAATAATGTCTTTCAGTTGAAATACCTCCAAGGCAATGACCTCACCTTTCTAGTCAATACAAAGTTATTAAAGCACTATGTCATGACTGATCTAACTAGATATGCATTTGAATAAACTATAAGTGGATATTTAGAATATGAATAGATTATATTTACTACTTTCTAGATTAGATTTATTATTTTGTAGACTAGATTTCTTGTTTTCTAGATTAGATTTCTTATTTCTTACATTTTTGCTTATAGTAGATTAGTTATTTTTCTTTTTAGGTTAGTTTTTCTAAATTATAGCACATAATCACCAATTTCCTATACCATAAATACAAAATCTTATGCCAAAAAAATGAGACAATATATAAGGGAGCATAATTAATGTTCATAAGGATTTATTCTAGTAGTACGAAACTTTTTGAAGTTGAGGTATGTAGGGTGATTAAATTAGACTCTGCTTGGGAGAAATAGGTTTTCTAGAATCCTAGGATTCATTATGATATACTCATGCAAATTTTATAAAGGATTTCCATTTTCAAAATATTTATTTCACTATTTCATGCTAAAACTTAGATGATGGATTATAAACATAGAATTGGGTATACACTATTAGGGATGTATTGAAAAACTAAGTTTTCTTATATATACACCTATCCAATGGTGGTTCCCAAAAAATTTATATCTATGGTATGAAAAAATTCATACAAAATGATAGAATATGGGTGATTCAAGTAATATCTACTAGGGATATGGACACCTGGATGGCATTAGAGCAAGACTTTGAGTGGAATCAAAGGTATCTCTATTGGGGCTATGAATGCTTCATTGGAAACAAAGTAATGCCAAGGCTTTCTTTACTATTTTTTTAATAAAAAAAATCAAAACAAAACCTACAGTGGTTACTAGGCCTCAAACCTTTCACAACTAAGAAAAATTGATTTCACTAGATCATACACACAAATCCATGGAATGTAAAGAGATAGTATGTTGCATGAGGAAGTTGGAGTTTGTTTCAGATCTTGGTTTTCTTATTATTTTTTTATGGAACTAAAGTTTTTACATGATACATTATTGAAATTATAGGTTCTCAAAATACTTAGAAGTATTTTTCCCTATAATTTTCCATTTGTTGTGCCTTAACACACAGACACACACACACACACACACCCCATTTTAAAATTTAAAAATAGGGACCCATCAGTGTTAGAAATCTTTATTTGGGATCTCCTAAACCTTAAAATTCTATTATATGAATTTATTCATTTAAAAATATAAGGTTATTTTCAAAACACCAAACTTATAGAATTTTAAATTATGAAAATCAAAGCTTGAATGATTATTTGAAATATTTTGAACCTTTGGTTTTCATAAGTTCTTTTTGAAAATGGGTGCTTTGATTTATAGACTAATAGATCTAATATTATTCATCCTAGTGTTCCTATTATTTTACAATCACAGGACTATCAGTTAGACTTATTAAATCATCCATGATTGGGCCTTATTTTATTACATGAGATTAGGAAAGATGGAGTTTTTACGTTATTCAGAGCCTTTGGTTTTCAAAAAGTTTCTAAGTCTTCGAAATCTCTAGCTTTTAGACATTGATAGGTGGTGGTATTTCATTGAATGAAGCCTTCAAATTTCAAACAAAATTATAAGTATATCAAGTCTCCAAGCTTAGAAACACTCCATGTGGAGCATTTTTGTGAACCCAAAAAATATAGAGGCTTTATAAAATGCTAATTATTTAAAATCCCCAAGCTCCTAAGTCTAATGGTTTTGATATTCTATAATATCAAGTATTTTATCCTTGGAATATTGTCAGCAATTGGAACCTCAGAAGGATTAACACAATCTAATGGTCTCAAGCTCCTATAGTCTTATAGCTCTAATATTTCAATACCTACATAGATGACACTTGGTACATTTTTATTCAAACAAAATTCTTAAGGGTATAAAATCAAAGCCAATGGCTCAATGGCCCCATGGCCCTGAGTCTCCAAACCACCAATGGCTTTGAGAACATGCCACATGCCTACATATCATTCACCCATATCCTTCTAGGACATAAATAGTTTAAATAATATAAACAACCATAGCTCTAATACCCTGAGTTCCCGTGGGCCCAATATTCCTCCACATGGCCAATCACATTAACTCGTGGCCCCAGAGCATATAAAAGAGTTTTATAAATCTAAATTACCAAACAAGTGAGGAATGGAAAAGTGTCATAATTTTATGCATGGTTATGGTATGTATAAATAAATGCAACAACAAAGTAAAAGAACTGGAAAATGAGGAAGGGACAACTATCTCAAACTAGATGACTAGACATATAAAGTTAATAAATTGTTTCCATTTGGAAAGTAAATTAAACCCACCAAAGCTAACTAGCACATTTGAATCAAAATGGGAACTTAATCAAAATATTTGTATTCATATTGATGACACATAAATGTATTCAAAGCTCAAACCTTTGGGCAATATATGTGAAATATATATGGAGGCTAGTCACTTCACCATTATTCTATTGATTAAGCATTATAATTTTGATCCCTTGAACATCCAAAAGCCCTAGTTTTTTGGTAATCTTTCAGGAATGACCCAAAAAAATCATATAGGGAATTTCAATTTCCATATTAACATAATTGTCTCATCTTAGAATCAAGATCGTATTCAAACACCTTTTATACATGCATTCACTAGAGGGCTCAAATTCTTAGATAATGTGTTTGACAAAAGTGCATGTGGCTTCAAATTCCAACATTATACAGTACTATGGGATATAGTGGAGTCTGTGATGCCATATTTCACATAGGACCAAATATCTTATAATGAGAATCAATACATATATGACTTGCTTTCAATCAAGGAAATGAGACTTCACTAGGCAACAACAAAACCAGGGGTAATGCCTTGTGTATACCAATGTAGATATTTATTTAATAATGGAATATTTTATGGGGATTGTTTACATATTAGGAAAATAAAAAATGTTGCTACATTTATTTTGGGTAGGGAATTTGAGAGATATACTATACTCCCCACCCTTGAAATTGCATACAACCAAGTCTCAACTAATGTGTGGCTCGAAACTAATACACTAAAAAGAAATTAAAATAATGGCTAGTCAAGTGGCAAACACTGAATCCTAAGGGGGGATTTTCTTCCAATAACATTATTAAGTTTAGACCTATGATTAGGATTACCATGGCTCTTCTCAATAAATTATATAGTTTTCCTACCACGGTATATGTTTAAGTTAAATGGGTACCCCTCTTGGATATTGTATTAACCTCAGACGAAATAGTTACCCTGGGTGAAGTTATAAGTGTTATGTTTAATTTTTAGATGTTTAGTTCATTGTAACAAATTTTAATTGATGGTAATTTATACATGATGTCCTACTTACTAGATGTATTATTAGGCATAGTTCATAGGACCTGTGGGCAACTATGACATCCCTCAAAAAAATACTTGGGTACCTAAATCTATGAAGATTACTCTTTAATGTTTATATATGGATTCAAAAGTAAACTATAAAGGATATGTGATGATATATAGCCCTAGGTATACCAAGCTATTCATGTCACCTAGATGCCAATATTATATAAAAACATAATAAGAAACATTAACAAAATGGGGGATTATTGGTATTACCTTGATGGTATGGTAATCATAATAGAGGGCATAAAATCCTCTTCCTTCTTCCTACCACATTGAGTTCTAGATAAAATTATATATCAAGGGATTACTTACCAAATATACAACATAATTGATGAGTTAGGCAATACGCATCTGGCCTATTACTTTAAAACCCCTTTGAGCATTGGAAAAATGTAATATGTGGTTAAATCATATTTAAACAAAGTGGGTAAGGCTAGGACCTATTTTAAGGTATCCCCATTCATGAAATGAGACCCTTAGAACAAGTTTAGGGCATATCTCCAACTCCTTAAATAAAAAGATAAGGTGAATGTTTTATATGGTCACTAAGAATATGATCATGATGTTGTATTTTTGAATGCATTTAATTATACAAAGGTCTGGACAAGAATGAATAATAATCCAATGTCTATGATTTAGGCTCAAGCTCTTTAGTATGACCCTGAGGTTATAGAGGAATAGGCACAAAGAAAATCAAGCTATCAATTGCCTCTAGTCCAACCATAGGATTCAAGGGCATAAAACCAAACTTCCTCTTTGGTAGGAGAATAAATAGAATTGTAAGAAGAAGATTCAAGTAGCCAAAGGGATTTTGACCATCAAATAAGGAAGGAAATTTTAAAAGGCATCTTTGATCCTTGTCCACCCTCCACATCCTTGGTTGATACTACTGTAGTTTTTAGAATGGATATCACAAAGGAAAAATCTACACTTTGTCTAGATAGACAAAAAAAGAGAAATTTTGTTATGATACCTCTATCACCTCTCAAAATGGTCACTCAAGTTAGTCTCCTTGAATTTTTAAAATCTTATTTCTTATCTATTTAGGCATCTCTAGTAATTTCACCTCTGTCTACAACTATCAATGAGGAAAAATCTCCTCAAACACTCCCCACCATACCATATCCTACTCCATTATCCATTCCTTCCACCATAGTTGTCCCACTAACCTTTCCTTCACCACCACCTAAAATAGTGATTTATACCATTGTATTTCCTTCAATTGTTTCATCATCTCCTCCACCTTCCACTCCCTATATGGTCACTTGCCATAGTAAGCTTTAAAATATTCCCACCTCCTCCAAGGGAAAGTAGTTATAAGAGAGGTCATCACTTTGTCTTCCAACCATAAAAGAATCCCTTGATAAAGAATAAATAAAGGAAGATGAGCCTAGATAGGTAATATCTTTAGTTGAGTACTCAACTTATTAAGAGGAAGAATATGTAGGGATAACAAATGGGTTAGAACTTGAGATAAGTGAAGAGGTACCCCTAAATGATGAAGAGGTAGAATTTTAAAGAGCTAAATCCATGAGTATAAGAGTTCAATAAGAATAAGAAATCCCAGCTAACACTTTTGATCAAAAAATACTCAAGAAAGAACAAAGACAAAAAATTAATGAGGTGGTTTATTCCTTTGTTTCATCTATTTCTAGTATAGAAGTTCCAACTACATATTTACCTCTAGATATTCTTGTATCTAGTTTCATTGATTCATCTATTCTTTTGTCTACCAAGAAAATAAAGATTCCCAAGAAGGCATTTCATTTTGATAATTTGGTCAATATTTATATTTTTAATCCTAAAATGTCACATGTTCCAAAGAAATAGTCAACTCACCTAGATATGCTAATGTCTTAGATTGCACCCCTATAATTAGCCATTATGACTATAAAGAGGACCCCAAGTTTAACTAAATATGTGGTTGAAGTAACTCCAATAAGGAAACCTTCCCTATGAGAAATAATTGTTCATCAGCCTCTCTAGTTCCCAATTATAACAAGGGCATCAATGACACCACTAATAATAACACCCCCTCCTATGACTCCTCCACCATCCACATATGAAGACTCAAATATATAGAAATAATAAGGGCAACTTATTTTTCCCCAATTGGTGAAAGAGATGCTTAATATGAGGGATGAGAGGTATAATCTAGTTGTTACATGATTACCTATAGTCTTTACCCAGTTTGATAAGAAGATTGGAACCTTAAAATGGGTAAGGAAAAGGAAGGCAGTGAATCTCAATATTAGGGAGGAGATGTAATTTGAATAAAGGTAAAATATGTTTCCCCTATCAAATAAGGCTAAGAGGTATACCAATAAATATAATGAAAGATTTTTTGCCTTTGTAGACACATCTAGTGAGGTTATGGATGATATTTAAAAGAGCAAGGAGGAGGAATAGTAGATATTGTTGTAGAGACAAACTATTCAATCCCCTCCAAAAATTGTTGAGAGTGTGTAAAGTGCAGCCACAAGGCTATATGAAATTTTTAACTCCATTTAGGTTTACAGGGAAGAAATACAAATAGAGATAAATAAGTTGCTTAATTTATGGCACCAATTTATATAATTATAAAAGGGACTAAATTTCTCAATTCATTATTCTAGGAGCATTGCTTTTAATTAGTTGAATTTGATGTCTAGTCAAAATGCAGCCTGGGCTTTACACTATGTAATTACTAAGAGAGATGTTGCCCTTGAATGGCATAATCAGGTGAAGGAGTTTTCAATATATTTTATAAATCATGAGAACCAAGCTTTGGGGATTTTGAATGACATGAGGGTCGCTGATGTGATCACTCCTATAGGCGAACTAGTCAATAGGACAAATTATGAGAACCTCCTTAAAGCAATAGAAAACAACTTTAAAGAGGAAGTGGAGGGTATAATTTATAAAACCAATGGTGAAATATTATATCCAATAAGTTTTTTGAAGGATAGAGTAACCAAAGAATAAAACCTAGGAGTTGAGTTTATGGGTTCAAAAATGGAACGTTCAAGGTTGATGGATGAAACCATCAAGATTTTATAGCCTTATTTATTCAATTTCAGCATTATTAATAAGGATTATGATGTGGCCCACATTTTATTTGAAGAACTTAAGGCTAAAGAGATGGTTTCTAGGTTAGCATTAAGTACACAACCAATTGTTAGTATTGCCACTATAATACAAGGTTCTTAATTTTTAGGATTTACAGTCTTATAAACCCCACCGAATCTAGTTTTAATCCCATAGGGAAATTTAGTGACTACTTTAGTCCCTCTAATTATCACTCCATATTCTTTGGCTAGTGGTGTCACGTCAACACCCATCTAAGTATAACTATGTACTTGCATGTTTTTTTAGGTTATAACTTTGGTTCCATGCATACATTGCATGTCTATATTTTATTTTTATCTAAAAGGAGTCTATTCAAGGTTGACTATTAAACATGCATCTATTGTGTGAAATTAGGATACAAGTACTATTTTTATAATTGTACTATTAGATTTCACTTGAGAGATGAGGTCTTACCCATCCCAAGCCTATTTACACTTGTAACCTCCCATTTCCAAAGGGATGATAATTTTGGCTATTGAGATTAATAGGAAATTCTAAAAAGTTTTGCTAATGTGATCTTGATGTGTAAATCTTGATTCTTCTCCAATTCTATGGACTGTGTATGAAGTGTTATCATTATGGTATCTTATTTTTTTATTGTACATGAGTTATCTTTGTAATTAATTTATTCATTTTTATCTATAGTTGATTTGAATGCCTTTTACATACTAATTATAACCCCCCTTCATAGATGTGAAATAAAAATCTAGTAGATGTGACAACCTTTGAATATACATGTTTGAGTTTATTGTGTTTTGGTTCCATTTGAATCATTATTATGTTTTATTGTTTTTGTGCTACAGTAACTTACAACAAATTTTTGTTTCTAGTCCTACTTTAGAAGTGTTGGTCTTAAAATATTTTTATCTTGTATGTTCCATAGGCATCTTTTCTACCCTTCCTTTCCCTCTTTTTGATTTTGTTTTACAAGTCATACCCACATTAGTTAAAACCATAAAACTTCCACCCATTTTAGGTAGATCTAGGTTCAGCCATAGCCTACCCATCCATGGTAAATAATTTATATCTCTCACCACTATTCCACTGAGAGGTTGTGATAAAGCTAAATAGCCTACAACTTGTACTTTGGAGTGAAATCCTTCACTAATCCTAAAATGTTAGAGGCTACCTAGTAAAGGTATTTTAGGTGTGCATAGAACCCAAATCAACAAATTATAAAGTGTAATCAATAAATTTTGAATGAACAATGTATATGTTAATTGAGAGATTTACTTGGTGATTGAATACTATGTCCTAGTTTTTTATATACATGGAACATTTTGAATTAGAATTAAGACCTAGTGGTGAGTGAAAATATGATAATAGAAAAAACATATAGACTCTCACAAATGGTCACAAGGTGAAAAGTATGTAATAGAGAAAATGATAATCTAGGACACTTCCATTTTCTCTTGGACACTTGTATCAACTCAAGTTTACTTATGGGAATGGTAGTATCTAAGAGCTCAAAACACATAACAAAATTAGAAACTTAGAGATCCTTGCCATAATATGTAAAAAACATAATATAGTGAATAAAGATAAAAAAAATACTAGACAAAGCAATGAAATTCCATGGATCTCAAGGGGCCCATGCAAGACTATGCCACTAAGTACTCAATCTTTCAAAAAAATGGCTATATATCTAAAACTAACCAAAAATATATTATAAAATAAGCTTGTACCAAATATTATATAAAAGGTTACAAAATATATCATATTCAATTTTAATTCATAGGAACACTAAAAATAAAGATATTGCCATTTGATATATATATATATATATATATATATATATATATGTTGAAAATCACACTAGATTATAAAGAGACATTCATAAATAACATGGAATCCAATCAACTCACCATGTACATATCCATGGAAAGAGGGGTCATATCAAATAATTGTTGCAACTAGGATATTAAAATTTTATAATTCTCAATACTTAATATTAATCTAAATCATAATAATACATTACAACTTAAGGGAATTCTTAAAATGTTATCCTTTTGGGTAGTTTCTTCTAAAATTCAAATTCTTTGATGTGACTTCATATCCAATCTTTTGGTAAATAATGAAATAGAGAAATTATCTATAAAATATTTTTGAGGCATTCTAAAATGCCACTTTGCCTATTCAAAGAGTTGGATAGTTCCTTACATCACATATATTTAACAATACACAGTAGGATAGTTCCTTACATGACATATTTTACTCAATGCAATAAAATTTTCTTCTCTAACCTTCCTATGTTACAATCATAAACTTGACTCTTTAGCATTCAAATTAACTTGAACTAGACAAAATAAAATTAGCTTGAAATAGATAAATTTAATTCATAAATAAATTATGGAAGAATTTATCTCCCATATACGAAGGAATCCATCAACTGATCAAAACCATAAATGCCACCTACAACTCAATGATCTTCAATGTCATGCCTGGTACTCATTATGTTTTGAATGTCAAAGTGTTTCCTATAACATGTTGAATTAATTGAAATACTTTTAAATTTGAATATATTTTGGGTGCTTATAATGGCCCTGAAGTGAATATGAAATCCAAGGGCCTTGTTTTTTTATCGCTCCATCTTTTTGAATTTCATAGGTGTCGATCAGGGCCTTAGGATTATTTCATTTTATTATTTTAAGTTTCATAGCTCACCTATGAATTATTTAAATTTATATTATCCATTTAGTATTTTTTTAGGTTTAACTATTCTTTAGTTTTCCATGTGTTTATGGAGAACCAAAACCTTGGTGTTGAGTGCTCATTTAGACTATAATAAAAGTTCAAGGAGAGGGTTAAAATTGTGCATTATAAGTTGAATTAATAGATGAGATTAGGATAAAAATTATGCATTATAATTTGAATTATGAGATGATATTTAATGTGTCATGCACTAAAAATTTAATTATAAATAAATGTAAATTAACAAATAAATTTTGAATTAACATTGAATAATAGTTCTTGGTGAAAATACTGTGTGTTTTTCAATTGAAATTGGTATTTTGATTTTTACAAATTCTTATTTTGTTTTAGTGAAAATACCATATTATGTTTGTTCAATGAATTTTTAAGTAAGGAGTTAAAAATATTACATGAACTGACTTATAGAGAACATATTACATATACAACACTATCCAAGTAAAATTAATAATTAATAGCCATAAAATTTAGGTCTAACAACCATATTTGGTTAACCCCCTTGAAATTCAAATCCAAGTCACTACTCATGGTAGAAATTTCATCAACTATTTGTTAGAATAAGGCTACCAATATGGAAGTGGGTTATATTTATTGGTAAATGTTTCAACGTAATTGGGGAATGTTGATGACATAAAAGAGAAAACAAAATAAATAACACATTAGATATATTTGTCCAAAGAGAAAGATAGAGAGTTGAAAAATAATAAGAATAAGATCCAAGAGAGGGATATACACACATTTCTTGTTAAAATATTTTAGATCTATCATTTGCTTATATTAGGAAAGCTTTTTTCAATTGCTGAGCTAGGATTTATCCTTAGCTTAGATTGTGTTTTCCACTAAATGACAAAGTGCATTTATACTAATGCTATATTTATTTGAAAATAAAACACACAAATAATTTTTGTTATATAGAAAATACTTAGGGATAACACATATGTCATTATTTGAGATGTAAATGTGACTTTCATACATTACACTTCAATAACTAATATGGAAAAAGGCACATGAAGCTTTCCACCAACCATAATACTTATGAGTTCTACTACAAGGTTTGAGGGTAGTAGGAAATATGATCCCAAACATGGAGGCACTTAATTTTACCTACCCACCACATCCATGGGTTCATACTATATTCACAACTTAGGATGACCTAAAACTATCCTCTTTATCTCAATATACTATGACTCGAATGAGGTCAATAAAATAAAGTTTACAATATTTAGATGATTGGGTAAGAACCAAATGAATTTTGTAGACATATAAAAGGGTTACCTACAACATGAATGTTAATTAGAAAGGGTTCAAAATCCTAAGCCTATGGTGAAAGGATTTAGCTCTCACTATACCTCAATAAAATAGGGGATCCCTACATGTATCTGATATACCATGAGGTACACACTAAATTTCATGCATATTTTTGTCTGATGGCATGAGTATTAGGGAAATACCCCTCACACCATGGTGTTAGTAAAACATATCACTACTTGGCCTAGAATGATAGCTCCTATACAGTTTTAAAATTGACAAAACATAATTTCAAGGTAAAACAAAAGAAAAATAAAGATTGGAATCTACATTTTTAGCATGTAGTTAAATTAAAAAAGTAAAAAAATGGTAACAATCTAGTTTTAATATAATAAACTAAAAATAAACACATATAAATTTATTGGGCTAGATGATAAAATTTTAAAAACATATAGAATTGTATCATGTTGGCCAATAGTGTCTAGACAAACACATAATAGTACCATGTTGGCCAATACTATTTGTAGATAAACAAAAAATTATATTGGGCTAGCCGATACATTTAGGTTAATGTTTTTGAATATTTTTATAAGAAGATAGAAGGAAAAATATCAAACTAATCCAATCAAATATGGGATAAGATTCACATTGGGTTTGCTATAATGTATGCATGAGATATGATGACCTACACATATCCTCTTTATCTTAATAAACTAGGACTTGAATAAGGTCAATCAAATAGACCCTGTGATACTTGGATGATCAGGTAAAGAACAAATATATTTCATAAATATAATAGATGCTTACATATAATGTAAATTTCAATAGGAAAGGGTTCTCAATCTTAAGCCTATGGCACAAATATGTATCTCTCACTAAACCTCACTAAAGATGTACTACAATTGTAAAGTAAATGGTTTTACAACATATTAATTAAATTAAATGATGGGTTAGAATGATTTTAAAATAGTAAGGTGTAATGTTTAACCTAATATGGTTATATGTAATTTAAAAATATTTATGGCAAGTCTAACCAATATTATTCAATGTGGAGAAAGCTTAAACAAGGATACACACACACACACAGATATATATGTTCAAATGAAAAAAACAAAATCTAATCTACTAAGTAGATAAATGAAAGAGTATAGGGATAGAATATACCTACCTTTGTGTGGACCCATTGATGCTTCAATGTCCTCTTGGATCAAGTATAACTTTGCAAGAGATGTTATAGGTTGAATACCTTAAATGGTTGGATGAATACCTAATATATACTCATCTAGGAACTCCCAATGACTCCTCATATTGATATTCAATGATACCACAAGACAAGACTCCTCAAGATAAGATCCTAAGATAGTAACACTCCCAAAAAAACTTAGGGAAAAAATGTGAGTGAAAGCAGAGTGAATAAATAGTATATGATATGATATGAATGAAATATGACCCATATATATACTCATCCAATACCCAAAACCAACCCTAGACACTAATTCAATTATATCAACCCAAGTGATACATTTGAAAGATGTTCACTAATCAAAAATGGTATTGACTGAGCTAATATAGTACAAATGTCAAAAAATAAGCTCATAACTATATCAGGATGGCCAATACACTACAATAAGGGTGAAGTCAAAATACAATTGGTATTGACCAGTCCAACTCCATAGAATATATGGAATCTAGAAAATATGGTCAATAGATAAATAAGAGATATATATGGATAAATACTCATAATAGGTCAAATTGATAGCGAAATTGGTGTAATTATGATATAATATAAACATCTCTTTCAAATCACCATAAGCCTTTCCCACCCTATTCTCGGTGCAGTCTTTAAGGTGTGCACTTAGGGATATTGATGTGTATGACAAGATGTTGCAAGAGAAAGCATTAGTAAATGATAAATTGAAAAATATTATGTGCATACACATACCACTATATATATCATTGTCATAAGGTCAAACTTAGCATAGGGAGAAGTCGAGGATAATAATGAACTCAAGTCAAACTTAACAAAGACACTAGGTTACTTATTTGAATAATAATGTTTGTAACAACTCCAAACTATAAATAAGGAAGAAAAATTATTATATAAAAAGATAAGCTCAACATGTGACCTAAGACAAAATCACATTACAACATGAACATGATATCTTTCTCATTGAGCACATTGAGCCTCAATGAGCTTGATTTGAAAGACTATGGGGGTGTTAGATGTAGTGATATAAGCCTTACATAAATAATGAACCATACACCCTCCCATACATGTTCTTGCATCCAAAAGCAATGGACAAAGGTTTTTGAAAGAATGAAATGGTTTTTGTGGATATGGACATGGCAAAGGTATGATAAAGTGGCTAGTACATTAGCAAATGTGAAAAATATTTAAAGAAGTTTAAAATGTGTGCTACATAAATAAACCCATTAACTATTTCTGTATTATTTTCTTGTAAATAAAGCTTCAATATAAAATACACTTTATTAATTAATGGAAGATCTAACGTTAGTTGGTAATGTTGTTTACAGAAGATGTCCTTTATAGTAAAAATGGTAAATTTAGTTATACCTGATAGATGGTTAATTCATGCTTGATCACTTTTGGATACATATTATGAAGTGTTTATCTTTCTCAGCATTAGGTCATTCATCACAAAAATGATTCAAAGTTCTTCACACACCATGCACTGAGACTTATAGAGTGGTTGTTTTGAAATTTAAAATTCACCAATTTGTGTTTGTTCCATATATTTTTAACATCTTGATTGATGAGATATGTGTCTCCTTAAAGGTTGTTACCATTTACATATTTAGCCTCACATATATTATCAATTGGAATACCTATTTGGACAATATGAGTTATATGCACAACCAATTATGTTTGAGAAGTGAGGTGCATACATTGTATATTTACTATCACTTAAGCCCAATATCCCATGTTAGTCCTCTTATTTTGTCTCTTCATGAAACCAAATTTTTTATGTAATAAAAATAACACCATAATTTCCAAAATACACATTGATAATGATTAATTCATGCTTAATTAGCTTGTTTAGTGGCAAATTATGCATTAAAGCTAAAATAATACATAACTTGAGGAAAAAAAGTAAAAATTAAACATATACAAAATATTAGGGGAGAAAGGAATAAAATATGAAATGCACCTACATAAACTAATGTTAAATGTATGCTAAGTATTTGACACTAATTTCCTACTATAAGCCAAGGATAAATCATGAACAACATAGTTATATTAACATGTGAATTTATTAAATAACATACTTTCTTAATAACTCTTTAGTGAAAAAAACATTTTATTATTTAATGAAAATAAATTTTAAACCAAAGATAAATCTAAAGTATTTGAAAATAATTTTTGACTATAAGTTAATGATAAATTATGAATAAAATTATCATGTTAACATGTTGTAAATAACACAGTCCTATTAACATGTTATGAATTTATTAAATAAAATAGTTTCACATGTGTCCTACCCCTAGATTATAATGTGTTTTCCATTGAATGCCAAAATGGGATTCACACTAAAGCTTTATATATTTGAAAACAACACAAACAAGGATTTTTTTTATTTTGATAGTACTTAGGGACAATACATATGATAGATTATTTTATTTAATTAATTCATAGTTTGTTAATCTCTAATTATTGTCTAAATAACACAATATTGTAAAAACATTACATAGAAAATTTATGTTATTTAGACAATTCATAGTGATAAAATAAATGCATTTGATAACTTCATATTTTTGTTGACATATTAATGGTACGATTAAAGTTGTTGAAAAGACCTTTTTTATTGCATTTGAAAAAATTGCCTTAGGTTGTAATATCTTATTATGATTTAGATGAATATTTAATATTGATCATTATAATATTTTAATTTCATAATTACAAGAAATACATTTCTATGGATTGACTAATTTTATAGGAAATATCTTAAATCTATAAATAACAATTGCACTTGCATAGTTGTGGCAAAGTAATTTTGGAAGGCCCAAGTGGTAATCTATCTCTTATGAAACATCTCTAAAACTTATTTGAATCATATTTGGTATATTAATGGCATCATAAAGTTAATTTTTTGAAATAAAGTCTCATCAATCTAGTTGTATTCATGACATTAATCTACCAAATATGATTCAGATAGGTTGTGGAATTCTTGCATTAGATATGGTATAATAACTCTATTATTAAAACATGTTGGTGCATTTATTTAATTTATTGAATTTACTTGTAATTATTATTTATTATTTTGGTACACTAATTACTTATTGTAATTAGTTTATTATATTTATTAATAATTTGCACTAAATAGGATGAGCTTGCTTAGCTAGTAGTTAACTTAGACACTTATCTTGTTATAGTGGAGTTTCACTCCACTATTTAGGGTAAGATAGGATAAGATTATTTAACTAATATTCAACTTGTATTGATCATTCACACAAGTTGAACACCTATCTTGTTAGTATGGTGTTACACTCTACTATTCATGTAGACAGATATCAATTGAACTACACGTGTTGTTTGAGTTCCTTGATATTTATCATACACGCCTTGATCTATATAAGCAATGGATATTTATGTATTCCACATCAGATTATTATTAAGCTATGAGAGTAATTCATCACATTTGAGTTATTTATTCATTTCTATTATTATCTCAGATATATAGTTATTATTTAATACTATTACTATTTTATCTCTTATTTATGCTTTCTATTAGATTCATTAGATCATATAGCTAATTATAGCATAGTACCAGAGCTATCTTGAATCTATAGATTGCTTTCTATTAGATTCATTAGTAAAACCTGTTATGTTCTCACATTTATTGATGACTATTCCAAATATACTTGGGTTTATTTTTTGAAACTTAAGAGTGAAGTATTTGATAGATTTTTAGAGTTTAAAGCTCTAGCAGAGAAACAATTTGGGAATTATGTCAAGATTCTCTACATAGATAATGGGAGGGAATATGTGAAAAACAAGTTTGAACAATTATGTGCTCTTGAAGGAATTGATCTTTAGCGTTCAGTTGCATACACACCTCAGTAGAATAGTGTAGTAGAGAGGAAGAATAGATTCTTAAAAGAGATGGCAAGTTATATGATTCATTAAAAATCATTAGTACCTGACTATTGGGTGAAAGTGATTAATTGTGTTGCATATATACATAATAGAGTTCCTCACAAAGATTTAAAGGGGATAACACCTCTTAAATCTTGGTGTAATAAGAAGCCAGATGTGCATCATTTTAGAGTCTTTAGTAGTCCAGCATGGGCTCACATACCTTCAGAAAAGCATCATACTTTATAACAATAAAGACAAACTTGCATATTTATGGGATATCCTAATGGTGTTAAGGGATATTGGCTCATTCATCCATATTCACATGAGATTATTATAGCAAGAAGTGTTTGCGTTGAAGAAATTCCTTTAGACGTATCTTCTGAAATTTCTCATTCTTCTTCCTTTGAAGCATTAGATAATAGTGACATGATACTCCTGCTTCATCTACTCACAGGGATGATGAGGTAATACCTCCCCAACAAGGTTTAGCAAGACATGTTCCTCCTCCTCCTCTAAATCCTCACCCATTGATGCTTTTGTGGGCTAGACAAACTTTAGCAAATGTAGACCCTCTTGTTAGGGATATATTAGATAGAAGGAGAACACAGCCATAGCATAATCTTCCACATTTCTACATTACCATAGCTTTTGATCCATAGTCTTTTCAAGAAGCCATAGGGATAGTTGAGTGAGATTAAATGATGGAAGAAGAATATGACTCATTGATTAGGAACAACACTTGGGATCTTGTTCCTCTTCCTAAGGGAAGAACATTAGTACAATGTAGGTGGATATATTAGACTAAGTTTACAGTGGATGGAAATATTGATAAGTATAAAGCATACTTAGTGGCCAAAAGTTTTTTCCAAGTATAAGGTATTGACTATACAAAAACCTTTGTGCCTATTGCTAAGATGAATTCTATTCACTTGATACTAGCTATTGGTGCATCTCATGGTTGGGTTGTACATCAGATGGATTTGAAGAGTGCATTTATTCATAGGGATCTTCATGAGGAGATTTATATGGAGCTGCTACAGGGGTTCATTTAATATTATTCACTGGTATGCTACTTGAATAAGTCTCTCTATGGTCTAAAACAAGCCCTTAAGGCTTTGTATTCTAAGATGGAAACATTTCTTCTCTTAGTTGGGTTCTCAAGATGTCACTCACATCTGAATGTCTACATTTTACAATAGGAGGATTCATTATTGTACTTGGTGCTCTATGTTGATGATCTCATTATTATAGGGAGCACAACATCTATCATCAGCAATGTTAAGACTGCACTGCATGATAAGTTTTCTATGATAGGCATGGGATTATTACATTATTTTCTTGGGATTCAGATAGCACAATCTTCTTTCAAGATTAAACTTTCATAGCCCAAGTATGCCATGGTCTTGTTAGCTTAGTTTCACATGGTTGATTGTAGACCTGCACCGAATCCTTTCATATCTAGAGTTAGACTTGAGGTTTATTATTCTACTCCCTTGGTTGATGCCACATTGTATCGCCAGCTTGTAGGCATCCTCATCTATTTGACTCATACACAACCCAACATTTCATATGTAGTTGGCATGGTTTCATGCTTTATGCAGACACCACATGAGCTTCATTAGAGAGCTACCAAGTGCATTTTGAGTTACATTCAGGGCACTATCAAATATGGGATTCACTATATAATAGGTACAAGTTTAGACTTCGTAGGATACATAGATTTTGATTGGGCTGGTGATTATGATGATTGTAAGTCCACTTTTGATTATAGCTTTTACTTTGGATTCAGCTCCATTTGTTGGTAGAGTAAGAAACAAAATGCTATTGCTCTTTCATCTACAAAGGTTGAGTATCATGGCACTATTAATGCCACTACTAAGGCTATTTATCTTTAGAATATTCTCACTGAGCTTGGTGTTCCATTTTAGAAGCCATCAGTCATCTACTGTGATAACTAGAGCATTATCTAGATCTCAAAGAATTTGGTTCATCATCAGAGAACCAAACACATAGAGATCTATATGCACTTTATCAGGGAGTTCATTTAGGTAGAGATCATTGATCTTCAATATTGTCCTATGGAGGAGCAGATTAAAGATATTTTCACCAAACCTTTCACTGAGAGCAAGTATCTTCACTTGTGATCTCTTTTGGGGGTGCAGGATATCAGTACTTCAAGGGGGGTCTCCTAGACCTTCATTTTGAGGAGTTTTTTCCTTTATGTTTTCTCCTTTCCTCATCTATTTATATAGAGTACCTAATATGACTACACATTACTGGGACTCTTATCTACATAGCCCTACCTAAGATTCACTTATGGGGGTGTTGGTGCATTTATTTTATTTATTACATTTACTTGTATTTATTATTTATTATTTTAGTGCACTAATCACTTATTATAATTAGTTCATTATGTTTATTAATAATTAGCACCAGATAGGATAAGCTTGCTTAGCTAGTAGTTAACTTAGACACTTATCTTGTTATAGTGGAGTTCCACTTCACTATTCAGGGTAAGATAGGATAATATTGTTTAAATAATAGTCAACTTGTGTTGATTATTTACACAAGTTGGACACCTATCTTGTTAGTGTGGATTTTCACTCCACTATTCATTTAGACATATATCAATTGAACTATAGATGTTGTGTGAGTTCCCTAATCTTTATCATGCACACCTTGCTCTATATAATCAATGGCTATTTATGTATTCCACATCATATTAATATTGAATTGTTAGATTAATTCATCATATTTGAGTTATTTATTCATTTTTGTTATTATCTCAGATAGATAGTTATTATTTATTACTATTACTATTTTATCTTTTATTTATGCTTTCTATTAGATTCATTAGATCATGTAGCTGATTCTGACAAAAAACCTTATTCAAGTTTATTTCAATTTAATGCATAGGTATGTGTAGACACCAAAAATCCACACACAATGGTTCCAAATGTCACAATCCCCTTTGGCCACCTTAGGACTCCCTTGGGCCTAGCCTAGACTATTTGAACCCAAACTTACCTAATGCTAGTCAATTTGACCTACTGGCTAAACCCACCTTTTAACATAACTTTATCTTGATCCTTGACCACTGACGATCACCCTAACTATCAACGGTCACATTAACCATGGAATTTCATCTTGACCACTGATGGTCAGGGTCCACCATCTAAACTAACTTACCTACCAAATCACTCTGACTTACTTTTTTATTATTAGATCATCTAATTCTTGTGTAAACCAATGCATGTGTGCATTATATTTCAACAACAAATTGGATCCCTTGTTAACATCTTGTTGCACCTCTCCTTCCTTCCCTAAAGAAGAGAGGAGCAAAAGGTGAAAAAGGATATGATCCATGACTTTAAGAGCTTTTACATCTAGAGTTTCTTTGTAGGTCACTTGTTCCAGTAGTCTAGTGATCTAGTCATTAGGTCAGAGAGTCAATGTGTCATCATCCCTCAATCGATAGCCAAGTATTGTTACTCTACTAGAATCATGTCAGGATCCACCAATGAGCCAACCACCTCAACCATTCACCAGATCAACCTTTTACAAGCTAAGTATTTATTTTCCATTATCTAATTTCTCTATCTCAATTTCTCAACTAGCCCAATACAAACCAACCTCCTAGAATTGCCTTCTATGATCCTGTCAATCTAACTTTTATCAACCCAGACCCAACACACAATAATCACTAATAGTCATCCTAACCACCAATGGTTTGCTTAACCACTAACGATCACCTCGACCATTGATGATCACCTCGACCATTGATGATCATACCAACCACCAATGGTCACTATGGTAGGAAATAATAGTAAGCTATTTTCACCCACTTACCCTCACCCATATATAACTTTCTTTTTGTCTACCTATTCATAGATTCCCAACCTATTTTTTGAAGTACACCCAACCTATTTAGCATTAATATTGATCCACTTATTATTATAATTAGTCAATTTCATCTATCTCTTTATCAAGAATTTATTGTATTAAATTTTAGTATCTTATGTGATTTATGCAAGTACTTTATCTTCTATTTTATAAATTTAATTGTTTAAAATGTGTGGATTGATAACCCCCAAGGAAGCTCTTACTACCAAGATCTAGCTAACATAAGGAAGTCCACCCTACCATCTATCTAACCAACCATTTATTTTAATGTTATCTTATTTATAGGTCATTCCTCTTAAGCCAAAGAGAAGATCTCTACAATCATCTAATTCAACCTGCACATAATTAAACAAGTTTTTCAACCATACTCGTATCTAATTTCTTCTTCTTCCATTCTTGAAATATAAGCTAAAATTCATTGAAATATTTTGGCATCCCTGATGGAACCCTTGAGTCTCTACTTGGGTTTAATTTATTTGCATATATATGATCTTCTCTCTATTTTGTGCTTATAAACAAAATTAAAATTTCTTGTGGGTTTAAAATCAACTGCATACATTGATTGCTTGCAAGTTTATCTCACATAGTTTAAAATAAAGAAAAGTAATTCAATCATAGCATCACTTTGGCTACACACACTAAACAAAACCACCCACATTAATAAAACATATAAACAACTTGACATAAGGTCTAATTGGGATTTCATCACCTAACGGATCACCTTACTTTTTCCCAGTGATCCTACTTGAAGGTCATTACCAAGAGGAGAACCAACTCAACTCTATGGTTGAGTATAAACTCTAGAAATTGGTATATATTGGATAAGCACCTGACACCCTTATCAATATGATGTGTGAAGTGAGGGGTTAGTCCCCAATACCAAGCCACGTATTAATTTCCAATACAAATCCTTTTGAGAACCTAAACATAACCTAAAACCAACCATAGACTTCTTTTCTAGTACCCGCTCTACAAGCCAAATTTAGTCACACAATTTCTTAAAAGCTTAAAGCATAAACCAAAAGAGAGACTAAAAGGAACTCTAAGACTTAATGTACTTTTTAGTGTGTGTTTGAATTCCTTATGCATTTCTTTTCTTCTCTCTATTTGAGTGGTCAGATTATTTTTGTATTCTCTATCCCTTATCTTGTATGGTTTTAACACGATAGTAGTGAAAGAATCTAGCAGAACACAACTCATCACTAAAAAAAATAGCCTCTTTTACCTCCTCATCCATGGAGTACACCTCCAAACCAAAAGACTCTCCTCACCTTTTGGGTAGTCCTTATTTCCCTCAGATAGTTCCCCAAGGAGATACAAACTTTGTCACCTTCTTAGATAATAACCCTATGGCCCTTTATCATTATCTCAGCATCATGCCTCACCATAACCCTACTTTGGTTCCACGTGTGGACCCACCTTATGGCATGCCATCCCACCTTATGAGGAACCCTTCTATTACCATATTCACCACCCAATAATCCTCATCTGCCAATAATCCCTTTGATACTAATATGGAAAACCAACCTGCCCAACCTACAAACAATTATACCTTCCACCCCCACCAATAACTCCTCTACCTTAGGAGTAACCCAACCATGAGCCACCTATACTCCCCTCACCATGGGAGTACTTATGACTAGCATTACCAACCTTCCTTTGACTACCGCCAATCTGCTAACCATGACCCCACTTCAAAATCTTATGGTGTCTATACCTTCTACTCTACCACCAATTAGTACAAAGGTCACTACCCTTCCTTTTATTACCAACCCAACCATAGCTTCTACCCAAAGAGTGCCCATTACACCAAACTTGGGTTACATCCCTAACCCACAAGGGCATATACCTCTACTTACTACCCAACCACCTGCATCCACCTACCCCTACATAGCTTCCACCCAACCACTTATGTTCACATATCAATATGTGGCAACCTCTCAACCTCCAACCAATTATCAATATGTCACTCAACCACCATAATAGTATGCACCTTAAAACCCTTTAGGTGCATAACCCCAAGTAGATCTAATGAAAATTCTCTTGGATAAAATGACTACCCTAGAATCATCCATCTCTGGTTCTCACAACTTATTATCATATGACAAGATCTGTAATGAACCCAATCACCCATCTATCCCTATCAGACCATAACTTCCTTAGTGGTAACTTCCCAATTTTTCTAAATTTCAAAGTAAGGAGGACCCCCAATAGCACCTCAGGTAATTTAGGCATTCATGTTATTTGATTACCTATGATGATGCTCTCCTTTTCCACACCTTCCCTATATCTTTATCAAGGCTGACATTGGATTGGTATAGTGCTATAACCAAATGTTCTCTCTTCTCTTTCACCCAACTAGCCAAAACTTTCTTGGATCACTTTTCAATAAACATCTCCAAGAAAATTTTCATCACTGACCTTTACTCTATCTAGTAATTTGATGATGAATCTATTGCTAATTTTGTATCTTGTTGGAGTAGCCTAATCAATCAACTTTCCTTCTCTTTACCCCAACTTAAACTAATAGATATTTTTGCCATGGCATGTGCCAAGCACATATCTTCTACATTGCATGTTCAGAGCTTTAGAACCTTTGATGAATATTTTATCATGATGTGCAAGCTATAAAATAGAGCCATCGATGAAGGAAAGTTAAAGTTGGAAAATAAAAACTCTACCTACAAAACCAATGAGACCTCTCCCTCTAAACTAAGTAACCAAACCAACACTAATATTAAAATCAAGGGAACTGCTAATGTGGTTTTCCTTAAGACTTCTCCTCCACCATCTATCAATCAACTGAACTCTTCTAACTCCTCAAAATAAAACATGAGAAACTAAAACCAAAACAATCAGAATCATTTACTCTACTTGGGGAATCTTATGCTTCAATCTTAGAAAATTTATTGAAAGCTAATATCATACAGCTTCCTCATATCAAACCCCCTCAACAAGTTGAATCTTCTCATCCTACACCTATTTGGTACAATGATAATGACCTATGTGCTTTCCATTGAGTATAGGGGCATGGCGTTAGTAGGTGTAATACCTTCAAAAGTGTTGTTTAAACCCTCATTAACAAGGGGGAACTTGTGTTGGACAACCCCAATGAACCTCCAAACCAAGCCCTTGATATTTTTAGAAAACCTTTTCCTAATCATGCACCCATAAAAATGAGATCAATAAATTTGAGTGTTCTCATGACACCCATATCATTAAGATGGTTCTTGACATGCTCATCACTGAAGAACCTACCACCCAATCTACCTATTCTTTGCCCTCTCTACTTATTGAGGTAATGGAGTTACCTTTTCTTGATTTGGATACCCAAACCAAGGAAGTAACCTTTTCTCCTCCTCCACTTATTGAGGTAGTGAAGTCATCAACCCCTCCTTCAACTAACATACCAAAGCAAGCAACCAACACCACTTTACCTCCTCCCTCACCTACTAAGCAATTTACTTCCCCTTTAGAGAGCATTCCCAAGGAATAAATCACCATGTCTACACCTCTTACATAAGAACCACCCAACCATTCCTTCCATCTTTTGATTGAGTAAAATGATGAGTTCACCATTCCCCTTTATCAACCTATGGGTTTATCTTTCGATCCCACTACCCATGAAACAAAACCATTCTCTAGACTAGTTCAAAGATTGGAGTTTATCTTCAAACTTGACATGTATCGATCCACATTTTGGCAAAAATTGGGGCTCCCTTACATCACCAAACCATAACCTCTAACTACCTATTTGATAAACAAACCCATCTCTTTTATTATCCAACCCACTATCTTATCAACTGAACCAATGAGAACCTCTACCAACCCAGCCATTTCTCGACCATCCAAAGTAACCAAATCCCAAATAACCAAGTCATCTTCTATCACTTAAACCAAACTAACTAAAAACCTTGGCATCTTCCCTACATAGAACCTTAATCACCCATCCTTGAAACTGGAGATAACCTCACTAGACCCACCAACCAAATACCAAACGAAATCAACCAAGGAAGTAAAGCCACCAAACAACCAAAAGGCCAAACTTATACCTCCCTTAACCTTTCCCTCTATCTTGGGGCCTCATCCATCTACTTTTTATTGTGAATCTAACCATCTTAACCAAATCCCAACCACCACTTTTGGTTAACCCAACACTCTTGTTTTCTAACATGCCCCTCTTTCTCGAGCCATCAATAACTAACCTAGCTACCTTAGAATCTCTGACCTCCAACTTATCAACTCCTTTATCTAAACTAAAATCATCAATTGATAACACCACCTTACCTAATACCTCTACCACCAAGCCCATTTCTAAAAGGACTCCCATCTCACCAACCAAGGCCAAAACCTCTAAACCCTCTCCACCTTTATTTGAGTCTTACTCAACTATTTTTTAAAGGTTACTACAAGCCTCTTACTTGACCTTAGCTCCTATCAGACCATTTAACCCTCTTGGTCCAAAACCCATCTAGTCTAATGACTACCAAGTATACACCTACTATAGGACACCTGAGCATGACATAGAGAATTGGAAAGCTCTTTAAACCATAATCTATTATCTCTATGATGAGGATGATCTATTAACAAATGAACCTCCCATGATCTTGCTACTAGTCCAATGAAAAAAACCAATACCCAATCCCTACCTACTCCCCCACTCTCACCTTGGAGTGATGAGGAGCCAAATCAATCTCATACCCCAACTCTTCCCTCTATCCATACTATCCATGTGGTCACATGATCACACACTTAGAAAAAGTATAAGGGGAAGGCCAAAGTGTCCATCCCATAGACATACCCATCTTTCACCTCCCAACCAAGTCAAATTCCAACACCTTCACCCTCGACCAAACCTAAGGTATCTATTATGGGTACCTCTTAGTCTAACCCCTTTGAATCAATCATAAGAGTAGTTCTTAAACAAATTCACCAAACCCCAACAAAGATGAGCCTATCTGAGCTAATTTTTACCTCACCTCATCATCGCCAAGTAATGATAGAGGCATTGCAATCAATAGAGGTCTAACCTAAAGACCCTCAACCTCTGACAGCCTTTATTGGTGCTCTTCAAATTTCCAACCTTATCACCTTCAAGGATTCATAATTACCTTCTATCTATCCTGATGACCTAGATCCCCCTCTTTTCATCACTACCTACATCAACTAAACTCACATCCAATGGGTCATGATTGATGGGGGATCCAGTATTAATATCATCTCCTCCCATGCCTATTATTAACTCAAACTACCAAACAATGTCATGTCATAAACCTTGACTATATTTTGATCCTTTAACAACACCATGGCCACTAATCTAGGAATTGCGGTCCTTCATATTCATTTAAGACGTCACACACTCCCTGAGATCTTCTACATAGTGGAAGGTGAATTCTAATATAATGTTTTATTGGGATGACTTTATATTTGCTCTATGGGTTTCGTACCCTCTCCCCTTCATCATTGCATCAAATTTGAACATGAAGGCTAGGTTGTCACTATACAAGCTAACCCAAGTCCCTTTTCATCATGCAACATGACTTATCGACCCAATAAGATTCTCCTACCTCCATCTAGTATACCTTCATCAGTCAAAGATAAGCCCTCACCATGAAGGATAAACCCACATCCTCTTCTACCAATGAGAAATGTACTATCTCATCCATCTCTTTGGACCAAATCCCCACCATAAACCACTTGGAATCCACATTCTAACATCCTTCATTAGGGGAATATCACCTTTTGGCCCTTGATGCCTTCCCTACTCCCCATGAGTATGGGCAACTCAATAACCAACTTGGGTATGACCCCAATATCAGAGTCATTATTCCCTTTGGCCTTTAAACTATCAAACCCATTTCATTTATGGAGGACTTGACAAACCACTTGATGCTTCTACCACCTACTCTTCACATCGACCATTCACCTCTAGCTTCTCCTATTTATATAACCCAGACTTTGCCAAGACATGCCTCCATATGGTCTTGGATGATATGATCATGGACCACACACCAAAAAGTCTCATGAGAAACACAACCTCAGTTTCATTCTTCTCAACTAGAAAAACACCAAACCACCTACCACCACCATTGATGAGGAAGACATCCCTTCCTCACCAACCTCTTCTCCACCTAGATGTGAGGAGGATGACATCATCCCACCTAATTTTTTTTTCCTCAACATGATCAACCTTGGACACCTAACTTATCAAAAGGAAGGGGCAACCATAACCTTTCCTTTGACCCATCCTAAGATGATAGGAGATGGCTTTCCTACCATTAACATCATTCAATAACAAGATGTTGGTTCTATTCTCACCTATCTTGGTGCCCTATATTCTTCCATCCACAAATCTCTTCCTCTAGAGACTTTAACCATGTTGAAATAATCCACCATTGATATCAACTTAGGCACTCTAGATAACCCCTACATTGTCAAACTTAGCCAATCCTTGAATTCCAAGGAACTTCAAGATTTCCCCTCTTTCCTCTAAGACTGTAACATATCATTTGCTTGGTCTTATAGTAACATGTTAGGAATTGACCCTACCATTGACACCCATAACATCATCACCAACCATGATGCCAAACCCATCAAGTAGAAACTTTGATGAATGTACCCTCACATAGTCATTCTTTTCAAATAAGAGATTCAACATCTCCTATCTATCAATTTAATTTAACCTATTAACTATCCTCAATGGGTCTTGAACATCGTTTCTATCACCAAAGCCATAGGAAGACTAGCCTCTACCAAGCATTGACCAACTAGTTGATATTACAGTTAGCCACACGATGTTATCTCTCATAGATAGATTCTTGAGTTATAATCAAATCCTAATTACCCTCGAGGATAAACATAAAACCATCTTTATCACCCCATAAGGGACCTTCTACTATAGAGTCATGCATTTTGGACTAAAGAACATTAGTGAAACCTACTAATGTGCTATGACCTATATCTTTCATGACCTTATCCACAAGATAGTATAAGACTATGTTGATGACCTTCTTGGAAAATCTAACCTCTAAAAAGATCATTTAGTTATTCTTAAGATTATATTTGAGTGACTTATCTATTACCATGTCTGCCTTAACCCCAAGAAGTGTATTTTTGGGGTCTTATTAGGAAATCTCCTTTGGTTTATTGTCTCCCTTTGGGGAAGTGAAGTCGATCCTACCAAAATCAAAACAATCTATGACATGCTTCCCCCAATCAATCTCAAACAACTTCATAATTTGTAGGGGAAGCTCCAATCCATTCATCACTTTATCTCCCAACTCTCAGATCGATGCCAACCCTTCCTTCACCTTCTAAAGAATGATGTATCTCTTAAGTGGAATAGCGACTATCAAACGGCCTTTAATTCACTCAAAAAGTATGTTTTATCTCCACCTATCCTCACCCCTCCCAAGGATGATCAATATGTTTAACTTTATATATCTGTTACCAACCACTCCCTAAGCACAATGTTTACTCATCAGGATGAACAACATACAGAGCAAGCCATCTACTAAATTAGTCACATGCTTGTAGAGTATTAGACTTGGTACACCCATATAGAGAAACTTTGCCTAGCTTTGGTCTTCATGGCCACCAAACTTCACCACTACCTTCTTAACCACAAAACCTATGTCATTACCAATACCAACCCACTCAAGTATATACACTCCAAGCCATACCAAAACCAATGTATGGCCAAGTGACTCATGCTTTTAGTTGAATTTGACCTTGAGTTTCTTTTTAAAAAGTTGATTAAATGGAAAGTGACTGTCGACCAATTGGTCAAAGCACCATTAGTAGGAAATAAACCTCTTCTTCTTGATTTTCTTGATGAATCTATCATGACCCTCTCTCAAGTCGACTTAACCTATCAAGTGACCATGTTCTTTGATGGATCAAAGTGTCAATGTGGTGGGGGATTTGGCATTATCCGTATTCCCTTTGATGGAAAACTTCTTCCTTTATCATTCAAGCTAGAGTTTTAATGCTCCAATAATATGGTTGAGTACAAAGCCCTAGTAATAGGCCTTCAAACTTCCTTAGCCTTGGGAGTCAAAATGATCAACATATTTGGTGACTCCTAACTTGTGGTCAGTCAAATCAATAGCTCTTACTAGTGTAAGAATGATATTTTTCAATAGTATAAACAACTACTTGATGAGCTCTTAACATCATTTAAATACTACCATATCCAATCAACCCTATGATTTACTAACAAGTTGGCTGACACTATGGCTTCCTTTGCCTCTTAGATCTCATATGCACCCTTTGGCTCTAGGTTATCTATCATTATCCACAAACTTAACTAGCCTTCCTATGTCAAATTCAACTCTCCTACCATATTTAATGTAGGGGAGACCCAACCTGATCTTTGGTATCAACAGACCTTTGACTATCTTAACCTTACCATCATTCTTTCTGATCTTTCTAGGAATGTTTGAAGAGAATTTATCTAGAGTACCTCATGTTATACCATTATGGGGGAAATTCTTTATAAATTCATCTTTGATGGTCTCCTCTTCTACCACCTATGTAGTCAAGAAGCCTCTCATGCTATAAATGCATGATGAGATCTGTGGGGGACACTTTAGTGGGCTCACCGTGGCTAAATGCATATTTTGCCTTGGCTACTACTAGACCACCCTTAACCAAGATTATTTCGACTATGTGAAAAAGTGTGTTAATTCTCAACAACATGCCAATTTTCATTATGCACATAACCACAATCTTCACATCTCCAATAATTTTTAACCCTTCTCACAATGAGATCTAAATCTTATTAGTGAAATTAACCCCCATTCTTTGCAGTGACACCATTATATCATCACTGCAACTGAGTATTTTACCAAATGGGTAGAGGCTATTCCTCTAGTCTCAACCAAAGTAAAAAAATATTATTGACTTTATCAACCATCACGTCATTTATCATTTCAGTGTTCCTCATAAAATTATTACTGATAATGGTAAATATTTTAAAAATAAACAAGTCTAGGGCCTTTGTGATGTATTTGGGATTAAGTTAAGTTTCTCCTCACCCTATCGCCCTCAAGTGAATGAATACATGGAAGCCTCTAAGAAAAATCTTAACAACATCTCACTAAAATGGTTGATGCCTCTGGTTGGGATTGGCATTTTCACATACCCTTCACCTTATGGGTATATCATACTAGCATTTGAACCCCTTTGGGTGTTACCCCATTCTCTCTTATGTTTGGAGTGGATGTTGTCTTACCTCTCAAAATCCAAATCCTATCTCTTTGCATATCTTTATAAGATCTCATTTCTAACAATGATTATCATTAGCACTATTTATCCCAACTTGAGCTACTTGATAAGCGTTTCTTAGCCACCCTTACCCATCTTCATGTCTATCAAGAGAAAATAAAATGTGCCTATAAAAAACACCTTAAAGCAAAAGAACTCAACATCAAAGACCTCAACCTAAAGGAAAATCAACATGTCACCAATATGGACAAAAACAAGTGGGGTAAGTTTCCCTTTAATTAGATTGGACCTTATATCATAACCCATAAGTATGAATCAAGAGCTTACTATTTATCCTCTCTTGAGGGAACCTATAACCTGAGCCCCTAAATGCTTCACATATGCATCCTTTTTTTGTTAAGGAGGACCAAGCTCACTTTTTTTTTTAACTTAAGCTCATCCCTTGAATTTATGCCACATTCATCTCCCTATTCTAGGGTCAACCAATTAAAAGTGAATCATGTGATTATCTATCACAATTATGGCTTCATCTTGAACAATGGGTACCATGGCTCTACCCATGGCATGATTCTCATGGTACTTTCCACCCCTTTTATAGGATGGATTCCTATGATCATTTTCACCTAAACCTCTTTACACCTAACCAACCTTCTTGTGCTTTTAGTTTTTCCTTCATAAAGGTGAGCCTTTAAGCTTATATAAGAAAGTCTATGTCAATCAAGAACCACACTAAGCAAAAAAGGCAAAATCAAAACCAATAACAATCATGGGTTATTCCTATCATTCATAGACTTCTCCCTTGAAGGAAAGCTATTGAAACATATTCAAAATTTATCAAAGTAAGGTGGACTACTTCCTTGAAGGACAGTTATCAAAGGCATTAAAGAAAGCACACAAACTTAGACCACTCCTTCAAAGGATGACTGAGTAAAGCATTTGTCATAACAAGAAATTTTTTGGAAGATTTCCATATCGATCAGCTTCCTCAACCCTCCAAGTAACAAAAAAATAAGAAAAAGACCCATTATCAAGCAAAAGCAAAAAAAAAAAACAAATTTTGAAATCTATAATCAGCTCTCATCAGCAATAATTTTGAAAGCCATAATCAAATCTCAAGAGTAGACTTCTTATATCAATCAATCTACACTTTGAATGGAAAAGACTTGTTTATACTGACTCTTTGGTAACTTCTGAAAGAGGCATGTTAGTCTCACAAGAAGATCCCATTTTCATCCATCTCCCCTTTATACCCTATGAAGCAAGGGATTTTGAGCTCACTTGACATTATGTGATCAAGACACCTTTTAACCAACTAACAAATGCTAATGAAAAGCATTCAAAGGGCTTATATTCCTTAAGCCAATCCAAATTTGGTTTTGTTTTAGTCCTTGTCAAAGAAGAAACATCATTCCCTCTTATTATCCTCTCATAACTAGTTGATATATATTCACTAAGACATTTGTCTCTTGATTACATTCTTTGTCTCACATCTAGTGTTTTTATTTAACTTAATTTATGTTTTTTACCTTAAGCAAAATATTTGTAACCATAATCATAACATCATATTAACATATATCATAAGCATAAACAACATCATCAGCATATCCATCATCATATCATAATCATAGCATCTATGATCAATAAGAAATCATCCATTTTCACCACATGTCTAAATCCAAATAAGGAAGTCTATGCTTATTAAATTTTATCATAAGCATCATCATCATAACCATGAACATAAACAAAAAACATCTCATCACATGCCTATCTAGGTGAGTCCACATCATCAAATATCATCATGAGCATAATCAATACAACATCAACATATCCCTCATCATATATCATCACATCATAGCCATGAGCAATAAGCAATAAATAAGGATCATATATATATATATAGATTATGAGTCTAACATCATAATATATGCACCAATATACATGTCTCTCTCTCAAAATGTACATCTCACTGCATTGAATCATAGGCAGTATTGAAATGATAAAAAAATAGCATATAATATATCTAAATTATATCATGATAATATCCCTGGGGCACCACTATCTCCTGGAGCACCGCTACCTCCTGGTGCTTGTCCTCTTGATGTACCTATCTATCCACTTATGGAAGTAGCCCACTACCCTATTTTCACCATGCTATCACCCCCTACCAAACTAGCTCTATACTCATCCCATCAAGGTTCATTCAGAAAATGTCTTGAGACTACCTCATAGTAACATAGCTCCTCCACTATGGCTAGATACCATGCCATAGGGATAGTGCCTAGTGATCTTATAAGTGTTGTGGCTCCTCCTTCAATTTATCTCAAGGAGTCTCTCTCCTGGGTAACTAAGGCTAATGAAGGTCTATCCTAGTCCCTCTCACTTGTAACTATAACCACCTAACCTTGTAAAGATGTCAGTTGACCTTGTAATGCTAAAACTTATGCTTATGCAGTGACTAGTACCACTCCTGCCTATGCATCTAGGTAAACCCACTAACCTCTACTAGTTGGGTCAATATCCATCAGCCACCTACCACCATCATCACCACTAAATTTTACCATCATTTAAAGAGTCTGGTACCATGTAGGGTAACCATCTATAAAACTTACATCATCTATCACTAGCCACACTAGTAACTCCACATAATCTAGTAAGGTATGTACTAGATGTGGCTCAAGTAGTATGATATCTACATCCTCTTTCCTATATCTAAGAAATGGGCTTGGGATACCCTGTACCAATTCAAACTATCTTTGTACCCTATCAAATGGGATGATCTCTACCTCCCCATACCTCTTATCATAGATCCACTTGTAACTCTACAAGGATAAGGTTTATCTCTTGTATTTATCCCACTCTATAAACTTGACATAGGACCTCTAAGTAACATCATCGATAACCAAGGCATCTAGTGTACCTCTAAACTAATCAGTATCATGCACCCCTCCTCTTTCACTTGTGATGGCAAAGTTAGCTCTCCACCTCATAAAACCAACCAAGAAATATATCTAAGCATACCCCATCCATGGCAGCCCCATCAGCCTTAGCATTTGGATGTGCTCATAGGCCCAGTAGTGTATAATAAACCTCATGTTGATGCCTTACCTCCTATGAGCTCTGAATCGTCATAGATCCCTTTATATCTGCACAATTAGCATAGGCACCCAACCAAACACTATGCGACCTAGTAGTCTCTTGACCAATACCCCTAGCATCAAGTATGGGAACCTCTCACTGCTTGAGTTAAGAATAGTGAAATATGAGACCACCATCATCATGGTCATCATCCTCCTATCATCTCACCCTCTGATACATCATACTATAGTTAAATCCTCCAATGTTCCACCTCACTCGGTCATGGTCATCTTCATATAGTAGCTCTAGGAAATAATCTCTCTCATCTCACTCTATGTGATAAAATAGGTCACCTTGTATGGGTAACTAAGTGATCCTATGAACATCCTCTGGTAAGATCATCATCTCACTAGTGGGAAGTAGGAAGTTGTTTATGGCTGGATCCCATCTCTATATAAGGGCCATAATCATCATCACATCACATCACATAGCATGTTTCGATAATGTCTCATCACTCCAAGGCCCACCACCTCCATGTGAGCTCAGTTTGCAATAGTCATACCCTGGTGGATCTTTACAAAGATGTGTGACACCTGATCATGCATCTAAATCTTCTCCCATGCCTATAAACATTCAATAGCAAACAACTTAGTTCCATATAGTATTTTACCTACAAACTTAGCCTCTTAAACTTATCTTATCTACCCTTAACACTTAAACCATGAACTATTACCATATACCCTCATCATCAACTATTTTCCCCTTACCCATTATCTAGCAACCGTAACCATCCCCTTGACCTCCACCATCATTGCAACCTTAAAATTTACTACCTAAATTTTTACACTTGACACCCTATTTACCAAACTTTATAACATTCGAACCTATAAACAAATTATTTAAAGGCTCATCCAAATGGTCGACTGTCGATGGTCACTATGACCACTGATAGTCAGATGACCCTTTTATTGATGATCATCAACTGTCAATGGTCAAGATGACTACCAATGGTCATTATGTGTGACCACTAGTAAAAATCCCTCAAAACATACTCACCTAAAATCTTCCCCACACACCTAAATCTAACAACCAATTACTCTACCTTTGTCCTCTACCCTACCCCCCACCTACCTACCTTCCCAATTTTAATTTTTTCCCACTAATTTTAACCAGACGCCATCAAAACCCTACAACTAAGTCAAACTAACTATACCCTTCTATAGAAATAATCAACCAAACATATACCCAATTCAAATGCAATATAAATCAATCTATTCTACCAATTTGAATACAACCCCTACCTCTTTCCTCAACCATCATCAAAGAGGAATTTGAGGACCTGTTATCCAACCATGTGCCCTACCTCACCCACCCTATATCCTCGTTAGTCCACTCAGTAAAGACACCTACTCAGTAATAGCCTCATCAGTAATTCTTCCATAAAACACCAAAAAATCATAAGTTCTCATTATCAATAGTCAAAAGTAACAAGTGAGCAAATGAAATAAGCAGATTCACTTTTGATCTCCATGCTTTTTAGGGTTTGTACCCTAACCATCGATGGTCAAGATGACTATTGATGGTTAACCCTAGGCCCTCTAACCATTGATGGTTAGGTTATTAGAAAAAAAATTCCCTTACCACCCACAAGTATTTTTACCCACACTTTTTTGGCAAACCTAACCAAGCACCCACCCATAGAGACTACCTTCTCTGACCACCTTGATGATCACCTTGTCACCTTGCCATTGGTCCATTTTGACCCCAACTAGTATGTGTGTTATGATGACTTTTGCCTAATCCTTTTGATCATAATGACAATAATTACCATGTTGAACTATTTTTAAACTTTCACTACCTTGCGCATACCTGACCAACTTATGTCTTCTCGGGAGCACTTCCTACCTCAGATACCCATGACTACATTAGACTAATTTCTATCTTCTTAAGAGCATTTCCCACCTTGGATACCCATGAAAATACATACCTTACATAGAATACTTATGTTTATGAGTAAACCAAACCACCATACTTAAATACGATCATGCGGTCCACTTATCACTTGTCCTTCTAGCACTGACCTTAATTTTTATCAACTATGCCAACCCAATCGATGCACGATCTTGGCTCACACTTTTTTCACATGTTTACAATTCAGTGCCCACTCTATCACCCACCTTCATGATGTCCACCTTCATCATCACCTTCACCACTCATCAAACATGTACCTAATTCCATTTTACTTCATTGACTCCCAGTTTGAGGGGAAACACCTCCTTCCATGCTTGAGGAAAATGAACCTTCGACCAATAATCCATTTTTGTTTTATATATTTTTGATACAAATGGCATAACAAAAAGAAAAAAAATGTAGACATCATAAATCTATACATGATGGTTATGAATGTTGTAATCCCCCTAGACCATCTCAGGACCCGCTTAGGCCTAGCCTAGGTAATTCAACCCCAAACCTACCTAATGCTAGTCATTTTGACCTACTGGCTAAACCCACTTTTTAACCCAACTTTACCTTGACCCTCAACTTTTGATGGTCACCCTAACCATCAATAGTCACCCTAACTATTGATAGTCACCCTGACCAACAATGGTCATGGTCCACCATCTAAATTAACTTACCTACTACATCACTCTAACTTACTTTTTTATAATTAACTCATCTAATTCATGTGTGAGCTAATACATGCATGAGTTATATTTAGATAGTAAGTTAGACCCCTTGTTGATGTTTTATTGCACCTCTCTTTCCTTGCCTATAAGAAGAGAGGAGCAAGAGGTGAAAAAGGATCCAATCCATGACTTTAAGAGATTTTGCATTCAAAGTTTTTTTTAGGTCACTTCTTCTAATAATCCAGTGATCCAACCATCATGTCAAAGAGTCAACTTGCCACCATCCATCAATTGATATCCAAGTACCATTACTTTTTCAAAATCATGCCAAGCTCTACCAATAAGCCAACCACCTTAGCCATTTACCAGATCAACCTTCTACAAGCTAAGTATTTATTTTCCATTATTCAATTGCTTTATTTCCATTTTACAACCAGCCTTGTATAAACTAACCTCCTAAAATTACCTTCTATGATCTCATTAATCTAACTTTTATCAACCTAGACCCAACACATAATAACCATCAATGATCTACCCAACCACTGATGATCACCTCGATCGTCGATGGTCACCTCAAATGTTGATGGTCATATCAATTGTTGATGGTCACTATGACAGGAAATAATAGCAAGCTATTTTCACCCACTTACCCTCAACCAAATCCAAATTTCTTTTTGTTTACTTGTTCACAGACCCCCCAACCTATTTTCTTAAGCACACCTAGCCTATTTAGCATTAATATTGATCCACTTATTACTATAATTAGTCAATTTCATCTCTCTTTATCAAGCATTTCTTGTATTATATTTCAATATCTTCTATGATTTATGCAAGTACTTTATCTTCTATTTTATAAAATTAATTGTTTATAACATGTGGATTGATAACCTCTTAGAAAGCTCTTACTTTTGGGATCTAGCTAACGCTAGGTAATCCACCCCACTATCTATCTAACCAACCATTTGCTTTAGTGTGTCTTATTTGTAGGTCATTCCTCCCAAGCCAAAAAGGACCTCTCTACAATCATCTGATTCAATACACACATAATCAAATAGGGTTTTCAACCATACCCATATCTAGTTTTTTCTTCTTCCTTTCTCGAAATATAAGCTGAAATTTATTGAAATAATATGGTAAAAAGCTACAATTTTTATGTTTTAATGATTATCATTCATATGGACTATGATGTCAATTGATTTAATTATTTTAACCATGCTCACACATTGTGAACTAATTAAATGTATACTAATTAAAATAATACATTGTGAATTAACAAAATAACACACTCTAATTTATAATAATAACACAATATTAAGTTTAATGATGCTATGTTATTAATTTTATAGTGTGTGAGTGTGTTTAAAATGATTGTGAATTTTTGTGTTACTCCCTAAGTCTAAATGATTAAATGTGTAAATTTACACAAATTTACTCCTAACAACCTTAAAAAATAATATGTTGAATAAACGTTGGATATTTTAAAAATGCATATTAAGAAAAAAAAAATTCTAAATTAGCCACTTTTTTACCTAATAAATTATATTTTTTTAGGTTGAATTCTGGTAATATATAGGTAAAATATTAATAGCTAATAAAACCAATTAAGACACAAACAGAAAATAAAATGCCACAAAAACCATTTGTGGACTAAATAGAATTATTTTTCTACAAAATAAAATTCATGCGTTCAAATTTCAAACATAGGCCATGTTTCCATCATAATGCAAGGAAAAAACATGATGATTAGTAAGTTTCATGTTCAATAAATTTGGTGGGGGACTGATATGGCAAGGGGCTGATGTGGATACTACACGGGGAATATGTTGGATGTTTTATATTTTAAAGTCACAAATGATCTTATAGGAAATATTGAAACTGGTATTAAAAAGGGAATAAATAAATTTAATGTCTTATATTTGATCCAATTTTTTTTTAGTAAGAATTTAAGAGTTATTTGTTAAAGTATATTATTTTAGGATAAAATAAGGTAATATTTAGGGAAATATAAGCAACTAATATTAATATACATGGGATTTTAATAATTCTTGAGGTATTTTTTATGATATAAAGCTGAAATTTAGATGAGCATTAAATATTGAACAAGTATATATCATAATTATTTAGTTGGACTATGTTATTTAAAACATGTTAATATAAATGTAGTATTCATATTTTTTCCTTGGCTTGTAGTATAAAATTCTTACCAAATACTTAGTTTACATTTATCGTTGTTTTGTAGTGTGTTTTCTATTAAATTCTTATCAAATATTTAATTTACATTTATCATTGTTTTGCAGTGTATTTTCCATTAAATTATAGTGTTTTGCACTAAAGATTTATATTTAAAAATAATGCATATAAATAAATTGTATGCACTTAATAAATAATTATATGCTGGAAAAGAAACAATATCATAAATTTAAGAAAATAAATAATTATATTATGACAAAGAAAAATATAAAACCCAAAATGAAATTTCTAACATTTGTTTTTATTTTCTATCAATTATGTCAATAGAAGTTAGGAAGATCTAGTTAGAAAAAACAAAAATCTTAATAAAAAATAAAATACAAACCCTAAAATTTGTTTAAAAATAAAACCTGAAATAATTTGTATTACAAAATAAAATTAAATTAAAAGTAAAATATTACATAACATAAAATTATTTATTAAATGATAAATAAAAATTTGACATGTTTTATTAGCCTTCTCCCTCGCTAAACCATTTGGAAAAAAAATACCCCTATTTAATATGTAGCTTCTCAATATCACATCTTCGTTTCTTCAACACATGTTTTTACCCTCTATTTTATCATATACCATGAAGAAAAAGTTAAATAGTCAACATAAAATCACTACAATTTGTAAGTATGCCCAAAAAATATTACCATTCCTTTATCTATACATATTACTCAATCTCCACTCAACTTTCCTCAACTTGTTTTGCTCTTTTTACAAAGCATGCAAAATTTTCTCAAAGATTATTCATGTAATGTTTCATATTGTTTTATTATTTATAATTCTATCTATTGAGGTGACTTGGATTATTTATAGAAGGAATTGATTCTAAGTTATAAAAATTTTACATATATATGCCCAAATATTGTAGGGGATAAATATGTTTGAGAAATAAGTTCTAGAAATGATCAAAATGAAATTGTATTTATATCACAATACGTATAAATGATAATCTTTATAACATAAATAATTAAAACCTTTTCCATATCTTGAATGATAATCGTTAAAATGATGGAAACTACAATGTTTTCCCACCATTGAAACAAATTTTACCCTTTTTAGTAACCTTACCCATCACCAATGTAGTCAAGCATACATTTAACCCATTTGAACGGAGAAGAACAATGACCAAAATTTCACAAAAATGATAATCGTTAAAATGATGGAAACTACAATGTTTTCCCACCATGTGCAATAGATTGAAACAAATTTTACCCTTTTTAGTAGCCTTACCCATCACCAATATAGTCGAGCATACATTTAACCCATTTGAATGGAGAAGAACAATGACCAAAACTAATTGAAGTGGAAATAACAAATAAAATTTCACAAAAATTAGTTTATTATTTTATATTTAAAATAAAAGACATATCGCCATCAATAATGAAATGGAACATGCATAGGTCAAAATTCAAGTTAGGAAATGATGTTTCGATGGTACCAAATCAACCAAATAATGGTCAGTGGATTTTAATTCCTTAAATTTATTTGGGGGTTGATGTGTTAGGGGGCTAATGTAGATGTTATATGGAAAAAGATGTTGGGAGTTTTATGGCTTGTTTTAAGAAATTAAATATGTTTAAATAAGAAGGTTTATAAAGGAAAAAATACACAAATTTATGATATAATTATTGTATATCAATATTTTATATATATATATATATATATATATATATATATATATGATTATTTACATGAGAGTTGTGTTCTCAAAAGTTATATGTATTTGAATATTTTTTATACTTAATAAGAAATAAATAATATATTTCAGGAGCTTGGAAATGATGTATGAGAACATTTTTAATTATTTACATTAACATGAATTTCAAGTGATCATCCTAAAAAATATTTGCACGTAGATATTAAATATTTAAGGCTTCCAAAGTTATATTATGAAAAAAATATTTTTTGAAAATAATTATGTGGATTTTTATGACCAATGTTTTAGATCAGATCCCATGATCTATCATCAAGAAAAACATAAATATTTATTTCTAAATGATAATGGTTTTCATATAAACACTAATGGCTACAAAGTTAGACAAATGTCATGGTAGGATAGATGATATTGAGAGGTAACAATAATTTTATTTTACTTTTCCTATATAAAATTTAAAAATGGAGAAAAATTTTAAGGCATCCTCTTTATTATGTAAGAATGGTATGTAATGTTATCCAAAAAGGCCTATAGTATTATGATATTTATGGAAGTTATAGAGATATTAACATATGACACACAAAGAAAATGATTTATTGTATTGGTATATAAGGATAAGTTTTAGTATATAATGTGTAAGGGTGGGTTTACCCTGATATAATGTTATATTTAGATAATATATTATTAGCATAGATATATTATATATATATATATATATATATATATATATATATATATATAATAAGTTTTAGTATATAATGTGTAAGGGTGGGTTTACCCTGATATAATGTTATATTTAGATAATATATTATTAGCATAGATATATTTTATATATATATATATATATATATATATATATATATATATATATATATATAACGAATTGATAGATATCAGTCTTGTGATATTTATATTGGATTTGTGACATTGGTTAGATAGTCACTTCGAGAGTGATATATTTCTTAACATATTTTAGATGGATGTATTTAAGATATATATGTTAGTATTATCCTCTAGTGTAGCATGTAAAATGTTATATCTACATCCAAAACTTTATGCAACATTTCTCCTTTGAAAATTAATGAAGTGTTTCATATTCATCCAAATTTGTATTATAATTCATATTAAATGCCAATTAATGAAGTGTTTAATATTCATATAAATATGTGATATGTATCACACTAAATGACAATTAACAAAGCATTTCATATTTATACAAATGATCAAAGGAGTATCACGGACTATAAAGATAAAAAAAATTGTCAATATAATAAATAAATAACATTATCGTAGTTCTAGGTACTTGAGTTTTTCTTCCTCAACTCTCCATTTATAAAATTTTTTTTCTTATTTTTATTATGGTCATATGAAATTGATGTCAAAATTTTGATTCTTTCCAAATAATTTACATGAAATATAACCAAAAATGTTAACATTATTATTTCTTTTGGTTCCATATAAGTTATTGATTTAGAAAGAGTCAACCCTTGTAATTATGTACTGTTAGTACCCAATCTAATTGTAAGGGTAGTTTGTTTGTGAGTTCCATTTGGATTGGTCTAATTGGAATTGTATGTGGAGATTCATCTTCAAATTGAATTTTAGTGTAACTTTCAAATTCAACCATAACATATGTTGATGGTTTTGGTGGAGTGCTCCTAGGTTTTTATATTATACTTTGAATACATCCTAGAGCTCAATTTATAGGTCTTTATTATATTCATATATTGGAGTTTAATATCACCATTGCATCTTTAAAATTAATAACTCCACATCAATTTCATTATTCTAACCTCCTCATGGATTGCAAATCCATTCTTTAGTTGAAATGTCACTTGAAATCAGTCACTTAAATGAATGCAATTTAATTATGTTATAGCTATGCACATTATCATTTATTGTAAATAGATGAATAATATTTTAAAATTATTCCCTTATTTTTTGATGTAATGCAACACAAGTTATTCTCATAAATAATTTTTAATCATTAATTTTTAGATGTGCATCTTTAATATTTGTGAGAAGTTGATTAAACCTTTATTGGTCTTCTCTTTCTCCTTCCTATTTAATTACCTTATCCATAGTAAAAATATTTTTGAATTATTAGTTTTGTGTATGTTACTATCCATTTTAGTTAGTCACTAAACGGAGGATATTATCCCAAATATACTACTAAAATAATTGATCTACCTCTAAGACACATATTTATATTTTTAAGAAATGCTTGAAAAAATACATGATTGTATATTTTGTAGGAAATTTTGTCCAATGAATCTCATATTGACAATCAATATGTATTTTATATGTTGGATCTATTATTATAAACTTGTGAGTCTTATTTTTTATAATTTATAAAAATCCATGACAAAGACTTGAAATGTCGAATGGATCATCGATGCACCAATACTGAATGTTTTGTTGTGATTTTTATTTATCTTCATTAGCCTTGTGCAAGTTAAGTTATGTGCAACAAGTAGAGAGAAAACTAAACCTTTCTACAACAACATATTACTTAAGCTTGAAGAATTAAACACTCATACAAGTCACAATATGAGAACACTAAGAACTTCATTGATATATAAAGAAACATAAAGACATGAAGTATGTGCAATGAAAGATAACACAAATTATAGAAAATAACTAAACACATAATAGACCCATCTCAATTTAACATTTAGTTACATTCCAAAATAATATTTTCATACATTATACAGAATCTAAATTAAAACCATGCTATTATACATTTGATCTTACAAAGCATTCACAGAAGGTACATAAGATTTTCATGGATATGTATCTCTATAAATCCTAATATTGCTCTCTAAATTTCCCTTCATCGGTAAATTATGTGACCTTATTAGGTGTAAGATCTAAATAAGTACTTCCTAAATATATTTTAAATGAGATGTATAGGGTCATATTTAAAGGTTTCCTAGACTCCATCGACCCTTGATAGCTAGCTAGAATTGATTAGGATGCAAATTATCTAGGTTGAAAATTGTTTGCACATATTATTTGATTGTGCTCTTGGGTCAGAAACTATCTATTTTTATTCCCAAATTAGAATCCTCCTCATGCTCTATCCCATCCCATTCACATGATTACTTACTTGGTGTGTTTCACACCTATAGGATCTGGTTTCCTTGTGTTTCATATCTTTGTTTCTTTATATCCTATCACTTTCCTTTAAAATCATGTTTCCTTTATTCAATGCACTACACATTGTCATTCATGTACATCTCCCATACCTTGTGCACCATCCCTTATTTTACTCTAAAATATAGCCGAATATAATGGGTGTGTCTTAGGCACACTCTTTAAAATGCATTCTTATTTAAGTTTGAATTTATAATTTATAATTAAGGTTCAACATTCCCCTTGAATTCACTTGTTGTTTATCCTCATACAATTAATTTTTCATCCCATATGGTTACACTTGGAAGGATTTTAGGAATCACTCCATTAAAATTTTCTTTAAATGCATCCCATTCAACTATTATTTTCCCAACATCCCTCTTGAACTATTAGACATTAAACTTCATAATACATTTCAACTATATCTTCTCCATTTTTATGTAGATTTTCTAAAATTTTATACCTTTTTTTATATTGTATATCAAGATTATGTCATTTTTACTATTTTACCAGTGATTCTCCATACAAATATGCTAATTTTTATTCCAATGAAGAACACTATTTCTTGACCACATACTTTTATTCATTCAAATCATTCATTTTCTTCTTCCTTTATGTTATGTCCACTTCCTCCATCATACAAGTATTTAATTCTTTGGTCTTCTCATCTCTATTCGTCAACCACATGTTGATATATTTAGATGTATCTTTGAGCTCCTAAAAATGTTTGCCATAATAGATACTCTCTTTTCATACTCCTTGAGTCGTCATCTCAATTCCTTGTCCCACTATTTCCACTCTTTCTTGATCTCTTCAAAAAAAATCTTCTTCAAGTATTCCTTTGAGGGATACGTAACTAAAATTACTAGTTATGAATAGTTACTTCAATCTTCTTGAGTGGATCTATTGTATCTATAGTTTTATTTTACCATAGTTATGGTTGTGTATTTTCAACGGTGGCAAACATATCACCAATTTTACCCACCATGCATATTTTCTTTGACTCCTTAGTAAGTCATATCTCCAATTATTCTACTTTATCTTCCATATTCAAGATGCATTTTGTTATATTTTCAACTAGTTACACTATTTCAAAACATTATTTATTCACACTCATATTGTACAGATCATTAGTGATGTTCTTTGATGTGTCCTTGAGTTTTCCTTCCATTTTTCCCCTTTTTCAAAATCTAGAATATTGTATTTGCACCATGTGTATCTTAAAACCCTTATAATTTATTCATCACTTCCTTATCATTACTTTCTCACTCAAATTCTATTGTTCTTAATACCCTTAATATAACTCATTAATCCCTACCAACTTGATGGTTTTGGATTAATGGTGATTGGTTTATCCCCCTCTTCTTCTTCTGATGTGATTACATATGTGTGCTTTGCTTTTTCAAAAATATTCTTACCTACCTTCGATATTATAGGCAGTTTCACTCTAAAAATCTATTGCTTCGTTAACTGTCCATTTCTTAGCTTATTTTTGCCTTAAATCTCCATCTTCCTCTTCTTTAAGGGTTTCGTGGTTTATTTATTTTTAGGTAGTGTTTTCTCTATCTCACAATCACCCACCTCCTTCTTAGAGTTGGATATGGACATTTTGGTTCCTCAACTTCCTTATAACTCTCCTCATTATTTTGTGAATTATATTTCATCTTCTTCATTGAATACTCATATTTTTATTGTTCTTTCCCCCAAATTATTAAAAATCCTTCTTCAAATTCTCCCATGTTAGCGGATAGTTTATTAATGCAAAATCAACATGTATAGGATTTAACTGTGCATCAACTTTCATTTTACTTCAATAAAAATGTTTTATAGTGTAAACTCCATATCTACATTATAATCATCATAATATTCATCTTCAACAATGAACTCCTTTGCCATAATGTCAATGTTTTCCCTCGTGTTGATTATTTCCTTGTCAACCTTGTTTATATATAAATTGTCATGGAGTTATCAATATTTTCAATGCATATTACATGTAGTATGTAGATCCTATATAAGGAAACTTTATCCAGGAGCTTTCTATGTTATCTTTCTCTTTAATTTTCATCAAAAGTAATGTATCATTAAAAAAAATGCACATACTCCTTGTATGCTTCCACTAACCTCTTGTGCACTCTATGATCTATATCTAATGCTATACACACATTATTTATCCATTTTTTCATCTTCATATTGTATGGGTAATCCATTTATATTGTGAATTAGTGCATGACATACTTTTTTTTTATGAATTCATCTCCTATATAACTTTGAACAACTATATCTCTAGAATTCCCAATTCTTCTAGCATCATAAAAACTACATAAATTATCCATCTAAATGTTCCCCTTGAAGAGTTTATTTTTCAAGTTTCCTATTGATATCAAATATGAACTTTGAAAATTTTACTTCGCCCCATTCTTCATAATCTAGTATCCCACATACATTATTGAATTTGAAGCATCTCCCATCACTTCACCAAAGTTAACTCTATGATGATTAGACACATATCTACTCACATTGGTAAGGATGAGATATGTTTTATCTACAAAGTATAATATGTAAATTTAATTATAATACTACCACATCAATCTTGGTGGTATATTAGATCACTATGTATACCTATTATCCCCCCATTCTTCATCCATGTTATCCATCTAATGCGCATAAGTGATATATTCATACTTCTCATAGTGAAGTAGAGTTTACCTTAATGTGTTTCATCCAATCATTGATTATTAAATTTATCAAGCTTCAATAGATAGGGAGAATCCTATTACTCTAATACCCTTATCGCCTCAAGGTGTTAACTTATAATCGTTTGACTATCTTTCCTCCTTAACAATGTCCTATTTTTTGTGATTGAAATAATCTAAAATATTCATATTTAAAACCTCTCTAACATTCACCCCCTCTCAAATTTTCATGAGAATAAGATCGAACACTTTTATCTTATTTTTCCCTTTTCCACTAGATAATGTTCTAGACCCCTTGGTCATTTTTTTTATTCGACATCTATTTATTCCTTGGCATCTAACTCACTCATATAAACTAATACTAACATTTATTCCTCTTCCTCTACTATAGGTGTCACTACTAGTGTCATCTTATTTTTTTTCATGGTCATGTAACCCTAGTCCTTCATAGCTATGATAAATAAGTTTTACTTCAATCAAAACCCTTCTTGACTAGATATAAAACTCACCCCTAAATTGGATTATTCTTTACATGCTCCTTTAATGGATTTTTATCCTTCTCATGAGATCTCAATCTCTATATAAATTTAGTTTCATAGATGTCCTAGCACTTTTTATGCACAAAAAATATAGAACTGTCTTCAATTCTCTTAATTTACAAAATGAATCTCAAATTTTATCCTCTTTCTTATTTAACATTAGGTGCATTAATTTTTCCACCTATGCATGATCCATTTTCATAGATATCCTCAAATGGTATAATTTTATAATATGATAATTTCATGCCTTTTTTTCATGTGAAACTAATTTTAGAAACTTTTTTATTCCTGTTTATGCACCATCCTTACACATCTTTCATCTAATCCCTTTATTAAGTGTACATAATTTATGATTCTTCATGCTTAACTTCATTGTGCCTTAGTGTAAAAATATTCAAAAATAATTGCACTAAAGAAACCAAATTATCCATCTTCGCATAACCAATATGCATTAAGTCCCCTTGTGAACCATAATTTTTATGATTTCCTTAGATTTGATTCTTATTTTAATTTATGTGTAACCATGTTCCCACTTATAGATAATACTCCAATACAAAATATTATCCATACTATAAATACTTAGATGTATTGAATAAGGATCCTAAAATACCCCTTGTTATGCTTGTTTGACTAGATATATATGATAATACACACTTATCTCTCTCTCTCTCTCTCTCTCTCTCTCTCTCTCTCTCTCTCTCTCTCTCTCTCTCTCTCTCTCTCTCTCTCTCTCTCTCTCTCTCACACACACACACACACAATACAAACAAGTAAACAAATAATACTACCAAAAGCATGAAATATATTTTTTAACATTATCATGAGGCTAGAGGCATTATAAACCTTCCTTCATTATGATCATTCAAAGTAGGGTTTCAACTTAATTCCATTGTACTTTTCCATATAAGTTAAAAAAATTACATGCATCAGTTTATAGAATGTGGTGAATGATATATGGTCCCATCCATCTAATCTAGAGCTTTCCTAGTGCTTTGCATATTTGGAGTCATACAAACGCATCTTCGCATTAATAAATAAATTATTGATTTTAATGTGTTTATCATGCCAAACCTTATGATGAGTATTTTATACTCATGGTCTCCACATTTTAATCATCCTTTTCTCATCCAGATTAACTAACTATATTAGTCTATTTTATATTGACATACGATCTTCTAATCCTCCTACATACCACAATCTTTAAAAAAAGAATTAAAAAATTGAATTGTATCATGACATCTCTACGATAAACTAACAATAAAGGTGAATATATGTTTAGATGTTTGTATGTTGTTATATATGCCCACAAAAAATTAATTTTAAATCATCTCAGTCCTTACACCCAAAATCATAACTTTTAGTGTGCATAGTTCCCAATATATTATTAAAATACTCCACCATACCATTTCCTTAGGGATGGTAAGACATTATTTTATAATATAAAAACATGAATTATTATAGAAATATGTGCACCATATATGCAAGAAAATGAGTCCCTTTATCACTTGTTAAACTTAGAGGGCATACATAAATTATTATTATGTTTTCCCATAATAATATAGGTGCAGTCTTTGTCGTACAATTCTTTATTGGATAGCCTCAATCAATCTTGTCAAATAGTTGTTAGTGGTAATAATATAATGTACACCATTAAGTCATGAAACAAGGTTTATTAAATTAAAAAAATCCATGATTCATTTCTCAAATGGAACCTATGAAAAAATTAATAACAATTGCATCTCCTCCAATAGAATAGGCTTACCTACCTTTTAGAAGAAATCAAATTTATACACATATTATTTTCTAAGATTAAGTGATGCCACCCACCAATACCTTATGAATATGATCTTTCACATAGTTTCCCCTTATTATTAGTGTCCCCAAGCAATTATTTCATGTAATTATCACATCATATCTTCACATTCATCTCCAACACACATATAATAGTACTTCATCTCTCCTTATTTTATATTACTCTCCCCTTATCAACTAATATGATATAACCCTTACTACCAATTGTTGCTTATATTTTTATATCTAGTCACTCGAGGCTACTCCTAAAATTAGGAATGTAGTTTTATACTATTTATTCAATAAATATTTTTACTTGATATAGGTGTGCATTTGGCATGTTATCCTTAATAGGTCATTCAACCTCACTTGTCTTGATGCATGGTAGATGGTTTGGTCTTACATTCATTTTGTATATTTCACCACAATAAAAAATTTAAACCCATCAAAAAACACTATCTGATGAAAAATATAGTCATGAAATATTGGTTTGTTAAAAAAGCATTTAAGTGCTTCATGATAAGTTAAAAACATAATTATAGTAGTAAGAAGATATTCTTGAATTTATATAACACATAATACATGATAATTCCTTTCATATCCTTTGTTCTATATTTTTTCTCACCCTTAGATAAATTCCTACTTGAAAACATAATAGGATGATCAATCTTACCTTCACAACCTACACAATTATTACTTCCACCTCAATTCTAAATGCATCAAGATGCACATGAAACACAATCTTCCAGTCTAGAAACTATAAAATTGGTGTGCTGGACAATTTTCCCTTCAATATATCAAATGGTTGATATTGTATATACCTAAATTTGAATGGACCATATTTCTTATGCAACTCCTCTATAGGATCTACAACATGCACATAATTATGATTTTTTTATAATAACTACAATGTCCTAAAAATGTTCTCACCTCCGTATGTGTGTGTGGCACTTGTAGTTACAATATCACTACTAACTTTGTAGGATCAACTAGCATGCCTTCCTTACAGATGACATTCCAAAACATTTTACTAAATGAAACTATAAATACACACTTATTTAGTAGCGATAATTTTAATAATGGACCCCTAAAACTTACTATAAAATCATAGTGAATCTTAGAGTTCAAGTATAATTTCACTAGTGAATCTTTGGAAAAATCACCATGCAGGTATAAATTGACTAACGATTTTTAGTAGCTCTTTTTATAAACTTATAAATATCTAGCAAACAAAATGGCATATTCAAATCAATAAATAATGGGAAAAAATATATAGTTAAACCCATTTCCTCAAACACATTCATAGGGAAAATATACTTGAGGTGGAATAATGATTATGATCAATAGATACCCTAAGTTTTTTAGAATGGCTATTTTGCTTTGCCTTGTGAAATTGGGGGCGGTCCATCCATTTCATATAGTATGATCATAAGGCTCTGTTGCATTTATTCAATTTGTTCTTCATGCATTATTTAAAATAAGTATCTTGCATGTCATTATTTCTTAGAGAAAATCAATTTCTTATGTGTTTAAAATAAGTATGTGATGATACCAACCAAATAATATAATAAACTAAGTATAATAAAAATAGTGACAAAAAATTAAATTATAGAGTGTAAACTGACTATGAGGCCATAGGGCAAGACAATTATGAAAAACAAGGATGACATAACTGAAAAAAATATTAAAAATATTTTCATTATTTTAAAATTATAAACTATATAATAAGTTATATAAAAATATCTTAATCATATCCATATTGACCTTTCAAATATTTTTTTATTTCAATTAACAAATCATACCAACCAAAATATAATTATTACCTTAAACATTTAAAATTAAATTATAGTATGATCAAGAGGATCTGTTGCATTTATTCAATTTGTTCTTTGTGCATTATTTAAAATAAGTATCTTGTACATTATTATTTCTCAGAGGAAATTAATTTCTTGTTTGTCTAAAATAAGTATGTGGTAAAGACCAACCAATTAATATAAGAAACTAAGTATATCAAAAATTGTGACAAAAAAGCAAAGTATAGAGTATAAACTGACTATGAGGCCATAGGGCAAGATAACTATGAAAATTGAGGATGACAAACAAATATCTTTAAAGAAATACTTTTCAAGAAACTTATTATTATATTTATTCATTTCAAGACAGATAAATGTGCATGCAAAAAACTACTCTCAATCTTTAGAGCAAAAAAAATACAAATCCATACTTTACCATTGAAATCACAAAGAAATTGATTTAGAAATTATCTACACCTTTTTTCCAACTTTTCATCCCAATCTTTCGACTACCAGAGACTCGCTTCTACCAATACCTTGCATCAATGACTAAATTTTTTGAGAAACCATCACATATGTATTTAAGTAACTTATATAAATTTTATGGGTGATGTGTTGTATCGACATTAAATTTTAGCTCAATCAGCCCCTCAATATGCCGATGCTAATTCACTTCTATGGCTAGCATCCTTTACCAGTTTCTCAACTATGTAGGATTGAAAGTCTTCATGGATTTAATGGAATCACAACCAGAGGATTGCTTCTTTTCGAGCATACAACATGCCATTCATAATTCTATTATTCATATTGCTATTTTTTCCAAAAACTATGCTTCTTTACCCTGGTGTTTAGACAAACTTTCTCTCATACTTAAAATAGAGGCCAAAATCAAGGTATTTTTTTAGGGAAAATTTTCATCCATTAGTAAAATTTATGGCACAATTTTTTGTATGTAATAAAAATAACATTGAAATTCTCAAAATACACCTTTATAATCATTAATTCGCGCTTAATTAGCTTGCTTAGTGGGCAAATTATACATTAAAGCCAAATTAATACATAACATAATAGAGGTAAAAAAGTAAAAAATAAGCATATACAAAATAGTAGGGAAGAAAGGAATAAAACATGAAATGCACCTACATAAACTAATGTTAAATCTATGTTAAGTATTTGACACTAATTTTCTACTATAAGCCAAGGATAAACTGTGAACAACATAGTTGTATTAACATATTTTGAATAACACACTTCATTTAACATGTGAGTTTATTAAATGACATACCTTCCTAATAACTCTTTAATGAAAAACACATTTTGTCATTTAATGAAAATACATTTTAAACCAAAGATAGATCTAAAATATTTGAAAATAATTTTCTACTATAAGCCAATGATAAACTATGAATAAAATTGTCTTATTAACATGTTGTAAATAACACGATCGTATTAATATGTTATGAATTTATTAAATAAAATAGTTTCATATATGTTCTGTCTTTAGCTTATAATGTGTTTTCCATTAAATGCTAAAATGGGATTCTCACTAAAACTTTATATATTTGAAAACAACAAAAGGATTTTTTTTATTTGGATAATACTTAAGAACAATACTTACGATAAGCTATTTTATTTAATCAATTCATAGTTTGTTAATCTCTAACTATTGTTTAAATAACACAATATTGTACAAAAATTTCATAGAACAAATGTGTTATTTAGATAATACATAAGGCTAAAATAAATGCATTTGATATATTCATATTTTTATTGATATATTAATAGTAGAATTAAAGTTGTTGAAAAGAAGACTTTGTTTATTGCACTTGAAAAAAATTCATAAGAAAAATATATTATTTAGATAATACATAAGAATAAAATAAATGCATTTGATAAATTCACATTTTTATTGACATGTTAATAGTAGAATTAAAGTTGTTAAAAAGAATATTTTTTTTTATTGTATTTGAAAAAATTACCTTAGGTTGTAATATCTTATTATGATTTAGATGAATATTTAGTATTGATAATTATAGTATTTTAATTTCATAATTATAAGAAATACTTTTTTATAAATTAACTAATTTTATAGGAAATATATTAAATCTTAATAACAATTGCACTTAGCATAATTTTGGCAAAATAATTTTGGAATGCCCAAGTGGGAATTTATTGCTTATGAACATCTCCATAACCTATTTGAATCATATTTGGTAGATGGCATCAAAAAGTTGTTTTGTTTTGTTTGTTTTTTTTTGTTTTTTTTTTTTTTTCCTTTTTTTGAAATAAAGTCTCATTAATCTAATTGTATTCATGACATTAAGCTACCAAATATGATTCAAATAGGTTGTAGAATTCTTCCATTAAATATAGTATATAACTCTATTTTTGAAACATCTTATTCAAATTTGTTGCAATTTAATCCATAGTTATAGTAAAAAGCTACAATTTTTATGTTTTAATGATCATCATTCATATGAACTATGATGTCAATTGATTTAATTATTTTAACCATGATTGTACATTGTAAACTAATTAAATAACACATCGTGAATTAATAAAATAACACACTCTAAATTACAATATTAAGTTTGATGATGCTATGTTATTAATTTCATAATATATGAATAAATTTAAAATGATTGTGAACTCGTATTATTCCTTAAGTCTAAATAATTAAATGTATAAAATTATACAAATTTACTCCTTTATATATTGTCATATATGATGATGTATAACCCCCTAAAAATGATATATGATGAATAAACATTAGATATTTAATAAATATCTATTAGACAAACAAATATTCTAAATTAACCTCCTTCTTACCTAATAAATTATAATCTTTTTAAGCTGAATTTTGATAATATTTTTGGGAAATATTAATTAACTAATAAAACCTATTGAGACACAAATAGAAAATAAAATGCCATAGTAAATAGAATTATTTTTCCACAAAATAAAAGTCATGCTTTCAAATTTCAAACATAATCCATTTTTCTATATCATATAGAATGTCGTTGAATGTAACACAGGTCATAATTCAAGGTGGTCATGTAAGGTGACTGATGTGATACTATAGGAAATATTGCAACTGATATTTAAAATAATAATAATAATAATGGAATTGATGTCTTATATTTGATACAATGTTTTGTGATAATTCAATGGGTGTTTGCTCAATTATATTATTTCAAGCAAAATTAAGGTAATATTTAGGGAAATATAAGTAAGTAATATCCACATATATGGTTTTTTAAGAATTTTTGAGGTACTTATAATATAAAGTTAAAATTTGGATAAGTATTAAACATTTAATATATGTGTGTGTTAAATGTTTAATATCACAATTATTTAGTTGGATTATGCTATTCAAAATATATATGTTAATATGTGGATGTTATTCACTTTTTTTTTTTTTGGCTTGTAGTATAAAATTATTGTCATATATTTAATGTTGCTTTGTACTGTATTTTCCATTAAATTACAGTGTTTTACATTAAAAATTTAATTATTTAAAAAATATATAGAGAAATTGTATGCACTTAATAAATAATTATATGTTGGAAAAGGAACAATATCATCAATTTAAAAAATAAATAATTATATTATGATAAAGAAAAATATAAATTTTATTGACAATAAAACCTAAAATAAAATCTGTAATATTTATTTTTATTTTATATCAAATATGTCAATAGGAATTAGTAATATCTAATTAGAAAAAATGAAAATTTTAATACAAATTCTAAAATTTATTCAAAAATAAAACTTAAAATAATTTACATTACAAAATAAAATAAACTTAAAAATAAAATATTACATAAAATAAAATTATTTATTAAATTATAAATACAAATTTAACACATTTTATTAACTTTCTCTCTCACTAAACCTAGTTGGAAAAAAAATGACCCTATTTAATATATGGCTTCTCAATATCACATCTTCTTTTCTTCAACATATGTTTTTTTTTTTTTAAATTTTCCTTTATTGTCACATAACCTAAGGATTCTAAAATCCCTAGATTTGTCAGTATCCCCCACCAAATTTTAAAAAAAAACAAAAACAAAAAAAAAAAAAAAAAAAAAACAACAACATTCATTTGTCTATACATATTATTCAATATCCAATCAACCTTCCTCAACTTGTTTTGCTCTTTTTACAAAGAATGCAAAATTTTCTCAAAGATTATTCATGTAGTGTTTCATATTTTTTTATTATTTAGAATTCTAATCTATTGAGGTGAGTTGGATTATTTAGAAAAGGAATCGATTCTAGGTTAAAAAAAGTTTATATTTATCATCTAAGCTAAAAAAATATAGCTTGCCAAATTTGAGAAAAGAGTTCCTACAAACCCACTGACATGATGTATTTTGAAAGGTTTTCTATTTGTTTTCACTATTTTAATAAAAAGTCTAATTTTTTTATATATGCCAAAATGGTTCCATATGAGTTTCTACTCCCCACTTCAGGGCCATATTCTATAATACAGTTATTAGCTAATATTCTAGGGGATAAATTTGTTTGAAAAATAAGTTTTAAAAATGATCAAAATGAAATTGTATTGACATTACAGTATGTATGAATGATAATTTCTATAATATAAAAAATAGAATTTTTTTTATGTTGGATTGGTTATGATCTTGGATCTTTGTACAAAAGATTGAGAAAATTTATGTATAGAGTAATGAAATCACAGATAAATTATAAAGAAAGAAGAAGCTTATCTTCACACAACAATAGTGCAATATATGATTTGCTTGCAAAAAATCGCATTAACTTGTCTTCTTGTCTTATCTTCCAAAAAAAAAGTAGGGTACATATAAGAAAAATTAGGGCAATATGAAGAAGCCTCTAATTTTTCTAATTAGATAATTATATTAAAATATAATTAGTCTATGTGACCCTTTTATAACTAACCTAAGGAAGCTTAAATGACATAGAATGGTCAAAATGCCATGTAGGCAAAACCCAATGAAAAATAGTACTACAATAACACCCCCCTTAAGTGTAGCTTAGGTGAGATGAGAATTGGGTCTCGGCATTGAAAGCCTAATGAGGTACTCAAGTATATAGTGAAGAACCTCCATAGGAGGAAGAAGAAGGTGGAGTAGCCCTAACCCCAATGAGAGCTCGCAGATGAACAAATTTACACTCTGTGAAGGGCTTGGTCAAAATATCTATAATCTACTTTGATGTTGAATAGTACTGAAGATCAATGACTTGTTTGTCAATAAGCACCCTGATAAAATGCATGTGAATCTCTATGTATTTGGTCCTTTGATAGAGAACTAGATTCCTATAAATCTAGATCATGTTTTGGTTGTCACAATAGATGATTGTTCGCTTATAAAACTAGATACCAAACTCAGTGAGAATCCCCTGAAACCAGATTGCCTCAATGATGGCGTTGATAGCCCCTCTATATTCTACCTCTGTAGATGATAAAGTAATTGCATGTTTCTTCTTTCTTGACCAAATTATTAGACCCGAACCAAGTGAGAAAATGTAGCCTGAAGTGGACTTTTGACTATGAATATTGTAGACACCTAAAACTGGCCACCGATAACCTCCAACTAGGCTTTTGACCCATTTCTACCTAAAATGCACAATTTGGTCTAAAAACACTAAAACATGCAAAATGATATGAAACCATTATATTCAAATGTCAATTTTGGCTAAGGTATCCCTAAATGGGGCAATACAATTTATGGGCCAGCTAATTTTGATCACATTATTTCGAGTCAAAATGCTAAATTTGCACCTACGTGCTTTGGACTGCTCTTTTCTATCAAATATTTTGCACAATACTTGTGCCTTTGTTATTTGTTATTGGCAACATCCTAAATGGGAATACACATCCAATGCATCCAACGTGGACTTCCAATTCAAATCTAGTCCAATTTAGTACCAATAATAAGGCATTTTGATCAATTTGGGTAATTTGTGCACAATGTGCCTAATCATGTTTAAGAGCTAATTAACCCAAATCAAGGCCTAATTAAAAATTCTATGGAGACTTGTTGAATACTTTGTTTGGAAATGAATATTAAATATTTGCATCATCAAGTGACCTCATTTCTTGAGAACACATCCTTAGGCCATAAATGCCATAAATATCAGGATTCATGCCTTCCATGCCTCATCAATACCTTCCATGATACCTGTTGTTCTCAAAATCCATCACTTGTCTTTGGGGACAACATATCAACTATTTTGGGTCCTATAGACCAAAATTCTCTCTTCCCTTCTCAAAAATTGTTCTGGGTATTCAAAATTCCTTAATTATTCAAGTCTTCTCAGCTAGAGAACTTGCAAGTTCAAGAGGCAGGCTTTCTCAAAAAGTTCCAACACTTAGGCATTTTCAAGGCTAGTTCAATGCCAAGGTTCAATCAAAAGACTCATCGGCAGGCTTCAAACAAAATATTGAATCATTGAACCATTGAACCCCACCTCCAAAGGTTCAAAGGTTCAACGGGTTCATAGGTTCAATGGCTTCAAAAAAATTAAAGAAAAGAAGGCTTCAAAGAGTAAAGGTTTAACCCGTTGAACTGTTTAACCTTGAACCAAAATGGTTCAAAGTTTCCAGGTTCAATGAGTTTAATAAAAGTTTAAACAAATGGTTCAAATCAGTTGGTTCGAGTGTTCAATTGAATGAGTAGAACACAGTATTGAACCATTGAACTGTTGAACCATTGTTGGTTCAATCGGTTGGTTCAATTAGTTGGTTCAATCGAAAGGTTCAAAGGAGTCTCCCAAAGCCCAAAGAAATTGTCAAGTCAAGGAACAACAGGATATCTTTTAGATAGATTTTTTGTGGCAAAATTTCACGAGAGAAATCCTTCAGACAAAATGTCTGAAGAAATTCCTTCAGACATTTTGTCTAAAAGATTTGAAGAACAAGGCCACTTGAAAGACCCCGAAGGGCAAGTACCCTTGCGGGGGACTCTTGGTGACCATAAAATGGACCATTATCAAGGCTCGAAGGGACACTTTCACTTCGAGGGGGTTCCAAAGACAAAAAGCTAAAGGAATTTCAAAGATCAAGAAACTTAGAAGAACAAAGGATTTGAAGAACAAAGAATGAACTATTGAACCGTTGAACCTTGAACCAAAAGAGTTTAAAGTTCAAAGGATCAATGAGTTCAACAAAGAAGAAAAGGATCCAGAAACTTTGAAGGACCAAAGCATTTAGAGAAAGAGAATGAACTGTTAAACTTTGAACTAAAATGGCTCATGGTTCAAAGGTTTAAAGAAGCTTCGAGCGAAGGAAGGAAGCGGAAGATTCTAAAGACCAGTTCGAAGAGATGGCAACTGAGGACTTAAAAAGTGATTAAACTAAGGAGCCGATAGGGCCATCTGAATCATTAAACCAATACACTCTCATGGTTTAAAGTTCATGGTTCAAAGTGGTTCAAGCAACCAGTGACCAATGACGTCCCCACAGATGTCAAATTTAGGGTAATGAAATATCCATTGATTTTTAAATGTGGTGAGAACCTGAGAACAAACTTAGTGACCAGCTGAAGAGAGAGCTGAAAGAGCCAATAGAAAGGGAAAATATATCCTAAGAGCTCAGATCATGAGGAAGAGACAAAATGCATTAAGAAAAGAAGAAAAGACCAAAAATATCTACGTAGGAGTTATTTCTAGTTGGTGAAATAGTCCACCACATGCACATTAGAGAGTGTGAACACTCAAGGATGCAGCCTATTTTTCTCCATTGAGTAAAGGTGAAGTGGACATCTACGTAAATAGCAGGAAGAAGACCAGGTGGCCTATGCTTTAGAGGAGACATTTGAGATGAATAAATATGCCACAGTTAAGGTAGTTGCCCTGTTCTAGCATGGCCCCTTGATAGGACTGAAAATGCATTCAAGGCATTGAATGTAGCATGGGCTATTCCATGAAACAAAGTGTCAAGTCTTTCTTGGCTGCTATATATTGTAATCTCTTATTTTATGCAAAAGATATCTCTTTGTTATAGAAGCAAAACTCTGCCCAAATTGAAACACATTACCGAGACTTTGAGCTTAGATTGTTAATCATATTTCGTTATTTGAATGAAAAAACAAGTGACTTTTTAGACTTTGTGCTGAAATAGCTTGTGTTGTTGAGGAAATTATTCTTATGTCTATTTTCTGAATGTGTTCTTGTCCATTTAATTAAATAAGTAGAACTAGTGGAAGTAATCAGGAAGGTGTCCTAAAGCAGACTGTGGAGAGACTTTGTGCTGCCATAATTGTTTTTAGCATGTTTGTTTTTTTGTTTCTATGTAAAGGATCTTGGGATGAATTTGTACCCCCATTGTCTTTTGTATTTCACTCTTTGGTAGTTGAGGTGGATAATTTATGTTACACCTCATTCCACTGGTTATTGCACCCTATTATGTTTACTTATCACTACCAGAAAGAACTCCTTTTGTTTGTTGCAGACCACTTCTAAAAGAAGAGAAGTGCCTTCAGTGTTTTCACCAGGATTCTCCTTGTTTGTGAACACCATCTCTAAAAAAAAAGATGGATGGTGTTATCCTACCCCCAAGTGTTATTTTCAGCTTATATATATATATCACCTCATATTCATAGGGAACCTCCCCTTGATGAGAGGAGAGATTTGTCCCCTTTTGATGTGGTAAACCTACATATTTGGCTGATAAATCTCTTTATGATGTAGTTGAAACAACCTATTTTGCCTATCAGTTAGCTGGTGACAAAATATTCACTCAACAGTTTTTGGTGACTCCACTGGGGATCATTTTATGCAGTTTGAAGCCTCGAGCTTCAAATTAAAGCAGTCCCTATCCTTATCCATTTCAATTTTTTACTCTGGTAGATCCATGATATACTCAAAGCTAGAGAGCTAAAGGTATTATTGACCATGTATTCGAGTTGGTACAGCAAAGTGTTTTTATCCTTTCCCTTCACCATCTCACCTTCAGCGAACTAGGAGTTTTCCTCCTACAAAAGTTAGGTCTCCATTATCAGGCAAAGCATCCATTTCTACTATTAATAGAACTTTGTCAATACATACCCCTCAGACATTTATTATCCCTCCCTTTAGTAGTTAAATCATGGTAGTTCAAGGCCTCTGGGGTAACTCTTTTGGTCCACTCAATCTAACTCCACCTCTGCATGAGCTACCACGCAATTCAAGAAAGAATTTCTTCAAATTCTTTGGTGATGGGAGAGTTCATCCTGATGAACACATTACAGCCTTCAACATAGCCTATGGAGTGATAGGTGTCGATTATGAGGATGTAACAGTTAGGTTGTTCATAGAGACATTGCAAGGTGCTACTGCAAACTGGTTCTACCATCTACAGGCTCGATTAGTGACTGACTAGAACACTCTCAAAGCCAAATTTGAAACCAAGTTCAAGCTTGTAGAAGATGCACATGCCCTACTGGCCCAGCTCACACAAATGAAGAAGGAGCCTCATGAACCTATGAGGGATTTCATAGCCAAGTTTGACAAGTTGAGGAATAGGATACCTATAATTGCTCAGCCAACTACTGAGAACCTTAAATATTTTTTCATCAATTCCTAGCTGCCTGAAGTGAGTTTTTTGCTAAGACAGGCTGGCCACATAGACCTTGTTGTTGCTCAAGATTTGGCCACTGAGGTGGAAGATGACCTTATCTTAGCAGGATAGATAAGGAGAGATCCTAATAGAGGTAAATCTTCTTCATCCTCTAAATATCCATCTGCAGGCACCATTGATCCAATGGTACAGAAGCTGGTGAATGAGTTGCTAGCTCTTAGAAAGAAAATGGTGCAAAAAATGTCTGCTCCTCTTTCATATCAAGATATACCAAGGAGGACATTCTCCAATTAGTCATACCAAGGCAATGCTACCAGGAATCAAGGGAAGCCAAATTGTCTTCCTCCCCCACAGGGGAAGCTTGCCATTGAAGCACCTCCAACCAATTTAGTAGTTGGATATCTTGAAATAGAATCTAATTTCTCCTTCCAGCCTAAGTGAACCCAGAAGATGACATTAATCTCTTCACAGAGAGAGAAGAAGAATTAGCTGGTGACTCCAACATTGGTTTCTTGAATTACTAAGATGAACCCAAAAGTAAAGGTGAAGCATCTGATGGATCATACACTGTATTCATCTAGTCCCAGAACCAGTCAACCCAGCAAGCTGATAATAAAAAAATAGAGGAGCGAGCTCAACCAGTAATTTCAATTGTTAAACGGGGAACCACTCTACCTTTTCAATCAAAGGACCTGATGATCCCTGAAAAAGTAAGTACCTCAAGTACGCCTTCACTTTCAACTTCAATTTTGCAGATCAGTACCCCCTCCTAAAAACCAAAAGGATGAACTACCTTCCCCTATTCTTAATTCATTTCAAACATTTGATATAATCGACCATGTCAAGAAAACCAAAATTCAAATGTCTGAATTTGAATTCTTGCAATCCAACCCTGAGTAGTTGGATAAGTTGGTTCAATATGTAAAGAATAAAATCGTCCCTATAGGACCAGTTATTCCAAAGGTGACTCCCACATCCACCCAAAATAACCTTGTCATTACTCCTCCTACTACTCTCGAGAGGACTGAACCATTTTATGTCTCCCTGATGATAAATGGACACTAGCTAAATAATTGTATCATAGACTCAGGTGCATCTAAAAATGTCATGCCTACCAAAGTGGCAGAATCTCTTGGACTCACACTAACCAAGACCTTTGAGAGATGTTTCTCCATGGAGAACAAACAAGTGCCACTGCTGAGATAAATCAAGGATGCCCAATTTACATTTGTGGCATTTCCAAACAAGAGAATTAAGAAGACAGTGCTAGTGGCCAACGTACCAACCTCATACGGCATTCTTTTTGGGCAAAATTTTTGCAAGGATGTTAATGGCGAGTTAAGTATGAACCTATCTAAATCAAGGATCCTGATCAAAGGTGTGATGCAGAGATTTCTCCCTAAGAATGAGGCAAAATATGTTGTCACTCAAACATCAGCACCTGAAGCTCAAATTTTGTTTGAGTCTTCAGGTGTGGGTAATTACTTCCTGACTACAGAGGTTGTTTCTGTCTGAGCTAATAAAACTTCCAAAAATGACAATCTAAAAATTGGTTCAGATGGAATAGTAGAAGGGTTATTAGAATGTAATACAAGTGCAAAAGAATCTTCCCTCCAATTAAAGAGAAATCTAAGAAAAAATCAATTTTTGATGATGTCTAGATTCTATAATTTGATGCAGCTATTCTTCTATCGATTCAGGAGTTGGGATTGTGTTGATATCTCCTCAAGGAGATATTTTTCTTTTTTCATATAAATTACAATTCAATAATACCAACAATACTACTGAATATGAATCATTGTTGCTTGGATTCAAGGTCGTTAAAGACAGGGTGTCAAACTCTTTCATGCCAAAAGAGATGCTGAGCTAGTAGTTTGCCAGGTCAGGAACCTATACCAAACCAAAAATGAGAGATTGTGCCATTACCACAATCTAGTTTGGGATCAAATTGAAAGTTTTGATGCTTTTAGCATCTCTGCAATACCCAAGGAATTTAATGATTGAGCTGATGCATTAGTTATTTTTGCAACTCTTTTGGTTCCTCATCCAAATTTTAAGGGAGATAGGTACACTATCAAACTGTTCTTTCAACTGAGTGTGCCTAACAATGCCAATCATTGGCAAGTGTTCAATGGCAACCACCAAATCATCACCTTTCTAGAACAAAAATATTTATTTAAATAGCTTCACTTCAAAGGTAGTAAGCCTCAAAAATGCAAATCAGTGCCTAAAACAAGTTCAAACATAGGTGAAAAATTCTTACAGCTAAAAGAGAATAAAATTCTCAAAGGATTGGTTTCCATTGAAAAACTATTTGACAAACACAACAAGTTCATCAAACAGCAACAAATGGATTCAGGCTCCTCCCAGGAGTTTGATCAAATAAATTTTGGTACCAAGGAAAATTCCAAGATAGTGAACATTGGGAAGTGCTACACGCCAGAGGAGAAACTCAAATTTACTTACCTGCTTCACCATTACATGGATGTTTTGGCATACTCCTATGATGATCTAAAGTCACTCAGGCCTAAAGAAATTCACCAAAAAATTCCTCTCAAGAGTGATTCGGTGCCTTACAAGTAGAGATCCCAGTAATATAATCTAAAGATATCAAGTACTATTCTATCTAAAATACAAAAAATGATGAATGCTAGAATAACTTTCTCAATCCATCATTCCACATGGATTGCAAACATAGTTCTTATGAGAAAGAAGAATGGAAAAATTTGCCTCTGTGTGGACTTCAAAAATTTGAATCAGTCATCCTTAAAGGATAACTACCCTCTATCCATCATGGATCAAGTCCTTCAGATGATGACTGGTTCAGAGATGTTATCAATGTTGGATGGCTACTCAAGGTACAATCAAGTAGAAGTTGGTGAAGCAGACCAACATAAGACTGCCTTCACCACACCTTGGGGCACCTTCGCATATCGAAGAATGCCATTTGGCCTGATAAATGCTGGCACCACCTTCCAGAGAGCAATGGACCTTGCTTTCAAAGATGAAATGGGTAAGTTCATTATGGTATACCTTGATGACTTGACCATATTTTCTAAGCATCGCCCTGATCATGTGTGTTATTTGTAATAAGTGCTAGAATGATGTCGCCAGAATGGCATTTTTCTAAATCCCAAGAAGTCTATTTTTGGGGTAACAAAAGGAAATTTTCTCAGATACATTGTATCCTGAGAAAGCATAAATATTGACTCAAAAAGAGTTAAATCCATCCAGGAGCTTACTTTGCCCACAAGTAAGACTGCAGTTCACTCTTTTGGAAAGGTGAATTTTTTACGAAGGTTCATTCCTGAGTTCGCCAAGAAGAATCGTCACATTATGAACATGATGAAGGGAAAGGCCACTATCAGCTGGACTAAATAAGGTAAATTAGCATTTCAAGACATCAAGACAACTATCACCCATGCCCTAATTTTGGTTTGCCCAGATTATACCAAAAATTTTACAATGTATAGTTATGCTTCTAAGCACACACTTTCAGTAATTCTAGTTCAATAGAATAAATAAGGTGTGGAATCTCCCATATCCTTCATGAGTTGTCCTCTCAAATCTCATGAACTAAAATATTCAAATCTAGAGAAGCATGCTTATGCAGTGGTAAAGGTAGTAAAGCACTTCCATTTTTACATCTTAAATTCACACACTATTGCCCTAGTTCCTGATACCATAATCAAATCCATATTAACTCAGCGGGAGTTTGGAACTAAAAGGAGCAATTAGATTGCTAAAATCTAGTATTTTGATCTTGTTATCAAACCAATGAAGCTTGTGCAGGGAAGGGGTCTCTGCCAATTGATTACTGATAACAAACCAAAAGAAATAGGGTATGAAAAAGTAGAAATTGAAGACATGCCAATAGTCTTCTTTGTCTCCACCATGAATGAGTGGTATTCGAGTATTACTTATTTTCTTATTTATGGTGAATGTCCTACTCACTTGTCTCATAAAAAAAAGAGGACTATCAAGTTAAAATCTACCAATTTTGTCTTGTGGGACAATGGTCTATATAAGAGGAACCTCGATGGAGTGTTCCTTCATCGTGTGGATAAAGAGCAGCATAACCAACTTTTGGAGTCCTTCCATAATCTATCATGTGGAGGACATTTTTCTATGGCTGTAACTACTCATAAGATTTTGTGAGCCAAGTATTATTGGATTACTCTGTTTCAAGATGCATACAAATGGGTACGAAATGTGAACTGTGCCAATAGTTCATTGGAAGACCCAAGTTAGTTGCTTTGCCTCTTAAACCAGTGGTAATAAAAGAACCATTTCAGTAATGGGGAATCAATTTCATTAGTGTTGTAAATCCATCTTCAAGCGTTGGACATGATTATGTCCTCATAGCCATAGATTACTTCACCAAATGGGTGGAAGCTATTCCATCCAAGCATGTTACTTCAGAAGTAGTATGCAATTTCCTCAAGGAAAACATCATTTCTAGGTTTGGGGTCCCAACCAAGATTGTGACAAATAATGCAGCCTATTTCTCTTCCCATGAGATTACTCAATTCTATTTTTATTATGGGATTACCCTCTCCCACTCTTCTGATTATTTTCCACAAGGGAATGGACAAGTAGAATCGAGCAATAAGAACCTAGTGACCATCATCAGGAAGCTGGTGGATGACAACCAATGAATATGGCATAAATCATTGGTTGATGATTTATGGGTAGACAAAATTACACCCAAGAGGGTGATAGGTATATCACCATTCCAACTTTTGTATGGTCTCAATGCAGAGATACCAATCACCCTAGAATTGCCAGCATTGAAATTGGTAAAGACGGTCGAAGATCAGACATATGAAAGCTCCATTGACAAAAGGATCATGTGCTCGACTAAGTTAGATGAGCAGCAAACTATGGTGGTAGACCGAATTATTGTGCATCAAAGTTTGGTGAAGAAACTCTTTGACCAAAAAGCAAAAGCCCATAATGTTCAGATTGGTGATCAAGTTCTGTTATTGGACAAGAGAAGAGAACCAAAGGGAATGCATGGAAAATTTGATTCCATATTGTTAAGGTGTGGAGCCTAAAAGATTCACATATGAGCGCATTACCAAAGTTGCAGGTTTACACAGTCACCGGCGTCAGTCAGGAGAGACCAATGTCAGTCTGATGCAGTTGAAGAGACGCCAGCATCGGCAGAGAATCAGCCAACGTCGGTCATGGGCAAGTAGACAGGAACTGGCGTCGGTTACCTGTGCATCTAGAATGCTATTTCTGAGGACAGAAGCGAGTGTTTGCATGATGAGTTTAAGTCTTAGTCTTAAGTTCGCGTTTCTATTATTAGTAAGATTATTTTTAGAGCCCTTGTTCAAGAGGCTTAACTGTTGGTTGTAAGTGCATGCTCATGTCTCCTAATTCTATATGTAGAATTAGATCTTCTTAGCTTAGTGTGATTATTGTAGTAGTTCATTGTATGTGAATGTTGAAGAACAGTACAGAGTTGTATCAATCCAGGTTGTTGGAATTGATTGTACTTGAGAGAGAGAGCTCTTAAGGGATAGAGATCTAGAGAGAGATCTTGTGCATCTGAGAGAGGTGTGGAAGAAAGAAGTTTCTTCAATTGTATTCCTTTTGTAAAGAGTTTAATACAAGTTTTTAGGGTGGTTTCTTGTATCTCTTGTTCTTTGCTATTATCTGATTCTAGTTACTTATCTATTTGATTTAATTTCATGGTTTATTGCTTTCATAAGTGTAATCTATTGTTGGTTGATCCCTAACAAGTGGTATCAAAGCCTTGGTTGTAGGTTTAGAGTTTGATATCCAACAACTGGTATCAAAGCTCAAGTTCACTAATAGGTGGTTCAAATCTGTGTAGTGTGTATTGATTACAGGTTGCTCACAGGAGTTTTTGCAGAGATTTCTATTTGAGTGGGAGAAGCAATGGCAGATGAAAGTAAACTGAGAATGGAGAAGTTCAATGGCAAAAACTATCAGCATTGGAGAATGCATATAGAGGACTATCTGTATCAGAAGGATTTATACTTACCGTTAGGTGGGATTGCAAAGAAGCCCACAGACATGGAGGATGAAGAATGGGAAGTTCTTGACAGAAAGGCTCTGGGGTCTATAAGACTGAGTCTAGCATCTACTGTGATATCTAATTTATCACAGGCAAAAACAATGGTAGAGTTGATGACTACTCTAGCAAATTTATACAAAAAACCCTCAGCTTCTAATAAGGTATATCTTATGAAGCAGCTATTTAATTTGCATATGCAGGAAGGTGGATCTGTATCTAATCACCTGAATGATTTCCATGGTATTGTAAATCAATTAAGTTCAGTCAAAATTGTATTTGAAGATGAAATAAAAGCTCTTTTAATATTATGTTCTTTGCCTGAAAGCTGGCATAGATTAGTAATGGAAGTTAGCAATACTGCATCTGCATCAAATATTTTAAAAGTAGAGGATGTTGTTAGTGTTATCTTGAATGAGGAAATTCGCAAGAAAAGCACAGAAGAGACATCTGGGAATGCTTTAAGTTTTGAGAGCAGGGGAAGGCAAAAAGAGAAGAGCAAGAAAGGGAGATCAAGATCCAAGTCTAAGGGGAAAGGCAGATCTAAATCTAGAAATGGCAGAAGGTCACAATGCTGAAATTGTGGAAAGATGGGGCACATAAGCAGAGATTGCTGGTTAAAGCCTAAGGAGGACAATCAGCATGAAGGAAAAGAAGAAGCAAAGGTTGCAGGTATTACACAAGATGCTTTAATATTCTCTTTGCATCATAATATAGAATCTTGGGTGTTAATTTTGGTGCATCTTTTCATGCTACCCCTAATAGGGAATATTTCTGTGACTATATCCATGGAGATTTTGGAATAGTATATCTAGGGGATGATGAACCCTGTAAAATTATTGGCAAAGGTAAAGTGCAGCTAAAAATGTAGAATGGCAACACATGGGTGTTGAGAGAAGTTATGCATGTTCCCAGCTTGAAGAGAAATTTGATTTCTGCAGGAAAGTTAGGGGATGAGGGTTGTACAGTAACTCTCATAGCAGAATCTTGGAAGGTGACCAAGGGTGCACTTGTTATGGCCAGAGGTAAGAGAGTAGGTACTCTCTGTTTGTGTAATTATGTTACTAACAATTCTCCTTCTGTATTATCTACTTTAGATGTGGATGCAAAATTGTGGCACTCAAGGCTTGGCCACATGAGTGAGAAGGGAATGTCAATTCTTAAGTCTAAAGGTAAGCTTTCAGATTTGAAAAGCATGGATCTAGAATTTTGTGAGCACTGTGTATTTGGAAAACAGAAAAGGGTTAGTTTTCTCAAGACTGAGTCTACAAAGAAGAATCATAAGTTGCAGCTTGTTCACACAGACGTGTGGGGACCGGCTCAGGTAGCTTCTATTGGAGGATCACAGTACTATGTTTCGTTCATAGATGATGCTACAAGAAAGGTATGGATCTACTGTATTAAGAAGAAATCTGATGTATTTGAGACTTTTAAGATTTGGAAAGCTATGGTTGAGAATGAAATAGGCAAAAGATTAAAGTGCCTGAGATCAGACAATGGTGGAGAGTTCTATAGTTATAAGTTCAACTGGTATTGTTACATGCATGGAATCCATAGGCAAAGGATGGTTCCAAGGACACCTCAATAGAATGGTATTGCTGAAAGGATGAATAGAACAATCATGGAGCATGTAAGATGTATGAGATTGTATGGTGATTTGCCTTTAGAGTTTTGGGTAGAAGCTGTTGACACTACAGTGTACCTAATTAACAGAGGACCCTCTACAGCTCTGGATGGTGGAATTCTAGAAGAGGCTTGGACAGGTAAAAAGGTAGATCTCTCTTTTCTCAAAGTTTTTGGTTGTGAAGCCTTTGTGCACGTAGATAAGGAAAATAAAAAGAAGCTGGATGCTAAGTCTATGAGGTGCACATTTATTGGCTATGGCTCAGATGATTTTGGTTTCAGATTTTGGAATCTAGGAACTAACAAGATAATTAGGATCCGTGACGTTATTTTCAATGAAAAAGTGATGTATAGTGATCAGCTAAAGAAGCTGAATCAATCTAGGTAGAGCAATAGTGAATTGGACGAGGTGATGGTCCAAAATGAGCTTGCAGGAAAAAGAAATAATCACTTGCAAGAAAACACAGAGATCGACATCGGCAGGATAGGAACCGGCATCGGCAGAATAGAAACCAATGTCGGTCATACAGAGGCCGATGTCTGCAGGACAGACACTGGCATCGGTCAGGCAGAACCAGAGTCGGCGAGTAACAGGTCTGGAGGTGACCGAGGTCAGTCACTGTCAGAGAATTTGGGTGGACAGCGTGTTGTGAACGAGTCTCAGACACCCATCAAGAGGTCAGAAAGGGTAAGTAAGCCTCCAATTAGATATTCTCCTTCATTATTCTATTTATTGCTAATTGATGGTGGAGAACCAGAGAGTTTTGAAGAAGCAATACAGGTGGAGTCCAAGATTTAGTGGGAGCGTGGCATGGTTGAGGAGATGGAGTCCTTAAGAGAGAACCAAACATGGGATTTGGTTGAATTGCCAGCTGGTAAGAGGACACTGAAGAACAGATGGACCTACAGGTTGAAGGAAGGTGAGAATGGATAGATGAGATATAAGGCCAGATTGGTAGTGAAAGGATTTACACAAAAGCTAGGTATTGATTTTGGTGAGATTTTTTCTCCTGTTGTTAAAATGACTTCTATACGGATTGTACTATCTTTGGTTGCTGTTGAGGACTTGCATCTTGAGCAGCTAGATGTTAAGATAGTGTTTCTTCATGGAGATTTGGATGAGGAAATTTATATGGAACAGTCGAAAGGATTTGAGGTCAAAGGAAAGGAGAAGTTAGTGTGTAGATTGAAGAAAAGCTTGTATGGCCTCAAGCAAGCTCCTAGATAGTGGTATTTGAAATTTGATAGGTTTATGACTGAGCATGGCTACAATAGGTGTCAATCTGACCATTGTGTGTATTTCAAGAGATTGGATAATGGTAGATATATTATTCTACTGTTGTATGTAGATGACATGACGGTTGCAGGATCACACATGCAAGATATCTCTGAGCTTAAGGTGAAATTAGCTCAAACATTTGCTATGAAGGATTTGGGAGTAACAAAAAAAATCCTTGGCATGAGCATTAAGAGAGATAAGAAAAATCATAGGTTGATATTGTCTCAAGAGGATTATGTGGACAAGGTGTTGAAACGATTCAATATGCAGGATGTTAAATCGGTAAGCACACCTTTGGCTGGACATTTTAAATTGAGTAAAGAACAATGTCCTAATTCACATGATGAGGTAGAGTACATGAGTAAGGTTCCATATTCTTCCGTAGTAGGGAGTTTGATGTATGCAATGGTGTGTACTAGACCGGATATTGCCCAAGCAGTGGGAGTTGTAAGTAAGTATATGGCCAATCCAGGAAAGGAATATTGGAAAGCAGTTCAGTGGATCCTTAGATATCTGAGAGGAACCAGCAGTAGGCACTTGTGCTATGGAGGTTCAGATACTTCTCTACATGGTTATGTAGATTCAGATATGGCAGGTGATTTGGATGGCAGGAGGAGCACTACAGGTTATGTTTTCACTGTAGGTGGAACGGCGGTTAGCTGGATATCTAAGTTGCAAAAGGTTGTTGCCTTGTCAACTACAGAAGCAGAGTATATTGCAGCCACAGAAGCTAGCAAAGAGATGATATGGATGACACGGTTCATGGAAGAGCTTGGAAGGGAGCATGGGAGTTGCAGATTGTATAGTGACAGTCAGAGTGTAATCCATTTGGCTAAAAATTCAGCCTTTCATTCAAGAACAAAGCACATACAGCTAAGGTACCATTTCATACGACAGGTATTGGAATATGGTGATTTGAAGCTGGAGAAGATCTATACAGATAGGAATCCTGTTGATATGTTAACCAAGCCGGTTACAAAGGAGAAGTTGAATCTTCATTCAACTTTTGTTGGTCTTCATGATTGAGTTGAAGATGGAGGAGCTAGAAGATGTTGTTGTACAGGTACTGGTGCAGCTATTTATCTCCAAGTGGGAGATTGTTAAGGTGTGGAGCCTAAAAGCTTCACATATGAGTGCATTACCAAAGTTGTAGGTTTACACAGTCACCGGCATTAGTCAGGAGAGACTGACGTCGGCAGAGGATCGGCTGACATCGGTCATGGGCAAGCAGACAGGAACCGGCGTCGGTTACCTGTGCGTCCAGAATGCTATTTCCAAGGACAGAAGTGAGTGTTTGCATGATGAGTTTAAGTCTTAGTCTTAAGTTCACGTTTCTATTATTAGTAAGATTGTTTTTAGAGCCCTTGTTCAAGAGGCTTAACTATTGGTTGTAAGTGCATGCTCATGTCTCCTAATTCTATATGTAGAATTAGATCTTCTTAGCTTAGTGTGATTATTGTAGTAGTTTATTGTATGTGAATGTTGAAGAACAGTACAGAGTTGTATCAATTTAGGTTGTTGGAATTGATTGTACTTGAGAGAGAGAGCTCTTAAGGGATAGAGATCTAGAGAGAGATCTTGTGCATCTGAGAGAGGTGTGGAAGAAAGAAGTTTCTTCAATTGTATTCCTTTTGTAAAGAGTTTAATACAAGTTTTCAGGGTGGTTTCTTGTATCTCTTGTTCTTTGCTATTATCTGATTCTAGTTACTTATCTATCTGATTTAATTCCGCGGTTTATTGCTTTCATAAGTGTAATCTATTGTTGGTTGATCCCCAACACATATGGAGAGGCCTGTTTGCTATTCATCAGCTCAATTGTGAAAATATTTTCTTGTTAAAGTATCAAGATGGCACGCCCTTTTCACTTCCTCATAGTGGGCAGCATCTGAAGCACTTCAATCCTTGAGGTATCAAGTGGCATCAATTGTACATATGTATATTTGTATAGCCTTTAGTTCTATTTTATGTTGTTCATTTTCATTTCTTTTTGGCACCTTTATTTTTGGGTAGCATGACTCTATAGCCCAATGGAATACTTAAAGGCACTGGAGATTCTAGTTTCTACTCCCTTCGATTGTTTTTACAATCAATAGATGTTCCCCAACTAGAGCCAACTGTTATTTTCAAAATCCATCACTTGTCTTTGGGGACAACATATCAACTATTTTGGGTCCTCCAAACCAAAATTCTCTCTTCTCTTCTCACAAAATGTTCTAGGTATTCAAAATTCTTCAATTATTCAAGTCTTATCTGCTAGAGAAGTCACAAGTTCAATAGGTAGGCTTTCTCAGAAAGAAGTTCCAACACTTAGGCATTTTCAAGGCTAGTTCAACGCTAAGGTTCAATCAAAATACTCATCGATGGGCTTCAAATAAAATATTGAACCATTAAACCATTGAACCCCACCTCCAAAGGTTCAATGGGTTCACAAGTTTAACGGCTTCAAAAGATTCAAAGAAAAGAAGGCTTCGAAGAGTAAAGATTTAACCCGTTGAACCTTGAACCAAAATGGTTCAAAGGTTCCAGGTTCAATGAGTTCAATAAAACTTTAAATGAATGTTTCAAAGTGGTTGGTTTGAGCATTAATGAGCAGAACATAGTATTAAACCATTGAACCATTGTTGGTTCAATCGGTTGGTTCAATCAGTCAGTTCAATCAGAAGGTTTAAAGGAGTCTCCCAAAGCCTGAAGAAATTGCCAAGTCAAGGAACAAAAGGATATCTTTCAAAAATATTTTTTGTGGCAAAATTTCATGAGAGAAATCCTTTAGAACAAATGTCTAAAGGAATTCCTTCAAACATTTTATTTGAGGGAATGATGAAAGGCCTGACAAAAAGCAACAAAGACAGAGGAAAGATTTCCTTTAGACAATATGTCTAAAGGAATTCCTTCGGACATTTTGTCTGAAGGATTTGAAGAACAGGGCCACCCAAAAGACCCCAAAGGGCAAGTACCCTTGTGGGGGACTCTCAGCGACCATAAAATGGACCATTCTCAAGGCCTGAAGGGACACCTTCCCTTCGAGGGGGTTCTAAAGATAGAAAGTCAAAAGAATTTCAAAGATCGAGAGACTTAGAAAAATAAAGGATTTGAAGAATAAAGAATGAACCATTGAACCGTTGAACCTTGAACCAAAAGAGTTCAAAGGTTCAATGAGTTCAACAGAGAAGAAAAGGATCCAAAAACTTTGAAGGACCAAAGGATTCAAAAAAAAGAGAATGAACCATTGAACTTTGAACCAAAATGGCTCATAGTTCAAAGGTTCAAAGGTTTAAAGAAGCTTTGAGTGAAGGAAGGAAGCAGAAGATTCCAGAGACTAGTTTGAAGAGATGGTTCAATCGAGGACCAAAGAAGTGATTGAACCAAGGAGCTGATAGGGCCATCTAAACTGTTAAACCATTGAACCAATGCACTCTCATGGTTTAAGGTTCATGGTTCAAAGTGGTTCAAGTGACCAGTGACTAATGACATCCCCAAGGACATTAAATTTAGGGTAATGAAATATCCATTGATTTTCAAATGTGGCACAAACCTGAGAACAAACTCAGTGACCAGCTGAAGAGGGAGCTAAAAGAGCCAGTAGAAAGGGAAAAAATAGCTCGAGAGCTCAGATCACGAGGAAGAGATAAAATGTGTTAAGAAAAGAGGGAAAGACCAAAAATATCTATGTAAGAGTTATTTCTAGTTGGTGAAACAATCCACCAAGTGGACATCAGAGAGTGTAAACACTCAAAGATGTGGCCTATTTTTCTCCATCGAGTAAAGGTGAAGTGGACAGCTGTGTAAATATCAAGATGAAGACCAAGTGGCCTATACTTTGGAGGAGACATTTGAGATGAATAAGCATGCCACAGTTAAGGCCGATGCCCTGTTCCAGCATGGTCCCTTAACAGGACTAAAAATGCATTCAATGCATTAAATGCAGCATGGGTCATTCCATGAAACAAAGTGCCAAGTCTTTATTGGCTGCTATATATTGTAATCTCTTATTTTATGCAAAAGAGATCTCTCTGTTATAGACGCAAAACTCTACCCAAATTGAAAGGCATTACTGAGACTTTGAGCTCAGATTGTTAATTATATTTCGTTATTTGAATGAGAAAACAAGTGAATTTTTAAACTTTGTGCTGGAATAGCTTGTGTTGTTGAGGAAATTTTTCTTATGTCTATTTCTTATATGCATTCTTGTCCATTTAATTAAATAATTAGAACTAGTGGAAGTAATCAAGAAGGTGTCTTGAAGCTAACTTTGGAGAGACTTTGTGCTGCCACAATTGTCTTTAGTGTGTTTGTTTTTATGTTTCTGTGTAAAGGATCTTGAGATGACTTTGTGCCCCCATTGTCCTTCGTATTTCACTCTTTGGTAGTTGAGGTGGAGACTTTTTGCTACACCTCATTTTACTAGTTATTGCACCTTGTTATGTTTACTTATCACTACCAGAAAGAACTCTTGATGTTTGCTGCAGACCACTTCTGAAAGAAGAGAAGTGCCTTCAATGTTTTCACCAGAATTCTCCTTGTCTATGAACATCATCTCTAAAAAAAGAGAGATGGATGGTGTTATCCTACCCTGAGTGTTATTTTCAGCTTATATATATAGTATATAACACCTCATATTCATTGGGAACCTCCCCTTGATGAGAGGAGAGATTTGTCCTCTTTTGATGTCGTAAACCTGCACATTTGACCAATCAATCTCCTTATGCTGTGGTTGAAACAACCTATTTTGCCCATCAATTAGCTGGTGATGAAATTTTCACCCAACAATACCCTCTATGCCTCTTAATTACCCCTTCTTCCAATGCCATGATGAGGATAATTACAAACTTAATTCCAAAAATTGAATTAATCTTCAACCACACATCTCAATCTTGAGATGGATGATTAAGGTTGATTCTAGCCAAATCCAAAAATCTATAAATAGGAGGCCTCACAACATCATTTCCAAGCTTAATTAGTGAAAAGTAATAATGCAAAATTGGTTCCAAAAAGCTTCAAGCAACTAGTGTTATAATTCCAAACCAAGCCAAGCCACAAGCTAAAGGTTCCAAGGAGAGATGGAGGTTGCCAATTTTCCATTGCCAAGGACTTGATGAGCACAAGCCGAGCAAGCCACCACAACAAGCATTTTGGAGCATCCAAAGAAGGTAAAAAAGTTTTCTTTTGCATTTTAGTTGTGTGTTTCATTCATGATTGTTAACTAAGCTCTCTCTAGTGTCTAGGCTTAGAGATGTTATGCTATTAGTGTGTTTATTTTGTTTTGTTTTCATTTTGAAACTAACACAATACTAACCATCCTCTTTTGAGTCAAATTCTTAGATCACATAATGGCACGCTTGGTGAGACTAGACACATCCTACACCTAAAGGAGATCCTTTTGCAACCTTAAAAAACTTATTTGAGATTTTAAAACTCTAGCAAATTGGTTTTCTAATTTTTTTTTACCATTTATGGTTACCATGATTTTTACATAGTAATTGACATCAGTAGAAATACTAACATCAGCTACTTAGCTTAACTGACATTGGCCAGTAGAACCAACATTAGTTAGATCTCAGTTGGTCGTAACTGATGTTGGTGGTATTAACTAATATCGGTCACTGTGTTTTTCAAAAAACACGGACTCAAGACCTACTTTTCCAAAGTTGCTTGTTTCAAATTCAAAAGGGCTTCAAAGCTAAAGGACATGCTAACAATTTTTCTACAAGATCAAGTTCAAAATGTGTTTAATATATGTTTAAATCACCTTTGCATGCTTAAAAATGGATTAGGAACCTTGTTTTGGTGATTAACAAAGAATTTAAGTATCTTTGGCAAATGTTTTCAAAGTTTACAACTAAGACCAAGGGGTTAAATGAACACCACCAAATATTTCATTTGGGTTTAAAATTGAACACACTTGTCAATTTTTGGCTTGCAATAGTTGTTTAGATAAATCTTGTTCGGCAAAAAGAGGTATGTTGCATATATGATCTTCCATTTGTCCCCTATAGGGAACCCTTGGAATCAAAAGTGCCATTCCTATTACAAGTAGCCTAGTCCAAGGATTAGAAAGAAATTTTTTTAAATCACTCCCCAAAAACTCATCAAAGTTTGGGTGATCTTGAAGACAACCCTAAATTCTTTTTACTTTCATGTTTTCTTTATTTTTATGCATCTTGGATTGTGAGGGGGACTTCATCACCTCCCACAAGTTCTTTAGGGAAGTTTTGACCCAGGGTTTCATCTCTCAGCATTAACTTCATTTGACTCCTTTGGAATTGCACATGAGATGTAGTGGCACTTTGGATATCGCTCTATATTGAACGAACATTAGGATGTAGTGGTTGCAAAAAGGACTAGACCTTTTTGTAACAAGCCAAGTGATACGGACCCAAAATCCATGCTTTTATTTTACATTATTTGGTATGAAAGTCATTGTGTAATTGATTCCCTTAAAATGTTTGAAACTTGATAGTTTAGTCAACCCCACATGCCATACCCTTGCTAGGATTTGGATGATTATACTTAGTGTATTTTGATCATTTTTGTTTGGTATGATTTGAGACTAAAATTTATTTTTTTATTCATAAAGTCATGTCAAAAATAATTTATCTATACGTCACTCTTTTGTCTAAAGAGGCATTATGCTAGTCATTTTACACCACACTTGTGCCTTGAATTTTTTTCTAAACTTGTTTGTGTGTCTGTCATTTGAGTTACAGAGGGTAGCGTTATGCTGCCCAAATCATGTCAAAACATTTTATGCCTTTGAATTTATTAAAACATAATATTGACCACATAATTCAAGCATGCTTATACCATTAGGCTGATCAATTTATTTTAAGACTAGTTTACCACTATATCAAAATCATTTATTTCAAACCACTTTGTGTATACCATTTAGACCTTTGTCTTGTGTCATCATGTTGTCCAATCTTGTCTAGCTTGTTTGGTCTAATCCTAGTTTTCAACATTGACATTTTAATTATCCTTGTCAAGTTTGGATTCAAATATTGATTGATTTCTATTTAGGCCTTAAATCATGGGGCTGATACATATATCTTTCTCTTTTGGGTTGCATAACTTTGGTTAATCGATTACCCAAATTTGAAAACTATTGATGGTTTATTTGTTCAGCACCTATCCTCATCATTGTTTGCACCTTTATTTGGGAGAACACAACTTTTTTTAAAGAGCCTTTTGTCTTATGCCTTATGCCAACTAATCATGTTTATGTTTGATTCTATTTGCCAGGTCTATGCCAAAGTTATTTCCAAACTTGTTAGATTAAATCAAATCACATCAGCCTTTGTTTCAAGTCTATATTTTGACGTTGTTTGCCAAAAGTCCTAGCATGCCTATTTTTTTAAGCCTAGATTTTGACTCCATGTTTGGGCAAAAGACCTAGTAGCTCAACTTTTCCCTTTCCTAGTTTAGACCTTGTTTGGAACACTTTGACCTAGACCTTTGACATGTTAATTTTCATTCAAATGCTTGACCTTTTATGTGTTTGACATTTGACATTTGATGTTAGGCTATTATATGCCAAGTCTTATCACAAATCATTTTGGAGATATAGTTCCACTTTCAAACTACATTAGAGATACAGCTTCACCTTTTGACCAAGTTAGACCAAGTTTGAACCATTTATCCTTTAGACATAGTTTTTTCAGAGTTTTTAGAACTCTAAGACTTTTTATTTTGAAGCTTTCATCATTTACATAGATATGTCTCGCTACACTTATGGCGGAGCCACTTACAATCTGACTCATGATATAATGGCCACACAAAATGAATTTTATGGCTTTTGTCAAGACCCCAATGATACTATATGGTTTGTGAGATAGATTTATATTTGCCTCATATTAATCATTCATGGGAACAAAGTCATGAAGCAACTTACAACCCAACTTGAGACCTTGAATGGTATGAAGAAGCTTGTGAAGAGGACTTTAAAGACCCAACTATAGATAATGTTGTTTGGGATATGAATCCATACCCTTTTTATAATAATTCGTACATGGAACACAACCAAGAACTAGCTTGTGATCCAACTCATGCTTGGGATGATATGGTTTATAAGGAAGACTTCGATGCTTTTGATTATGCAAGAAATCAAGTTTCACAACATCCTTTTGTTATCTGATCATCGGCTACCCATAACCCTCTTTTAGATTATACAAGCTATCAAGCTCTGCAATATCCAACAAATACCATTATCATTCTAGGACCTAGTCCTCTGGCTTGTGTGAGCAATCATGCTCCACACCACCCTATCATTACCATTTTATGACTTCATCATTTGGCTCATGCAAGCAATCATGCTCCTCGATGCCCTACCATTATTAAACTATAAGTCATTCCTCATCCAGTACCAAACCTTAATCGATCCAATCTTTTGAAGACCAAGTTGTCTTCAAAACTGGTATTTTCCAACTCATTAGAAACCAAAGCCAAGAGAACTAACCAATTCAAGATGTTTCTATTGAATCAACTATTTTTGATAAGTCAGCTTATGATAAATTACCTATTGATCCTATACCAGTTGTCAAGGAGTCTCACACTGATAAGTTAGTCTTTGTTGAGTCACTTCTTAACGATTATAACCACCTTTGGGAAAATCATTACCTTGACCATGTGCCTATTTTTCAAGAGCCTCCTATTGATAAGCCAATCTCTAAGGATTTGTCTCTTGACCTTTTTCCCATTCTAGAGGAGTCTCACTTTGACAAACTAGTCTTTATGGAGCCCATCATGCCATCATAGGCTGTTACTTATCCAGAACTAAATATTTAGCAAGACATCATTATAATAGAGTACCCATTAGATGAAAAATTAGAATTAGATTCAAGGTCCATTTTTGAACTGACATCAGATTTAACATTAGAATTTGAATCTAAATCAACATCAGTCTCAACATTAGATTCAGAATCCCTTAAACTAAAATTAGATTCAGAAGAAGAATATGTTTGGGGATGTTACAACATTGGCTACTCATGCCTCATAGATCAATTTTAATAAATTTTTGATCCTTATACATTTTTTGAAGATGATTACTTTAGTTTTGACACAAGTTATCCTAGTATCTTCTATGAGGATTGTGTAGCCTCTCCCCATTCCATTATCATTTCACAAGCCATTACCATCAACTAAGATAACCATATTATTGACATTACATCTCCCATAAGTGTTGATTAGGATCGACAAAATCACACTTTGTTGAACTGCATCCATGGTGACATAGCAATTGAAGAAGTGCAAGGATGCCAAGACAACATTTATGTAGTGGAAGAACACTCTCCTAGTGGAACCTTTTTAAAGGCACTAGGGGATAATCAAAGTCAAAACTCAGCATCTTCTAGTGAGACTTTTCAAAAGTGCTAGAATAAAATCAAATTCAAAAGCCAATGTTCATTAGTGAAACCTTCTCAAAGGTGCTATGGGACAATCAAGACAATTTCATTGGTGAAAACCTTTATGAGGCAATAATAGCTGAGCAAAAAAGTTCTTCATTACTTGATGAAGACAAAATCAAAGATCAAATAAAAATAGCTTCCTATCTATAGCCTAATCAGATGGTAGCTAATCTCAAGATCAAAAAACAAAAAAAATTGGTGGTCCTATTAATAAAACAAGTCTTTGGCCCCACCATAACCAAAATTATGTCAAATCCGGCATTAGAAACATTACGTGTGACTAAAAATCCTGATCTTCATTTGTTTCCCCACCATTATACATTCCATTATTATTTGCCATTCTATTTCAAAATCAAATCTACCATCCATTATTTGTCCCTTTTTACCATCCATGGCTGCACTTTCCTTTATAGAGGCTAAAAAGATACCTTGTCTTGATGTTTAAAGGAATAAGAATCAACGACCAATGAAGATCATGAAAGCATTCATAGAAACCAAATCTACAGGGCATTTTTGATAGAGCATTTATTCTGATGAGGTGTGGGTTAAAAATTAACATGATCAAGTATTTTATTTATATCATTTGTTGATTAAGATGTGCATCTCCCTATCAATAGGAACAATAGAATCAAAAACCATACCCAGGCCAAAAACATGTACCGTATCATTTTATTGTCATTGTTACATATCCATTTTCCATTGTAGATCCTAGCCATTTACCCCTGCCACTTGGGGGAAACCCTAATACCATTTTATCTAATCTATCCAACCAACCATTTTCCTTAGCAAGACCATACAATCCTATCATTCCATTCCTATCTAGACCAAAGCCTATTTTTAGTCACCCTACCCAATCCTATTTTGATTTTGGTTCATTTGGTTCTTCCCACACCTTTTGTGAGATTTTTCCAATCAAGTTTCAATAATCAATCCAATTTACATTTTAATGATAGTCTATGAAAGTAGTGTGATAGTTGATCTAGTAAGATATATTTCATCCTATATCCACGTTTGTTTATGTGAACCTAATTATAACTACCTATGGGCAAATCAGTGTCTCACTAGTCTTGCTACTAATTATAACTGCCTATGGCCAAATTAGTATCATTGACCTATGTCATTGTATCCTAGTTAAAACCACCTATGGGCAAACTAGGGGCAACACTTATTTATCATACATTACCACATCACCTTAACATTACTATTTTTATTTGACTAGTCATTTGCCATATTTGAGAAATTGTTGGGACCTAGTTGGTTTTTCCTCACCTTTTGTGTGGATGGAAATACTATGACTTGAGGTCATTTCAAGACTGTATAGGTCATGCTCAATTTATGTTGAGGTCACCTTTGTCTACCTTTCCATATGCTCTCACTATTTTATGAGCAACCTAAGCCAAATGTTCTCACCATTTTGCAAGTAGGTATCTTGTCATTCTTGATTGAGTTAAGATACCTCAAAATGCCAAAAACATTCATAACATTTCAAAAATCAAAAAATATTTGTCCTATCTAAGCCTAGTCAGTTGTCCTTGATTCACCTTACTAGGGCATTGTCATTGTTAGGATGCTTTCTTTTGCTTTTGTTTTTAGGATTTTTGTTTGTTTGTTTATTTTAGGTTGTTTGTTTATTTATTTATTTTCTTGCATGATTATTTGCTTTTAACACTGTTACCTTGACTCTATCTATATGTGTTCATTGGGTGATTCTTTGCACACATTATTCTTGAGTCTATCCATATTCATACATCAACCTTGTCATCATGGTTTTTATCATTGGTGCATTATTTTTAAATGCTTATAGGATCAAGAGTTAGTGCTTATGCATATTTTGGCCAAGCCTTCTGATGAGTTCAGAATATAGCTCTTTCTGACACAAGAATTCTTTTGAATCATCTCAAATAGGATACTATCTTATGAAAATCATAGGTTGTTAAGTAACTGTTATATGGAAAATAGGTATTTGTTTTGTTTATGATTAACCAAAGACTAAACTTGCACTTTGCCATTAACATCTAACACAATTACATGTGTTTAGTGATTGTCTGATTAAAAGGGATGCTTAAAGATAGGTGATTTCAGCAGCATATAAGGGAAGTTTGATTTTGATTTCCATTTGACAAAGTTTCAGACTCATAGGCAACATCATTCCTTGGAAAGAACAAAACTATGGACTCTACAGGCTTAAAACTATAGACTCCGTAAGCTCAAATCTACGGACTCCACAGGCTCAAATCTACGGACTTTGTAGGCTCAAATCTATGGACTCCACAAGCTAAAATCTATGGACTCCATAGGCTGAAATCTATAAACTCAACAGGCTAGAATCTATGAACTGCACAGGTCACTTCTTCCTACTTTGCAGGGTCAACTCTAGGGACTCAATGGAGACAAGGAGTTGAATGAACCAACTGGAAACTAAATAAAAGGAGAAGAATCATTCCAGCTGGTGTTTGCCAAGAAGATCGATTGTTTTCTATTTTGAAGGATTTGTTCATAGTATTTTAAGACATCTAGACTCTAGTTCTATTATAAATCGATACTCCTATTTTCTTGTATAATTGGATTTCTAGGAAATCCAATCTCCTATATTAGGATGATTGGATTAACTAGGAATCCCTATTTTACTGCATATCTATTCTAAGTTAGTTAAATTGACATATAATGAAGAACATGTTACATTCAAAGATATAACAGACAATAGAGAATAAAGAAGACAATTTTAAGAAGGTGTGTTATAGAATACAGTCTAGTTGCAATTATTTATATGAATTATTATTTCCAAGGTTGATTAAATTTTATTCCTGAATCTGAAAGGAGTAAGGGCCCACTCTGCTCAGAATCAAGAATTGCTATAGGTATTTAGGTAATCTTATGTTAATTCTTGAATTTAAGTTAATTAGTATTTTGGTAATAATTGAATTTCTTTAATACAATCAAATTTAGAAAGCACAAAGTATTCCTTTATTCAAAGTATCTCTTTTTCAGCAAGTGTGTTATCTCTTTTCCTTCAAGTGTGTTATCTCTTTTCCAACAAGTGTGTTATTTCTTTTAAACAGCAAGTGTGTTCTTTCTTTTCCAACAAAGTGTGTCATTTCCTTTTCAGTAAATGAGTGGCTTGCAAATTCCTTTTGTTTGTTTCCATCAAGAGTAAATTCATTAGTTCTAGGAGCATTTCTAGATAAGAATATATTAGAACCAGCACAACACCCCCACAAAGTACACATCTAGATCTACTATCCTAAGCCTTACTACAGATAGCTTCAAACACCAGCCCTAGTTGATAAGATATCAATCTGAGTATTAATTAAATTAGAGTTATAATGACAGCTCATCATTTTTGGTGTTGTTTTCAGGGACCACAGTGTTAGTAAGGTAACCATTATTGGTCTAGAGTAAAAACAAAAAAATATATAGAAAACCTACAAAATTTCCAAAAAAATATTCAAGTTGATGAACCGTCCCAGAGATTCTAAAGGATGATTCATTCCAAAATCTCCACCAGAACCACAGGTTGAGACTCCTTCAACATCTTCACATAGTGAATCAAAAAACATAAGTGAAACTCATCTACAGGGATCTCTAGAAACAAGGATAGAAACCAGGATACTGCCACAAGTAAGCCCAATCGGACAATTTCCTGAAGATCAATCTCACATAGTAAGACATCACTTAGGAATGGCCAAAGATTTGAAAGAAGCATTTCAAAGATCCATAGCTGAGGAAGATTTTGGAAACTTTAAACAACCCACAATCAATACCACAAACATCCAGTGGGAAGATAACCCTGGTTTTGAAACTTCATCTGAAGAAGAAAATATGGCTCTTCAACAAAATCTACCAAATCCACAACTGGCACAAGATAGGACTTTCTCTTTTCCTATTGTTACAGATCCTACTGATCAGACTCCTATGAAAAATATTTCACTTGAAAATTTGCCAAATTTTTGGGGGAGATCTACTGAAGTTCCTAATCAATTTTTGTTTGAGTTCAAAGTGTTGTTTCAAACCTATGACTATATCACAGACAACCAAAAATTAAAACTGTTTCCATCTACACTTAAAGATTTAGCTATGAGATGGTTTATGGGATTACCTGGTAATTCCATTAGAATGTGGGATGACATGGACATATAATTCTTAAATAAATACCAAGATTACTATAGGGTTTGAGAGAGAAAGGAAGACTTCTTCAAAATTAAACAGAATGAAGATGAATCTTTAGAGGATTATTTGGACAGGTTCATGTTCACTCATAAAAGAACTAATTATCCACTCACTGAAGAAGTCCAGAAATTGGTCTTTTTAAAGGGATTGGATGAAGACACTAGGGATGCTTTAAACTTCATGGGAGGAGGAGACATAAATAAACTATCTTTTAATCAGATTTTTGAGCTGTGTACCAACTATTCTCAAACAAAACTTGGAATTAGGAGAGGGAGTGCTGGGAAATCTAATGAAGCTAGAAAGCTAATGGAAGAATTTGTAAATCTAAAGATAGATATTTTGGTAACATTAAATAGTACTTTAGATGGCCTTCAAGCCAGGGCTAATGCAATAGAACCATTAGCAATTTACTGTCCTAAGTGTAGACAAAAACATGCACTTAGAGATTGTCCCTTAGACAAAACCAATGTTTCATCATGTGGGATCTGTGATACCACAGATCACGACACTAAAAATTGTTCAGTATTGCCTATTTTGAAGAATCAAATGAAAACATAGAGCTAATCTATTAAAGAAATAAATTATATATAGAGACAAAACTTTGTCCCACAAAACAAGGCACAAGGACAATTCAATGCAAGAAACCAAGTTAACCCATGGATGGCACCATGGAATGTTCCAGTCCTTTCACCCTTTTGGAATCAACCTCAAATTCCACCAATCCAAAACCCATGGGGGGGACAAGAATGGACACCAACATCTCCTTGGATGATGCCACCATCATAGCAACAATGGGCACCACAACAACAGTGGATGCCACAGCAATATCAGCCATGGAATCAATAGTGGAACCCACAGTGGGGTCCACAATAGTAATTTTCCCAACCAGGGAAACCACCCCAATAGCAAACTATTATGCCACCTCCAGCCATTCAGCACCAAGGGCAAGTAAACCAACCTCCAATGCCTGTTCAGCCAATAGCAAATCCAAAAAATAAACAACCAACACCTATTTATGTCAATGAACAGGAGGAAACAATGACTATTGGAGCTATTGAGTGTTCTGATATACACTTAAGGTTAGGCAAAACCATACAAATACCTCTAGTCATCATTTCTGAGATACCTAATGAAAATGAAAAAATAAAGTTATCTCAGCCAAGTATTCAAAAAACTAAAAGCAACATGAGTCTTGAAGAAAGGAAAGAAAACACTACTATACCAGTAGTTCCTTTTCCTGAAAGATTAAAAGAAATCAATATTTAATCAGACTCAAACTCGGTCCATGAAATGCAGAAGATCAATATTGAGGTACCCCTATTGCAAGTTATTAGGGATATACCTAAATTGAACCAGATCATTAAGAATCTATGTATCAAAACACCTAAAAGGAAATCAAAGTATCCAAAAATCATCCATGTAGATGGAAAGGTCACTAACCTATTGGTAGGGAAACTCTTAGTTCCAAAGTATGCAGATCTAGGAAGCTCAGTCATTACAGTCACAATTGGAGGGAAAGAAATTTCCAACGTCCTAGTGGATTTGGGAGCAGCAATTAATGTCATGACAACTAATACCCTTCAGACGTTCTCTTATCAGAATGCAACCCACAACTACCATTTTACAAATGGTAGATCAATCAGTAACCAAACCCGAAGGGATAATAGAAAATGTGGAAGTGTTAATAGAATATTGGAAATATCTAGTAGATTTCATGGTACTACAACCTAAAACAAAAAACTTGGGATATCCCATCATCTTAGGTAAACCATGGTTAGCTACTATGGCAACTTTCATAGATTTCAGATCAGGAGATATGACCATCTCCAACGGTTTAAAGTCTAAGTGTATCTCTTTGTATCCTCCTACAAAACCATCAATTAATCATATACAAAAATTATGGGTGGATGAATCAAATAACACACTAAACAATGTGTCATCTTTAGCCATGATCATTGTGAAAAAGCACTTGGAAGAACTAAATGAAACCATATATCTAGAATCTACGGACTCTGCCAAGTCAAAATATATGGACTCTACCAGACCAAAATTTATGAACTTTGCCAGGCCAAAATCTACAGACTCTACCAGGCTAGAATCTACAGACTCTACTAGGCCAGAATCTACAAACTCTACCAGGGCAACATCTAAGGACTTTTGCAATATAGATTCTGCTAAACACGATGGAGCTTCCACTTCACATTCTACTGACACCTCCTCATTGTATGACCATAGAATGATTTAGGAAAGTGTGAGAGAACTAGCTGAACAACAACAAACACACTTCTTAGCCATGTTCCATTATTCTTTAGCATGAGTAATCCCTCCTAGAGAAGAATTTGTTGATAACATTGCCATGTTCCATAAATTACTTCCTCATTCGTGTCCTCTAAACTCATTAATGAGTTAATTCCAACAAATCAAATCTAATCATCCAGGCACTAAACAAATAATGATACTACCTGGGAAGATTTTGAACATCAACAGCTAGTTGACAAATGAGGAAAAAGAACAACTTTTTGAAGTACTAGAAAGACATACCAAAGCTTTTGCTTGGAATTATGCTGACATGAAAGGGATCCATCCTAGCATCTACACTCATCACATTTTTACAGAATCTGTCAAACCAGTAAGGCAACCGCAAAGGAAGATAAACCCAACATTAAGTGAGATAGTTAAAATAGAGATCCAAAAACTGTTAGAGGTTGGGTTCATTTACCCCATCTCAGACAGTCAGTGGGTTTTACCTTTGGTTATCGTACCAAAGAAAAATGGGAAGTTAAGGGTATGTGTAGATTATAGGGAACTAAACAAAGCTACATTGAAGGACTATTTCCCTTTACCCTTCATTGATCAAGTACTTGATAATCTATCAAGAAAAAAATACCTTTCCTTCCTATATAGGTTTAGTGGATACAATCAAATAATACTAGCAGCTGAAGACCAAGATAAAACTACATTTGCATGCCCTTGGGGAACTTTTGCTTATTGAGTACTTCCATTTAGACTTTGTAATGCCCCAACTACTTTCCAAAGAGTAGTTATAGTAATATTCTCTGACCTTACACATGATTGTGTTGAGGTATATATGGATGATTTCACTGTTCATGGTGAAACATACGAAGAAGCTCTTACCAATCTGGAGAAGGTCATAATCAAATGTGAGGAACATCAGTTATCTTTGAGTCATGAAAAATGTCTATTAATGATGAACGAAGGGATAGTGTTGGGACACCATATCTCTACAAAAGGCATTCAAGTAAACCCAAAGAAAATTGAGATTATCTCTAACTTTCCCATTCCACAAAACCAAACTAAAATTAAAAGCTTTTTGGGACATGCTGGTTATTACAGGTGTTTCATAGATAACTTCAGTCAAATTGTTGCCTCCATGTTTGCCTTGCTTACAAAAGAGAGTAAATTTGAATGGGATGATAGATGTCAACAAGCCTTTGAGGCTATTAAATCCAAACTCATCACTGCACTAGTGTTGAGGGGACCAAATTGGACTCAGCCATTCCACATCTATACAGATGCTTCCAACACAGCAATAGGAGTTGTTCTTGGACAAAAAGATGAAGATGACCACATGTACACCATTTACTATATCAACAAAAACATGAGACCTACAAAAAGAAATTACACCACAATTGAGAAAAAATTCTTGACTGTAGTCCATGCAATAAACAAATTTAGACATTACATAACAGGCTACAAGGTATTTGTCTACACAGACCATTCAGCCATATGATATCTTACAAACCAACTAATTGTAGGATGAAGAATTACCAGATGGTTGTTGCTTTTACAAGAATTTGACATTACCATTATTGACAAACTAGGCAGATTTAATGTGGTTGCAAATTTCTTATCTAGGATGAACACTACAGGTGAAGAAGAACCAATAGAAGATGACTTTCTAGATGAATAGTTATTTTTTGTTTTAGCAAAATCTTCGTGGTTCGCTGATATAGCCAATTATCTAGCCACAAGGAAGTTTCCTATGCATTTTTCAAAGAAATAAATAAAATTAGTAATTAGAGAAAGTTCTTCTTTTAAATGGATTAATGGAATGTTGTTTAAACTCGGTCCTGATCATGTGTTCCGTAGGTGTGTGATAGATATAGAAGCTTATGATATCATGAGAGCATGTCATGATGAACCAGGAGGAGGCCACTACTCAGTCCATCAAAAAATACATAAAATTCTAGGGGCAGGATATTATTGGCCTCAACTCCACCGGCAGGTGAAGAGATACGTGAAACACTATGATACTTGCCAAAGAATTAGACAGCCAACTCTTTCAATGGAAATGCCTCTTCATCCTCAACTGGTTTTAGAACCATTTGAGAAATGGGGGATTGATTTCATAGGCCCTATGGATTTGCCATCTAGAGGAAAAGAGAATCTACTGGTATGTATTGATTATGTAACTAAATGGGTAGAAGTGGAAGTCTTAACCCATGCAAGAGAGGAAATTGTAGCTGATTTCTTGTACTTTAATATCATGCAACGGTTTGGTGCTCCAAGAGAAATAGTTTCAGATTAGAGACCCCAATTTATGTCTAATATGATAAAACATTTCATGCAAGTATATCAGACTCAGCACAGGAAGACATCCCCATATCATCCACAGGCTAATGGACAAGTTGAAGTCACCAACAGGGAACTGGAAACCATCTTGACCAAAATTGTTGACTCCAGTAGAAAAAATTGGGCAGACAAGGTACCAGAAACTGTTTGGGCCTACAACACCACTTGGAAAAAAACAACTAGATTTTCACCATATGAACTAGTTTATGGTAAGAAACCCCTCTTTTTGTAGAATTTGAATTACAAACTCTAAAGACTGCTCTTGAAGTAGGAATTGAGTTAGAAGACATGCAGAAAGAAAGACTGTTATAGCTCAATCAACTGGAAGAGATGAGGATGGAAGCATTGCAAAGAACAGAAATGGTACAACACCAAAGAAGGATTTGGCATGATTCTCAGATCAAAGAATGGGAATTCCATAAAGGAGATTGGGCACTTTTATTTGATTCCAAGTTTCAGCAATTCAAAGGGAAACTACGAACTAGATGGTTGGGACCCTATCAAATTGATGAGATCTTTGACAATGGATCTATTAAGCTGATTCCTATTGATGACAGTAGAAGGGCCATGATTGTAAATGGACACAAATTGAAAATTTATCAAAAATCTGTCAATAGAGAAGAATTTCTCCAAGAAATAAAGGATCAGGTGGTTGTTCTAAAAGAGCTTATTTCTTCAAAAGAAATAACTTTTGGTAAAACCACTGATCTGGAAGACTCTATTTCTTCTAGCAACACCTGATCTTTGAAAAAGTTATAAAAAAAACCAACAATGAAAGCCCTTGGGCGTTGTTGGCAGTCTTTGTTTGAAAACCACTTGCTAGTGAGCCAAGTATTGGTAAAATAAGCCTTGTCTAGAAAACTAGTTTTACTGGTTGGGCAAGGGCAAAAAAACCAAAACAACAATGCAATAAATATGAATAAATTATGGATGTCTAATCATTCCCTACACCTGGCTTCCTTAGAACAATCAAAATATTCTTTTCTTATCTATAACTGATCCATGTGATTTGTTGTGTAGGATAGATGGTGGGAAGGGCATACATCTAAGGTAAAGGTATGTAGAATAGAATCTATTTATCCATAATTAGTTAATTAACATCTTTTGATTTGAATAAGATTATTTCTATTGAGATGACTATGCCTTGAATTAAATTTGATCCCTTCTAAAAATGGAGCAACTGTCAGATCAGACAAACATTCAAGATTAAAGCGGATGGTTTGGTAATGACTATGTGTAATGATTCAATGGAAACCTCATGTGCTTAATCTTATAATGATGATGATGTGATGTCCTCAAGTCACTTTTAAAAAAAGAACTACTACCACAAATGCTCAAGTCATTATACCCCATCGACATTTCATTATATAACACGATGTCTAACACATTTCAAAGAAAATCAACGCAGGCCGCAGAGCAGTGCATAACAATCATTTCTATGAACTCACTCATAATTGCTACACTATTTTCACTCTAATGAACAACATTGTTATCAGTCTCAAGCAGGTTCAAACTCTATTTTAAAAGAGAAAGCCATTTTAACTGGATCACAATCAGTGCAGGTATTTCATTTCAAATCAAAAGAAAACAATGGGACAGAAGATGAGATCGAAACTGAAGAAGGCTACAAAATTTAACAAAGACAAAGCTTCTATGGAGGTATTCACGGAAAATGGATGGTTACCCTTCATCAACAAGTTTTAGGGGTTTCATCAAAAACTGGTAAGTGAATTTTTTGCTAATCTCACTCCTGATAACTCAACTATTCATGGTGTAGTAATTCCAATCTCGACCTAGATTATAAGTGAAGTGATTGAAGTTCTAAAAGAAGGAATGAGGGTAATAGAGAGGACCCCATTTAATGATTTAATCACCCAATTCAATGGGAATGAACAAACTGGCACTTCCTGTCTAGTTGATTCAAGGGGAAAAACAAAGGGGGTCAGTAGAAATTCACTTCCTAAACCCTGGAGGTCAGTAGCCAAATGGGTGATCAAGTATGTTACTTGTGAGGGACAGACTAGTTTGTTATCAGGAGAAGCCATGAAAATATTGAAACACCTAAAGCATGGAAGCTAGAACCCCCAATGCAAAATGAACCTTCCATACTTTTTGTACAAAACCATCTAGGTCTTGGCCACAACTCCTAATGCGGACCTAAGACACCATGGTCTCATCCACCTGCTCATTTGGCATCATTTCCTTCAGCAGAGTACTGAAGCCTGGGAGATGTTTCTAAATAGTGTAATATTAAATGTTTCAAATTTACCTATGCCTAAATCTATGGACTTACCTCCAACTGCTCCATCAACAAGTGGTACAATTCTTGAGCAACAATCATAGGTTGAAACCTCTCAAGCCATTCCTTTTACTTCCTCAAGGAGGGTTACAAGGTCTTAAAGACAACAAACTGTAGAACCTTCTCGACCACCACAAGAACCTTAGGTATATGAATTGTATCCAAATCCCCTGTCTGGAAGGAGAAAACTAAAATAGAAGGCTACTTAAGAACCTGAGAAGATCAAAATCCCTATAATAGAAAAAGACACTCAGCCAAGTGTGGCATAAAGGGTAACCAAAAGATGAAGACAGTTGATTCTAGATGATGATGATGAATAAGAAGTTGTAGATATCTTAGGCAGCCTTAAGACAACATCTCATTCTGTTAAACAAACAAATTCAGATATTGAAGAGATTCCTATTGGATAGAGTTCTCCACTTATCATAGAACAACTTACCATAGAATAAGTTGCAGATATGGCCCAAGAATCAGAAATGGTGGAGCCATCACATGTTTCAGTTGACATTCAAAGCACTAAGGGAAAAGCTATGTATGAAGAGAAAGGAGGACCATCCAGTCCAAATGATCCAATTGTATAGTTAACTCTGGAACTGTCCCAACTTCAAGCTCTAATCCAACAGCAAGCACTTGAAATTGTTGAGGTAAAAATTCAACTTCAAACCAAAGAACATATCAATTCTTTGTTACAATAGCAACTAGATACTGCATCTAAAAATCACATTGCAAAAAAACAACAGTTGAATATAGTATCTTTTAAACATGAGGTAGAAATTTAGAGATTGAGAGTAGAAGTACAAATGAGAGATGCTAAATAGGTAGATGTTTGGGTATATGTAGAAAACTTGAAGAAGGAGAATAGGAAATTGTAGAGTATGATAACTTCTTTTGAAAAGCCCTACATCACTACATCTGTTCCTTCCAAGACATATGTTGACCAAGGATGCCAAACCACCCAGACAGGTAATTCTTCTTTGCAAATACTGGATCAAATTGAAGAAGAGTACCTTAAACTCAAATAGAAAAATAAAGTTGCACATTCTTCAAACAAAGAATTAGAAAAAGAAAAATAGGCATTGGAAATTCAAGTCCAACAATTAGGAGATAGATTACAAGATGCATGCAAACTAGGAGAGTCTCTTTTGGCCTACAAAAATCCTTCTCCTGCATATAGTCTATTCTTGTTTGAATAGTTTTATAGATGGCAACTCCTTAGAATTTCCTATAATCTTCCTTATAAAAACTTGCAGCCAACCACATTCCTTGAGATTTTCTATGATTCACAGCCTGACCAACAGGATTTACTTTGCGAATTCTATCTGCATGATTTCATCTTAGGAGACCATGACCACAATGAGTTCTTGATAAATATTCATGTGGGGGAAGTTGAGAGCATTGCACTCTAATTTCAAGAACCAGATTGCATGGAAAAGCTGATTTGAGGAGTATACAAATCATGCCAAAACCACAGGATTGTGCATTAGGCCAGCATTCCCTCTACCAAAATTAGTTAGATAAAACTTCATATATGTTTGCAATAGAGATGAAGTAAAGACACATTATATGTAAGCTTTTTATGACTACACTATTTCCTTTGATTTATTTTCTAGACAGCATTTTGAAGCAATAGTTTCTGCAACTATAAAGAGATGGGATCAATTATCAGTATCCCTGAGAAGAAGAGAAGTCATGTCTCCAAACAATATCAGGTGGAGCATGTGAAGAGTAACCTCAATCCTTGAAATGTTTATTGAAGTCATAAACTTAGGAGGTGAAAATAAATGGATTGGAATGAGATATCGACCCCCTCTATTCATTATCCCTATTTCAGGATGGCAGAACTGGTCTCCACAGTCTGATGAACAATTTGATATCTGGAAACAAATGATTCAAGAGCATCAAGGCTTTACCAACAATGCAGACAGGCACATCACAGATGAATTTGAAGATTATGACTTGAGTAAACATTTTGAAGATAGATTCAAGAATCAACACCAAAGATAATCAGTTTGCAATGGGACTTGCAAAAGGTAAAGTCTAGAGGAAATGATGAGTTCAGAATATAGCTCATTTTGTCACAAGAATTCTTTTGAATCATCTCAAATAGGACACTATCTTATGAAAATCATAGGTTGTTAAGTAACTATTATATGGAAAATAGGTATTTTTTTTGTTTATGATTAACCAAAGACTAACCCTGCACTTTGCCATTAACATCTAACACAATTGCATGTTTTAGTGATTGTCTGATTAAAAGGGATGCTCAAAGATAGGTGATTCTAGTAGCATATAAAGGAAGTTTGATTTTTATTTCCATTTGATAAAGTTTCAAACTCATAGGCAAAGTCATTCCTTGGAAAGAACAAAACTATGGACTCTGCAGGCTCAAATCTACGGACTCCACAAGCTCAAATCTACGAACTCCGCAGGCTCAAATCTATGGACTCCACAGGATCAAATCTATAGACTCCACAAGCTAAAATCTACAGACTCCATAGGCTGAAATCTATGGACTTGACAGGCTGGAATCTACGAACTGCACAGGTCACTTCTTCCTACATTGCAGGGTCAACTCTAAGGACTCAATGGAGACAAGGAGTTGAATGAGCCAGCTGGAAACTAAATAAAAGGAGAAGAATCATTCCAACTGGTGTTTTCCAAGAAGATCAATTATTTGTTATTTTGAAGGTTTTGTTCATAGTATTTTAAGACATCTAAATTCTAGTTCTATTATAAATCGATATTTCTATTTTCTTGTATAATTGGATTTCTAGGAAATCCAATCTCCTATATTAGGATGATTAGATTAACTAAGAATCCCTATTTTACTGCATATCTATTCTAAGTTATTTGTATCGACATATAATGAATAACATGTTACATTCAAAGATATAACAGATAATAGAGAATAAAGAAGACAGTTTTAAGGTGTGTTATAGAATACAGTCTAGCTGTAATTGTTTGTACGAATTATTATTTCCAAGGTTGATTAAATTATGTTCCTGAACTTGAAAGGAGCAAGGGCCCACTCTGCTCAGAATCAGGAATTGTTGTAGGTATTTAGGTAATCTTATGTTAATTCTTGAATGTAATTAATTAGTATTTTGGTAATAATTGAATTTCTTTAATACAATCAGATTCAAAAAGCACAAAGTATTCCTTTATTCAAAGTATCTCTTTTCCAGCAAGTGTGTTATCTCTTTTCCAGCAAGTGTGTTATTTCTTTTAAATAGCAAGTGTGTTCTTTCTTTTCCAGCAAAGTGTGTCATTTCTTTTTTAGTAAATGAGTGGCTTGCAAAGTCCTTTTATTTGTTTCCAGCAAGAGTAAATTTATTAGTTCTAGGAGCATTTCTAGATAAGAATAGATTAGAACCAGCACAACACCCCCACAAAGTACACATCTAGATATACTATCCTAAGCCTTACTGCAGATAGCTTCGAACACTAACCCTGGCTGATAAGACATCAATTTGAGTATTGATTAAATGAGAGTTATAATGATAGCTCGTCACCTTCATGGTGTTCTATCATGAAGCCTACCATCATATGCTATAAAAAAAATTATCTTCATGAAGGTATATAATCAATAGAGCTATAGAATTTTCTACTTGGCACCTTGGCAAATCCTTCCATCCCACCCTTGATCAAATTAATTTAATGACCATTCTAGTTGTATCATTTTTAATCAAGATGAGCATCTCTTCATTAGCAGGTACAACTGAATCATTCACATTAATTAATCTCATTCTTCTATTCATCTATTTCATCACTTTGCACCTACTCATCTTTAATCTATATTCTAAGTTATATCCTTGAGTTATGCTTGCTAATTAGTGCTAACTAGGGCATAATCGTCTGTAGCCAATCTAGGTCTCTTAATGATTGTAACCTCCTATGGGTAAATCACTATTTTGACTTTTATTCTTGATTATAACCACCTTAAGGCAAATCAGTATCTTTTTTACATCAATGCATGCAAGCATTTTCTCATTTGGATTAATTTCAACCATAGGTTGATTGCACCTTTCTTATTGTTTCTTTTTGAAGGAACATTCATCAACAAATGTGATGGCCACTCCCTCGAGGGGGCATCATCATAGGCTTCCCAAAATCATATGGAGCTTTGTTCTTCAACCATCATCTATTTTTTGGCATACAAGCCATTTCTCATTCTTTGAGAAGATATTGCTTTGCCTATGGTTTTTAATACCTTCCCAAATAGGGGTAAACTGTAGACACCTAAAACTAGTCATTGATAACCTCCAACCAGGCTTTTGACCCATTTCTACCCAAAATGCATAATTTGGCCTAAAAACACTAAAACATGAAAAATGATGTGAAACTAATATATTCAAATGCTGATTTTGGCTAGTGTATCCCTAAATGGGGCAATGCAATTAATGGGCTAGCTAACTTTGATCAGTTCACTTCAAGTCAAAATGCCAAATTTACACCTGCATGCTCTAGACTACTCTTTCCTATCAAATATTTTACACAATACTTATGCCTTTTCTATTTGTTATTAGCAACATCCTAAATGGGATTATGAATCCAATGCATCGAACGTGGACTTCTAATTCAAATCTAGTCAAATTTAGGACTAATAACAAGGCATTTTGATCAATTTGGGTAATTTGTGCATAATGTGCCTAATCATGTTTAAGAGCTAATTAACCTAAATCAAGGCCTAATAAAAAATTCCATGGAGACTTATTGAATACTTTGTTTTGGAAATGAATATTGAATATCTGCATCATCAAGTGACCTCATTTATTGGGAAGACATCCCTAGGCCATAAATGCCACAAATATCAAGATTCATGCCTTCTATGCCTCATCAATGCCTTCCATGATGCCATCTATGCCTCTTAATTGTCCCTTCTTCCAATTCCATGATGAAGATAATTACAAACTGAACTCCAAAAATTGAATTAATTCTCAACCACACATCTCAATCTTGAGATGGATGGTTGAGGTTGATTCTATCCAAATCCAAAAATATATAAATAGGAGGCCTCACAACATCATTTCCAAGCTTAATTTGTGCAAAGTTATAATGCAGGACTGGTTCTAAAAATCTCCAAGCAACTAGTGTTATAATGAAAATTAATTTCAAGCCAAGCCAAGCCACAAGCCAAAGGTGCCAAGGAGAGATGGAGGTTGTCAAGTTTCCATTACCAAGGACTTGATGAGCACAAGCCGAGCAAGCCACCACAACAAGCATTTTGGAGCATCCAAGGAAGGTAAAAGAGTTTTCTTTTGCATTTTAGTTGTGTATTTCATTCATGATTTTTAACTAAGCTCTCCCCAGTGTCTATGCCTAAAGATTTTATGCTATTAGTGTGTTTATTTCATTTTGTTTTCATTTTGGAACTAACATAATACTAACCATCCTCTCTTGAGTCAAATTCCTAGATCACAAATATCTCCAGACCAATCTGAATCTATGTATTCAATCAAATCAACCTTTGTTCTTGATTTGTAGTGTATCCCATATTTTTGCAAACCCTGAATGTAGTACAGAATCCATTTAGCTACTTTCTAATGTAATTCATGTGGTTCCTGCATAAACTAAGAGACCATGCCAACTGCATAGAATATGTCAAATCTAGTGTGTGTGAGATAGATAAAACTATCCATAATTTATCGATATGGAGTTGCATCAACCAATGGTGTAGGATAATCAGTCTCAAGCTTCACACTAGACAATAAGGGAGTAGGATATGGATTATAATCAACCATGTTAAACCTTCCAAACAAATCAAGAGAATACTTGGATTGTGAAAAAGTTATCCTAGAATCTGACAGAATGATTTCAATCTCAAGAAATTAATATAATAATCCCATGTTTGTCATTGAAAATATATTTGAAAGATTAGTTTTCACTACTAAGATGGAAGATCATGAGATCCCTGTAATTAGTAAGTTATCCACATAGAGAACTAGGATCAATAGAGAATCATCCTGCCACAAGATGTAGACATTCATATTTGAGTGGCATTTGGTGAACCTAAATTTGAGGAAAAAGGAGTCTATCTTGGCATACTATGACTGAGGAGCCTATTTGAGTCCATAGATATATTTATTGAGTCTAAAGACTAAGGAAGAATCTTCCATAAAGCCTTGTGGTTGCTCCATGTATATCTCTTCTTTGAGGTCACTATGTATAAAATCACTCTTAACATCCATTTGGTGAACATTCCACTGATGTGTGGCTATGATGGCTAGAGTGACTCTGATAAACATCATCTTGGCTATAGGAGCCAATGTCTCAATGTAGTATATGCCAAGCCCCTGAGAAAACCATTTTGAAACTAGATGAGTTGTTTACTTATCAATAGACCCATCTACACCATACTTGGTCTGATAAACCCATTTGCAATAGACTAATTTTCTTCCTTTAGGAAGAGGTAACAAGTCCCATGCTTTATTCTTGATTAAGGAACTATACTCATTCTGCATAGTAGAATCCCATTCTATAATGTCAGATGCCTCATAAAAGGTTTATGGATATGAGGCAATGGCCAGGTAGGCATGTGAAGTCCCCTAAAACTATGAATGTGTATGCCTTGTATCTGATGGATTTATAACCTATTTCCCAACACTTTGAAGTGTTTGTCTGGCCCAAGTGGGACCATAATTATATGAGATTGAAGAATCAAGAGGTGAGTCATCATCATCTATAGTGTGAGTGTGATATGGAGGAGGATAATCATTATCACTACTCTCATCACTTGAACTTGAAGAAAAAGAGTCATCCTAATCATCAGAAGGATTTTGAGGTGGATCCAAGTCACTGTCTAAGGTAGAATCAATATCCACTAAGACTTTTGAAGAGTCTAGAGTGATAGTAGTGAGTTCAAGTGTGCCCTCATAAAACATGACACTCCTTTCAATGAACAACTCATGAGTTTTAGGATGTAAGATCTTGTATCCCTTAGTACCCTCTACATACCCCACAAAGATATAAGACTGACTCTGAGGGTTTATTGCATCGTGTTTCTTCTTGGGAACATGGGTCATTACTGGTGACCCAAAAACTCAAAAGTGATCCACTATAGGCTTGTGACCATCCTAATCTTTAAAAAGAGTGATTCATTTCAAGGTTTTATGTAGAACACATTTTTGAATGTAACACGCATAGTTGATTACTTTAGCCCAAAACTGAGGAGCAAGAGACTTTGATTAAAGCATATAGTTGGTCATTTACTTCAAGGAATAGTTCTTACATTCAGCCACACCATTATACTGAGGACTATATGGAACTATGTGTTGCATTTGAATCTCCTTTGAAATGCAAAAATTCTCAAACCTATTGTTGACATACTCCCCACCATTGTCAGTCCTTAAGATTTTGATGGAACAATCTAACTGCTTATCCACAAGTGCCTTGCATTCCTTGAAGTGATCAAAGAAATCAAACTTCTTTTTTAGAAAAAACACCTAGTTGTACCTCAAAAATTCATCGATGAATGTGAGCATGTATCTGGTCCTGATGAATGAAGGTTTTGGAAATGGACCTACGATGTCACTATAGACAATTTTTAGCTTTTGTTCAGCTCTCCTTTCTTTGCCCTTATCATATTTCTCTTTTGGATGCTTGCCAATAATGCAAAAATTTCATAGGTAATCTAAGAATTTGACTTTGATTAACCCTAAAACCATGTCTTGATGACTGAGTTGCTCTAGATAATGGTAGTTTAAATGGCAAAGCCATTCATGCCACAGTTTGTTCACTCCATCTGTATGAGTAAGTAGTGTAGTTGAGGGTTGATCTAGGGTAAATTTTGAGAAGGTATACAGTCTAAAATGATGATTATCCTTCCCCTAAGCCACTACAATGTCATTGTGTAGCTCTTTGATAACCACTAAATTAGGTGTGAAATCAACTCACTTCCCTACACTTATGTGAGTGATTTGGTATACCGACAAAAGATTGATGGATAATGAAGGAACACATAGAACATCATTAAAGGTCCCATCACTTACTTCAACTAATCATTTACCACTAATTCTACTAAAGTGTCATCACCCATGAGAATTAAATACATGAAACATGGTTCTATTTCTAAAAATAGATCCTCTGAGGAGGCCATGTGATTGGAAACACCCGAGTCAATAACCCAAGTTGAAGACTGAGAAGCTACTACAAACAAGTGCCTTTCCTTTATTTTTACCCTTTTTGTTATTTTTAACCTTTACATAATCTTGTGTGGATGTATTCTGAGTTGAGGATTCAAAAACACCAGTGTTATTCTTCATAAGTATCTTAGTCAAGGTGTCAATATTTTTTTCATGCACTGAGATTTATCATGCCCAAGTTTCTTACAAAAGTTGCATTTGAGTTTCTCCTTCATAGGTTTCCCACTTGAGGAGGATTCATTTGATGATGCCTTAGGCTTGGCATCTAATTTTTTATTCTTCTTGTGATCATGATCTGGTTTAGACTATTTCTTCTCCTATTTGCCACTGTTAGAAGGCTTCTTCTTATCTTGATTAACAATCAAGGCATGTGAATTTGAAGACTTCAGTGTACCCATTTGAATCAACTTATCTTGCTCCCAAATTAGATCAACAATAAAATCATCGAATGATGGCAGTTTCTAAGTGGATCCAAGTACACATTTGGTAGCATGAAATGTAGAAACAAAAACTAAATAGTCATGACCTAGTTTTGCAAGCACAAATAGAATCATCTAGTCATCTATTTTTTCAATGCCACATTGTTTCAACTATAATCTCAGTGATTTAAAATTTGTAAATAAGTCTTGTAGGGTGTCATAGTCACTTGAGCTCAATGTGATGAGCTCATTCTCTAACTCATAACCCTTCATGATGTCCTGCTCTCCAAAAACCTTGTCTAGGATGGTCTAGACTTCATTGGTAGTTTTTCTAGATTCAACATGAAACATGAGGTCAAGATACATTGACACGTATAAAAACCCATAGGCCTCATCACATATGTTATACCACTTAAGCTTTTCTACATCTATAGATAGCTTAGTTTCCTCACCCATGGTGATCTGATAGAGTCCTTTACCTCTCAAGACAAACTTCATTTTAGACTTATAATCAAGATAATTAAATGGTGTGAGTGGTTTAATGTTTAGATCCATTAATGTAGATTAGATTGAGACAATTTATAGAATTGAGATTAAAGCAAAGAATAGATTACACATAGTATAATTAACCCCTTGAACTATCAATAATACCCTGCTTAAATTACTATGCAACACATGTTCAATATTGGATGTTGGGCACTACCAGGAATGCATCTATGAGAAATTAGTGTGAGAGAGTACAAGAGGTACATCAGACACAGCCAATAATACATACAAGAAAGATATAATGATTATTAAGCCATTACACTATGAATAAAATGTATTTTACAAATGTATTAAAAAAATATCTCTAATGTGTATATCTTGAAAAAATATGCACTTGCAAAAAAAAAACCACCCAACATAGAGATACAAATTGAAAGTTATGACACTTACAAGTTGTTACTCTCCACATACCTGGACCCTTTCCAAAAATGGAAAAACAATTATAGACTTTTCTTATCAAAAAATACATAAATGGAAAAAATAGGACCCTCCAAAAAACTGAGTTAGTTTAGGAAGAGTAATCCAAAGTTTTGAGACTACTTTACTGACGCAAGTAATCGGTCTTCGAGAACTCGAGTAGAGGTACCCCATAACTTCGAGTTGGTTTTCATAGTGTAATTTAGATTTTCAACACTACTTAACTTTTACAAGTAATCAAAATTTCAAACCCTGAGTAGAGGTGCCCTACAAATCCAAGTTGGTCTTTAGAAAAGTAATTTGAGTTTTTGGGACTACTTTACTTCCCACTCCTAGCAATAATCACCTTTCTACAACCCAAGTCGCAGTAATGCCCTTTCAAAAACCTGATTTGGTCTATAATAATGTAAATTGATTTTTTATACTTGATTTACTTAACTTCATGGATTTTCAAGTAAAGCAACTCCACAAGTATGAGTTGGTCTACAAGTAAGTAAGCAGACTTAACAAACAACTTAACTTAGAAAAGTGAAGTTACTCATTGCTGAAAGTCCAATTTGGTCTATTGGCTAAGTAACAACGCTCTAAAAGTCTTGATTGGTCAATGAACTCTCCAATGCATGCAACTTGAATTTGATCAACTATAAAACTGAAGTAATGACCACCTACAGATCTGAGTAACATAGAGGTTTGATAGCATGCAAATTGAGGCAAGCTAAAAATGTCCAAAATACTTCAGCAATGGAAATTTTGCAAGAGACCCATTTGATATTTTGACCTAAGGAAGAAAATATAGAAGGTGTTTTTTCACATCAACATAGGAAGTACAATTTTTTGTAAAAAATAAAAAATGGGGCTTTGGAATGCCAAAAAGAGGAAAATTTTGACTGTTTCAGAACTAGGTCATGTTTACAATTGATCCAAGGGTTTTGGCACCTTCTAAAACCAATGGCACATTAATTTTTGAGATCTGAAGATCCATTACAAATATTTGCACAAATTCTTCAAATAATGCCACCAAACCCTTCTTTTTGCTGGAATAACAAATGTAGAAAGATTTCACCACAAAGATTGTTGTAATATTGGCAAAAATGGCTCCGATACCATGTCAAATTTATCACAATCTTGGATCCTTACACAGAAGATTGAGAAAACCTATGTATGGAGCAATGAAATCATAGATAAATTGAAAAGGAGGAAGAAGTTTGTCTTCACACAACAATATTTCAAAATATGTTTTGTTTGCATAAAATCATATTAACCTATCTTCTTGTCTTACCTTCCAAAAAGAAAAAGTGGGGTACATATAGGGAAAATTAGGGAGAAAGCCTCTAATTTTTATAATTAGATAACTACATTAAAATATAATTAGCCTATGTGACCCTTATATAACTAACCTAAGGAAGATTAAATGACATAGAATGACCATAAGGCTATGTAGGCAAAACCCAATGAGAAAAAGCACTACACCAACATTCCATATTTTAAATGATAATCATTAAAATGATGTAAACTATAATGTTTTCTCACTATGTGCAATAAATTGAAACAAATTTTACCCATTTTAGTAGCCTTACCCATCACCAATGTAGCTGAGCATTCATTTGACCCATTTTAATAGAGAATAAAAATGATCAAAACTAATTGAAATAGAAATAGCAAATAAAATTTCATAAAAAATATTTTATTATTTTATATTTGAAAAATGAGACATGTCAGCATCAATAATGAAATGGAACATGCATATGTCAAAATTCAAGTTAGGAAATGGTGTTTCAATGGTGCTAGAGCAACCAAATAATGGTCAATAGGTTTTAAAGCCTTTAAATTCATTGGGGGGTTGATGTGCCAAGGGGCTAATGTAGATGTTATATGGTCAAAGATGTTGGAAGTTTTATGCCTTATTTTAGGCAATCAAAGATGATCAAATAAAGTCTGCAAAGGAAATAAATTAAGCAAATTTATGATATAATTATTGTACATCAATATTTAATATTGGGTGTGTGTGTGTGTGTGTGTGTGTGTGTGTGTGTGTGTGTGTGTGTGTGTGTGTGTGTGTGTGTGTGTGTGTGTGTGTGTGTGTGTGTGATTATTTACATGAGAGTTGTGTTCTCAAAATTTATATGTACTCAAATATTTTTGATATTTAATAAGAAATAAAAGATCTATTCTAGGAACTTGGAAAAGATCTATTCAATTGGTCACCCTAAAAAATCTTTGCATGTAGACATTAAATATCTAAGGCTTCCAAAGTTGATATTATGAGCAAATTATTTTTTGGAAATAATTGTGTATGTTTTTATTACCAATGTTTTAGATCAGATCCCATGATCTATCATCAAGAAAAAACATAAATATTTATTTCCAAATGATATTTTTTTTCATATAAACATTAATTGTTACAAAGATAGATAAATGTCATGGTAGGATAGATGATATTGAGAGGTCACAATAATTTTACTTTACTTTACCTATTTATAATTTGAAGAGGGAGAAAAATGTTAAGGTCTCCTCTTTATTATGTAATAATGGTATGGAATGTTATCCACATAGGCCTATGGTATTATGATATCTATGGAAGTTATGGAGATCTTAACAGGAGGAAAAATTTAAGGCCTAACCTTTATTATGTAATAATGGTATGGAATGTTATCCACATAGGCCTATGGTATTATGATATCTATGGAAGTTATGGAGATGTTAACATATGACACACATAGATAATAATTTATTATATTGGTACATAAGGATAATTTTTAGTATATAATGTGTAAAGGTGGGTTAAGGGTTTATCCTACCATGGTGTTACATTTAGATAATATATTAGTAGCATAAATATCTTACATATATATATCTAAAATGAATTGATAGATATTAGTCTTGTGATGCTCATACTAGATTTGTGACACTGGTTAGAGAGTCACCTCAAGAGTGATATATCTCTTAACATATTTTAGATAGATATATTTAAGATATCTACGCTAGTAGCATCCACTAGTGTGGCCTGTAAAATGTTAAATTTGCATCCAAAACTTTATATTCATATTCATCCAAATGTATATTGTACTTCACATTCATCCAAATGTTTCATATTCATCCAAATGTGTATTGTACTTCACATTAAATGCCCATTAATAAAGTTTTTAATATTCATCTAAATATGTGATATGTATCACATTAAATGACAATTAACAAATCATTTCATATTCATACAAATGATAAAAATAGTATGAGGTCTTATAATGAAATTTTTTTTGTCAATAGAATAAATACATAACATTATCGTAGTTCCAGGTACTTGAGTCTCTCTTCCTCAACTCTCCATTTGTAAATTTTTTTTCCTATTTTCATATTTTCATTATGGTCATATGAAAATGAGGTCAAAATTATGAGCCCTTCCAAGGAATTTACATGAGAGATAACCAAAAATGTTAACCATTGTATATATTTTGATCCCATATAAGTTATTGATTTGGAAAGACTCAACCCTTATATTTTGTGTATTGTTAGTGCCCGTTCCAATTATAAGGGTAGTTTGTGTGTGCGTCCCCTTTGGATTGGTGTAATTGGAATTGTATGTGAAGATGAATCTTCAAATGAAATTTTATTGTAACTTTCAAATTGAACCATAATATATGTCAATGGTTTTGGTGGGGTGCTCCTAGTTTTTATATTACACTTTAAATATATCCTAGAGCTCTATTTACAGGTCTTTCTTCTATCCATATATTTGAGGTTAATACCACCATTACATCCTTTGAAATTAATAACTAAACATCAAGTTCATTATTCTAACCTTATGATGGATTGGAACTCCTTTCTTTAGTTGAAATGCCATATGAAATCAATCATTTAAATGAATACATTTTCATTATGTTATAGTTATGCACATTATGATTTATTGTGAATGGATGAATAATATTTTAAAATTCTTCCCTTATTTTTGGATATAATGTAACACCAGTTCTTCTCATAAATAATTTTCAATCATTGGAGGTTAATATCACCATTAAATCCTTTGAAATTAATAACTCCACATCAAGTTCATTATTCTAACCTCCTGATGGATTGGAACTCCTTTCTTTAGTTGAAATCAGTCATTTAAATGAATACATTTTCATTATGTTATAGTTATGCACATTATCATTTATTTTGAATCGATGAATAATATTTTAAAATTCTTCCCTTATTTTTGGATGTAATGCAACACCACTGCTTATCATACATAATTTTCAATCATCAATTATTGGATGTGCATCTTTAATATGTGTGAGAAGTTGATTAAACCTTTAATAGTCCTCTCTTTCTCCTTCCTATTTAATTACCTTATCCATAGTAACAATGTTTTTGAATCATTCCCATAATAGTTTTGCATATGTTACTATCATATTTTAGTTAGTCACAAAAAGGAGGAGATTATCCCAAATATACTACTAAAATAATTGATCTACCTCTAAAACACATATTTATATTTTTAGGAAATGCCTAAAAAAATATGTGATTGTATATCTTGTAGGAAATTTTGTCCAATGAATCTCATATTGAAAATCAATATGTATTTTATATGTTGGATCTATTATTATAAACTTGTGTCTTATTTTATATAATTTATAAAAATCCATGACAAGGACTCGAAGTGTTGAATGTATCATCGATGCACTAATACTGGATGTTTTGTTGTGATTTTTATTTATCTTTCTTAGCCTTGTGCAAGCTAATTTATGTGTAACAAGTAAATAAGAAAATAAGCCTTTCTACACCAACATATTACTTATTCTTGAATAATTAAACAATCATCCAAGGTACAATATGAGCACACCAAGAACCCCATTGATATATAGAAAAACATAAAGACATGAAGTATGTGTAATGAAATATAAGACAAATTATAGAAAATAACTAAACACACAACACCCCCATCTCATTTTAACATTAAGCATTCACAAAAGGTACATAAGCTTTCCATGGCTATGTATTTCTATAAATCTTGACCTTGCTCTCTAAATTTCCCTTCACCTATAAAATGTGTGACCTTATAAGGTGTAAGATATAAACATGTGATTCCTAAATATGTTTTAAATAAGAGCTATAGGGTCAAATTTATAGGTTTTCTAGACTCCCTCGACCCTTTCTAGCTAGCATTGATTAGGATGCAAATTATCTAGGTTGATAATTGTTTGCACATATTATTTGATTATGCTCTTGGGTCAAGAATTATCTATGCTTATTCCCAAATTAGATTCCTCATCTTATATCCCATCCCATTCACATGATCACTTACTCGATGTGTTTCACACAATTTGGTTTCCTTATGTTCCATATCTGTGCTTCTTTCTAGCCTATCACTTTCTTTTAAAACCATGTTTCCTTTATTAATTGTACTACACATTATCATTCATGCACATGTCCCATACCTTGTGCACCATCCCTTATTTTACTCTGAAACATAGCCTAATATAATGGGTGTGTTTTAGGTGAAATCTTTAAAATGTAGCCTTATTTAAGATTGAATTTATAATTTATAATTGAGGGTCAACATTCCCCTTGAATTCACTTTTTCTTTGTCCTCATACAACCAATTTTTGTATGGTTACACTTAGAAGGATTAAAGGAATCACTCCCTTAACATTTTATTCAAATGCATCCCATGCAACCATTATCTTCCCAACATCCCTCTTGATTTATTGGACATTAACCTTCATAATACATTTAAACTATATCTTCTCCCTTTTTTATGTAGTTTTTATCAAAATTTTATACCTTTTTTTACATTGCATATCAATATTGCACATTATGTACTCTTTTCCTAGTGATTACCCATACAAATATGCTAATTTTTAATCCAATGAAAAACACTATTTCTTGGCCACATACTTTTATTCATTTAACTCACTCATTTTCTTCTTCCTTTATGTTATGCTCATTTGCTTCTCCTTATTTTATATTACTCTCCCCTATTAACTAATATGATACAATCCTTACTACCAAATGTTGCTTCTATTTTTACATCTATTCACTTGGGGCTACTCCTAAAATTAGGAATGTAGTTTTGTACTATTTATTCAATAAATATTTTTACTTGATATAGGTATGCATATAGCATGTTATCCTTAATAGGTCAATCAACCTCACTTATCTTGATGCATGGTAGATGGTTTGGTCTTGCATTCATTTTGTATATTTCACCACAATTAAAATTTTTAACCCATCAAATAACACTATCTAATGAAAAATATAGCCATGCAATATTGGTTTGTTCAAAAAATATTTAAGTGCTTAATGATAAGTTAAAAACACAATTGAATTAGTAAGAAGATATTTCTTGAACTTATATAGCACATAATCCGTTATAATTCCTTCCATATCCTTTGCTCTATAATTTTTCATACCCTTAGATAAATTCCTACTTGAAAACATAATAGGATGATAAATCTTCCCTTCACAACATACACTACTATTGCTTCCACCTCAATTATAAATGCATCAACATGAACATGAAATACAATCTTCCAGTCTAAAAATTGTAAAATTGGTGTGTTTGAAAATTTTACCTTCAATTTATCAAATGTTTGTTATTATATATACATCCATTTGAATGGACCATGTTTCTTATGAAACTCCTCTATAGGCTCTACAAAATGCACAAAATTATGAATATTAATTTTAATATTTACAATGTCCTAAAAATGTTCTCACCTCCTTATGTGTGTGTGGTACTTTTAGTTTCAATATCACCACTTCTTTTGTAGAATCAACTAGCATGCCTTCCTTACAGATGACATTCCAAAACATTTTACTAAATGGAGCTGCAAATGCACACTTATTTAGAAAGGATAATTTTAAGAATGAACCCCTAAAACCTACTATAAAATCTTGGAGAATCCTAGAGTTCACGTATAGGTTTACTGATGAAACTTTGGCAAAATCACCACATAGATATAAATTAACTAGCAATTTCTATTAGATCTTTCAAACAAATTATGAATATATAGAAAATAAATATCATATTCAAATCAAGAAATAATGGAAAAAAATACATAGTTAAACCCCTTTCTCCAAACACATTCACGGGGAAAATATGCTTGAGGTGGAATAATGATTATGATCAATGGATACCCTAAGTTTTTTAGAATGACTAATTTGCTTTGCCAAATGAAATTGAGGGTAGTTCATCCATTTCATACAATATGATCATGAGGATCTATTGCATTTATTCAGTTTATTCTTTGTGCATTGTTTAAAATAAGTATCTTGTATGTCATTATTTCTCAAAGGAAAATTCCTTGTTTGTTTAAAATAAGTATGTGGTAAAGACCAACCAAATAATATAATAAATTGTGTATAAAAAAATAGTGAAAAAAAATCAAAAGGATAGATTATAAACTAATTATGGGGCCATAGGGCAAGACAACTATGAAAAGCGAGGATAATATAACTAAAAACAATATTCAAAATATTTTCATTGTTTTAAAATTATAATCTATATACTAAGTTATATGAAAATGTCTTAACCATATTCATATTGGCCTTTCAAATATTGTTTTATTTTAATTAAAAAACCATGCCAACCACAATATAATTATTACCTTAAACATTTAAAAACAAAATACATTATGATCATGAGGATCTCTTACATTTATTTAGTTTGTTCTTTATGCATTATTTAAAAGAAGTATCTTACATGGCATTATTTATTAGAAGAAATCATTTTTTTTGTTTGTCTAAAATAAGTATGTGGTAAAGACCAACTAGATAATATAATAAACTAAGTATAACAAATATTGTAACAAAAAAATAGAGTATAGAGTATAAACTGACTATGGGGCCATAGGGCAAGACAACTATCAAAAGCAATGATGGCAAACAAATATATTTAAAGAAATGCTTTTCAAAAAACTTATCATTATATTTAATCATTTCAAGACAAATGACTATGCATGCAAACAATTGCTCTCAGTCTTTAGAACAAAAAAAGGACAAATCCATACTTTACAGTTGCAATCACAAGGAAACTAGCTTAGAAATTATCTACACCTTTATTTCCAATCTCTCGTACCATTTTTTTGAATACCAGAGCTTTACTTCTACCAATAGCTTGCATCAATGACTAGAAAAATTGAGAACCCATCACATATGTATTTGAGTAACTTAAATTTAATCCTGTGGGTGACTTGTTGGACCAACATTAAATTTTGCCTCAACCAACCCCTCAATATGTTGGTGCCAATTCACTTCTATGGCCACTGTCCTTTACTAGTTTCTCAATTGTGTAGGATTTAAATTCTTCATGGATTTAACAAAATCACAACCAGAGGATTTTTTATCATCGAACATACAACATGCCATTCATAATTATGTTATTCATATCATTATTTTTTCCAAAAACTATGTTTCCTCACCCTGGTGTTTAGCCAAAATTTCTCTCATGCTTAAAACAGAGGCTAAAATCAAGGTATTATTTAGTGGAATTTTTTCATCCATTGGAAAAATTTATGGCACAATGTTTTGAGGGAGGCATTTTCCTATTAAAGTGTATTTTTTTAATTGTTCACCCTAAAGTCTTAGAATGTAATATAAAAAATGACTCATATAGCCAAAACCATTCAAGTGAATGCAACTAAATTCACATAAATGTTCTATCATACTCTAAATTTTAACTAAAGATTCACCTTAAACAAAGGGTCAACAATATTAAAATCTTGAATTTTACCTTGGCAAAAATTGTTCCCTTATTTTATAGTGTTGCCCTTTTTGATCTTCACTATGTTGAAAATGGAATTTATGATGATGCATTCAATAAATATGTAGAAAAGGGTAGGTACATCAACAAGTTTCAAGAATGGAAAGAATCCCTTCATGCCTCATTCATCATTGGTATATAATTGGATCCATCTAATGGGTAAGTCTCATTTATAATAATATTTAGATTGTTTTTTTAACCTATTTTCATGAATATATTAGTTTTCTTCTCAATTCTATTATCGTGGATTTGTGATCACACCATCAATATGGGGAAGTTATGCCAAAATATTTTGGATATTGTGTTCACTAAAGTCACAGAGACTAAAAATAAGTTAATATTAGAGGTTGTAAAACATCCAGTTGGGCTTGAGGATGCCATTCAGGAGCTTGAGTCAAAAATATCCACATGTGGATAGAATAATAATGGAATCGGTAAGATTATGGGTATAGTAGGAAGGGGGGATCGGTAAAAACAACTCTTTCCAAAGAATTATACAACCGTACGCATTCCAATTTTTCTAGAGTAAGTTTATTATTTGATGTGGGGAAGGTACATGCAGATAAAAATTGAAAAAATATAACACAAATTATTTTGTGATCTAAGTATCCTACTATCACTTTCCCCTATAAATTTTTGATCCAGTGGCCCAAAGGATGATTTAGGGGTGGAGATCATCAAATTTTAAATAGATCATTAGTACTTAAATCTCTTAATTATATTAGATGGAATTAACCATGTTGATTAATTAGAAGCACTGGGCATGAATGAATTTTTGAATCATGGGACCTTGGTTATTGATTATGGATATGGTTAAGACATTTTGGCAAACCTTATCATTATTGATTATAGATATGGTTAAGACATTAGAAAGTAAAAATAGAAAGCAAACCTTTTAAAAAAAATGTTTTTCATGGAAATTATCATTATATTTATCCATTTCAAGATAGATGAATGTGCATGCAAACAACTACTCTCAATATTTAGAATTAAAAAAATACAAATCCATACCTTGTAGTTGTAATCACAAGAAGCCAACTTATAAATTGTCTGCAACTTTGTTTCCAACCTCTCATCCCAATATTTTGACTACTGGAGCTTTACTTCTGCAATAGCTTGCATCAATGAATAGAAAAATTTAGAAACGGCCACATATGTATTCGATCAAATTACATTAATCATGTGGGTGATGAGTTGTACCAATATTAAATTTTGCCTTGGGGCCCCTCAATATGTTGGCACTAATTCACTAAAAAATGGGACAAGATTTAAACCTCAATCCCCAAAGCTTTAAATCTACCTGCATCACATTTAATGCTAAAAATAAAATAAACATTAGGTTTGAAAATTATTTATTAATAATTTTTTTAGTTATTAAAACCATATAAAAGGAAGAGTGTGTTTGTTTTACATAGTATTATAAATGGTGCTAGAAGAAAATTAAAACATTTTCATAGTTTTAAAATTATAAACTATATAATAAGATCTGCCAAAATATCTTAACCATATCCATAATTGGCCTTTCACATTTTTTATTTCAATTAAAAAACCATGTCAACCAAATATAATTATTACCTTAAACTTATTGTGTCCTATGTGGTCCTTATATGTGTGTGTGTGTGTGAAATTTATTGTATCCTATGTGATCCTTATCATATATATATACATATAAATACATATACATATTATATATATATATATATATATATATATATATATAACGTATTGTATCCTATGTGATCCTTATCATATATATACACATATATATATACATATACATATATACATACATATATTATACGTATATATGTATACTAGCAATTCCAGACTAACCAATACATGTCTCATATAATTTTTTGGCAAATGAGAACCATACATGCATAGTAACTATGGCAAATATATGTCCTAAAATAGGACCTAGTATAATTTACAAGGTGATTTGAAAAAACCGTATAAGAAATTGTATAAAATTGAGGCTATTTGACCTATGTTATTTTCACATAATTAGTCATTTTCAAAATTTAAAAAAAACTACTTGTAGTCTTTTGACTATAAATAACCTCTAAAAGTTTCCTTGTTATTTAGATTCAAGGCTATCTAAATTTTTATCCTTATTTCAAACATTAGGTGTAAATTATTATAGTGATCCTTCACCAAACCATCTAAATATACTTGTCATAAAATTTATATGAATCTATTGATTTCTTAAACAACATGCATGAGAACATAACATGCATGTTATTTAATCTATATGGAATCTATAGCTCCAATAATCCAAATGATCCACTAAGGTTTGGTAGAGGGGGTGTGGTACCAAGGGTACTAAGTAAACACTTATAAGTATAAGAGGCTCAAGGACACTATGGGATACTTGATATCTATAGAGGCTATCTAATTTACCAACTTGCACCAAGCTATAGATAGACTTGTGAACTAGGTTCAGGTTAGCACAATTGAATACACAAAGGACACAAGTATCTATAATGGGTATAACCACAATAAAATGAGTATCTTAATAAAAAATAATGCATAAATAATACAAAATCAAACTATCTAAACAAGGGAACACTACCAAGCAAAGAAAATGATTTAGAAGCATGTAACCCTATGGAAATAAAAGATGATTTTGAATGAAAGATGTTTTAAAAAATGGAAATGCATATATGATTCATAAATCCAAGCTAAATAATTGTTAAAAACTAAGTTAAACCTAGAATGTAATATATAACCCTATTAATATACTACACTAAGATAACAAACTAGGTTTATCTTGCAAATCAAGGTGTCCTTAGATCATGCTCAAACACAATGCAATAATTCTACCAACTATGAGTCCAAGTTTGATACAATGTGGAGGAAGACTAAGCTATAATGTATATATATGTCCAATCCACTATTAACAATCTAGGAGAGGTGAAGTAGTAGCAAACAAGGTATGTAGAGGAAAATCCAAGTTCACAAATCAGATGTAATGCCAACCAAAAGAGCTAAGAGAAATCAATAATGAAGGCAAGAAAAACTAAGAGCAACAATGGTGAATCCAATCCAACTAACAATTAAGAGTGTGGATTTCTATCCAAGAGGGAGGATAAACCATGTAGTATGTAGTATAGGAGCTTAAGAGAGGTGAAGAGTTTTGTAGGAATCAAGAACAACTCGAGAGAGGTGAAGATATATCAAGATGTCCAGCTGATTAAGGAATAAAACTCTAGAGAGATGAAGATAAATCAATCCAAGAAGATTGATGATGATCAATTGTGCTTAAAATTAATGACAAAGAAGATGGAATAGATCCAAGAGTTAGAACCTTCCAAAACTAGCCATTTTTTATCGTTATGCAATGGATAAATGCAAAAATGGGTAATTTTGGAAAAGTTACAGTCTAGGATATAGGTTTTGGCCCAAAATATGCATCCTAAGTCATGGATTTTATCCCTAAACCCATATCCTAGGCTAAACTATGCCAAAAAGGTCAAAAATAACTCTAGAATGGGCCTCACAAACCATGTGAAGGCCTTAAAAAGTGTCAAAAGGTCTGATGGAGTGTAAGAAGGCCTATAAGGGCACTCAAATGTTAGGGAAATATCCAAATGACTAAGTGAGATCAAAAAGGACTCATAGTGAATGGTATCATGCATGATGAGTAGATATGTAATCATTGGTAGGATTAGGGTCATATGAATTACAATTACATATGCCCCCAAATTACAACTAATCGGTGTTCAACAAAACAAGGAGTGTTGTGCAGTACCTAGAATCTAAAGCAAAAAATCAAGAAAGAGCCAAAAGGAAAAAGAGAACATCACCTACACTCACCTTAGAGGAATAGTGGTGGATAGAAAGTTGATAACACAATCCAAGGGGTATTAATCTGAGCTCTTCATGATCTAGGTCTAGCTCCAAATCTTGTATAATAAGGGACAAAAAGTGACGTCAAACCTAAAAATCCAAGATGAATGATGGATGTGAGGTCTGAAATTCCTTAAAAGAAGAGAGCAAAGCATGCACTACCTCAGTGAGAGGGGTAACAACTTAATGTTAGGACATTCTAGACTCTAGTGAGCTAAGACATGGCTAAAAGTGAGTCAACAAACAAATAAATACATCATATGTCTAACACATGGGCATCGGTTAGGGCTCTAATGATCGTGTGATACTTAGAAGCATTGTTCATCTCACTGGTAAAAAGAAACTATCAACAAGTTTGTGGCTTCATGTTTCATCAATAGTCTAATCCACATTCACTTGGGTTGCCTTAATTACCTATATTGATGTGAAAAACTAGAGAGTGGTACACCATGATGGGGGTCAAGGATTAAAAAATTAGCCATTAAGGGACTATCTCAATAAAAATAAAATCAAACAATTTACACTAGGGAGACAAAAAACATGATAAAACCACAATCAGATGAGGGAGACCAATGTCGACCATAGTAAGAGGTGAAGAGGGGTGGTAGGAGGCCCATGTAAGATGAAAAATGGTATATAAGACCAAAACAAGTCCCAAAAAACCATAACCACTAACCCATATCACTTACATAAAAATAAGGCCAAGGAGAAAGAGGGAGTCAGTAGGGATAAATGCAAGCAAGTAGTAGCACGCACAACTAATTGAAAGAAGTAAAAGATTGTTTCTATCCCTAAGTGCATCTGAAAGGGAGTGTACAAGCCAAAAGACAAAAGATACCTACAATTTTTTATGATGGATGACATGAGAGAGGCAATCCACTAAATGGGGGCCTAGGGGTGTTCTAGTAAGCTTTGGGGATTACCAAGGCACTGCAAGCCCAGGCCAAGGCATGCCCCCAATGGAAGGCCAACAATTCACCCTAACCAAGGTCTTGCCCATGAGGTAGGCTATTAATTATCCTCCATAGAAACCAAATGGTAAGGAAAAGGTAGGAAGAAGGATACAGAACATTCATATCCTAAGGTTCATCAGTCATGACCTAAAATATGAGAGTTTTAGAGGTGGGTCATTATTGGTAAATGAGACCTCTAAACCTATACAAGTAATAGGATGGAAACTCATATGATGTGTAGGAATAATATTTTTATAATCTCTCATATTATGTATTAGGTCATGTGATATAATGTGGATGGAATAGCAATCAAAATCTAACTCGAAAACTCAAGATACCTCACTAGGAGATCCATTGGGAGTGTTAATGCCATGATGAGACAATCACGACAAAAGGGGAGAAGGCTCAACATTTAGGGAGACATATCAAAATAGGTATCTTAAGAGTGAAGAGCTAGCCAAACACTTAGAAGTAAGAGGCATCAAGGGTTATGCAATGAGTGTGGGAGGAGTGAATGTTGATCGATATTCAACAAGGTCAAAACATTCATCCTTGAGAAAATAAGATTCAACTACATGGGCCTTGTGATAAGATAGATAACCTTGCATAGAGATAGCTAAAGCCTTATTAGAGGTTTATATCATTGCATACATAAATGCCCAGGGATCTGGGTTAGATTCCATGGTGTGAACCTCACCTTTGTGCACAAACTAGACCATGAAAAATGTTATTGATGTGATGGATTACATATCAGTGGTCTAAGGATGGCCAAGAATCATGTTTTATGAGAGATCCAAATTTAACACATAAAACTTGATCCTAATTATCTTGAACCAAAAATTGACCCAAAGCTTCATGTTTCCCACTAGCACAACTATATCATTATTAGAACCAATATAGTTGTACTGAGAATCGAAGAGCTTCTTATGACTAATCTTGAGCTCATTAAACACCTACAATGATATAATGTTCAAGTGGCTCCTTCATCAACAATGCATTTCTTTATGCACTAATCATCAATTGAGTTCTTGATATATAGTAATAACCTAGCCCTCTTTATAATAACATAAGCATCGGGTAATGAGGCAAGGTCAAAGAATAATATAGGAAGATAAGAGCGATCAGGGATGTCAAATTTAGACAAGACCTCCATGTCATCCCATAGCAGACCCTCATGAGAGAGACTAAGATCATCAAATATGATTCCCCTTTACTCAGGGCAAAGTTGAAGGTCCCAAATTGAGATACCAATAGACAGGGACTACAACTCCTCTATAACAAAATAAGAATGTTGTCTAGCTTGGAGAGGGATATTATGCCAAAATTCAAATCTAACTTTGGTGTTTCCCATTCCCATGGTCAAGTTTATAGGCCCTGCACTACTAGTCTTTCCAATAAGGTTGGTGGTTTGTCTTGATCGCATGTTAATAAATCACTCATACCCAATAGAGACTATATTAACAAAAACATCGACCTTGCTACTCTCGTGCTTTGCCTTCCTTGTGAGTTATCCAAGGAAGAGGAACCAAGGGAGGTAGAAGAGGGAAAAGTAGAATGATGGGCCTTAGCCTTGGATTTTTTCTTCTTCTTCTTTGTCTTTTTTTCCTTATTGAGGTTAGCAAGAGGCTCCTTAAACACATTAAAATTGTGATTGGGTTTCATAAGTGGATATATCTGAGGGGCAGAGGAGGTCTTCACACTTGATTATTGGGCAACATTCCTTATTAAAATTCCCCTTAATCTTGTGTAAATTATAGAATTTGATGAGGTCATAGGGATACAAAAACCACGTCCCTTCTACACTCTTTTTAGGGGCCTTCTTTTTAGTTGGCCTCTTACTTAGAGTGTTGGCCTCATAGTGATCTTTCTTGTCCTTCTTCTTCAGTGGAGAATCAGTGATACCATCTTCATTCGTATTACAGTTATGATCACATGAGGAGGATGAATTTTGGGTGCGTATAAATTGAATACCTGTATGAAAATTGAAGACCTTGATCTTTAGACACTCATTAACAACTTCATTATAAGAGGTGGGTTCACACTTGAGGACCTCAAGGTGGACCTCCCACCTCAATGCTTATGTGAACATGTCATAAAGTTGAATATCTAAGAACCTTGTCTTGCACATATAAAAAATTGAATGCCACCCATGCACAATGTTAAATTTTGACTCACCTTTGGCCTAGACCATAAAAGTGAGTGATTATATGTTGAGGTTAAATGGTTTGGATATATCAAAGTATTGGAGGAAGTTGTCTAAAAGGAAATAGAATCTAGAAAGAGAATTTGGCATTATATTCTAGACCCAAACAAGATTTAACTTGTAAGGAATGAGCAAAGAACTTCAACATCATACCTTCATCCTATTCCCAATCCATACACACCATCATAAATTTCATGATATGCTCCATGGGACTAGCATCCCAAGTCCCATTGAACTTGGGACATTTAGGTATTAGAGTAGCGAGGGGAATAATATGCACCCAAGGGGATAAAGGATTTGTACAAAGATTCTCATAGGGCCAGTTGATAGTGGGTTGGTGATGAGCTACCTGAAGAGACCCATAGGGGTCATCACGACCATAATCCAATGGTAGATAGTGTCGAGGTAGCTCATGATATAGGGAACACTCATGATGAAGATCTTCCCAATCACAAGGTGGTGAACATCCATGAAAAGGGTATCATTCCCTATGGGTATGATGAGATGATGTGTCATGTATATGGGGATGGTTAAGATGACCTAGATCCTCATGGTTTTAGTTTTGTGTGGTAAGATGAGGTCCACATGAGAGAATTGATGTTTACAATAGGAATCTCATAGATCTCTAGTCTGTAAGTGGTAATTATAATCAATACGCTCATCCAAGACCATATAAGAGGGCTAAGAGGATGGGAAGGATCCACAAGTGGTGGACACCAAGTCAAGTCAGGGTGCCAATGTCTCTTAATATGGACACAAAGGGATTATCACCATAGAGTCTCCTAAAAAGAAGAAGTGGGATACTCATGTGATAAATAGTTGAAGCACCCAAACCTGAAAGGGTGTTAGATTTATCTCCAAAGGAAGCACACCACCTACTCCTATGAGAGGAATGGTGTTCTACATTTACATGAAGTTATCTACGATAATCATCAATGACCATATGGATCTCTTAGGCTTCAATCATGTGCAGGTTTCAACTTCACCCTTCACAAGTGAATGCAAAGTGGTGTGAAGCTGAGGGGAAATATCCTTGAATAGGTAAAGCTCATACTACTATAAAGGTGAGCAAACTCACTGGTTATACACTTAGAAATATTGTATTTTATGAAACATGAGAGGGTCAAGGTCACTATGTTGGGTTGAGGAAACCTGCTAGGTCCTATAGTGTCTATGGTATTCCATTTCAGCCTCAACTTGATTATGAATAAGCTCAAATACAAGACCCTAAATTTGGTAGGAATGGCATTCCAAGGGTGGGAGACCAACCATGGATGCAAAAAAACAAGATCAACAAAGGAGACAATAAAATAGGAAAATGGTTTGAAAACAAATAGGGAAAAAAACATAAAACCAAATCAAGATCAAACAACCTAGAAAGGATCCAAAACATAATTAAAAGCAAAGGCTCATAGCTATCAGAGGAGAATTCTATAAGAGAGCTCTAAATAGGTTATAACTAACACAAAACCATATGTGAAGTCTCATCAGGCATGACATAATGTAGATCCAATAATTTAAATGATCCAATAGGGTTTGGTGGGGGGTACCAAGGGTACTAAATAAACATCTAAAAGGTTAAGAGGCTCAATGATGCTATGGACTAATAGAGATCTATAGATACTATTTGGTTTTTTGACTTGCACTAAGCTATAGATAAACTTGTGACCTAAGTTAGGGTTAGCAGATTAAGTGCACAAAGGACACAAATATCTCTAACAGGTATAACCATAGTAAATCAAGTAGATGAAGGAAAGAAACAATTCATAAAAAGTAGGAAAGCAAACTTTCTAAAGAAGGGAACACTACCGAGCAAATAAAATGATTTAGAAACATGTAACCCTATGGAAATGAAAGATAATTTCAAATGAAAAATGTTTTCAAAAGGGGAAATACATGTACGATTCGTAAATCTAAGCTAATTATTTTTAAAAAAATTAATTTAATCCTAGGATTGAATATCTAACCCTATCAATATACTACACTAAGCTAATAAACTAGTTTTACCTTACAAACCAAGGTACCCTCAGATCATGCTCAAACATAATGCAATAATTCTACCAATTATGATTCTAAGTTTGAACCAATGTGGATGAAGACTAAGTTGTAGTGTAGAGATCTATTCAATCCATAGTCAACAATCTAAGAGATTTGAAATAGCATCAAGCAAGGGATGTCTATGCCAATCCAAGTACATAAATCAGGTGTAATGCCAACCGAAAGAGCCAAGAGAAAGCAACAATGAAGGCAAGAACAACTGAGAGCAAAAATGGTGGATCCATTTCAACTAGAAAGTAAGAGTGTGGATTTATCTCTAAGAGGGAGGAGAAATTATGAAGTGTATAGTAGAGGAACTCAAGAGAGGCAAAGATCTTCCTAGGAATCAAGAACAACTGAAGAGGTGAAGAGTTCTCAAAATGTCCAATTGATTGAGGAATGGAACTCAAGAGAGATGAAGAGCAATAAATCTAATAAGATGGATGATGATTAGTTTGATTGTGTTATAACCCCTCAATTTGTATTTAGAATAATGTAGTAAAATGTTTTTTTTTAAAACTAAATACTTCACGTACATTCCACAAAAACAAACTTAACAACTTATCTAAATAATAACTTAGAATAATAATAATTTGAAACTCAAATGCCAAAATGCAATATAACTTATTACAATTGTAAGTAAAGTAAATAAATTAGGGCTTAGCCATAGCTGGTCTAATAATACAACAATTATTATTTAAGTATATACAAATATATTATAATTAATTTTTCTTTAGGCATTCAGCCTTAATACTATAAATAGATACCATTCCCTGTGGAGCTTGAGTCAAACTAACTCGTGTATCTCTAACAATCTCAAGTATGTTCTCCAGATAAGTAGTACTATTGTCAGAAGGGAGAGCATCATCCAAGCACTTTTCCACACCAACCATAGACCAATGATCCCTAGCACTAATCTCATAAGGAAATGGACCTCTCTTCACAAATGAATAGATAGTGACGGTGTAGGAAAATAGATAACAAGCAAGTACCCAAGTCCAATATGATTTCTAAAACTCAACATGTAGTGTATCATAGAAAACTCATTTTATTGTAAGATATCACACCAACATATAAATCATACATACCAAAAGATAATGTGTCACTATACATTATTTAACCACAAGATTCATACTAATTACTTCCTCCTAGTAATCATATCACATCTCATGTTAAACATAGGTATAAGCAAAGTGTACATTTATTCCATCAATGCATGAAAAAATATTTATTATTATCTATCCCAAACTAGGAATAATGCCTACAATTTATTTCACCTAAGTAAAATTCATATTAAACTACAGTTTCCCAATTACTACAATAAGATACATATGATTACACCTCATGATATCTCATATTATCATAGTCTAGTGTTCTAAGTCATAACTATTAATTTTTTCACAATAAATCATACAAAGTAGTTATAAATACATAGAATCATAAGCTTTTATTCAATGAAGTATATATAAAAATCAAGTCATACAATCATATAAAATTCTAACCTAACATCAGTTTGTACTCTCAATATTTTATGTACGCATGCATGATGTCCTACTAACTGTTATAAAATGTACTATTCAAGTAATAATCAACACATACATTTAATCATTCAAAGTAGGTGAGAGTCTAGACATAAATTGCAGTATGTACCATCTGGACATATACATTTAAGTTGAAATATCCTATGATATTCTATATTATTATAGTTCATTGTGTATGAGTGCCCTACTCAAACATGAACAATTAATCTAACACTTTTAAATATTAATTTAGTATGGGATTATACCACTCAGGTATATCCTAAATTATTATGTAAAAATAATAATCAAAAGAAGACATAATCACTAGGAAACACATCACAATACACTAATTTAATTCTATAAAAGTCTAATGACTTATTCATATTAATACTCTCACAATATATTTTACACATGAGTTTCCATCTTTACATAACTCTACGAATATGGCCCTGACGACATATTTGCATAACACTATTGTACTTATAGATATACTAATTGGCCTCTATGAGTGTTCTAAGCAAAGTCATAGTATAGATTTAAATCATATAATTATATCAATCTAGGATAAAGTATTAAACAAATAGGAATATAGTAACATTCTGAAAAAATATTTATCTTTGTTAAAGAAGAAACATAATTTCCTTTGTACATTTACTTTTTCTTACCTAACTAAGTAAATAAAGCATTCCAACATTGATTTATGATCAAGTTATGAGTTAATAACAAAATTATTTAATATTTTACTCATATTACTATCCTCATAAGGATCCTATGATAGTCATGCTTATTAATTAAAATACAACTCAAGTTCGTAGCACAACTGGATTGGCCACATAATAGGGAAATATGAATCAAAATTAAAGTTCCATCGAACATTCAATCTTGCTCTAAATAAGAAACATATTTTTATCTAAACCCTAACAATTATTTTAAACACCTGGAGCTTGAAATAAAATTTATTGCCTCCCCCCAAAAAAAAGCATGGCCATGGCAATAGCACAAATAATAGGTTCAAATAATAATAAAATATTGCCAAAAATCCTGACATGATCCAAATAGGGTTCCATTTTAAATATAGACACTGCCACAATAAAAACCAAGTCAATAATACATACAACTATAGCCTCTTCAAATGGCATAGAATTGATAACCAAAACAATAATTATAGTTAAACCCCAAAGTGGATAATGAATATAAATATACAACCACCTAAAAACCTTTCAAGGCCAAGCCACTTATGGCCTTTATTACCAAAATAAACTAAACTAAAAACCCAAAATAATGCCATTAAAACTTATAGGTTTCATTCTAGGTAAACCATTTAGATGAAATTATGTTTAACTCCATGCATGTTATTAAACTCATTGAGTCGATGCATTGTAATTTTACCCTGCAGAATTGTTGCATATACATTTTTTCAGGGATATAGAACATAGAGCAATATTAATGAATTAAAGATAGAAATAAAATATAGAAAACACAACACAATAGAGACATAGATTTAATGTCGTTCAACCAATATGGATTACGTCCACACAAAAACATCCAATCCATTTTTATTATTTGGTCCAAAAAATGAAGAGATAAACATATAATACATCCACTGTAATATCAGCTTTACTCACACACAATATGCCACCATGATTACAATGACCTCATATCAAAAGAGGGTTGCATATTAGGAAAAAAATGCACAAACATAATTCTACCATTAGCTTTGTGACCTAACAGTGAATAATCCAGATTTATTATGAAATTATAATATTTTACAATGCATTTTTAAAAAAAAATACTTTGAGGATGTTTCCCCTAAACCCCTACCAAGGGGGATCCAAGTATGGCCATCGTGCCCACTAGACCCACATGGCAACCCTAGTAGGTGGTTTTTCCCCCCACATCCCCTATCAAGAATCGAGTATTATAATAAGATCAGGCTCCATCATCTAATAATATCCTTCTTGAAGACTGATTGTTACAACTCCATCGTTATAACTCTTCTTTGGAATTTTCTTTTAACTTTGACCTTGACATGTTTCTCATCTTCCTTGTTATCCTTGAAGACTTATTAAAGTTGAATAACTTTCTAGCTTCTCTTTAGTGACTACTTTTGTTAACATATCTGCAAGATTTTAACTCGTATAGTTTTTTTTCAATTTTAGTTGACCATCCTCCAAAACTGAATGAATAAAGTGAAATTTGAGTTGTATATGTTTGGTTCTTGAGTAGAATGTTGAATTTTTTTCTAAATAAATTTCACTCTGGCTATCATTATACAACCTACAATCTTCTTGTTTCTACCTCAAATTTTCCATGAAGCATTGCATCCATATCATCTCCTTGATTGCTTTTGTAATTGCAACATATTTTACCTCTGTAGTTGATAAATCAACTATATTCTACAATTTTGAAATACAACTAATTGTTGTGTGACCAAGAGTGAATACATAACTTGTGGTTTTCCTCCTACCATCTAAATCTCTAGCCATGTCTATATCAACATATCCTTATAAGGTAACATCTGACCCTTCATAGCATAACTTTCTATCAATGGTCCCTCTCAAGTACCTGAGAATCCATTTGACTGTATCCCAGTGCTCTTTTCTTAGATTATTCATTAACCTACTGACAACTCTCACTACATGAGCAATGTCAGGTCTAGTGCACACCATAGCATACATTAAACTTTTAATTGTTGAAGCATAAGGCACTTTGGACATGTAATTGATTTATTTTTATGTTTTATGACACCATTCCTTACTTAATTTTAAGTGCCCTCCCAAAGGTGTACTCACTAATTTTGTATCTTTCATATTGAACCCGACTAACACCTTTTTAATGTATTCTTCTTGAGACAATGTCAATTTTTTTATTTTTCCTATCTCTTGTTATTCTTATACCAAGGATTTGCTTTGAAACACTCAAATCCTTCATTGTAAATGAATCTTCTAGTTTTCTTTTGAGATCATTTATATCATACATGTTAGACCATACAACAATCATGTCATCTATAGACAATAACAAAATAATATAGCTTTCATTATCTAATCTCTTAAAGTAAACACAATGGTCATAATGACATCTACTATAACCTTGTTCTATCATAAACATGTCAAATTTTAAATACCATTGTCTTGGAGCTTGTTTTAATCTATACAAACACTTATTAAATTTTCACACCATTTTCTCCTTAGCTTTGACTTCGTATCCCTATGGCTACTCCATATATATTTCCTCTTCTAAGTCACCATGAAGAAACATTGTCTTCACATCTAACTGTTCAAGGTAAAAATATTCTACTGCTACCAAACTTAACACAGTTCTTATAGAAGTCATTTTCACTACTACATAAAATATTTCATCAAAATATGTACCTTTATTTTGTGTAAACCCTTTTACAACAAGTTTAGACTTATACCTCTTTTTGCCTCCATCTTCTTCTTTCAACCTATAAACCCATTTATTCTATAATATTTTTTTACCTGTAGGCAACTGAACTAAATCTCAAGTTTGGTTATGTACCAAAGATTCTATCTCCTCTTTCATGCCTTGCTCCCACTTCTTTCTGGTTTCTACCTTCATTGCTTCTTCATAGCTTTCTAGCTCACCACCATCAATAAATAATAAATAAGTGAAGAAGAGTATCATTTAGGGAGTTTACTTACTTTGGTAGATCTTCTAACTACACTTCTAAGAGTTTGAAGTACTTGTATTTATTACACATTCTAATTTTTTAGCACTTTTGGAATTTCATTTCCAATGATTTCATCAAGTACTACATATTTAGTGTTTGGCTTTTCTTGTTTCTTTCCCTACAACTGATCTCTATACACGACTTTCCTATTAAAGATCACATCTTTACTCTTAATGATTTTGTGATTTTTAAAATATCATAAATGGTAACCAAAATCATTAACTCCATATCCAATAAAATTATATTTCTTAGATTTTATTTCAAGCTTGGTTCTATTTTTTATCAATATGGACAAATGTTTCACAACCAAAAGTCTTTAAAAAAGAATAATCTACCTTTTTACCTGTTCATGTTTCTTATATATTGCCACCATCCAAAAAATTTAAAAGCCCTCTGTTTATTAAGTAAACAATAATATCCATAGCATCTACCCAAAATTGTAAGGGTAACCATGTATGTAATCTCATTCTCCTTGCATGCTCCATGATTGTCATGTTCATCCTTTTCGACACACAATTTTGTTGTGGTGTTCTTGGAACCATCTACTCTCTATGAATCCTATGGGATCAAAAATAATTATCAAAAAAATATTGTAGTATTCACCTCTATTATCTGATCTAACACACTTCAACTTATTTCCTATCTCATTCTCAACAAAATCTTTTATTTTTTTAAAAGTATCAAAAATATCATATTTTTTTATATTTAATAAACTCAAAATTTTCTAGTTGCATCATCAATAAAAGTAGCATAATAATAAGAGCCACCAATGGATGATACCTAAGTTGGTCCCCATACATCTGTATGCATAAGCTTTAATTTTTCATCTTTCTTTGTCTTTCCAACTCTAAGAAATATAACTCTCTTCTATTTTATATACACACAGTACTCAGATAAATCCAAATCCACCCTCTTCAAATTTGGTAATAAATTTTTTGAGTGGAGAACTTGCATCCCTTTCTCACTCATGTGCCCAAGTCTGTGGTGCCATAATTTTGTATATGCTTCTGTAGAAGCTAAATAAATAGAAGAGTCAACATTACCATTAAATAAATTTAATGTACCTACTTTCTCTCTTTTTTCTATTACTAGTGATCTTTTAGTGACCTTCCATGATATTTTTATAAATGTAATTGTGCAGCCCTCACTTCCCAACTACCTTATTGAAATTAGATTTATTATCAACTCAAGAACATGCCTCACCTCTTTCAGCAATCATTTGTTTCCATTTTATAATTTTATTTGTATCTTACACTTTCTTACAATTTTACAAGGTTCATCATTACCCAAATAAATCTATCCAAAATTACCTTGAATATAGTCTTGAAAATATTTATTATTGGGTGTGGCATGAAATGAAGCCCCTTAATCTAACACCCAAGAATCATTAATTTTATCTAAAGAAAGGATTAAATCATCTTGTAACATATCACCTGCTATATTTACCTCTTAATTTTTATCTTGTTGTCCATCTCCTTGTTTTCCTTTTCGAAGAAACCAATAATCTTTCTTCAGGTGTCCTTTTTTCTCACAAATATAGCACACCAATGTTCATCTAGATTTAGATTTGATCTTCTTAAACTTACCATGATTCTATGGGCCCTTTCCTCTATCCTTTTGTCTTCTCCTATTCTCCATAGTCAAAACATTACTTGATGTCTCACATATGCTTTTCTATCACATTTCCTCACTAAGAATAACACTAATAACATCATCAAACTTTAAAGTGTTTGAATCAAAAATATAATTACTTAAATTTATAACCAATCCATTCCATCTTTTTGGCAATCAGCATAGAATCAAAAAATCTCTAACCTTATCATCAAAATTTACTCCTACAGAGCTTAACTGATTTGTGATCATGTTAAATTCATTTAAATGATCAGCAACAAATCCACCTTCTAACATTTATAAACTAAATAAATGCTTCATAAAAAATACTTTATTGAATATTGAGGGTTTTTCATACACTCTATCTAATGTCTTTATCACATCTGTTGTTATCTTTTCTTTTCAAATATTGAAGGCCACTGACACTGCTAGGCACAATTGTATTGTTCCTAGTGCTTTTGTATCAAGAAACTCCCAATATTCATTCTTCATAGTCATTGGCATCTTTTTTATTCCACTCAATAGTAAGAAAAGATCCTTTTGATATACATAGTCCTCCATTTTCATATTTCATAACTGGTAGTTTTAACCATTAAACTTATCAATTTTAAACTTTTTTCTTCTACCATTACTCCCACTCAAACCAAGAACTTTTTTCTTGTGAGTTTATCTACCAAATAAACCTTCATCTCTAATATCAATTGTTATTAATATAGAACATAGAGCAATATTAATGAATTAAATATGGAAATAAAATACAAAAAAATAACACAATATAGACATAAATTTAACATGGTTTAGCTAATATGGGCTACATCCACACAAAAATAACGAGTCTTTTTTATTATTTAGTCCAACAAATGAAAAGAAAACCTTGTAATATATCTACTGCAATATCCTTTTCACTCACACATAGTATGTTATCGTGATTATAATTCCCTCATATCAAAGGAGGGTTATATATTAGGTCAAAAAATGCACAAACATAATTTATACTATTAGATTTGTGACCCAATAGTGAATGGTCCAAATTTACTATGAAATTATAATATTTTACAATACATTTTTAACAAAATTTTGCTTCGGGGTTGCTACCCTTGAACCCCCACCAAGGGGGCTTCAAGTATGGTCATCGCTCCTCCTAAACCTCCATGGAGACCTTAGTGGGGGGGAGGGAGGAAGAAGGGCATTTCCCCCTACACCCCCTCCTAAAAAATATTAGGCATTATAATAAGATCAAGCTCCACCATCCAACACTTTTTAACTAACTGTATAAATAAATAATTTACTACATATACTTTTTAATTGGCTGTATAAATAACTAATTTGTTGCATGCTTTGAATTTCTATAAACATGGTTAGATTATTGCATTTATAATAAGGACATAATGTTTCAATAAATATGAATTTCAAAATTATGAATCTGCATTTTAAATTAGTAACTTGGCATTTTAGTTAAAGACACAATGTTGCACATTAGTGACATGGAATTTCAAAGTAATGCTTAGCATTTCAATTTGATTGCTCTGCATTTCAATTTAATGCTTAGCATTTCAACCTGAAGACTCAGTGTTTCAATTTGAAGACTCGATGTTCCATAATAAAGACTCAACACTTCATTTTAGTGACTCAACATTCCATATTAAAATGCAATCCAATATTAAGTTAAAATGTAGAACAATGTATATAATGTAGACCATCTTAAGACACTGCTCATAGTTGATATATAACTTAGTTAATAATATTGAATGATGATTGAGTATTTAAGATGCCATCCAAAATATTTTCTTTAAGACTCAACAAAAATAATGTAGCCTATTTCAAGTTATACAGAGTATAGAGAAGTCTTTGCTATTATATAAATATGATGTTGACCACATAAATAAATTTTAGAGAAAAGTTAAATGTTGATCAACATATAATCATGATGCATTCATTATATAGAGTGTTATCATCTGACTATGATGCAGTCTACAAAAGTGATACACAGTCATATAAAATAAGATGTTGCCTACATATTTAAAATACTGTCTATAAAATTTTTTAGCTCCTTAAATAATTCTATAAGTCTTAATTTGAACTTATTTACATAGGACGTAGCCAATTAGATATATAAATATGGCTTAGTAATCTCAATCAAAAACATTATTCAATATCACAACTAGTTTTATCAAAACAACTTAACTCATATTTATTAAGTTCAAAATTCATATATTGATACATACAAAATAATAATTACATAACCCACCTCTGAAATGTTTTCAAGCTTATTCTCTCTTTTTCCACACTATATTTCTCTTCCTATCTCCCTAATTTGCCTCTTTTCTCTTTTTTCATGTATATCATTTATATTTTTTACCTTATTTTATTTATAAAATTATTTTCCCTTCATTATGATTTGTCATTCACATTGCATGCATTTTCATTCCAATAATGGTAAAGGCTCTAGTTATTTGGAGTTTGTATGATGTTTGATGAAACTAAACTCTAATGTTCAAATGTCATAATCATTCAATTTTTAATTCTACTTGAAACTTGAGATCATCTAAAAAACTACTCATGATTCAATTTATTTAAATATTTAATTAATTCAAAATTATCTACAATTATATTAAACTTAAGGCTAAATTGACCAATAAAATAATAATATCCAATTTTTTATTTTTAATGTAATTTCATACATGTTTTATCAACTATAAGTTTAGTTGTCGTAACTCAAAGTTAGTCTTTTAGAATAATTCAATTTTCATAAAAATAATTAAAACAAATATAATTATTTATTTAACTAATATATATTAAATCAATAATTACTTCTGATTGCAAGATAATTGTATCTTCAATAACTAGTATATATATATATATATATATATATATATATATATATATATCTATTTTTCTAATTTAGTCTTGAAAATATAAAAAATTATAAGTAAAAAAATATTTTGTAGTCTTATGCATATTAAGAACTAAGTCTACAAATAAATATAATCACAAACAATATTTTCATAATACGTACTAACATTTAAAACATGTTACATATATAACATTTAAATATGTTGTGTGTGTGTAGTGTCACTAGTAGTTCCTCTGTTATCCTCCAATCATCTCATCTAGTCCATCCTCTCCCATAATGCTCTCTCTTGTCAAACTCTGAGGGTAAGATCAATCATACATCCACCTCATAACAAGTAGGTAGTTAGTCTGAGTCATCATATATATCAACCAATGATGTAAAACTAATAAATATATATCTTCAATGTATAAAATAATAAAATACACATCATGTATATTAATCAATAATATCATTGTCTCATAATAGTATATGTCATAAAACTCATATCAAAGCAATAATAATCAACTAATAACTATATTAATTTATGGATTCAAAGGTTATAAATCATATAATGAAATCAGGGTGTACCATCCTCCCCTCATAAAATTGGTCATCATCTCAATGACACTTATTCAAATAATAATTTTGAATAATAAATTGAGTTAATAAAATAAAAACATAGTATCAAGTATCAAATTATATAAACAAATACAAAATTTTACATAAAGAATTCATCTTAGTTTTTCCAATTAGCACTTTCTCAGAGTATTGGTCCCATAAGACCTTGTTTTTTGACCTTTTCTATTATCCAAACAAGTTTTACGAATGTCACTTACACCAATTGGTTCTATCATGATCATTCAGGATCCATAATCAGCAAGACAAGCCTATAAAATCTCGATAAAAGTTTCACTAACTTTCCTAAAAACACATGAGATCATCACAAAAGTCAAAAAAAATGGATAGGGAGAGTTCCACAAAACTTTCCAACCTCTATACAGGGAGATTTCCAAAAGTTTCTCTAACTTAAAGAGTGTATTTCGTATTTTAGAGAAAAATATTTAGAAAACCTAACAAGAATGATGTGTATATGTAAATATTATCGCTATTTCATATAGCTTTATATAAGTATAATATGTCAATACTTTCACTATTATACAAAGCTCCTAAGAAGTACAATGATGAATAAGATCTAAAAATACTATATTTTCAATGTATATAAAATCATAGAATACCCATCCACAATATACATGCGTATGATCATACAACTTAATTTGACAAGTTTGTCAAATACCAAATTTAGCAAGTTCGTATATCAAATTCAAAATTAGTAACAATCGAATCAATGTGAGGCTAAGTAAGATACCATTCTGTCACTTAGAACTTGCATTCCTAATTCACCATTATTCCCTCAGGTCTCAATGACCTAATGATCTCCACAATGTACACAAGGTTCAATGAAATATAAATCTATACTAAAAAATCATAGAAAGCAATACTATATGTTAAATGATTCTGGATATACTAACATACATACAATAAAAATCATACAATCATTCTAAGATTGTATTAATTTGTCACTAGCTAGACGTAACTAGTATCATAATTCATAGCTTAACTTATAGTGTTATATTCATAATTAAGATGAAATAATATCAAAATTAACATAACATACTAAAGCTAAGGATTATACCGTCCTTACAACCTTATAAAAGAACAAGAAAAATAATGTCTCTCTGCTTGCTCGACTAAAATTCAATAAATTAAAAGTTTATCTCACCCCTTTTAGTCTACCAAGATGTTATGCACATATTATACCTTACTTTCTTCCAAAGAAAGGTTCATATATAACTTTTCAAAACAACTTGCTTTAAAAAGAGAATAATAACAGTCTAAAAATATATATAATAACATAATAATTATAATCAACTAAAATTAATATAAATTTTATGTTGGCCACTCCTCATGGTCAAGTTCACAAGTTAGATAAAATAGTGACTCTAAAAATTCATAAGTGGAAAATAGAGAGCTAACATCTCATAAACAAAACTCCTACATACCCTCATACAATAGAAGGAAACATCATAACCCAAGTTGTCAAATCACCATTCACTTACCAAACTTGTAAGTGTAGTATTATAACCTACCTTCATAATCAGAAGGAAAATACTAACCTCAAAGATGCATCAATCTATCCAATCATATAGCTTCTCTCAACAAGAAGTAGAAAACACTATCCCATGAACTCAAGGGAATACGATCAAACAACATTTTAAAAATAATATTAAGAGAGATGGCACTTCTTCTTAAGTCTATTTAATTTTTAGGATGTTAATCTACATAGCAAACTCCTAACAGAAATGAATTTTTAACCATGACATCTACACTCAACTACAAGATAATTCTTATTCCTAGGATTTGTATAAACAAGACACAAAACTAAAGCATAAATAACTAAGTGGGAATCACTCCATGCTTTTTTAAAATACTCACAATACACAAACACAAATGGTGAAGGTGATTTGATTAACAAGAAATATTTAATCGCACTCAAGGTATTTAATCTAAAAGATCAAGAATATGGTAGGTAACTCTTGTTCACAATTCAAAAACTAAGATATGTACTCTCCTACCCATACACCTTATAAAACCATCACCAAAGAGACACTTGATAAACCAAATTTTTAATAACTCTTAAGAGGATAAAAATACTCTTAGAGTACATACTTAATGTATCATACCCACACTCACAATTCTCTTTTCTGATAAATAGAAAGATATAAAAATGCTAATGGACTCATTAGGTCATAGAGTTCAAACCACAGCTTTGATACCACATGTTACAACCCCTCAAATTGTACATAGAATAATGTAATATTTTTTATAAAAAAAATTAAATACTTTATGTATATTCTATAGAAATAAACTTAACAACCTATCCAAATAATAACTTAGAATAATAACAATTCCAAATTCAAATATCGAAATGTAATATAACATATTACAATTATAAAAAAAAGTAAATATATTAGGGCTCAACCATGACTAATCCAATAATACAACAATTTTTATTTAAGTATATATAAATATATTACAATTACTTTTCCTCCAAGCATTCAACTTTAATTTTAGAAATAGATACCATGTCCTCTGCATCTCGAGTCGAACCAACTCATGTATTTCTAACAATCTCAAGTGTGGTATCCAGAGAATTAGTACTGATATGGGGAGGGAGAGAATCATCTAAATACTTTTTCATACCAACCACAGAACAATGATCCTCAACACTAATCCTATCAAGCAATGCCCCTCCCTTCATAGATGAGTGATAGTGACAATACGAGAAAATAGATAACAAACAAGTACCCAAGGCCTGTATGATTTATAAAATTAAACATGCAGTGTATCATAGAAAACTCATGTTTCAAGATATCGCACTAACATGTAAATCATACATACCAAAAGATAATGTCTCATTAGACATTATTTAACCACAAGATTCATACTAATTACTTCCTCTTAACAATCATATCACATCTCATGCTAAACATAGGAGTAAGCAAAATATACACTTATTATATCAATACATGAATAAATATTTATTATTATCTATCTCAAACTAGAAATAATACCTACAATTTATTTCAATCAAGTAAATTTCATATTAAATCTGCAATTTTACAACTACTATAATAATATCTATACGACTATACCCCATGATATCTCATATTATCATAGTCTAGTGTTTTAAGTAATAACTACTAATTTTTTCGCAATCAATCATACAAAGTAGTCATAAATACATGGAATCATAAGATTTTATTCAAGCAAGTATATATGATAAAAAATTCATACAAACACATAAAATTCTAATCTAACATTCATTTTCACTCTCAAAATTGTATGCACGCATACATGATGTCCTAATAACTATTACAAAATATATTCTTCAAATAATAACTAATAAATACATTTAATCAATCAATGTAGGTGAGAGAGTCTAGACATATAACTATAGTATATACCATCTAAGCATATACATTTAAGGTGAAGTATCATATGATATCCCATGTTATTATAGATCAATATGTATGAGTGCCCTACTCAAACATGAATAATCAATCTAACACTTTTAAATATTAATTTAGTAAGTACAGGATTATACTGTCCGAGTATATCCTAAATTAGTTTGTAAAAATAATAATCAAAAAAAGATATAATCACTAAGAAACACAGCACAATGCACTAATTTAATTCTATAAAAGTCTAATTAATTGTTAATATTAATACTCTCTCAATATAATTTGCATATAAATTTTTATCTTTACATGACTCTACAAATATGACCTTGACGACATATTTGCATAAAATTATTGTTCTTATAGATATACTACTTGGCCTCTATGATCATTCTAAGCAAAGCCATAGTATAAATTTAGATCATATAATTATATCAATATAAGATAAAGTATTAAAAAAATAGGAGTATAATAACATTCTACATAAATATTTATCTTTGCTAGAAAATAAACATAATTTCTTTTACACATTTTTTTAATCTAACCAAGTAAACAAAGCATTATGACATTGATTTCTAATCAAGGTATGAGTTAATAACAAACTGCTTTGATATTTTACTCATGTTACTATCCTCATAAGGATCCTATGATAATCATGCTTATTATTTAAAATATAAATTGAGCTTACAACACAACTCAGCTAACTATGTAATACGAAAATTTGAGGCAAAATTAAAGTTCCACCGAACATTCGATCTTGCACTAAATAAGAAACATATTTTTATTCAAACTCTAATGATTATTTTAAACACCTATATCTTGAAATAAAATTTATTACCCCCCCTTAAAATCATGGTTGTGGTAATACCACAAATAATAGGTTCAAATAATAACAAAATATTTCCAAGAATCTCGACATGATCTAAATAGGGTTCCATTTTAAATATAGACGTTACAACGACAAAAACTAAGTCAATAATACATATAGTTATATCCTATTCAAATGGCATGGGATTTATAACCAAAACAATAATTACAGTCAAACCCCAAAGTGGATAATGAAGACAAATATATAACCACCTAAAAACATTCCAAGTCCAAGTCATTTATGGGCATTATTACTAACATAAACTAAACTAAAAACCCAAAATAATGTCATTTGAATCTACAGGGTTCATTTCAAGTAAACCATTTAAAGGAAGATATGTTTAACTCCCTACATATTATTAAACTCAATTAAGTCATTAAATTTTAATTTTACCTTGTATAATCACTACATATACTTTTTAACTGGCTATACAAATAAATAATTCATTGCATATACTTTTTAACTGATTGTATAAATAAATAATTCATTGCATGATTTAAATAGATATAAACATTTTTAGATTGTTGCAATTATAATAAGGACATAACATTTCAATAAAGACTTAGCTTTCAAAATTATGACTCTGCATTTCATATTAGTAACTTGGCATTTTAGTTAAAGACACAACATTTCACATTGGTGACATGGCATTTTCGAATAATGCTTAGTGTTTCAATTTAATGGTTATGTGTTTCAATTTAATGCTTAGCATTTCAATTTAATGGCTTTGTGTTTCAATTTAATGCTTAGCATTTTAATTTAAAGACTTGGTGTTTCAATTTGAAGACTCGACATTCCATAATAAAGACTCAACACTTCATTTTAGTGACTCGACATTCCATATTAAAATGTAGTCCAATATCAATTTAAAACATAGTAAAATTTATATAACGCAGACCATCCTCAGATGCTACTCATAGATGATATATAACTTAGGTAATAATGTTAAATGTTACCCAAATATTTAAGATGCCATCCAAAATATTTTCTTTAAGACTTAACAAAACAAAATGCAGCCTATTTCTAGTTATATTCAGTATAGAGAAGTCTCTGATATTTTATATATATATATATATATATATATATATATATATATATATATATATATATATATATATATATATATATATATATATATGACGCTGACTACATAAATAAGTTTTAGAGAAAAATTAAATGTTGACCAACATATAATCATGACGCATCCATTATATAGAGCATTGTTATCTGGGTATGACGTAGTCTACAAAAGTGATACGCAACCATAAAAAATAAAATGTTGCCTACATATTTAAAATGCGATTTACAAAATTATGTACCTCATTAAATAATTCTATAAGTCTCAGGTCGAACTTATTTACATAGGATGCAATCAATTAGATATATAAATACGGCACTGGTAATCTTAGTCAAAAATATTTTTCAATATCACAATTGATTTTATCAAAATAACTTAACTCATATTTATTAATTATATAATTCTTATATTGATACATATAGAATAATAATTACAAAACCCACCTTTGAAACATTTCCAAGCTCCTTCTCTCTTTTTCCACACTATCTTTCTCTTTCTATCTCCCTAATTTGCCTTTTTTCTCTTTTTTCGTGAATATCCTTTCTAATTTTTATCTTCCTTTATTTATAAAACTCTTTTCCCTTCATTATTATTCACCATTCACTTTGCATGTATTTTCATTCTAATCATGAAAATGTCTCTAATTATTTGGAGTTTGCATGACATTTGATGAAACTGATCTCTAAGTATATGTGAACAGAAGAATCCAACAAGGGGAGATTAATATCATGTTAATAGATGAAATCAAATCTAAAAACACACTAATGAACTAACATCTTAATCCTAGATCTTAGGGGGAGTTTAGTGAATAAAAATCATTGACAAAGCACAACTAAAATGCAAGAAAACAAACTTGCTTACCTTCCTTGAATGCTCTGAGAGATCTCTTTGTTGGTTTGCTCAGATTGTGCTCAAGAAGTCTATGGAAATGGAGCTTAGATATCTCCTTCTCTCCTTGGCATCATTGGATTTATGGATTTGGCTTGTGAAGCTTGAATCAATATTTTGACATAATAACACTATATCAAAATAGCTTTGAAATCATTTGTGCATTGTAGCTTTGGCTTATGAGAACTTAAAATTATGAGTGTGAGGCCTTCTATTTATATATTTTTAAAATAGACTAGGATCAACCATGATCGTCCATCTCAAAATGAAGATGTGTGGCCATAAATTAATTTAATTATGTAAATAAAATCTATAAATACTCTCATCATGATTTGAGAATAAGAAGTATTAATGAGGTATGAGAAGGCTCAATCAGATATTTGTTACATTTATGACCTATGGATGCCACCTCAAAAAATGATGTCACATGATGATGCAAATATTAGAAACCAATTTTTAATAAATAAATATTCAATAAGTTTCATGAAATTCTAAGCTCATAATTTGATTTAATTTGTCTAAGTAAGATTAAACAATTTTAGTGCAATTCTTTAGAAATTGGTGCATAAATTAATCAAACTAGTCTAAATGCCATATTATTAAGTTGAAATTTGACTAGAGTGGAATTGGAAGATGATGTTAGTTACATATAGACCAATATATTATTTAGGATGTTGTCAATGCAAAATAACATATGCACATGTCGTGTGCTTTTAAATTAAAAAAAATTAGTGGTTTAGAGTGTTAAATTATGTTTTTGGCATTTTGGCTCAAAATGATTTGAGAAGAACTAAAAATCACATAAAATGCATCGCCTTATTTAGATATACTTTAACCTAAATTGTCACTTGAATATGATAAGTTCGAACCATTTAGCACATTTTAGTATTTTTAGCCCAAATTGTGATGTTTAGTAGAAATTAGTTTGAAGCTCGATCGAAGGTCATTGGTGGCCACTTTTAGGTGTCTATAATTTTCCCATATTTGAGAAGGAATTTACAAGATATAAACACAATAACATCTTAAATAATGAAAAGGTTTTGCATGCCTATGACTTCAATAATAATATATGAATTATATGTGCCCCCTCGATGGAACAGTTGGCAAAGGGGTCAGTAAATGGTCCCCCAAAAGAATAAAATGAGTGGACTAAACAAATTAAAAGTGATGGGATGAAAACATAATGATTTTCCCAAAAGTGGTCAAAATCATTGAAAATACAGGTGAAACAATGTGCAATAGTTTGCCCAAAGGCAGTTATAAGCATTATACCCTGATTATGACAAATATGATATGATAACACAATGATTTGCCCAAAGATGATTAAAATCATTGAGAATGCAGGTGGGATGATATACAATGGTAGGACCAAAGGTGGTTATAAGCATTATACCTTAATTATGGCAAATAATATTGATGGTTGATGATTGAAAACATGATGATAACAACTTGATACAGAGGATAAAGATGAATTGGGCAACTTGCTAGTGGGGAGATGCTTGTTTGAACTAACAAAGGTTAAAATTCTTTCATTATTTAATTACTTTTTTGGTGATATGATTGGGATGGGATTGGAAATGGTGCTGGTACTAAGAAGAGATATCATTACTTTATTACCATGTAGACTTCTTGAAGTTGATTTTTATTGTAGCATGTGACGATAGGCATCATGATAGAACACCATGAAGACTTGGCCAAAATATGCATAAATACTAACTCTCGATCTAATACTCAATTTTGAATAATGCACCAATGATAAAAACCATGATGATAATGTTGACGCATGAATATCGATGGATTCAAGAATAAGTGCACAAGGAATTACCTAATGAACACACGTAGACTGAATCAAAGAAACAGTACTTAAAGAAAATAGATAGGCACACAAACAAACAAACAAACAAACAAACAAATAAACAAAACATAAACAAACAAATAAACAAGATGATGCACATTTCCCTTAAAAAAATAGATGACAAATTAACAAACAAACAAGATGGAGAAATAGAAGAAAAGGAAGGGGGTAGTTGAACTGTCTCCATATGCACTAGACAAGTGGATGTTTCCTACATAGTAATATGGATGTAATATCCAACAAAACTTCAGGCCGAATGTATTTCTCCCACAAAATGGAATAAAATAAAATGATTGATAAAGAAAACATGATTGATGTGATATAAGAATATAGGAATGATCTTGTAAAATGGCAAGTGCATGTGATAAAAAGGCCAAAAAGGATGGGGAAACTAAGTGACAAGTGACTTACTTGTAACTTAGTAAGGGTTCCCAGAATACTTAAGGTAATGAAGTGGTCAATGTTTTTGGTTTTTTCTAAATGATTGTCAAATATTTTTAGAATTTTAGAGTATCTCAACTCAATTGAGAATGATGAGATACTAAATGGTCCAATCTCACAAAATGGTGAGAGCATTCAAACTTAAAGATTGCTCACAAAATGATGAGAGTGTTCTAACTTGAAATGGATGCTCATAAAATGGCAAGAGAATGAAAACTTAAAAATATGCTTGTAAAATGGCAAGAGCATGGAAAATTGAAAGGATTCTTGTAAAATAAAGAGAGAATGATGGAAAAAGGAGACTAAGTTGACCTCAACATGAATCAAACATGACCCACATAGTCCCAAAATGGTCATAGTTCATAGTAATTCCACTTTACAGTGAAAGAATCTGACTAGTGTAACAACCAACTCAAATAAAATAGGCACAGTACAACATAGGAATGGCAAGTTGGTATGTCAAGGCATAATAAACAATTATTGCCCCTAGTTATCCCATAGGTGGTTATAACTAATAAATGATGTCATAAATCAATGATACTAATTTGCCCATAGGCAGTTATAATTAGTATCAAGACTAGTGAGATATTGATTTACCCAAAGGTGGTTATAATTGTGCTCACACAAACAAGGCATGATAAAAAAAGAATAAGAAATGAAGGATGCAACTACCAAAACTTCTACCTTACTACTCCAAAATATTGCTTCTATCTGGAATTCTTAACACAACTACTAAAATTGATCTAATTTCTTATGATAAAAATGAAATTAATGGATGAACCAAGATCAACTGAACTAGGTAAGGAGTGTCAAACATGTTAGGTGAAAGAAAAGGTATGGTATAATGAAATGGCGAAATGGCAAAGTGATAGACTAGTAGAATGGTATAGTACAAAGAAAAAAGTCAATAATATGGTACAACTTGAAATGGTCCTCATAGATAATATACCAATTCACTCAAGTAAAGTAATGCTTGAGGTGTATAATATTCATCAGTTCATCAAGTTCATCTCCATTTAGTGTGGCAAGCTTGTATGCTTTAGTGTCATAGTCTGCAATAACGATGAAAGGACCTACCCAATTAGGTTGAACTCGTCTTTATGCTTCTTTTCAATCATAGTATTTGTTTGGTTCTCTTTGATGACAAGATCACCAAGTTCAAAGTTTCTATGTTTTACACATTGATTTTACTAGCCACAGAGGCAGTTTTGATTTACCTATAGGTTATTCAATGCATCCATGCATTTCTCATCAAGCAACTCCAGCTCTTGCAGGCAAGCTACTTGATAGTCTTCATCATCCAAAACATGCCTCAAAGAGATGCATAATGATGGTAACTCAACCTCAATGGGAATAATGGCTTTAGTACCATAAACAAGTATGGAGTGGCTCATGTTTGGGTGCAGTGATTGTTATGGTATTCCCAAAGGGCAAAAAATATCTAAAAGTGTCAATCACAACTAGCATCATTGACAAAAAAATTTAGGATGTTGATAATGGTTTTGTTTGATGCTTTGGCCTAGCCATTACCTTGAGGGTAATATGTCATGTAAAATTGTTGTATAATGTTGTATTTAGCACATAGATTTTCAACATCCTTGTTATTAAATGATCCTCTATTATCAAATATAATTTTGGAAGGGATACCGTAGTGGAAAATGAAATGGTTGAAATTGAATTTGGAGATCTTCTTTCTAATCACGTAAGTGAGGGGTATAGCTTCAACCCACTTAGTGAAATATTTTACAGTAGTGAATATGTATTTATGGTTGTCTAATGAGGTGGGTTTTTGTTCTCAATGATATCAAGGCCCCATGTATAAAATGGCCATGGTGTCAGTATTGGTTTTAGAGTCTTGGTTGGGGCATGAATCAAATCAGCATGTCTTTGACATTTATCGCATCTTTTTACATATGTAGTTAAATCTACATCCATCATTGACTAATAATAACCAATATGCATGAGCTTTTTAGATAGGACTACCCTACTGGTGTGGGATCCACATACCCTTTTGTGAACTTCTCATAATGCTAATTTAGATTCTACCAAAGGTAAACAATGAAGTAGATTTCCATCAAAATTGTGATGGTATAGGGTTAGTTCGAGTAAGGTATAACGTTGTGCATTTTAGATGAAGGCTTTGAAATGTTTATGGGATAAGTCTAGTGGCATAATTTGGTCATGGATGTAAGTGTACAAGTCTGAATACCAAGTAGAGTTGGGACCAACAATATCATAAATCATTACAACAGTTGAAGTTTCATGAGTTGGTGCTATTATATTTTTGATGATAAATTGGTAGTCTTTTGTCATGTCTGTTTGTCAAAAAAAGTGATCTAATGGTATCCATTTCATCTATTATTCTATTTCTTGCCCTTAGTTTATGTTCAAATTGGATATCAATAATATATAGCTTGATAATGTCGACCATAGCCTTATATGGAACTAGATTGTTATCTTTGGTCTGAAAGTGGTATGTAACTTAATTGATGATTAACTATGAATCACCATAAACCTTTAGATTATGTATGTTCCATTAGACTACCTTTCAAAGCCCTACCATGAGTGTTTCATATTTAGCCATGTTATTGGTACAAGGAAAGTTGATTATGAATGACTTAGGAATTAGATCTCCCTATGGTGTGATAAATAAAATCCCTACCCTCGATCCATGTGCTATGAATGAACCATCAAAATATAGCTCCCAGTGTTTCTCCTCAAGAGGTGTTTTAATTATGGTTATAATAGATTCATCAATAAATTAGAATGATTGGTTTTGTGTCTACAAGGAGTAATTCATCAAGCTGATTTGCAAGAACTTTCCCCTTGATAGCTTTCTGGTTAACATAATCTATCTCAAAATCACTAAGAAGCATGATCCATTTGGCCATATGACCTCATAAATTTGTTTTAGATAGTAGATACTTGAGGGGATCTACTTTTGAAATGACCATGGTCTTATTATACAGCATGTAATGTCATAGTTTTTGAGATGCGAAGACCATAGCTAAACATGGTTTTTTAATGAGAATATAATTATATTCATAGACAACCAATGTATGGCTTAGATAGTACACATCATACTCATTTACAATTTCATCATGTTGATCTAGAAGTGACCCTAGGGCATTATATGTCACTGATAGATATAGAAGGAACAATTTTCCTAGTGTTGTAGGAAATAAAATTGGTGGATTGGCAAGATAGTCTTTTATCTGATAAAAAGCTTTTTGACAATCATTGTCCCAAATAAATGTTACACCCTTCTTCAGTAGGTGTGTAAATGGGTGGAACTTATCATCCAATTGAGAAATGAAGCATTTGATGGATTGTATCTTGCATTGAAAACTATGGAGCTTTTTTAAATTGGTTGGTGGTGGCATCTCTGTTATGGCTCATACTTTGGTTGGATTGACTTCAATGCCCCTACAAGACATAATAAATCCAAGTAATTTGTCATAAGTAACACCAAAAACACATTTCTTGGAGATGAACATAACTTTGTATTCACACAGTTGCTCAAATATCCTCCACAATGTTGTTAAATGATCGACCCTAGTCTTTGATTTGCCTAATATGTCATCAATATAGGCTTCAACAATGTCATGCATCATATCATGAAACATGACTTTCATGGCTCTTTGATAGGTGGCCCCTAAATTTTTAAGGCCAAATGGCATAACCTTATAATAGAATATTCCCCATGGAGTGGTGACCACTATTTTATGTTAGTCTTCAGGTCTTATTTTGATCTAATTATAGCTTGAAAATCCATCCATCAGTGAAAGCATCTCATAAGCCATGGTGGAGTCGACTATCATGTCAATTTTTGGAAATGGAAAGTCATCCTTTGGGCAAGCTTTTTTAAAATCCCTAAAATTAGTATAAATTTTGATTCCTTATAGCTTTTTGCTGACTGACACAACATTGGAAATCCATTCAGAATAGTTGATTGGCCTAATACATCTTGATTCTAAGAGCTTCTCCAACTCTTGCTTTACCAATATAGTAATGCAAAGATACATTTTGCATAATTTTTACTTCATTGGTTTGGCATCAGGATGTATTACAAGGTGATGAACAATCAAGGTAGGGTCCAAACCAGGCATGTCAAAATATGCCCATATAAATATATCTACAAACTCCCTCAATAGGGTTGTTAAGACTTTGTGCTCCTCCTTAGTGAGAGATGTGCTTAATTTAATCCACTTTGGGTCATTTGGGGATCCTATATTTACCTCTATTATATCTTCCACTATAAGGGTCAAACCATCTTCAAGAATAGTGGGCAAAAATTTAAACCATTTGGCTATGTTGAGGTCCTCTATTAGGACTATCTCTTCAAGTTCTCCCAAACATGATGAATTAGAATCTCCAAGGGGAGATATAGACATGTAACAAAAATAGTTGAAAACTCCTATATGATTCGATCGAAGGCTTGTTGTTCTTAAACACTAAATTTAGATCCATAGACATGTTTTTCATTATTTTGATCCTAGATGATGGGATCAAAACCCTACTCTTATTCAAAACTACACTTGAGTCTATAGACAAGTTTGTCATTTGTGGTCTCTTGGTCTAAATTCAAAGAAGGTTGAACACCCCATCTAGTGGCACCTAAAATAGGTTTTCACCACTAGACTGGCCTTTATATTTACATTTTTCCTGGTTAGAAAGTGCCTCAAAGAGGTTTTCACTTTGGGACTTCAATGTCTTATTTATTTATTTTTGGCTAAGGGTGTTCACCCACTCTCCAAAATAAGATTCAGAATCCAACTTGATTGAGAATCCTGATTTATGATCTTCCAATAAAACATTATTTCTAAGGCCTAAAAAATCATAGAAGGCCTCATCATTCTAGAACTCATCAATTGGCACATTTGATTCTTATTGGTCCCAGTCTATCAGTTGTGGATAATATAATGGTAGTGGATTATGATGAATGACTGGTCAAAGGGTACAAAAGGCATTATGGTTAAACAAGTTGGTTTGGGCTAAGTCATCAAATTAGCTATGATCAGACTTTGCTTTGCTACCGGCATCATCATCACTAGTTGTTAGTGATGAAACATGAATAAGATGTGTGGCGTCACCCCCAGGTAGTTTAAATCCAAATCCATAGATTCCTTTATACTTAGTCATAGAAATTGGCTCAAGTATTCCCTATTGATTTGGCCCAAGACCTCCTCCTTCATAGTCTTGGTTTTCCATGATCCAATTAGGAAAGGATATTTGGAATTCTTGTAATAATCAGCCAATTTGTCATTATATAACCATGATTCATCTCCTTTGAGAGAGTCCTTTTATTTTCCAGAGGTTGGTATGAAAGTGACAGGTGTTAGACTATGTATTTGGCCATTTCCCTTTGTTTGCCATTGTATGAGTGGTTTGGATTTTGGTCTTCCAAATAACTTAGGGTTATATGGAAGTTTTACAATGTGAAAGGTGTCATGGGTCAAGTATTCTCTTGGGCCATTATCTGAAATGGTGTAATGATTAGACATTTTAGGAGGCAGCATGCGGGAAAGGGAATCAAGGGTATTAGGATTAATGCAACTGGCCTCTAGTAAATCAAAAAGTATTGCCTTCCATTTGTCCTATTTGGTGATTGGATTCATGCCAAAATGGTAATTTTAGCTCTTAAACTTGGCCTCAATGTGTTTGCAATGTTCATATGGATGTAAATCTCCTAGAATACTAACCTCCATCCCTGAGTGGGAAAACTTGATACATTGGTGCAGTGTCGATGGGACTGCATGAATCTCTTGTAACCAAGGTCTACCCAAAAGCATATTGTATGACAAATTGAGATCTAACACATGGAAAATTGTATCATGGGTCAAGGGCCCAATGATAATTGGCAAGCTAATGGTGCCTTGTGATTCTCATTCTTTGTTTTTATAGGCTTTGATGGTGATTATTTCTACTTGGAGATATATTGAGGTGTACCTGAGAAGCATGATAAGCTTTAGAGACACTATATTCAAACTTGGTATATTATCTATGAGGACACATTTCACTTTGTACTTATTTATGTAGACTTTGATGTATAATGGATTATTGTGCAGTAGGCCAAGGGATGACATATCACTTTGGTTGAAGGTTAATTATTGGGTTGGAGCTAGATGTCCAACTAAAGCTTGAAATTTGTCAATAGATATGTCATTTATAACTGTGGATTAACCAAGGAACTCTGTCAAGATGTTTTTGTGGATTGTAGACATATGCAACAATTCTAAAATGGAGATCAGTGTTGGCATCTTTTAAAAAAATTCCATAATGTCAAACATCTTTGATTGGACAGTTTTAAATGGTTTGTTTCAAGGCAAAATGGCTTGTTGGATGAGGGGTGAAGTAGAAGATGGTTGTGGACTTGGTATGGTAATATTTGACTATCAATTTGTGATTGCACAATCAGGATTAGGTACAGGACCATTGTTACTAAAAAATGATGGTGGAGTGGGATCAAATAGGATAGGTCTTGATTATCGATGCACTTATATGTGGTCATGGGATAATGACTAGTTATCAGTATAAGGTCTAAACATGGGATTCCCATCTTGTTGGTTCACATGTGTGCGGTCCTAAGTCAAGAAGGATTGCCAAAATGGTTTGTTTGATTGGGTATGACTAGTAATGGTCTTTTCTGATTGGTACTTGGTCTCAAATTAATGGAAATGGTGTTAACATGACCTCCTACAATATGACCTACAACTACATTGTAGTCATGTGCAACTACATGGTAGGTCTATTGGTTGTTACTATTTTGACCTTAGTTTTGTCTATTGTTTTGACATTGTTGGTTTTGTTATTAATTTTATTGATTTTTTTATTGGTTTGGTCTTGGTTGTTGATGTTATTTTTATTGATGTCATACTAGCCATCATTGTTGTTATTGTTGGTTGTTATGTTGAAGAAATGGATTTTGATAAATGTTTAGGCTTTGATTGGATGTGGAAGCTCCTTGATCCAATGTTATCTCTTCATTTTCAATCATATTCTCAATCACATGTTTGATTTACACACATCACTATAAATTATGTCCATTGACCCAATGATATTCATAGAATTCATTTGGCCTATACCAGTCTAGAATGTTAGCACCCTCACGAATTGTCCCTTTTGGAATAGGCCATCTAATCAAATTAGCTATGGCAAGTTTGTGAAACACAATCTCAATAGGCTCTCCAAGGTTTCTAAAAACATGTCAAGTTGTAACATTTCTTATTAGAGGAGGGTTTTGCAAAGGCACTTCTTATATTTGCAGTGCTGGTCTAGGTTGTTGCATTAGGTGTGCATGCTACAACTGCTAAAAAAGTTGTTGGTTAGGAGTAAGCTGGAAAGGAGGTGTAGGTTGAGCAGATGATGATTGCACCATTTGGACATGTCATGATTATATTACTCCATTCCCTATAAAATTCTTATTGTAATTGAATTACTTGGGTCTATCATTATTATTGGCTTGTGCCAGTTGTGATGCTTGCACTTAGACTGAATATAGATTTTGGCCACTATTCTAGTTTTTATTATGGTCATTACTCTAATTTTATGAGGTTAATTTAATTATCCCCTTGTAAATGAGGGATATTTCAATCAACAAACCTTTGTCAATGATCTCTTTGAGTGGTGTGCACATTGTAACTCCAAATTGTAAGATATCTCATTGTGTAAATTTTTGGTAAACATAGCGACTAATTGTTTATCCGATAGACTGGGTGAATCGGCTTGCAAGCACTCTCCATCACTATAAATAGATTTTGAATATTTCACCAAAAAAAATTTTAGCCTATGTTAAGTCTACCAATGAAATATCATGCTCAAGATTATAAGAGAAGTGTTGCATAAACTTGTCTGAAAGATCATCAAAATCAGATACTAAATTTTTGGGTAACTTTAGGAACCATTCCAAGGCTTGTCTAGTTAGACTTCTTGGAAACAACAATAGAAGATATATGTCACTATAGGCCACTGGTTAGCATGCAACAAATAATTTCATCATATGGGCTTTGGGGTCACCTTTCTCCTTGTATTTGTCAAACTTTGGTGGCTCATACCCTGAAAAAAATGGTATTTGTAAGTACTCTATGTTGAAAGGGTAAGAACACATGTCGTTCAACTTGAACTTCTTGACTTGTTTCCCAGTTTGGATGGTGGTGATTGCATCCTTCATTTATTGTAGATCATATGCAAGGATACTAGTGGGATCATTAGCCTATTGAGGTGGACATTGTGCAGTCATAAGTGGACTACTTTTACCGAGGTATTATGGAGGCATTTATTAGGAAATATTAGATTGGCTAGGAAATAGACCAAGGACATGCATTCATCGATTAGGGTGAAATTTTTGAAATTATGCTTGTGTTTGTGTGATATTCTTGTTAGGGTTGGGTATGTAATTTTGATGTTGGGAATACTGAGTTTGGGATGGTGGTATATGGTTGTATTTTGCCTATTGAGGTTGAATAAGGACCTGCTACTGACTAGTCATACATGGGTGATTGAGAGGGACTTGTGAACCAAAGCCCTATCACTAAAATTATGGCACATTCTACACAAAAGGAAACTATAGCCTAATAGGTACTTGAGAAACATTGGAACCTCTTTACTACGTGAATCTTGGTTGGGAATTAGATGCATGTTATAGATTCAACATCTATCACTGACTACCACTTGTATGTTTTTGGTTAAACATTATTTGGTTTTAGATCAGCATGTTAGGCTGTGATGAAAAAGGTATGTTCATTACTACCTAGTGAGGTGGAACATTGGTTACCCCCTATTGAGGTGACAAGATATTTTGCCTCTGCTATGTGGGTTGATTGAACAGTGCCTATTTTTATGGAATATTACTCATCACCTATTGGGAAAGAGTAGGATTTGTCACATTTTATTATGGCATGGTACTGGGCATTGGCTAGTTATTTAATCATTGTTGTTAGGTGCTTGACAAAGTAGATGGTTGAGGATTAGACACAGTTGATTGAGGTTGGGATGTATAAACTCCTACTCCTTGAGTTTGTGAACCACCAATAGTGCTAGTTAAAGGCACATTTTGTTATTGACGATGTAGTTGTGCGTTAACACCACTTTGGTTTGGATTGGATGTTACTTACTTTTCCATTATGTTTTGATCATTATTTTACGTAGAATTAAAAGACACTTCCTTGATGATTTGGGTATTGAACATGTTATCAACTGAAGTATTTTGTGTAAGTAGGTCAAAACCTTAATTTTCTTGACCTATCAACTCAAATAAAACTCCCATTGAAGGGAGTGATTGAATAAGAGGTGCATTTGACATGGCTATTTGATTAAAGTTACATTTTAGATTTTGATATGCCTTGTATGACATCTGCATTTGTATGAATTGGTCCTCCATGAGACCTGTTTGTGTGACAAACATAATGAATCTTGATATGGCATTAGTATTATGGCATTAGGGTTACTAGAAGAGGCCTGATCATTGTTTGAATTATAAAACATGTTATAAGGTCCTCTCGATAGATGTGGCAAATTGGCATGCCCAATCTCTGCAGCTCTATTAGGATCATAAGCTGATGGCATGGTCACATAATAGGGTTATTGTTGAACATTTTTTGCAACTAAAGGTATGCTATCCAAATATTGGTATGTCTATTCTTGATCTTGTTCTATGTATGGAGGTGTGTTAACTAAATAACTGGCCAAAAGATCTCGACTTTGTTCCCCTATTTGAGTGTTGAAAGGTGGATAAGCATATGTCTCCCAAACAACATCATCTCCATAAGGGTCTTGAACAAAGTCCTCTTATGTGACAACATTCTTATATCATGGATTATACATGGCTCCACTACGTGTATAGTGAGACATGGTCAAATCAAATTGAGAATATTTCACGACAAGATGGGTTAAAGTTATACAAACTCTAAAAAGTTGTGTCTGAAAATACAAAAGGTTCAACTAGGTCTAACTTGGTCAAAGGTGGAGTTGTATCTCCAATAAGTCTGATGCAAAGATTTGGTAAAAATAATATAACGTCAAATGTCCAACATTAAGTGTTTTACACAAAAAAGGTCAAGTAAAATGACCTAAAAATAAGATGCCAAACTCTAATGTCCAAACGTATTCCAAATAGATCTAAACTAGGAAAGGGAAATGTTAGGTCTTTTATCCAAACATGGATTCAAAATCTAGGCTCAAATAGGCTATGCTAATACTTTTGGGCAAATGTGATGCAAAAATCTATACTTGAAATAAAGGATGATGATGATTAATCTAACAAACATGGAATAGTTTGGCAAAGACTAGGCACTTGATTCTACACATAAATGTGATCAAATTGGTATAAAACACTTAAATAAAAGGCATTTGAAGATGGACTGATTTTCACAAATAAAGGTATAAACAATATAGTTTTTAAATTTTATGTCAAAAATTAACCTAAGTTACGCAACCCAAAAGAGAAAGATCTATGTATCAACCCCTACATGTCGAGGCCTAAACAGAAATCAATCAATGTTTGGATTCAAACTTAGAAAAGTTAATTAAAGACTCAATTTATAAAAACTTTAGGTTTTAATGACCAACAAGCTAGGCAAATTTAAATGGTGTAACAATGCTAAAACAAATATCCAACAAGGCACATGTGAGTTGTTTAAACAATGATAATTGGGATCTGAGACAAGACAAGTCTTTTGAAATAATTTGGGCAGCATAACGGTGATAGTACTCCCAAAATATGTGACACTGTTTATGTTTCAAAGACTTCAAAGGCAGAAGACTTGAAATGATTTGGGTAGAATAACATTACCCATCTTAATCAAATGCCACACTCAATGTTTTTCCATTAAAGTTTTCTAAGTTAAATCAAGATGTCAAATGGATGGCATAATGTCTCCTCAAAAAAATGGAGTAATATAGACAAACTCATTTAAGACATGGTTTAAACAAACAATATTTAATTCTAACACACCAAACAATACAAGATTAAATGACAAAAATACACTAAGTATGTCATCCTAAATCTTATCAAGGTGTGGCAAAGTGGAGTTGACTAAAACTAATTTGTTTTCTATCATCTAGATTGATCCCATGTGTACACACTTTCATGTATGCACATATGATAAGCAACACATCAATTGAATCCACATTGATCAACTTATTATGAAAAGGTCTTGTTATTTTCACAACCACTACATCCATCATTTGCTTAGTGTAGTGTGATGTCCGTGTCGATCATACATCTTGAGCTTAACCTACTAGTAACAAAAATGGTTTAACCACTCAAACCACCATCCCAATAGGATGATCCCAATTTGTATACCCCCCATGGAGAGGGGTTGAAGATGATGCTAAGAGATGAAGTCTGAGATCAAAGCTTCCTTATAAAACTCATGGGAGGTAATGAAGTCCCCCTCACAAGCCAAAATGCATGAAATAAAAAACAAGTAGAAAAACTTTAGGGTTGCTTTTAGATCACCTAATACTATTCGAGTTTGGAGAAAACTTAGGCAACATTTTTTTTATGCCTTGAACTAGGCACTAAAATGTAATAGAAAGGCACTTTTGATCATGTGAGTTCCCTATAGGGGATGTGGAGAGAGCATACACGTGTTATCTTTTTTGTAAAAAAAGAACAAACAACACACAAGTTGTAAACAAATGCAAGTGGCATTTTGATTTTAAACACTAAATTTGAATGTGATCATTTGTTTGTTACTATACCCCTTGGCTTAAGTGTGAAAATAAAAATGATTACACACAAAACCAATTTAATCCAAAGAATTTAAGCTCATTTTTATGTCCAAAGATTGAAGTATTCAATATTTATCCTAGATTCATGATTAAAAACCAATTTGAAAATGTTCAAAATGTAAAATTGGTTTTAAGAACTAAAACAAAATGTTTCTAAGACTTAGGAAATCCTAGATTTGTTTTAAGCACCAAAATTCAAATGTGTGAAAACTAACATGTTTATTTTTAGACTCAAATTGAAATGTGCATGATTTTAACCAAAAACAAGCAAATTAGTCTTCAACTCAATCCTTCAACTTGAAAATGTTAAATTGTAACCCCTTCTTATAAGCACTTTCTTGATTGAGTAAATGAAGTTTGAAATTTAGCTCTCAAGTTTGGATTTAATTTCACACAATGATCATTAGTGATCATAGATAACCATCGATGGTTTCAAGGCAACCATCATCGATCAGTTAGCAGATAATCGTCAATGGTCAAGAAGAATCACCATCGGTCGATAAAAGATCATCGGTGATGACTTGTAAACCTAAAAGTAAAACCTTAAAAAATAAACGTGTTAGATTAGGCTTGGTTAGTTCAAAAATTTTAAAAAAATTACAAGGTAAAACTTAATTGAGGAGGTTAAATGTCTTTGAAACCTAGAAATCAATAACAAGTATGATAAAAAGAATCAAAATGCAAGTTTGTGGTCCATTTCTACTTTGAAACCCAACCGTTGGCAGTTGGAACTAACCTACCATGGTCACACCTAACTGTCAGTGGTCCTTGTATAAACCTATGAAAATGAAATTCAACCAAACAAGGTTAGAAAATCATTTTTAGAGAGCTTCAAGCATCCAAAATCTTATTTTAAGACCTACATATTAATTTCTTTGGTATGTGGGATGCGTTGGGTCCCATCGAGCGTGCCATTTTTGAACATAGGAATCCAATAAGGGGAGATTAGTATCATGTTAGTAGATAAAATCAAATCCAAAACACACTAATGAACTAACACCTTAAGCCCAGATCTTAGGAGGAGCTTAGTGAAGAAAAACCATTGACAAAGCACAACTAAAATGTTAAAAAATAAAATTTCTTACCTTCCTTGAATGCTCCAAGAGATCTCTTTATTGGCTTGCTCAGATTGTGCTCAAGAAGTTTGTGGTAATGGAGATTGGCTATCTTCTCTCCTTGACATCAATGGCTTTGTGGCTTTGGCTTGTGAAGCTTGACTTAATATTTTGGCATAATAACACTATATCAAAATAACCTTGAAATCATTTGTGCATTATAACTTTGGCTTATAAGAGCTTAAAATTATGAGTGTGAAGCCTTCTATTTATACCCATGGGAGGATAGTCTCATCGGGCTATGGCTATATAGAGGAGAGGCTATCAAAGCCCTATCTATCTCCCATGCTCTGAGCTTCAACTTATCTATATAGGGAGCTTAGATTGGATTATATATGTAACATGAATTTTGTTGGCACTATATAGAGATAGAGTCTACCATTCAGTTTAGATATGGGGTGGGGGGCATTGGCATTGGGAGTTTAGAGTTTATATAGACCGTGGATAGATAGATAGAGCTTAGATAACTATATAGGGTGTATTACTTATATAATATAATATGAATACTTGAGATCCCATCTATCAACCATAGACATAGTGTATATACATATATAGAGGGGGAAGCCACCCCCAACTGTCTATCATTAATCAATCTATCTATCTATATAGAGGGGGGCAACCCCCACCCATATAAAGTGAAGTGCCTCATATATATAGGAGTTAGTTTAAATAGAGAGAGGCTTTTTCAAATGGGCTAGGATCAACCATGACCATCCATCTCAAGATGAATATGTGTGGTCATGAATTAATCCAATTTTGTAAATAAAATTTATAAATACTCTCATCATGATTTGGGAATAAGGAGCATTAATGAGGCATGGGAGGGCTTAATCAGATATTTGTTGCATTTATGGCCTATGAATGCCACCTCAAAAAATGAAGTCACATGATGCTGCAAATATTAGAAACCAATTTTCAATAAAAAAAATATTCAATAAATTTCATGGACTTCTCAAGCTCATAATTTGGTTTAATTTGCCTAAATAAGATTAAACAAATTGAGTGCAATTCTTTGAAAATTAGTGCACACATTAATCAAACTTATAGAAATGTCATATTATTGGGTCAAAAATTGATTGGAGTGGAATTAGAAAATGATGTTAGTTGCATGCGAACTAATATCCTATTTAGAATGTTGTCGATACAAAATAACACATGCATATGTCGTATGCTTTTGAATTAGGGGAATTTAGTGGGTTAAAGTGTCAAATTGCATTTTTAGCATTTTGACTCAAAATGATTTGATAAAAACTAACAATACATAAAATGCATTACCTTGTTTAGGGATAATTTAGCTTAAATCGACACTTGAATATGACAAGTTCGAACCATTTTGCGCATTTTAGTATTTTTAACCTAAACTGTGATTTTTGGAAGAAATTGGTCTGAAGCTCAATTGAAAGTCATTGGTGGCCATTTTTAGGTGTCTACAGGTTAAAATATCGTAATCATGTAATTTTTAATTCTACTTGAAACTTGAGATCATCCAAAGGCCTACTCATGGTTCAATTTATTCAAACATTTCCTTAATTCAAATTTATATACAGTTATCTTAAACTTAAGACTAAGTTGACCAATAAAATAATAATATCTAGTTTCTAGTTTTTAATATAATTTTATGCATGTCTTGCCAACCCTAAGTTTACCTATCTTAACTCAAAGTTAGCATTTTAGGATAATTCAATTTTCATAAAAATAATTAAAACAAAGATATTTATTTAACTAATATATTAAGTCAATAATTGCTTCTGATTACAAGATAACTGTATCTTCAATAACTAGTATATATATATATATATATATATATATATATATATTAGAAATTGAATATCTATTTTTATAATTTAATCTTGAGAATATAAACAATTATAAGTAAAAAAAACTTTTGTACTCTTATGCATATCAAGAACTAAGTCTACAAACAAATATAATCACAAACAAGATTTTTTTAATACGTACTAACATTTAAAACGTGTTACGCATATAACATTTTAAATATACTGTGTATATAGGGTCATTAGCAATTCCTCTATCATCCCTCAATCATCCCATCTAGTCCATCATCTCTGATGATCATTTTCCTCGTCAAGCTCTGAGGGTAGGATCAATCCTGCATACACCTCACAACAAGTAGTTAGTTACTCTGAGTCATCATATATATCAACCAATGATGTAAAACTAACAAATATACATCCTCAATATATAAAATAATAAAATACAGTTGTCACATCATGTATACTCATCAACAATATCATTATTCCATAATAGTATATGTCATAAAGCTCATATCAAAGTAATAATAATTAACCAATAACCATATTAATCTACGGATTCAAAGGTTATAAATCATAGAGTGAAATCGAGGTGTAACATGTTGAGAAGTGATGACCAAGAAGATGGAAGAGATCCAATAGGGAGAGAAAGAGGCATGTTTGGACCTCATATAGGGCCTGCAAGAGGCAGAGCCTTCCAAAACTAACCGCTTTTTATGATTATACAACAGACAAATGCAAAAATGGGCAATTCTAAAAAAGTTGCGGCCTAAGTTGTGGGTTTTTGTCCCCAAACCCACAACCTAAGCTAAATTGTGCCAAAAAAGGTCAAAAATAGCTCTAGAATGGGCCTCACAGAGCCTAGGAAGGCCCTGAGCCAACAGAGTGTGAGAAGGCCTAGAAGGGTGCTCAAAGATTGGAAAAATATTCAAATGACTAAGTGGGATCAAATAGGACTCATAGTGATCAGTAGTAGGCAAGGCGAGTAGATATGTAATCATCAGGAGGATCGGGGTTAGAGGAATCACAATTACATATATATGGGAAAAATGTGAATCCATTTGACAAGCATTATTTGTAACATATGGTTGAACCAGATAAATTTGATAAAGACTTGAGAGTTTTAAAGAAATTGAGAAGCAATGGGAGCATGTTGAGAATTTTAAAGAATTTTATAATCAACCATAACATTTTGAGAAAGAGAAGTATCATAAATATTAAAAGGAATATAAACATGAGGAGTAGATTCAAAATAAAATTGAGAAATGACTACATTATTACGCATAGAAGGAAATTCGTTACATGAGGTAAGTTCTTGATCTACATTATGAAAACTCATATATCCAGTATCTACTTTATAAGGCATGTCTTGCACATTAACCCATCTAGATCATGTAGACCTAGGATTTGGCTTGTTATTTCTTTCAATATATTCATTTATTCGCTATCTCATTACAATTTTTGGTAACATGTTTTCTTAAAACATGCAAGATTTCAACCCTTTCTTATTCATAATTATTTATTTTAAATGTTCTATCAATTTGACATCCATTCACACCATTGTCTTTTGAAGGCACATCATTATCACTTGCGACATAAAACACAATTATTGGAGCAACACTAACTACATTTCCAAATTCCATTTTCTTTTTTAAACAATATTTAAAATCAACCCAAGGAATTTCAATAAAATTAACAGAATCACAAATAATATTAACATTATTCTTGATTTGAATCTTGGATCTAATCAATTTTGATGGCATAATAGGAAATCAAACATTAAACACACACAACCCATACAAATTCCATAGGATTTGAAAAATATTCAAACAAAATTAATGTAGGGTTTGGAATAATAGACAAAAAAGCTAGGGTTAATGGATTTGAGAGAATGCAATGGAATGAGCAATAATAAAATCAGATTTACCCTAATAAAATGAAATCTACCATATATAAAGCACGATCTAACCCTAGAAGGATACAAACCCTATAAGACATTGTTAATTTACCTAAATGTGTTATAGATAAATGGAATTTGATCAAATGGCATCACATATACTTATAAGCATTAAACTATGCCTAAACATATAAAACAATAAATCATACCTAATTAATTTTCCAAAAACCAAAGTAATAAATGACTCAATATTGTTTAGAAAAGTATCTTGAATTATAGATGATATGGAAATAGATGTCAAGATATAACAATGCAAATCAGGGTAAAATAGCAAGATGAATCCAACCTAAAAAATTAGAGAAAACTAAGAACCTCCCTAAAACCATACATAGCACATTTCTAAGCCTCGAGATTGTAGACAGTATAGCTTTAGAAAGTGACAGGGGTGCTCAAACTTTTTTTATGATTATGTTCGTCAAATTCAAGGCTCCATAAACTTCATTTAATTTTTTAAAAACTTTCATCGATCACTAGGAAATTGCATTTCTTGATGCCCTAATAGGGTAGTTAAACCTACAAATGAAAAAGGGAAATTATTTCCTTTGGGGGATGTGTTCAAGGTTAACAAGATTTTTAAGCACCAACTACTTATTAGGCCCATAAAAAATGTACACTACTGAAATGCAATAAGATTCAACGAGGGAAACCAGTTTGATACAATGTGTTGCTAAATGAATGCTCTCTAAATGCTTGTTTGAATTCTCTGAAATGCTTGTAAATGTTCAATGGATTGTTGTGATAAAAAAATTTATATTTTTTTTCATATTTCCTCTATATTCTCTTGGATGCCTAAATGCATGAATGTATTTATATATTTATAGACTTCTTAAATTCAAATTGGGACCCTATTGTCACACAAACAAACATCAAACAAGTGAAAAAGTAGACAAGAAAGGGCCACAAACCCTAGGGGAACCCTAAAACACCTAAGAAACCCAAAAACTTAGTATAAATTTATGGAGGACCAGCAAAAACATAAGGAGAGGGAGAGGCAAGAGAGGTGGGAAGAAAGAGAGAGAGATGAAAAAGGGGAATGACGAAAATTGACAAAAAAACATGAGTAATTCCTTAATTGGACCAAAAACTAAAAAATACACAAGAACCCTAAAATAATGCAATTTAACAACTAATAAATGCCTAGGTGCCATTTTTAAATGTCTACATAAGGACATTTTTTTATGGAGGCTATTTCCCTTTGTGCCAATACAAACATAGACATGGTCAACAAGAAGACCAAATAGTAACTCAAAGTGCTTGTGGCTAGACATTTTTTTTAGAATCTGCAATAAAGGAATGAATTATGGCCAACCATGGGATCATAGGCAACATTGTGAAAGACTAGAGAAGTTGATCGTTTCCCTTTTTTTTTGTCAAAGTTGTAATACCCCTCATGTGAAGCTAGTTCCCTTTGATGATCTTAGCGTATCATTTGTGTTAGAGGTATTTTTCAAGTCCTTGTGCACATATTTTGTGTGCCTTATCATATTGGTTGTCATGAGCAGTGTCTTTCATGTTCCACAAGAAGGTCAATTTTGTGGTTGACTTGCCTTTCTTGAGTTGTTTGATGACTATTATCCATTCTTCCTTTCCTAAAAAACACTAATATAATTTATATTAAAATGAAGTCTACATAACAGGAGGGGGATGTGAGACCCCAAAGTTTCATTGGGCTTATCTTTAGATAATTGGTGTTTTTCTCACTACCTGTTGAGACGTGCCTTTTGTGTTGCTGAGACACGAGATGTTATTTGGTTTCATATGATTGAGCCATATATATATATATATAATGTGATGTTGATTTGATTATGCATTGACAATTTATGCGTATATTAGATTATTATTCTACACAATATGATATCAGTTTCTTTATGTATTTTTGTTGTTCATTATGATGTGTATTAATTCTGCACCACTAGAGTTATTGTTCTTAAGCATGTAATCGAATTGTAAACATGCTTAAATGATTGGTATTAGTTTATTACCATTGGTATGTGATGCCTTGGATATGTCGTGTGCATGATTATGGATTGATATAACTTGTATTTTGTATATTCTACAACTTCAGATATCTAGGTTGGGTCTTTTTATATGTGCAATGTTATAAAGGTGACAGGGTAGGCCAACGATGAAGTTAGATTTCGATCATGAGCACATCATGGGTAGAGTGGTGGCATGTCTACTTGACCCTTATGTGATCCAAACCACTCTCGATATCATTTGTGGACCTAGTCAGAAGTATAAACATGTTTGACCCATTTAACACTTTTTCCTCATTGGTTACTATTTTACACCTTTCATTCTTAACCTTAAGAGTTCTTTTTAAAGTTTTGTTTCTTAAAGTGTCTTATAAGCCATCTAAGTGGCCCCTTTTGACTCAAAACTCAGATGGATTGAGAAATCCAACTTTTTAGAGTGTCTTGAAGTAGGTTTTAGATATTTTGTGTTGATGTTTTTTGCCTTTAGACCAATAGGAAGATAGGAGAGTCTTTCAAAGAGCCTTATACGACTTTAGAGGCAACCTATATGTCATTTGTGGCTTGGGATAATGAGTCCATTTATGAGATATGAACTTGCTTGCTTGCCCACATGGGCTTGTAAGTGGAGTTGTGGAGAGGGAAGACTTTTTGACCATGAGCTAAGGGATGGGAAGGGATAAGTCACCTTCCCATTGGCTTGTAGAGAAGGGAGTTTTGTCTATATAAAGAAGTAAAGCCTTCCTTAAGAGGACTTTTTGCTCATTTGAAATTTAGAAAATGGGAAGTGGAGAAGAGGAGAAAGAGGAATTTGAGGAAGAGCTTAGAGAAGGAGGAGCTTAGTCATTGCCCCAAGCCTTAAGAGGACTTTTTGCTCATTTGAAATTTAGAAAATGGGAAGTGGAGAAGAGAAAGAGAAAGAGGAGTTAGAGGAAGAGCTTAGAGAAGGAGGAGCTTAGTCATTGCCCCAAGCTTGAAAGAAGTGATCTTGAGTGCATCCAGGGAGGAATAAAGGGTAGGCTTCCATGTGCTCTTTTGTTTTCATGCTTTGTTATTTTCTTCCATTAAGAAGCTTCTCCCTTTTGAGTTTCCTCATTTCCAAGAGGTGTGGGGCCACTTTTCCCTCTTTTTACTATTGCTTGCCATGATTTTGCCTATGGCCATCGCGTTGGTTTTATTTCCCACTTGAGCCTTAAAAATGTATAATCCATCCTAATCTTATTGGTTTTTTTAAAAAGCCATTTATTGTTTAAATTTGATGTCATTACGTTGTCCAAATGGGTGTGAAACTTTCTTGCCTTGTGTTCTTACACGTAGTGGTAATGGCAAATGGACCAAATTCTCAAATCCCTCTACATAGTTCGTTTCTCCATATAGAAGTGGCAAGTGGACTTACCGATGCGCTCTTACTTGTTATTTGGTATGGTTTGAGGTTTCTTTGCCCTCCCATGACCAAAAGATGGTAGAACATAGGTGAGGTATCCCCACATTCTTCTTCTCATTCGACAGGCCTAATTGTGTTGGAAGCATGTATGTCGGCCTTGTGATATTTTAGTATTTTAAGTTGTGTTTGCTTTCCTTGAGTATTGGTTTTGGAGATGTAAGCATCTTTCGTGTGGTTGAACTCATAGCCTCCTAGATGTATTTCCTAATGAGCATTCCTTGCCTAGTCTTGTTACCACATAAACCTCCTTTATCAACTTGCTTACCTTAAATCATGACATGATGCTGCCTGGAGATGGGAATCTTAGGCTCGGAGGTGCCTAGGGAAACTACCTGATGATGACAAAAGAGGTGAGCCCTTCTTTTGGTTGGCCTTGTGGTTGCTAGTGGAGTTCATTTGAAGACCTTTCTTAAATTTGTTATTCTTGCTTTGTAGATGTAGAAACAAAAAAGAGATCTTCACTGAATTTGATGTCACGAGGATGATTTATTGTGATTTACATAAAAGAAAAAGAAAATTGATTTTAGATGTAATGAATAAAGACTCATATACTTGTTATCGTCAAATAATGGTTAAGCAAAAAATAATGAAATGCAATGAGTTATTACATTGAAAAGTAAATTGTTAGACTGATTTGAAATATTTTATTCTATGTATTTTTACAAAAATTAGAAAATATTATCTCTTCCAAAAAAAATTATAATATAAATATTTTGGTACACGCAAGAAGGCCTAAAAACACGTTTATAATTTTTATGCAATTTAAAGTATTCTTATTTTTCCAAAAATACATTGTTCTGTAAAATAAATTTAATTATGAAATTAATACAATTTAAAATATATTTTTAAGATGTAAAGTTAAATTTATATAAATTTTCAATGTTTAACCATAAAACTCCTTGTATCCTCTTCGTAATTTACCGTGACTTCACTTAATTTATTTGCATGAAATACGTGGCGGAGATAATTTTATACCAAAATTTACAATTTTCAGGGCCGAATGCGATTGATTTCGCAATTTTGAAACCTCTAATTTGTTCGTAGAGATTTTTCAAATCAAAATGTACCTGTCTATAAAATAATTGGAAAGGCATTGTACCCTTCTGTAGGGCAGTTGGCAGTTTGATCAGCAGTCACCCATGTGACCGCACGTCAAGGGTGGGAAGCCCTTAAGAGGTTGTCAATTGAATGCCACCATCCTTGGCTTGGTCACATGCCACGTTTCAAGTTAAATATGGTTAGCGGTTTGGGGTGGAAAACCTTTCACCCCGTTTTTCATCACATATCAACTTTTACGGTTAAGAAAGAAAATATAATTCTCTTAAATTTAAAACTTGGTTATTAAACCTTGGATTTATAAAGTGGTTTTATTTTATTTATTATTTCGTTAAAACATACCTTTTTAAAGTTTAAGCTTCAGCAATATCAAAATTAAAACCAGAACCATTTCAATTTAGAATGCATTTTTTTTTGGTGCGGAGCCTTGCAGGGGGGTGATTCCAAAAGGGACCTTCCTTCGATTTTTTGTGCTCTTTCATCCGAAACAAGTTTTGAGGCTTGGAATAAAGTATTTTTTAGATGTCTCTTTTTTCTTCGGAGTTGTCTTAAACCTCTTTTGCATTCACATTTGCAGAGCCCTGGTGGTTCGGAGGTAGGGTAACCCAAAAGGGACCCCCCCTCGACTTTTTGTTCCCTTCCGTATAAAAATGGTTTCAGTGCTTGAAACTTCTTAATTTCCACCTTGTGCTTGTTTTATCCTAGGGATACATGTTTGGACCTTATTAGCTATCACGGATTCTTGGAAGCCCCAAAAAAAATTCGTCCAAAAGGGGACCCCTAGTATTTTTACACTCCCTTCAATCTGAGACAAATTTAAAATATAAAACTAAAACTTTCTAAAATTTTACCTTTACCTTATTGACAACTATTACTCATTGTGGAGGAGTTTGAAGCTCCAAAGACTTTTATGAAAACCATAGGAGACTGAGACCCCTTGGAACCTTTCCCATGTATGCATGTATCGAAACAAAATTGAAATATAAATAATTTAAAAAGGGATCAAAAGCTTAGAGACCCAATTAATAGTAGTCGTCCAACGCTAAGGAATGAAAGAATGGATTACTATGGATAAGTCATCCTCCAACACCTCCTCCCTGCGTTCCAAAATCTTAATTTGTGACTTAAATGTCTGATTTGAAGCTTTTATTGAATTCCATAAAGATTTCTACAATGTCTTCACCTTTGCGCAGATTTGACAGTCGAGGTTTAATCATCCAACGATTGAGATGGAGTGTTCCATCTTCAAAGCGCTTATTTGAGATATTTTAGACCCCTTTTGAGGTCGTATGGGGACTATATGATTTTTAGTTGAACTCTTTCCTTGACTTTGACTTAAGTCAAAAATTGAGTTTACTTTACGACAGTGTGAATCGAGCCCTATAATTGGTTGGATTCCTCCGGAGACCTTTTTTTAGCACCATGAAGAGTTAAATAGTGTAGTTCACATCAAGGTTTGTTCTAATCCACCTCACATTAATCGAATGTTCTTTTTGGGCCTTGGGATCGTGGAGCCACTAGGCTGACTTAGAGAGTTGTAGGCTTGTTGCTAGTGTGTAGGCCAATTAAAGCAAGTAGGCCAACATGGTTGCATAGCGACCGTGCAACCACTTGCACATTGTGATCCATGTTGTTTAGGCATGAAATTGTTTGGATGCATTGAGTGTCTTGTGAAACGTTGTTGGCTAGCCAATGGGCAATGCATCTAGCCATTTTTCTCAATTTTTTGGTATGACAAAAATAGTTTTCTTCTAGTAGGGGAATTCTGACACCCCAAGATATAGTGTCAAATGGGAAGTCAGTCCACATGCAATTCTAAGACTCAATTCTAGGCCAACAACACTACACTTTGATCGATATACAAATCGACCCTTCTTGTAGTAAAAACGCAACAAAGGCAGAGGGCATACTTCAATCTTTTGACATGGATTCACGATGCTTGCTTCACACATAGGAAGACCAATTGAGCATCCCTCCATGCCCATCTATTGTTAAGTATCCTCATATCACCCTTCTAACCTAGTGATCCCATGAATTGGGGCTCTAAATTTTATTTTACAGGTGCAAAAAAGATAATTTTGGAGTGTTTTCATAGTGGAATCGCCCCATGCTATATGGTATTTTCAAATTCAACTACAAATCTGCAAGTCAAATACCTATTTAATAATCTTGAAATGAAATGATCAATCACTTGTTGCCTTGTGAGATTAAACTATAAATCTAAAATATCGCAAGATAGTTTTGGAGAGCTTTATCTCCATCATCATCCTTGGCTCAAACTCTAAAGTTGAAAAATCTTGGTGCCTCACTTTTTTGTGTGTGAGGTTATAAGTTTCCCTGTATAGGCTCCCAACGTCTTACATCGTCGTGGCCTCCCATTGAAATTTCGAGTGGAAGCTGCCCGACAAGATGTTGCAAAAGCTTGCTTGGAGACTTCAAAATATCATCGTCTTGGAGGCACCTATACCCATACCAGTACAGTTCTAAGATCGCTTCAAGGTATATTATCTTAGGAATCTATCTTTCATAATTAAAAAAACACTTTTAGTTCAAGTTCGACAATCAAGACAAACATAAAAACTAAGAATGAAAAAAAAAACACACATAAATTTAAAAAATAAAACCAACTAAATTGTTGCTGGTCCAATATTTAGTTCTAAAAAACAAGTTTTTATTTGAATGTTCTCAACAAAGAGCAAACATAGTGTGTTTATTTATTTCTTGAATTTAACAATAAACATCAACTATTTCCGTGTTGAATAAATAAATAATCCTATATGATATATCATGTCATGACGATTTTAACATTTTGAATTATCAATTATCATTAGTGTTCTCTCTTTTTCTTTATGCATATAATATTGATATTATGGTCAAATTTTGTTTATTTTGTTTACCATTTTAATTATTTGTTATTTTTTGTATGGATGTACCTAACCTCCAAATCTGAACCTCATATGAGTAACTTGAGCATATTTTTAGCATTTTGAAGATTATAACTGTAACCAAAATGATCCTTGTTAAGTGTTGTGTGTACTGTGTATGATGAAGTCCACACATACTTAGAATGTGTTATTTTTTTTTTTTTAAAGTTGCAGTAGACACAAAATACGACAACATAACATAAACACTACGTGTAGATGCCATCCTCCTGATATAGGGACTGCAATCTCAAATCCCAACATATAGTAATTGAAGATGCCGAAACTCACTCTCTAAAAAAGAGATAAAGATGTTATATTTTGTTCGTTTAACAAGCTCTGCAAACTATCACATTTGTAAAAATGATAAACTAATTTTATATATATATATATTTCTGTTGTTATTAATAATGCATGTTATACTTCCATCTTATATTTTATGCGGCAATTGGTGACTACAATAGGTATAAAATAGAGGAAACCTAAAAGATAGCAACAATATATGCATTGATTGGTATAAAACTTTACCGAGACAGACGGGCAATAAAATACATTTTTCGTGCTATTGCGTATCCTCCTATAAATATCTTTTTTCATCGATGTCTCCCTGCTAAGCTAAAAATATTACAATGGAAGAAGAAAGCAATGAATCAACTCGGAGTACAAAATTTGATTAAAAAAAATGCTTAAAGCATTTTGCAAGCATGGCTGCAAAACATGGAACAATAAAGTCTGAATGATTCTTGAGATAATAACCAAGCTTCAAATTCATATCCATCATTGAACAGAAGCTCGAATTAGCGGCTCAATAATCCCTTGCAATTCTTGCATACACTGCTGTACTTGAATTTCTTCAATTACTTTACCCCTCAGATACCCAATCTGAAACCAACTCAGACGAAAAAAGTATTAAGCAGCAGAGAACCAATAATCACAAAAACTACATTATAAAAATAATACTAATATTATATGAAAACTAATTTTTATGTTGCAATATATTGTAAACATAACAGTCAATAAATTTTTATTAATTTTTCATCTAGTTTATCCAAGTTCAGATGACAAAATTGTCCATAGAAAATGCACACTAAAAAGTAAAGTCATTTTTTTTTTAAATCATAAAAAATGTGCAGGATGGTGTCGACTGGTAGCCAGCTTAATTATGTTGTGATTATTTTTTTGTCGGCTTTAGGTACTACGTTAATGCCTCTTTAGTTATTAACGGCTGAGGTCAATGGTTATGTTTTAACTGATAACTGTTGCATTTTTGCCTTGTAAATTGAAAGATGAATGTTAGGGTCAGAACGCTGATGTGACAGATCCTACCTGTACCAAGCAATTGTATTGTACACTACCTTATGCAATAAAGTTTTTATTCTCTTATGTTTTTTTGTGCTATGTTTCTAGTATGTGCTTAGAATTCTGCAATAGTATTATTTTGGTACTGTAACTTTTATAACAAACTTTCTATCAGCATTGCCTTTGCAAAGTCGGGTCAGGCAGAAGTCAGGTACAAGCGACGGTTGACAATAACCATTGACAATGAGGCACTATGTTATCTCATAAGATCTCCATGCTGAACATAACCATGAAGCGCAACAACATATTTTACAACGGTATGAAGAGAGGTGTCTTCAAGAAAAAAAATTCTGAAGACTGGCATCGTACAAGAAAGAATTAATGCCATTGAGCCCGAACAAAGCAAGAGAAGACAACACGGTCATGGAGTAGACCAAGAAATCCGATGGTCTACTCCATTGGTGGAACAAAAAAGAAGACGAAGGCTGAGAGAAGCAGCCAATTCTAAAAATCCATCGAGAGAAATAGGCTGCACAGAGTGGAAGCCGAAACGAAATCCAAGGCCAAAGCGTAAGTAGTACTCGGAGCCAAAGTCAGATCCAGAGCCAATAAAGGGTTCATGCAAAACTAGAGGACCCTATGCCACTCACGAGTAAAGATTGGGCAGAGATTGCAAGACAATCGAACCTTCTGGAGAAAGTGCAAACCTTGCCAACCATGCAAGGTTGCTGAGCGTTGCAAAGGAATCAAGTGGAGTCCATGGAGCCCTCACTCAGAGTGAAGTCTTTATCCAAAAACAGAGTTTGATAACTTCTTAAAGAAAAAAGATCTAAAGACCAATCTCACACAAGAAATAATTAATGCCATTGAGCCCAAACAAAGGCAATAGAAGAAGACAACACGGTCAGGGAGTGGACCAAGACATCAGATGGTCTACTCGATTGGTGAAGTGGACCATGAAATCAAATGTTCTACTCAATTGGTGGAACAAGAAGAAAGAAGAATGCTGAGAGAGCCAATTCTAAAAATATATCAAGAGAAATATGGAGCAGAAGCATAAGTTGAAACAAAATCCAAGGCCGGACCATAAGCAGAACTCAAAGCATGAGCCAGAGCCAAACCAAGAAAGGGTTTAACCAAAACGGAAGGACCCTATGCCACTCACAAGTAAAGAGTGGGTAGAGATTGGAAGATATTTGCCCCTTCCAGAGGAAGTGCGAACCTTGCTGAACGGATTGGGTTGGAGAATGTTGCAGAAGAATCAAGTGAAGGGTCAATGGATTATCCTGATACAGAGTTTAATCATGCTTTCTCGGGAGAAAAAGGAGACCTACAAAACAAATATCCACATAATTGAATATCAATTAATTAAAGAAGTTGACCCAAAAACACAAGGGCAGCCTGTACAACAAGATGGCGCCAACAGCAGAAGAGTGGAACATAACGGTGAGCAAAGCATAGTATGGATCACTCAGATTGAAGAAGTGTCGAGTATAGTGATATGTCTAACAGTGTTGAGAAAGCATAGGAACATCAAACACAAATATTACCAAGGAAGAGGATTGTACCAGAAGAGCCACGTCAAAATCATTTAATGCTCACAGTTATGGGCACCCCACCAACCCAACTTCAGAAAGACAGAAGCTACCAAAGCTTATTGGTGATGGATCCGAAGACCTGGTACAGCACTGTAGAACTTGTATCACCACCTGGGCTGCCAATGTTGCCAATGGGCAGACAAATGAATGTCATTATTTGTGGTCTTTTCCAGCCATGCTTAGAGGAGTGGCTATTGATTGGTACAATGATGCACGAGGAACTGACAAGTCCTCATCGGACAAATTATGGAAGGCATTTTAAAAAGAACTCAAGCTCCTTGGAGATGACAACGAAATTGTTGCAGAGATCTACAACACCCAACATGGGAAACAAGAGAATGTACGAGCCTACGACAAGGGACTTGAGGAATTGTTGGGAAAACTCGAGAAGGAACCAGCCAGCGGTCTAAAGAAGCGGTGGTTTATTGAGGGTATTGTACCCTTATTGCAAAAGAGGATGAAGGTGATTCCATCTTCATCTTATGAAGCTGCATATAATCGAGCGATGGACACTGAAAGATAAAATAAGACATCCACACACTAGAGGAAGAGGAGCAAAGATGATGGAGAGTTCAGCAATGACAGTGAACCTAGATCAGAGCAAGCCTTGACAAGAGACAAACTTCAAATGATGAAAGAGCTACAGAGAGATACTAAGAACAAAGGCAAGAATCTTTGACGTACCAACTACAAGGTAGGTAACACCGAGGTGAATTGCCGAAATAAAATGTTTTGTGAGACTTGTCAAGTTACAGGACATTCAATCAAGGATTGCCCACACAATTTGTGGAACAAGGGCATCCACATACTTTTCACACAAGGGAAGCAATCAACACCACCCACCACACCGCCAAGGCGAAACAATAACTGATAACAGAATAATAGTGGTGGTGGTAGTTGGATTCAATATGGCTCCCAAGGACGACCAATTATGCAATGTTAGAAGTGTAATGAGAGGCATTTCCCAAGAGATTGCCACACAAATCAAAATAATACAGGACTTCTCTGTAGATGGCCTGGGTTAGCGGATCACAATGACACCAATTGTCTAAAGCAAGTGAATGTCAACATAATTGATGTCGTTGAGGACAAAGTAACGGCAATCACACAATCACAAGCAAAAAAATTCATATACCCTACCCAAGAATGGAGAAGGAAAGACTTGCTAAAACTGAAGTAAAACTCAAAAAGGCCAATGGTTGAAGAATAAAGACAATCACATAATTTCAAGTACGATGGTGACCAACCAATTTGAGTTAAGACAAAGAAATAGCAAGATAAGTATTGCAAACCACCATACCAATGAAGATAGCTGATTTAATGCTAAGAAAGCCTGAACTCAAGAATGCCATAACTACTATTGTACATGACAATGGCCCTGACATGGAACATGTGACGGCACACCTAATGTCAAATGTTGTAGCATCGAACAATGAGGAGAACAAGAAGCAGAAGAATGAACCCATAGTTGAGCCCCCATTGTCAAGTGATCAAGTGATCGACCCTCTTAATAATGAATCTAGCCCGATAGCCGATAATAGTGTATATGTAGATACTTGGGAGAAACCATACAAACACTATTGTGAATGGTGGTTCGAGTGTCAATGTTCTTCTAGAGGACACTTCGAAAAGACTCGGGAAGTCAACTATCTAACCTCTAACATTCCAACTAGTGGGAGCATACCAGTATGGCATAAAGGTATTGGATGTACTTATTGACCCTTCAAGTCGTCATGACCTTGAACTCCTCTAACACGATGGGCGCGCACGCAAGGTGCACGCACAAGGAGAAAGACCACCCCGAGACTCAGCTCAGTGCTTCATGGAGCAAGGTTCCTCAAGGATCACAAGGAGTTTGCGAGGAGGCTAGATTAAAAGGAGTCAAGATTCTGCACTTTGACTAAGGTTTTGGCCTTCTCAAGGATCTGTGCCTAAAGAGGAATGCTCCAAAGACAAAGGCAAGAGGGAGCGTGCACATCTAAAATAAAATGACCACCGCACAAGTACTCAATAAACACGGCCCATTGCCGTTTTGTCACCGATGCCTGTGCCGACACTAGTGCCTGGCGATGAAAGCAACCTAGATGGGCGATTAAGTGGTAATTGTCAGGTGGTAGTTGGGCTCAAGTGGATGTAAGACAAAGTCATGTCAGAGAAAAATTGAATGTAGGGCAGCTGTCAGGTTGTCAGAGCATGGGCATTCGATCTCTTCTAACAGAATCCCAAACGCTTCTCCACGCATCATTAAATGTTGCAACCACCCCAATAGTGGGTGAGATTCTAATTAATGACCCATGGGATTCACATATCTATAAAATACGGGTCTTTCATTGTATAGGGGAGACATTTTTTGAGGCACAAAAATGCTACTAAGATTTGTCCTCCATGAACCCTTTGTTGCTTGAACCCAGCTATTAATGAAAAGTCTGAGTTTACCTCTCTCCATGATTCTTGCATTCTGTGTGTATTTTAATGGTTGTTGATATTTGTCTGTGGATGTATTTTCCCTTGCACTGTTGTCCATCCATTTTCACCTTTGTGCAGAACTTGGTACTTCTTGCAGGTTGCATTTTGTGTGCATCCAAGTCTGTGCACGCACTATTCATGCACTGTTTGTCGTCCCCATAGTGTTGCATTTGTGTCCCTGTGCCTCCATGTGAAATACTTATGCAAGAAGCGTCCATTTTGGGGAATGTGTAATAGTTTCTCGTTTTATGTGGTTGTCTCACGTTCTTCAAGGTTGTAGGGGCGCTCACTCTATTCTTGGTGCATCACCACTTTTACTTTCAACAAACTTATTACCCCTTCCCTCCCTTTTCCTTTGTCAAGATTAGGTTTTGCATTAGCAGTAGATTTCCTTTCTGCTCTTTGTAGGTTTGCGAGTTGGTCCTAAACCAGATGCACTTAGATTAGAAGGAAGTCGGCCTACTCCAGAGGTTCGTCCCAAGGAGCCCAAGAGTCCCACACCTTGGGGGGCGACCCAATTGTTGCACCGAAGCCTCAAACTATTCACGCACGTGAAAGATCTCGAACACACACTCGTCCCTGTTCTGGCACAGTGCCCATTCCGGCATAGTGCCCATTCCAGCACCAAGCAATTGCATCAAAATCCAAGCACTTTCGTGCCACGAATAACTCAAGGGTGCAAGCTTTGGGTGATAACAGTTTCTAGCATGCCCGATGGGACCACATCAAAGATTTTTAACTAAAAATCTGGTGTTGTTCTTAGTCAACAGTGTTGAAGACACTCTACAGAGCACCTAGAGACTCCAAGTACACTTGGTTTGTAAAGATCATTGCTTCATATATATGCCAAGACAAACAAGATTATTTTTGAGAGGTACTGATTTTCATTTCATTGAATTGCCTATACCCTCCGAAAAAAAAAGGGTTAAAGTATCCTTATCTCCTCTTAAGAGAACTAGCAATTCAAGACAAACATCTCCTAGAGCTCAATCTACTCCTAATTTTGGAAGATTTCCCCAACTTAGAGGAACGCTCTTTCCTATTCCCTTCATGGTTGTTCCAAGAAAGCAGTTGTTTGTGCCCTTTAATGGAGGCAATCCTTTGGCTTTAGCTCAGTATGATGTCATCTTAGTTGCAGCTCTTAAAAATTTGACATATTCTATTGGAGAGAATGCGACTACTCCCATAGAACATATCCAAGATGTTGCCAATATTTGCTCAGTGCACCACATCATTGAAGATAATGTAGTGGTTAGGCTCTTGCCACTTCTTTGAAGGGAAACGCTCTCCAATGGTATAGAAGTCTGAGGCCTAATTCCATTCATGATTGGGACGAGCTAGAAGAGTAGAATCATGACGAGCTGGAAGAGCAGCGATACAAGCAATTTGAAGAAAAAAGTGATCACTTATCCTTCATAGCGCAACTCACCGCCATCATGAGAGCCCTGCATGGGCTGATGGTTGACTTTAATTTCAGATTCCAGAAAGTTTTGGACAGAATACCACCTTTGATGAAACCATCTCCAAATACTGCATTCTTATATTACTTGTGGGCTCTAAATAGTGGTATAGTTGTAATGGTCCAATCCATGGGGGCATTGTACTTCCTGATGCTTATGACGTTGTAAGAGCCGAGAACAGTTTAATACAAGCTGAAAAGATTGCTCCCAGACCTCCAATGCCTCTCTTTCTAGAATTACCGCATAGCCAGCTTACTCTAGCGCCCGTCCCTGTATCAGTCAGTCCACCAACCCCACCTGCTGCCCCTAGTGAGTTACATGAAGCCAAGGCATTGTTGCAGAGTTCTGGAAATGAGCTAGTGACCCTGATAAAGTAGCAAGCTCAACATTCTAGGCATTATCAATCTTTCAATCAGCCTTAACATCATGTTAGACAGCCTTATCAAGGTAATGCACAAGCCCAAGGCCAACTTACTTACTCTAGACCTCCTAGCACGCAGAATACCAATGTAGCTAGCACCTCAAAAGCCCTTTACCTGTTCAAAATAACATAGCCCAAGACTATGAGTGGTCCTTCCCATGCAATTAACCACATAATCAAACTACTTGCGCAAATGGAGTGTTGAACCAAGCCTTAACGGTACAAAACATATCATATCCCCACGAGCCAGCAAAGAAGCCAACCTCACAAGAAGAGGGGGTACATGTACAGGCACAAATACAAGGTGAAGCCACTTTGGTGAATTGGCACGAAAATGACTTATGTGCCATAAATCAGAACCAAGTGCGGGAATGGCACATTACACAAGATTCAAAAGGAGGGCGACCGATGTGAAACCATCTCCTTCAGCGGGTGGGCCTTCTACTTCCCAACCTCAAAGTGAAGCTACCAGAAGAAAGATAAACATTGAGACAGACCAAAGAACAAGCAAGTCCAGATACCCAAAAGGGGAGTCAACCTCAAACCAGTGACATCCCAAAGGAAGATGCTACCCCCTCAAAGTCTCAACCAAAAGGGGCATAGATCCCTTTTAACATAGTAGATTAGATGAAGAAAGCAAACCTTAATGTAACTATGTGGGGGGCTCTTTCCATCCCTTCTCAAATGGATTTGTTGCAAGAAGCATTGAAGACCTTCCACCCGCACGAGCCATCAAAAGGTCCTTCAATTGTTTCCACAAGTTTGTGCCAACCGAAAGGAGAGTCTAGCAAAAGCTACAGGCCACCAGCATTTTATATTGTCGGAAGCACAGCCACTGAGAGGGGGCGGCGGTGAATCAGTGAGCTCTTAAAACTTTCTTCTAATTATTTAGTTCGTTAGGCAAGCATCAATATAGAATCCATATAGCAATCAAACCACAACAAAGAACATAAAGACATAACAAATGATATAGGTGGGAAACCCTTAAAGGGAAGAAAACTCACGGTGATCATTGCATGGACTACATGTCATAAAACAGATATGCAATGAGTCAACAAGATTGTTGAGCACCTACTCAGCTTGAGGCACCAATCCCAAATAGTCAAGCACCAACTCCTTGATTTGTAGACACCAATCTACATGAGGCTTCAACCCCCTTTGCCAAGCACCAACTCAGCGACTTCAAATCATCCACCTTTCTCAGTTGCTTCTGTCAACGAATGATGGTACAATTCTGCTCTCTCTGCTTATCGATCTCAGATTCACTCTGTTGTTTTTCTACTCATCACTCTCAAATTCATTCTCTTGTTTTTTTGCTCTCTTTCTTTGTTCTTTAAAAGACTCTGTCCTTTGTACCTTCTCAACTCATCTCTTTTAGCTGATTTTGTATGCTCTATGAATCATTCGATGATTTCATACTCACGCCTCTTTGGCCCTTTGTACCTCAACAGATCTCTGCTCTGCTCGTAAGCGAATTTATCTAATCATCCTCTCTGGCCATCTGTTCCTCAACAGACCTTTGCTCTACTCCTTAGCGAATTTATCTATTCATCATCTCTGGCCATTCGTTCCTCAATAGACCTCTGCTCTGCTCCTTAGCGAAATAATAATCCTCAAATTTCCATACTTCAAAAAGACAATTTGATCTTGCTTATATACAAGACGATCAAAAACCTTTTGAACGTTGGCCAACCAAAACTCTATAGTTGGCTATAAAATGATTTATTCTCTTTTGCAAACATAAATCCCATTAGCTTATATAAAAGCTCACTCACATAGGTCAGCGTGAGTGAAACAAATTTGGAATAGACCAAGCAATCATTAGAATACATTTAGCATCCACTTGATGAAGTCTGTAATAGTCTTGATGCGGGTCGTAGCAGCTCTGATACAGTCCGTATCAAATATGATGCAGTCCGTAGCATGCCCTATGCAGTCTGTAGCATGTTGATGCAGTCCGTAGCATACCTAATGCAGTCCGTAGCTAACCTGATGCAGTCTGTAGCATGCATGATACAATCCGTAGCTGCTCGCAGAAATTCCTTGACATCAATGACCATATTCTTTACTGAATAGCAAACCCTTTGACATCAATGACAACATCTAAACATATATCTCTTTAATCATCAACCAGTACCTTGTCCATAACTGTATGATTGATTTGGGTGCAAATAGCTCAGTAATGCCTAAGAAGATCACTAACATGTTAGGCATAGAATATACCCCGATCACAAAAGGTGTTGCCCAATCAGATGGCACAGCTGTTAAAACAGTTGGGATCATTAGGGACTTGAGCCTTACTCTACATGCATGTCCTAGCCTCTCCATCACCCAGGACATCTATGTTATAGACCTCCCTCCTTATTTTGCCATTTGTCTCTCAAGGGACTTCACTACAAAAATGGATGGGTACTTGTCATCTGACTGGTCACACATGTTGTTGAGGACTACATATGCGACCAAGGTAACCATTAAAGTTGAGCCTATTTGTAAGGATCGTATAGAGCCATACTCACCTAATCCCATCGACATGAATTGTACAATGCATAACCCAGAGGATAGTGTTGTCCTGCACAAAACTACCACGCCTTTAGAAGAGGTTCCCAATGTAGCATTGGACGAGTGGGCTAATGAACATTATGGGTTTGATCCATATGATTGTATAGAAGAAACGAGGCTAGGCATTTACAGCATCCATGAGGAGAATCCTATTTTGCCAAACATCATGAAGGGTCAAGAAGACCTTGAAGAAATGTGGCAATTATATTTTGATGGCTCTAGGAGCAGGTATGGCATTAAAGCAGGGGTTGTACTGGTCTTCCCTCAAACATAAAAGTATTTTCATGCATACAGGCTGCAATTCATCTGCACCAAGAATGTAGCCGAATATGAGGCGATGACCCAAGGCCTCCAATTGGCACAAAAGAGGATTAAGGCGCTGCAAGTGTTTGGGGACAGCAATCTGATTGTGAACCAAGTTAGACCCCAAAATGTCTCCAGGAACCCCTTGTTAAAAGCATACAAACACAGGGTCTAGGATCTAATTGAGGACTTCAGCGCTTTCAATATCCAAGCCACCCCAAGGGTATAGAATGTTAATGCTGACAGACTTGCAACGGTGGGATCCCAGCACAATTTGCCTCGAGAGGTTATGAAAGGATCAGAACAGCTTGTCAAGCTCGTAGTAAGCCCAGCAGTCCCAAACAATGCATGCAATTAGCAAGTGTTTGACATTGATGAGCAAATCATCAATTTCCTGCAAGATGAGGCAAAGTTCTCCATGAGGAACCAATCATAGTTACAAGCCCAATATGAAGATCAAATCATTCAGCTGAAAAGCAACAAGCTGCCCAAGGGACTAGTCACCTTGGAGAACATCTTCAACGCTGACGACCAACTCAAGGGCAAGAAGAGGAACAGAACAGTCAAAGAGGATAATTGTGAGCAGGTGGTCATCTCTAACGACAAGCTCTTAAAGACTGGAAAGGTATGTACTCAGCCTGAAAAGGAAGAGTTTACCCACCTTTGTAGAAACTATGATGACATATTTGCATGGAGTTACCAAGACCTCAAAGGTTTTGACCCGGCCTTGGCCCAATATAAAATTGAACTAGACCCTAATGCCAAACCAATTAGGTAAAAGTGAAGGCCTATAAACCCCAAGCTTGAGCCCTTGATGAGGAAAGAGTTAGCCAAACTCATAGAGGCCAATATTATATTTCCGATCAAGCACTCCTTTTGGGTAGCTAACTTGGTTCCAGTTAGAAAGAAAAGTGGGGAAATTAGCCTATGTGTGGACTTTAGGGACTTAAATAGTGCCTCCCTCAAAGACAATTATCCTCTTCCACCCATGGAGCAGATCCTTCAAACAATAGCAAGCACTGAGAGGTTTTCACTTCTTGTTTGGGCTACAATCAGATACTGGTGCAAGAGTCGGATTAGTTCAAGACCACATTCACTACCACTTGGGGTACCTATGCATATAGGAAGATGCCTTTCAGGTTGACAAACATTGGCGTGACCTTCCAAAGAGCTATGGATATGGCCTTTAAGGGTCTCATCAACAATATGATCTTGGTTTACCATGATGATATCACTGTCTTCCCCAAGCGTGCGGCCGATCATTTGAGCCATTTGAAGCAAGTCTTCGACAAGTGCAGGGAGTTTGGGCTATCCTTAAACCCAAGCAAGTGCATGTTCGCTGTCCATGAGGGCTAGTTATTGGGGCACATTGTTTCCAAAGAAGGGCTCGCCATTGATATGGAATGGGTGGAAGCTATCTTGTTGCTCTCCCTTCCGCGCCACAAGAACCTACGAAGCTTCTTAGTAAATATAAATTTCGTAAGAAGGTTTATATCGGACATCGCCACCTTGGTCAAGCCACTTACCTCTATGCTCAAGAAGAACACCAATTTTAGTTGGTCAAGAGAAGGTAGGGATAGCTTTGAAGCAATGAAGAGAGCCATCTCTCAAGCTCGTACACTCGTAAATCCGCGCTATGATAGGGACTTCATCCTCTATACTTTTGGAGGAGATGAAGGCATCTCGGTTGTCCTAGTACAACAAAATGATTATCAAATGGAACAGCCCATTGCCTTTTTCAGCCAAGCGCTCAAGGATTATGAGCTAAGGTATACTTTTATGGAAAAACAAGTCCTTGTGGTCATAAGATCCCTTAAGAAGTTCAGACACATGCTCTCTAACAACAAAATTCAGTTAATGGTCTCACACCCTGGCATAAAGGTGTTCTTGTTGAGCAAGGACATGAGCGAGAAAAGAGTTGGTTAGATCACTAAAGTGATAGATTATGACATTGAATCAAAATCACCAAGCTTGTAAGGGGTAAAGGTCTATGTGAGCAAATGACAGCGGAAAGGACTACTACCATCAAGATTATGAGAGTCGGCTATTATTGGCCAAACTTGTTTCGAAATGCCCATAGGTGGGTAAGGAACTGCAAGAAGTGCACCTTCTTTACAAGCAAGCAAAGACTAGCCACCCTTCCCGTGCGCCTGATAAAAGTTGATCAACCCTTCGCCCAATGGGACCTGGACTTCATTGGCATGATCAACCCTCCCTCAAGCCCCAAACACAAATGGATCCTTACGGCCACATACTATTTCACAAGATGGACAAAGGTAGTGGCGCTCAAGGAGGCAAATGAAACATCCATACTGGACTTCTATGAAGGTATAGTTACTAGATTTGGTGTTCCATCCACCATTATCTCAAATAACGCTATGGCCTTCGTTGGGACCAGAATCAATGAATGGGCCGTCAAGTATGGCATTTATTTGAGCACCTCTTCGAACTATTACCCTCAAGGTAATGGTTTGGCCGAGTCCACCAACAAGAACCTAATCTGTATCATCAAGTGAACCTTGGAGGAGAATCAAAGGACTTGGCACACCAAGCTCAAAACGTCCTTATGCGCAGATAGGATAACGCCAAAAAGAGCACTAGGCAACTCTCCTTTAATGCTAGTTTATGGGAAAGAAGCATGGTTGCCTATGTCACTTGAGCTGCCATCATTGGAGCTCGCTCATCCGCTAGAGCTAATTGACAACGATCCTATGTCCATTCAACTAGCGGAACTCATGGAGTTGGAGGACACCAAGAATCACGCAAAGCACACATTGGAGCTTTTGCAGGTAATGATGAAGAAGACTTTTGATAAAGGAGTTGTTGATAGAAGTTTCAAAGGGGACCTCATGCTCCAATGGGACGAAAATAGGGTGAAAGCTGGAAGGCACAGAAAGTTTGATGCCATATGGAGTGGTCCTTATGTCATAACTAGTTGCAAACAAGCCAATGCCTTTCCACTCTCGAGGCTCAAAGGAGAAGCACTACATATCCCAGTCAATGGGATCCATCTCAAGCACTGCTCCTGAAAGTTCCCCGGAGCTTTGTATATAGGAGATTAGTTGCTTTTATTTCCTCTAAGTGCTTCTACATAGTAGCTAGTTGTTTCTTTCCCTTAAGTGCTTTCACACATTGTTGTCATTCCTTGCTTCTTGTTTTGTTTTAAGAAGGTCTCAATTCCTCAGATTATTCAGCGATGGGCCAAGCATTTATCAAGCTCTAGCGTGTGCAAGATTTACACTTTCAGAGCAGGTGGATCTCCCAGGCTTCAATGAATCTGTGCCTAAAGGATTGCTTCGTAGACTACTAGTCCCCGCTTAGAAGGCAAGCGACACGCAGAAGTTGCCAGAATGTTGACCCTTCAAGTCACCATGACCTTGAACTCCTCTAACACAATGGGCGCACACGCAAGGAGAAAGACCACCTCGAGACTCGGCTCAGTGCTTCATGGAACACAGTTCCTCAAGGATCACAAGGAATTCGCAAGGAGGCTAGATTTAAAGGAATCAAGACTTTGCGCTTTGACTAAGGTTTTGGCCTTCTCAAGGATCCGTGCTTAAAGAGGAATGCTCCAAAGACAAAGGCACGAGGGGGCGCATGCATCTAAAATGAAGTGACCACCGCACAAGCACTCAATAAACACGGCCCAATGCTCGTTTCAGCACCAGTGCCCGACAGCAAAAGCAACCTAGATGGGCGATTAAGTAGTAACTGTCAAGTGGTAGTTGGGCTCCAATGGATGTAAAGCAGAGCCGTGTCAAAGAAAAATTGAATACAGGGCAGTTGTCAAGTTATCAAAGCATGGGCACGCAATCTCTTCTAATAAAATCCCAACCGCTTCTCCACTCATCATTAAATGTTGTAACCACCCCAATAGTGGGTGAGATTCTAATTAATGACCATGGGCTTCACATATCTATAAAACCTGGGTCTTTCATTGTATAGGGGAGACATTTTTTGAGGCATAGAAATGTTGCGAAAATTTGTCCTCCATGAGCCCTTTACTGCTTGAACCCAACAATTAATGAAAAGTTTGAGTTTACCTCTCTCCATGATTCTTGCATTATGGTTGTATTTTAATGGTTGTTGATCTTTGTATGTGGATGTATTTTTCCTTGCACTGTTAACCATCCATTCGTACCTTTGTGCGAAACTTGGTCCTTACAATCGCATTTTGTGTCCATCTAAGTATGTGCACGCACTATTCGTGGACCATTTGTCGTCCCTATAGTGTCGCATTTGTGTTCCCGTGCCTCCATGCAAAATACTTATGCAAGAAGCATCCATTTTGGGGAATATGTAATAGTTTCTCGTTTTCTGCAGTTGTCTTGTGTTCTTCAAGGTCGTAGGGGCCCTCGCTTTATTCTTGGTGCATCACCACTTTTACTTTCAGCAAGCTTCTTACCTCTTCCCTCCCTTTTCCTTTGTCAAGATTAGGTTTAGCATTAGCAATAGATTTCCTTTCTGCTCTTTGTAGGTCTGTGTGCTGGTCCTAAATCAGATGCACTTAGATTAGAAGAAAGTCAGCCTACTCCAGAGGTTTGTCCCAAGGAGTGCAAGAGTCCCACACCTTGGGGGACGACACCATTGTTGCACCAAAGCCTCGAACTATTCGCACACATGAAAAGTCTCAAACACGCACCAGTGCCCGTTCCGACATTATTGCTCATTCCGACCCAGTAACCGTGTTGGCATCAATGCTCGTTCTGGCCCACTAACGTTCTAGCACCAGTGCCCGTTCTAGCACCAAGCAATCACGTCAAGCTCCAAGCACTTCCGCACCACAAATAACTCAAGGGTGCAAGCTTCGGGTGATAACAATACTAATGGGACAAAATGTACTTATTCGAACCCAACCTTTTTTGTTGAATTGTGTAGTCATCTCATTATAGAAGAAGACCTATAATGCCTTGTTGGGTCGAGGTTAGTTGATAATAGGGAAAGTTGACCACGATTGAAATAAAAATCTACTCTCCATTGAATAGAAAGGATAAAAATATGTGATAGATTTGAGGTGTTAGGAAAAAAGCGAGAAACCAACCTCATCTAACTTGTACTCAGACTCCAAAGAATAGTGCTCAAAAGATGGAAACCAACGTACCACGGTGCTGAACGATGAAGGGATCTTGGAGTTGCAATTGTGCTCCAAAAATGAGCCAAACTCCCTCAACGATCTGTTCCATTTGAAGATAAAAGACTATGAGGTGTTCCAAACAATTGGCTTGCAAAGAGAACTTTAAAAAGTAGTAGATGATGCCAAATCCGTTCGAACCATCAACGTCGTAGTCAAATCACCCGTTTAAGTTCAAAAGTTACAAAGTCGAGGCTGAAAATTTCAATGATGGGCTGGCCCACCACCAGTTTCGAAGTGTAATTGACATGGAGTTTAAAGAGTTGACTGTAGTAAGCATGAACATGAGCTCTAAGAATAAAATTGCAATGGAAGATGAATTACAACCTCCTGAAGCATGAACTATTTATGAAGTACAATTGGATGCAACTATGATTACCCTAGATGAACAAAGTGTCATGGCACATCGGGCGACCAAGGTCATGTTGCGACAGAGGAAGTACTATCGTAAGCCATACTTGCGGTGCACTTGTGTTGAAAGTGAAACGGAGGAAGCACAAACATGATTACTATGTAAGCCAAATAATTTCAAACATGGAGAACTTATAATTGTCGATGAGAAATAAAGCGTAGTATATTAACGGTAATGTGGCGAAAACCAATCAAGACCCCAGAAATTTTGGAAACTGGAGCAGTTAGGCTCGACAACTTGGACGAAACACTTGTCAAGGACAATGAACGACTCTATTTAAAATTGTATCAACTACAAATGGAGAATGTGAACATAATTAATGTGGAGTTTTTAGTATAGATGGGGGCATGATTAAAACATCTATAGAGGGGCCTATTAGTCAGAAAGGCAAAGGTACAATGATCATTAATGAAAACATAAACAAATGTTCTACATTGAAAATACAAAACATAGATGGTCAGACGATATATTAGACAATTACAAAAGCAAAGACAGAGACTTGATTGAAGGTACAAATACTTGTTGCCCTAAAAGATGGTTTCAAGGACCATCAAATTGTTGTCAAGAAGTCTAGGGTAGTTGGGTTGATAAGACGAATTTTCAAAACACTTCTATTACATGATGGTATGATTGTTGTTTAGATTCATTGTTAGAAGTTTCACCTTCATCATGCTCCCACGCAATGAAAGACCCATCCATACATCCAAGAGAAGCTGCCTTATGCTCAAGAGGCAAGCTTGTCGTATAGCTGCAATGTTACTTCTTCACTGTACACTAAACTCCCTCTATCAACGTCGTTCATCTATCACCCATACACCATTCCCATGGCGTCAGTTCCTTATCCTTCACCTTTCAGCCTGCCTGTGGACTCTTAATCATACAACCTACTTAATAACTCTTCACCATTCACCCTGTGTATCCTTGGACCATATGGTTGCTTGTTTATTGCCCATTGTACACTACTTTTCACTAGCCTTACACTCCAATTTTCCCTACCGTGCGATCTTATTTCTATGTTGTACGCTCAGACTGGGATAAATCTATGGACCCTAGTTCTACAAAATCAACCATACATGCATCTAAATATGCTACAATGGCCCATACAGTTTGTTGCAGTGGCTATATGGCTTGTTGATACAAGAACATCCGGGTTCACAAGCAATCTTGCATCAACCAAAAACATGGGTTGGGGTTTGTACGAGTTGTTGTGTGGGTGTATGTTTGTGCAACTTTTCGGTCGTGTCGGTAATGTTGTACACATCGAAGGTGATCAACAAAAGTCCTAAGAACCATAGTTTAAAATATTGTACTCGGCAATTACACGGCAGCCCAAAATTTTGGCCCATTCTCGAGACTCGGCAACTTTATCACTACTTTAAAAAATATATAAATTCATAAAATAAACTGATAGGCAGCAATATACATAATAAAATTGATATTTTATGACCATTATACACAGTTCAAATGTTATCAATAGTCATAAATTTATTTTACTCCTGATAGATGGGTAACCGGATAATCGCTATTTTATTGCCATTATACATAGTCATGATAGGCAGTAATAAAATAGTTTTATGTCATAGTCTTATCATTATGTCTTATTTCTTCTTCCCCTTATGTCTTATGTCATGTCTATAAAATCGCAATGTCTATAAAATAGTCTTATCATTATGTCTTATTTCTTCTTCCCCTTATGTCTTATGTCATTTAGTTTCATCATGATAGTCTTATGTTAGTTTAGTTATAAACTAGCAAACACATCATAAAATAGTAATAAAATATAACCCCGGAAATCGTAAACCATTTGACGAATCGCGATCCATTGTATAAACTGCTCAGACTATCATAAAATAGAGGATTTATCCCCATTTGATATCCATTTGATCGTCTTTATAGTTTGAGTTGTTACCCAGGTTTACAACAATGATAAACAGCGATCAAACGACACTCAGGAGTCACAGCAGTTTATAAGTATTAACAACAATAGCAGTAGCAAAGCCAAAAATTGCAATAAAAGGAATGCAAATGATTTTATTTTATTTTTTAATTTCCAGCATGTTTACCCTATACCCAGGTAAGGGCCGTTTAGTGTCCTAAAAACCACAGTTAATGGCAAGTAACCACTGTTAGTTACTCGTCATTAACCATGGTTTTTAGGGCACTATACGGCCAGAGAAAAGTTCAACGATTAGCCGTTTGAGGGAAAAAATTGATTTTCTGCAATTTCCCATGGGTTTTAATACAAAGCTAGGAACATTATCAGAACTCCAACATATGAGGAAAGTTAAGTAGAGACAGTTTCAGTTAACCCCCAAAGGTAAATTGAAACATTTTTTGGACAGTGATGAAATCGTTGCTTAATGCAAGAAGTGGTTTTGAACCTACCAGTTTGCAGTAGCTGGAGATTAAGGCACAAGTAAAGTTACCCATATTGTCATTTTGCAACAAGTGGACTATTTCCCAGCACAGAGGGAGTCAAGAGTCACTGCAGCTTGTCAAAACAATCAAGTAAAATCCAGATCAGTTGGGATTTGAGATGAGTAAAAGCTAGAAAGGCAACTTCAGTTACTTCCAACTCCATGAGAGAGAGAAGCATAAGCTTGGAAAGCTTGCTAGGGTGATATATGTCAAGAGTAAAGAGTGTAACCAGTTCATGAGACACTGAGATGTTAGTTGTCTTCTTCATAGTTCAATGAGGGAAGTGTGTGTGTGTAGTGTAATATTTGTAATCTTTATCATTCAATCATTGGAGAGAGTGTATTGAGTTTCCACATCTAAGTATTGTGTTTGGTTGTGTGTGTCCATTGATGAGTGTAAGTCTATACTACGGAGTAAAGCAGCCTTTTTTTTGAACCCTCGTTCGCACCTACATTATTGGGCATCAAAGCAAGGTTTGCCTTATTAGGTTGAGTGTAGAGGGCACCCATCTATTTGCCCACCTCATTCATGTCAACGTCATTTGGTATGAAAGCAAGGTTTGCCTTGTTGGGTTGAGTGTGTAAGGCTCTAGTTGAGTTAGTTATAGGTTGTGAAAGAGAACATGTATTGTTGAGTAGTCATGGCACACACAAGAATACCTCTTTGAGGAGGAAGGGCACCAAGAGTTACAAACTTAGCAGAGACGCTGGAAGGAATCCAAGGGAGATTGGATGCAATGGACACTATACAAAGGAGAGGAACTACAATTACAGAATTGAGTGATGATGAATGAGAAACTCAAGAGATCTAGGTTGAAGAGGTAGTAGATAACCTTGAGGACATATTTCTAAAGGCCATTGCAAAGATTGGTAGCAAGCCAAAGTTGGAAACCCCTAGTTATGGAGGAATCTTATGCCCTGAGGATCTTATTGATTGGATCGCAAGACTGAAGAAATATTTTAACTATGAATCAATGGAGGACCACAAGAAAGTGAAGTTTCCATGCAACAGTTAAAGCGACGTGCATCATTATGGCGAGATCACGTGTCGTTGGAAAGGAAGAGAAGAGGCAAAGATAAAATCAAGATTTCGAAAAAGATGGTTGCAAAGCCGAAAGGTAAGTTTTTACCTTTTAATTATCAGCTAAGTTTATACGAGAAGTTGAAGAATTTGAAGCAAAGAGAGATGAGTGTACAAGATTACACAAGAGTTTTACAAACTCGCCATTAGATCTGGTCATGTTGAAGATGATCAAGAGAAGAACTCAAGGTATATAAACGGTCTTCGTATTTCCATTAAGGATAGTTTGGCAAGTTCAAGTTGAAGTCAGTAGAAGAATCCTATCAATGTGCATTGAAGGCAGAAGAAAAGTTGTCAAGAAGGCAACAAAACACATCAAGAGGTAGAGGAAGGTTCTCAAGAGGAAGAGAACAAACGAACATGGGTAGAGGAAAACGTACTCATGGAGGATAACTTAGTACTTCTAAAAATCATAGTCAAACACAAAAAGAAAGAGGGTATTCTTCAAGAAGAAAAGAATAATTTAGTATAGGACGAGGTAGAAAATTCATGGGTAAGTGCTTTGAATGTGGAGATGCTAGACATAGATCTTTGAATGTCCTAAAGTATTTCATAATCGCAATAGAAGAAATGAGGCAAGTAATCGCCTTAAACAAGTAGACGAGGTGAATGATGCACCCCCAAATCACATGGAGGAACCGGAACACAGAGAGGTTCTTATGATGAAGAGAGTATTGTTCAAAACAGCGAAGGGAGATAATGAACTAGTGCAAAGAAAGAATCTATTCTGGGCCATATGCAAATCAGGAGGTAAGTTTAGTAAGGATATTGTTGATAGTGGTAGGATGGATAATTTGTTATCTAGTGAGGTGGTTGAAAATCTTGAATTGAAAAGAATAGTGCATCCCAATCCATACAAAGAGTCTTGGTTGCAAAAAGGGCATCAAATTTTAGTGAATAAACAATGAATGATTAGTTTCCAGATTGGGTCTTTCAAGGATGCAATTTTGTGTGACATAATGCCCGTAGATATATGTCATGTTGGGTCGATTGATCCAAAGGTTTTTACTTGGTTAGTTTTCTTTGTATAGGGGACATGCATCTGTAATGTCCCATTTTCATATAATTTTAATATTTAATAAAATTGCCCGAATGGTGATTTTAATCATTCGAAAATATAAGGCAATTTAATTAATTATTAAAAGAGAACTATCTTGGATAATTATTCGAATTACTGGAAAAGTAGTTTTAACTATTTAGAAAATTAAGGTGACTTTAATGATTATTCTAAGGGGATTTATAATTAATAAATTGCTTGAAAAGCGATTTTTATCACTTTAATTATTAGAACAATTTAATTAATTATTTAAGCAAAGACTTAATATAAAGTAATTATTTAATTTGCCAAAAAGTAATTTTAATTACTAATTTATTAAGGTAAGTTATTTATTTAATTCAAAAAGGCCTAAAGTGAAATTAAAATGAATGTCAGCTTGGAAACTAAAGCAAAGAAAAGGAAAAGATATCTTAAAAGTTGGCAAAAGACGCTTATGAGGTATTTTACCTCCCCAAAGTGGTTCCCCCCTTTGGAATGGTACAAATACAAGGTAAAAATCACAATTAAAGATATGTTGAATTCAATAATTGTTTCTTTACTTGAAAAAGCTATTGGGATGCATGCTCAATAGATATTCGCAGATTTGGTATTGATCATTTTACAAAAGGTGTCTTTTGATGCCACCTTTGCTAAAGGAGGTTTTGTTACTTGCCCTAGAGTGGAGCAATTTGCTTTGAGAGACTATTGTGAGGTTTTGGTGGATTATTTGAGGTCCATATGATGCATAATATTTTTGTTTATTGTTTGCACTAATTTTGCAAGTGAAACAACTTGTTTTGGAGGCTTATTTGAGGATTTGGAGATCTTTTTTAGGGTCTATTTGAGCACTATAATATTCTGAAATTATTTACTAATTTTCTGCATATTGGCGTGGGGTTTTGGAGAAGAATTGATGAAGATTTAAGGCTCTAAATTGATAGAATATTAAATAATAATTTTTAGATTATTATTTGATTATTTTAAGGTTTCTTTTTTGTTTTCACTTGCGAAAGGTGGGATCTTGCTCAATAAATATTTTGCTATTTTCCCTGCACCTTGGCGACTTGGGCGATTGGCTTGGAGGACTTTTTGGGCCATTTTGGATTCCCTAGGGGTTCACTGGAAATTTCCTTAATTTTTGGGCACATGTCATATTTTTGGCGAGGGTTTGAAGCAAAAAATAGCAAGGAACAACAGTTGTGTTTGAGAGAAAATTCATATTTTTACAGTCATCATTAAGTTGCATTTGATGCTCAATAATTTGGCAAAAACGTACTTCTTTCCCATTTTAATTTACTGATTATTTTAGCAAGCATTCAGATGAATTTTGGATAAAATAGTGGTTGGAAATTGTCTTCACATCCTTTGCATTGTGGAGCCTAGGGTTTCTTGGGGTTTGGTAAGGGTTTTAGAATATTTCTTGCAAACTAAGGTTTGCTGATTTTTATTCCAGAATTTGTGGATTTTGGGGAAAACCCATTTTTTGTTAAATCGGGTATCTCAAGGATAAAGTTTTTTGTGACATAATGCCCATAGATGTATGTCATGTTGGGTTGGTTGATCCACAAGTTTTTACATGGTTAGTTTTCTTTGTATAGGGGACATGCATCACTTTATGTGACACCCCCTATAGCTTAATCTTGGTAGAAGGTTAAGTTAGTAAATAAATATTAGTTGTTAGTTCAGGTTGGTTAAACTCATTGGTTGGTTCTCACAATCAACTTTTGCAAGCTATAAATGGCCTACATACCTTTTAAATAAATAATGCTTTTCATTGAATAAATTTTGTTATATTTCTCCAATATTTGATACCAACAGTGGTACCAAGGCCCCAATGAAGGAGGAAGCTATGTAGGGAAGAGAAGAGCAAGCAATTCTTTGAAAGGTTTGACCATTTTTCAAATGTTTGAAAATTTAAATTATCATTTTTATCCCTATAAAAGCCACAAAAACTCCAGGTGTGCGGTCCATAACTAATTTATACACCCCAACACCAATAAAAAAAATTGTAAGGTCAAAGTCTATATTGAATCCTTGTTTTGTTGTCTATATGCTCTAAAAATTCATTTGTACGGCCTTTCTCAACATCCTTATGCCCTTAATTCATTTGTACGGCCTTTTCAATGTCCAAAACAGCAAATAATTTTGATATGGTGTCCCTGTGAATTTTGTCTGTTGTCTTTACTCCTTTTTGGTTGATTGTATGGCCTAAACATTTTATTTACAATCCTATCATTGTTTGTACGGCCTCCAACCCTTGTTGAATGCCTTGTACGGCCTCCAACATCCCTGAAATATTATTTGTACAGTCCTCTCAGTGATATAATCTGAATATGGTGTCCATTTGTAATAGATTTTCATCTTGAAACATCCTAGTTGCATCTGGATGGCCTTTGTTTGAATTTGGAAGAAGATGCTATTTAACACAACATAATGCAGAAGTATGGCCTATGGTACGGCCTAGGAAGGCGTGGTGTGTTTCAACGCAGCAGTGAAAGCTTTGTTTTATCTCAGATTTAATTCCATGTTACTATGATTAGTGGGTCCCACTAGAAAGGCGCCAAGTCAAGTGTTTTCACATGTAAGTAAATCATAGGGTAAAAATATTTTACATAGATTTTTTTTATTTTTCAAAAATCTAAAAAATACAGTTTAGTTAGCCTATCTTGGGTATAAGTCTTCAAATTACTTGTAGTAGAGTTAGAAGATAGTCTTTTGTAGAGTACATGCAAAGGGAGAAGTCTCACGATCAAAACCCACTAAGACTACGTTTTTATCAAAATTCTTTTTGATCCAAATTAGTAAAAGCATCTTTCTAGAATATTTTGTTTTGTAATTGGAGATACAAGGGTATAAGTTGCATCATTTTGAACACTTACAACACTTTTTCTTGCGGCTTTTGTATCTAGAAGTTTTTCTAATGCAAAGGTGGTCATGTGACCAGTCCATCTCTACGTTTTTTGACGTTCCGAATAGATTGGAATGGTCAATTTTATGTTTTGACAATTCTTTATATGGTTTTTGCAACAAATGTATTGAAAATGACGTATAATGGTGTATTTTCGATGGAAACCGACACCTTCAAAATTGAAAATGTCATAAGATCGTCTCATACTTGTGCTATCAGAGAACATGTCATCCATCATAGGTCCATCAAGTCCTTGTGATTGACAAAGTATAAGTGTCAAAATGGAGATTAGAGGATCCATCGGAGACTAGAGGACAATTTTCCTTCTCCGATTAGTTATTCGCTCAGAGTTTGGATAAAATACTTGAATAAAAAATTTGGTAGTAGTAATGTGCTTTTTTTAGTTTCAGTTTTGGTTTTCTTCACTTCATTGACATTCCTGACGAGGAGCAGACAGAGTAGTTTTGATTTGGTTTTTTGTTGCAAAGGTTTCTCGTCTCTCCCCTGATTGGGGGGAAAGATATTGCATGGCCATCAATCAGTTGTCAATTATTGTACGAGTTGACATAGGAGTTGCTAGCACCATAGTGTTGAGCAAAGCCCTATCAGCAATTGTTGGACATCAGGGAGATATGCCATACACACTATTAAATAGTCACTTGGACAGGGTTTTGTGTGAGCCCTTATGTAAATCGATATGGTTGAACAGGCCTTGATCATGTTTTACTGCAGTACGTTATAGAATGGTCAAAGGGAATAAGCAGACCTTGATCGTGTTCATCATTCATGCCACAACTCATGGGATAGGCTTTTGTATGGAGCAACATCGATTAATGGGGCCAGCTTCTGTATGGAACAGACCTTGATCCACAAGTTTTTACTTGGTTAGTTTTCTTTATATAGGGACATGCATCACTTTATGTGACATCCCCTCTAATCTTGTTAGTAGGTTAAGTTAGTAAATAAAAATTAGTCTTTAATCCGTGTTGGTTAAACCCGTTGGATGGTTCTCACAACCAACTTTTGTCACTATAAAAAACTTACGTACCTTGTAAATAAACAATGTTTTTCGTTGAATAAATTTTGTTATATTCCTCCAATATTTGATCGTAACATGTCATGTGTTGTTGGAAGACCAAGGTAGTTTGATAGAAAGGTCGGGCATGATGCTAGAGTAAACACTCACACACTTGTGAAGGATGGTAAGAGGTTCAAATTGAGCCCATTGAAAGAAAGAGGAGAAGAGGAGAAAAACAATCCTAAGATTTGTTAGTTTCTAATAAACAGTTCATGAAAGGGACAAAGAAGGAGAAGACATGTTTTGCTTTCATCTCCAAACAAATGAAAGTTGTGATCACAAAGGAGGTGAGTGAATTTCCACCTAAAGTGCAGAATTTTTTAAATGAATTTGCTGATATTGTTTCTGATTTCCAAATGGATTGCCACCTATGAAGAGCATAAGCCATCATATGGATCTAGTGCCTAGATCTAGTTTGTCAAACAAGATGACAATAGGTTGACACCTATGCAGGATAAGGAGGTGAAGCAGCTAAGTACAAGAGTTGTTAAAGAAGGGTTTGATAAAAGAAATTTTGAGCCCGTGTGCAATGTTAGCACCTAAGAAAGGCGGGGAATGGAGGATGTGTATGGATTCTACAGCTATTAACAAAATCACTATCAAAAATATATTTGTGTTGCCACAGATAGATTGTTTGAGTGGAGCAAGGTACATCACAAGATACATTTGAAGAGTGGATATCACCAAATCAGATTTAGAGAACGTGGTGAGTGTAAAATTGCATTAAGGACAAATGATGGGTTGTATGAGTGGTTAGTTATGCCATTCAAATAGTTGAATGCACCTAACACATTCATAAGACTCATGAATGAAGTATTGAAGACTTGGGTAAGTTTGTCATTGTGTATTTAAATGACATTTTGATTTTCAGTTCTACAAAGGAAGAGCAATTGTTGCATTTAAGACGAGTGATACAAAGGACAAGGGAGGAGAAGTTGCCGATCAACTTAAAGAAGTGTAGCTTCATAAAAAAGGTGCTAATATATTTGGGATGTGCAATATCACACAATGGGTTGAAAATGGAACCAGAAAAGGTAAGAACAATCGTGAATTGGCCATCACCTAGGAGTATGTTTGAAGCAAGAAGCTTTCATGGGATAGCTAGTTTCTATCAAAAGTTCATAAGAAACTTTAACATAATATGTGCACCTATTACGGAAACAATGAAAGGTGATAGGAAAGAGTTTAAGTGGAATGTTGCAGCAAAATACAGTTTTTAGATTTTGAAGATAAAAGTGACGGAACAGCCGTTGTTAGCATTGCCATATTTCAACAAAGTGTTCCAAATTGATTTTGATGTTAGTGGGACAGCAGTAGGAGCAATTTTGCGTCAACAAGGTCAGCTCAATTCTTACTTTATTGAGAAGTTTAAGGAGGCAAAGCAAAGGTATTCCATTTATGATCAAGAGGTTTATGCTATGATACAAGCTCTCAAGAAGTGGAGGCAATATTTGTTACTCAAGGATTTCGTTTTTTATATAAATCATCAAGCACTACAATTCATAAAAAGCCAAGTTAAATCAAAAGCATATGAGTTGAGTTGAATTTCTTCAAACTGATTCACTTGTGTAGAAGCATAGAAGTGGCAAGTCAAATAGAGTTGCACATGCATTGAGTAGGAGAGTTCTTGTGATGAATGAAATGAGAATGAAAGTAGTTGTGTTTGACTCCATAAGAGAATTGTATGAAGAAGATTTGGATTTTCAAGATGCATGGACAATGTGTATGAATCCAACCGGCATGTTGAAAACTCCATGGCTGGAATATTTGTTGTGGGATGAGTTTGTTGCTAAAGGGGCAGCAATTGTATATACATCAAGGATCTATGAGAAAAAAAACTTGATAAGAGAGAAGCATAGTGAAAGCCTAGCTGGTCAATTTAATGTGGATAAGACACAAACGCGGTTGAATGAGACTTGTTATTCACCAAGGATGAGTGTAGATTGTGAGAAAGTTTTCGCAAGGATGTAGAGTTCACCTAAATGCCAAGGGCAAAAGTCAGAATGCAGGTTTGTATCGGCCTTTACCAATAGCGAAGAGGCCATGTGAGGACATAAGCATGGATTTCGTTCTTAGGCTGCCAAGAACACAAAGAGTAATGACTCTATCCTCGTTGATGTGGATAAATTTTCAAGGAAAGAACACTTCATAGCATGTAAGAAGACAAGTGATGCTACACACATTGCCAATTTATTTTTCAAGTAGATAGTAAGATTGCATGATTTGCTAAAGAGCATAGTCTTGGATAGGGATACATAGTTTGTTTGGCACTTTGGGGGAACATTGTGGAGAAAGATTGGCACAAGGTTGGATTTCAACTCAACATATCATCCACAGACGGATGGGCAAACATAGATAGTGAATAGAAGCCTCTGTAATTTGCTAAGATGCTTTGTAGGAGACAATCTAAACAATAGGACACGACTTTGGCACAAGTTCAGTTTGCTTACAACTCAACCAATAGAAGTACAACAATAAGTCATTTACAAATTGTGTATGGTTGCAACCTTAGACGCATTGGCGAATTGAGAGATACAATTAGCATCAGCAAAAGAAGTGCATAGAGAAGTGAAGATAAGGTTGAAGAACATCATCATGAAGTATAAGCAATGTGAGAATCAAAAATGAGGAGAACAAGAGCTCCAAGTAGGGGACTTGATTCTGGCGCATTTGCGTAAGGAAAGGTTCCCTTAAGGAACATATAACAAGCTCAAATAGAAGATTGGGCCTTGCAGAATTCTGAGGAAGTTTACAGCAAATGTGTATGAGATAAAGCTACCAAGTGGGATTGATACCTCACCTATCTTCAACACAGAAAATTTGCACCTTTACCATGAGGGGCAAGGAAGTGATAGGGGAAAAAGTTCAAATTCTTCAAATTTGGATTGGAGACAACAGTTTCCTGAGAAGGCAAGGAAAGAGATTGAGGTGGTATGGGATACACAACTCGACAAGAGAAAAAGATAAAGTGAATATTGTGAATACTTGGTCGAGTGGAAAAACAAAGAAACTAAAGATGCAATTTGGGTGAATGCTTTTGAGATTGCTAAGCACTGAACATCAATAGTAAGAGCTCACAAAAGGTTCAAGAGCTCGTGGACAAATTCCTTTACCCATGATGTATGATATGGAGGCATCGAGGTTTATAAACAATCTTGCAACAATCAAAAACATGGGTTGGGGTTTGTGTGCATTTGTGCATACGTGTGTGTTTGTGAGACTTGTCGGCCATGTTGACAATGTTGTGTGTCTAAGGTGATCAACAACAATCCCACGCACATCTTCACAACTCCAACATATGAGGAAAGTCGAGTAGAGACATTTTTAGTCATCCCCAAAAAGTCAATTGAGCCCTTTTTGGGACGGTGACGAAACCGCTACTTATTTCAAACGGTGATAACCGATGGTTTCCCCTCGGGTGAAGGCACAGGGAAAGTAATTGCCCAGATTGTCATATTTCGACAGGGTGACCGTTTTACAAGACAGGGTGCACTTAAAGAATCCATAAAGCTTGTCAAAGCAATCAGGTGAGATTCGAACTAGTTGGCGGGCACTAAGAAGAGTCAATTAGAGAGGCAAAGAAGAGTTAGCTCCAAACAAGGAGAGAGAAGCAAAAGTTTCAGGAGCTTGCTAGGCTGAGATGTTAGTTGTTTTCTTCAAAGTTCAGAAAGGGAAGTATGAGTGTAATAAAATCTTTGTAATTTGCATAATTTCTAGGAGACAAGAATGGGGAGGCAGTAAAATATATATATTAAAATAATAAAAACTCAAAAAAAATAAATAAATAAATAAATAATTTATTAAAATATTTAATAAATATTAGAATTTAAATTTTAATATTATATAATCAAATAATATATATTATAACTTAAAAACTATAATTATAAATTATAATTTAAAATTGTAAAAATAAAATAAAATTTAAAATTAAAACTAAGCTAAAATAAAAAAGATTCAAAACTTCAATATAAATTATAATTATAAATGTTTAACAAATTTTAATTTTTAAATAATTCATGGCAATGCCATGGCATTGTCACCCAGGATACACAGGTTCTATGAATCCCCAACAGCGACCCACAGCATTGCCGTCCCACATTTATAAATATTAAAAACCTAGACCAACCACGATCCGACAATGGCTTGCGAACTCTTTCAAAAAAAACATTTAGGGCTTTAAAAAAAAGCATTTAGGGTACACATTTTTTCAGCAGGAAATGGTCAGAGGATGTGAGCAATCTCTGGCACACATCTTTGGGTAAGGTAGACATCTTTGTTGTGTGTGTTCGTATCCGTCTCCCATACCCGAGACACGTCCCAAGTGGTGGGGTTCTCCCTAGTGTTGGGTTTCCAAGTCTGAGTATTGCGTTTGGTTGTGTGTGTTCATTGGTGAGTGTAAATCCCGGCTAGGGAGTAAGGCAGCAATTAATTTGACTCCCTCATTCTTGTATGCATCAACTGCTAGAAAGATGTTGTAGTGATGGTGCAAACTATTCAATACCTATGGTAGTGTCTAACAAAACGCTGAAGTACATTATTTTTTGATTAATTTTGGCATGCAAAAAAACATTTATTGGATTCATGGGTTTTCATCAACAAATTCAGGCAATAAACAATTTGTGGGAAAAATCAGACTACGTAACTTGTTTTTAAAAATCAGAATTTAAGCACAGGTATGTTCAGCGAGTAAGGGTAAAGAGTTTTCAGCAGCATTTCTTCCAGGGACATCTTCCTCTTCCCCTCCACCTCATTCTTCTTCATTTTGTATGAGTGTTGTCAAAAGGGACTCCGACTTATTTTAAAGTGTGTATAAGTGTAGACCATTGAATTGATATAAAAGCACTGGATTGGTAGCAAACTTTATTTGTTATGTGATTATTATTCTTTTGTTGGCTTTAGGTAGTGTATTAATGACGCTTTAGTTATGAAAGATTGAAGTCGGGATGTGTTTTAACTGACAACCATTGGGTTTTTGTTTTATAAATTGAAAGATAAATGTCGAGATAAGGATGCTGATTTGACAGGTCCTCCCTGTGCCGAGCAATTGTAATGTACACTACCTTATACAATAAAGTTGTTATTCTCTCGTGTTATGTTGTGTTATGTTTCTAGTATGTGCTTATAACTCTGCAATAGTATTCCTTTGGTAGTTTTATAACAAACAGATCATACATTATATTTGAGGGTGCTTACGGTAGGAACCTAAATTAGAAAGGATTCTACAGAAAGAGTAATGTTCAGTTGGGACGTATAACTACACAAGGGTAGGGTAGGAATCGAGAAACTATATCAAATTAAGGTGACTCTATAAGCATTGATGATATGAAAAGAACGTTGATCCTTTTGTTAGAAAATCAATTGTGTTTCCAAGAAGGATAAGAAAATAAATCTTAAACTTCCCGTAAGTGATTTATCCTTTTCTTGATAATTAAATGATAATCTTCCACAAAACAAGAACAAATTTCCACACTCAGAGAAATATACACCTGTGAAAGGCCCAACCTTCTGTACATAAAGAGCACACCATTGGGGACAGCTTGGCATTTTGTAACCGAAGCCTCAACAACTGGGAAGCCCTTGGTATAGAGCAGGACAACAGAGGAAGAAACATAGCAAGTTACACAATGCATCCCTGATTGGACCTAGGGATCTTGGAACGCTTGGAATTATGCATTTAGATCCCTCCTTCACATAATACGTAAAGTCATGACCATCATTGACACTCTATTCTCACTGCCACTTACATTCCTTTTCACACCCTCTTGTATTGGCTTACGCATGGCTCCACCCCTCCATCGTTCTGCATGCAAATGATAATTCTCATTAGTGTCCAGATCCATTTACCAAGTAAATGGCAAACCAGGTGTGATGGGGTCAGACACAAGCTTGTCATCACCTCTAGTCAGATATACTGTTACCCATCCAATCCCCTTAAGCTTCTCACACATTCATGAGAACCCAATGCACTAACCCTACATAGACTGTATTAAGGAGGTAAAAATGGAAAGCTACATAGCATCCATGCCAAGCCTACACGTACAGGGCACAGAATTCTGCCATAGGGAGTGTCCATGGCATTCACGTGCAAGGCATAGCACTCCTAACTAGTAGAGTTAACCATGTATGTGACCAATAAGGAAAACACTCGTGGCTAATATTTTCCGTATGTTTTTTCCAACTAAAAATGAGCATTCGCCACAAATTCCTTTTTTTTTTTTTTTTTTTGGTTAGGATGGCACAAATCTGTGTAAAACCTATCAAAAAGTGAAAATTTGGGGAAATTGGAAAACATTTGTAATTTTTTCCTGAACTTATAAAATAAGAATTTGACACTAGAAAATATTTTTGTCAACTCTGAAAATAAAATATTTTTGTCAACTCTAAAAATGTATAATTTTTGACATTTTCCCAAGTGATCAATACAATCCATACATAACCAACAACTTCTTTCAATTCCATAACACTTCAAATTTCAAAATGCATCCTTTAAGGGGCCACTCTAAAGTAGGGACGTACATAATTTGAATTTGTACTGGGAATACCAATCACTCTAGTATCACACTAGGAAGGAGTACACATGCCAACATATGCATCAAATCAGAACCAATTATAACTAGAATGATGCAGATGTGTAGGCAGAAGAACTTAATTTATTTTTAGCCTTTAGAAAGATGCATAGAGATGATTATTACAGCAGGTGCTATGCCCCTAGCCTATGGCATGCATTGGGATGTGTGGTCAATCTATGATGTGCATAACCTCTAACTTAATCATTTGATAATCTCTAGGTTGAATATTAGTAGTAGTGACCTAACTGAATTATGGAATTCCTATAGCCTAATTATGATATATAAAGAAGGTAGTGTTAGAATATTAGTCATCGTATATTTCAAATGATATTCTTATTCTAAGGATTGTGGAGGTTCCCCCCCAAAGTGGCTCAATCCTATATTTCAGTATTTTGCTCTTCATTTCACTTATATTGCATGGATTTGCTCTCTTTTATTCTTCATTGCAAGTGATTGTTGTTATTCTAGTTATACAATATGTTATATTGTGATCTATTGTTGTGAATCTGTTTTTGTGATATATTAAATTCTTTACAAGTGGTATCAAAACTTTGTTTTGGGAAAAGTTTTGTGGCATATTAGGGCAGCAGAGACTAGCATTGTCTAGGTAAATCTATTCTTTTTTTCCAGCATTTTTTTTTTATTTACTAGATATAGTTTTGTTCAGATTGGAATCTATTGCACTCATTGTGGGTCTTGTGTGAGGGTCAAAATCGAAAACTTTGGATTTAAGGGAGGAATTTGGTGTTTTTGTTTGTGCTTGGCATTCCGGCAAACAAGTATGGAATCGGGCTTTCACACCCTTGGGCAATATAGCATTGGTTGGATTCGTCTGGACAAGCCAATCGCAACGATATAGGTCTCCAGCAACCCTAAGTTTTGTTGGATTCTCAGGTTTTTTCACCCTTGTGCAATACAACAGTCATTGGATTCGTCTTGAACAAGTGATTGCAACAATATAAGACTCTAGTAACCCTAATTTTGACTCTCGATCTAGCCACAACATGGTAGGTCTTACCTGCAACAAGGGCAAGAATACAATTACACGAAGGAAGTCTCCTTCCAAGGAGTATATAGAGTTAGATATAAACTTAGACCAGCCCAAGGAAGATTCTCTAACATGGGAACTAGTTGAAGAAAAAGTTCAAGCAATGAAGCGAAAGGATGAGAACCACATGCTCTCTACCTTGGCCACCAAGGCAAAACTAAAGGAGATGGCTACAAAAGAAGATATAGCTCACCTACAATTCAACATGGCAACCACATCTACAACTTTGAATCAGCTCGCATCATCTGTCATTGGTGGAATTTCAAAAGTCATTTCAACATGCCAAGACTTAGGATACAACTCCTAATGGATCGACAAATCTGCACATGACCAACCCTAATAGCACTCTTGTGGAATGACCACCAAATTCTACTATGGGATCGCGTCATTTTATGTTGAAGATGGGCATGCACAAATTTGATGGCAAGGACCCATTCAATTGGATGGTCCAAATGGGAAAAAAAAAATGATCTACATCAGATTCTGTGTGGGCAAAAGATTACAATGGCATCTTATATCTAGAACCAAATCAATTCATTTGGTATCATTGGCTTCTGATGAAAAGAAAAAGAAGAATGCCAGTCACATGGTCGGCTTTTACGGAAGAATTGTATGCACATTATGGTGGCAATTAAGTGCATAACTACTCCAGCAAATTGGCCAAGTTGCAACAAACACGTCAATCAAGGATTATATTCAGCAATTTCAAACCCTATGCTTAAGAGAGGAAAATGTTATGGAGGATAACTTGAATGACTTGTTTCTAGGTAGACTAAAGGTGCACATTCAACATGAGGTACACTTGTTTGATCCACTTACTTTATCTGATTCTATTACCATGGCACAAAGGGTAGAGAAAAAGGTTTTGGCCACTAGGGGACAAGTATTCACTAGTATCAGAGATCATAACACACACTCACACCATCCTTTCCTCAACCAACTAGATTAACGCTTGAGCAAATTGAATAAAAAATGGCAAAATGATTATGTTTTAACTGTGACAGCAAAGCACAGTGTGTCGAATAAAAACTATTCTACATTGAAGGTGCAAATGAAGAAGACGAAGTTGAGATTGAAAAGGAGCTTGAGGAAGCATCAAAAGATCCACATCCAACTATCTCTTACCATGTGATATCAGGTATTAGTACCCCACAAACCCTAAAGGTAGTGAGACTTCTGAAGAAACAAGGAGTGACAATGTTAATTAATTCATGAAGTACTCGTACTTTCATCAACAACAAGTTGGTTGCACATTTGAACTGCTTTATCTATCCAACTCTAGAATTTCAGGCCATGATTGATGATGGTGGTATAGTCAGTTGTTCAAGAAAATGCCATAGTAATAAACTCACCATGGGGAACTACCTTTTGACTAGCCCTTTGTTTTCCATTCTTGTGGGGTAAGCATATATAGTTTTGGGAGTCCTATGGCTCTCTACCTTAAGTACAATAGAGATGAACTTCTAGGACTTGTTCATGTGTTTTCGTTTGGAAGGTAAATCATTTGAATTGAGAGGGTTGTAGGGAAAGTCAGCATAGATGGTTAACTCTCATCAAATGCAAAAGCCGCTAAAAAAAATGTTTAGTTCGGTTTGTGGTATGATTATTTGAATTAGAAGCAAAACAATCACGTGTCAATACCGCTAGATCTTCGGGGTATTGTGGACAAGCATTCAGTAGTTTTTGGGGATATGCTAAATGGTTTGCCTCCCAAAAGAGATCATGATCATGCCATTCAACATGTACCATGGGGAGAGCCACCCAACGTCAGACCTTACAAGTACACGTGCAAAAGAGTGAGATTGAGAAGATGGTCCAAGAGATGTTGGAAGCAGGTATTATTCGCCATAGTCAAAGTGCATATTCTTCTCCACTAGTGATGGTGCATAAGAAGGATGACAATTGGCGCATGTGCTACAGAGAAAATAAATTCACATCAATGACAAGTTTCCTATGCATATAATTGATGATTTCCTAGATGAGTTAAATAATGTTTATTTTACAAAACTAGATCTAAGATTGGGGTGTCATCAAATCAAAATAAAAAAATGAGTATATTTCCAAGAAAGGTTTCAAAATACAAGGGCCATTATGAGTTTTTGGTTATGCCTTTTGATCTCACAAATGCTCCCACAATTTAGAGTTTAATGAATTCCATACTTGAACTATTTTTTTGAAAGTTTGTCTTGGTGTTCTTTTATCATATTGATATATAGAAAAACATGGGCGGACCGACTGCCCCATGTTGATCAAGTTTTTAAAAGTCTCAAGCAACATCAGCTTTATGCGAAGCCTTTTAAGTGTGCTTTTGGAGTCAAAGAGGTGGATTATTTGGGTCACATTGTCTCTCATGAAGGAGTCTAGGTGGATCCTCACAAGATCAAGACCATGGTGGAGTGGCAAGTAGTTAGAACCCTCAATAACCTACACGAATTCTTAGAAAATATTGGATACTATCACAAATTTGTCAAAAATTATGACAACATAGCAACACCAATTGAAATACTCCTTCCATTGGAAGGAGACAACAACCAAGGCATGGTATGGGTGCAGTCCTCATGGAAGATGGTAGGCCCAATGCATTTGAAAGTAGCCAACTCAAAGGTAAGATTTGGTTGAAGCCCATGGCTATTCTTCACACTGTCAAGCAATGAAGACCTTATCTAAAGAGAAGCCACTTTATGGTGAAGAGAGAACACGACAGTCTAGAATAGAGGCTATCATCAAAAGAACAACAAAAATGGGTCATGAAGGTGTTGGGCATGACTTTGAAGTCATCTACAAAAAAGGGAAGGAGAATGTAGTGGCAAATGCACTCTCAATGAAGCATGAAAACACAAAAGCAGTGTTGCATGCAATGTCCATATTGCAGGGAAATTGGGTGGATGAGACAAGATCCAAAAGGCAGCAAGACATGGATACATGGAATCTCATTCAACAACTTCACCAAGATCCAAGCACTTCAAATAAATTTGTGTGGAAAGGGGACTCCCTATGGGACAAAGATAGGCTATACCTATGCAAAAACTCAAGCCTTAGGCATAAGGTTTTTGAGGAGCTTCATGCTTCTCTGGTTGCTAGACATTCAGAGTTCCTGAAGACTTATCATAGAATCAGGCAAGATTTGTTTTTGAGATGGGCTCAAAGGTAATGTACAAAAATTTGCGGTCGAATGTTTGGTGTTTCAATAAAACCAAGGTGAGACAATTAAGATTATGGGTCTTTTGAAGCCTTTATCTATCCCTAGCCATTGATGGGAGAAGGTCTCCATGGATTTCATTAAAGGATTGCCAAAGTCAAAAAGGAAAAATGTCATCATGGTAATCATAGTAGACTCGCAAAATATGCACATTTTTGTGCCTATCACATCCTTTTGTAACAAGCACAGTGATAACAACATTTATGGAGACAATTTTGAAGTTACATGGCACCCCAAAGATTATAGTAAGTGATTGTGACCCCATAGTTACTAGTTTTTTTTTTTACTGATTTATTCGCTTGTTTAGGAACTCAACTGGCTCATAGCTCTTCATATCATCCACAACCTAAAGGCAAACAAAGGTGATCAAGAAGTGCTTGGAAGGTTATCTTCATTGTTTTACTTATGATAAGCACACACAATGGGTTACTTGGCTGCTCTTGCTTCTTCCAAAATGTCTCCATTTATGGTATTGTATAGTTACCATCCACAATCCACCAACTCACCCTTGAAAGTGAAACCAAGAGTTCGAACAATTGAAGGGCACATGCAACACCAAAAAGTGGTACTCTCTAGTCTCAAGGAGAACTTAGCCATGGCACAAAACTAAATGAAACAACAAGCTGATCAGCACAAGGCTGAAAGACATTTTTAAGCAGGAGACCAGTTTTCTCTGAGATTGCGGCCATATTAAAAAAATGTCTCTAGAGCAGCCAAAAAAAGGATAACAAATTGTCACTAAGGTGTTATGGTCCTTAACGGATCTTGCAGAAAATTGGAAGCATGTCATACAAATTAAAGTTACCTCAATCCAAAAAAAACATCTCATCTTTCATGTTTCATATTTGAAAAAAGTCATTGGTCAGAAATTCCAGCCCAAATAGAGTTACCAGATCTTGATGAAGAGGGAAGAATCAATTTGGAACTTGAAGCGGTTCTCCAGACACGCACAGAAAGGCTGCAAACGAGGGTGCTCAGAGGGTAGCTTATCCAATGGAAGAACCTACCTAGAATAGATGCCACATGGGAAGGTGAAGCTTTCATACAAAAGCATCCACATATGGTCAATATTGAGGGCAACGATTGTATTAAGGGGAAGCATGTTACACCCTTAACCTATGGCATGTATTGGGATATGTGTGGTCGACCTATGAGGTGATTCACTTTTGATTTGATCATTTGATAATCTCAAGGTTGCATATTGGTAGGAGTAATGAACCCAATTCCATTATAGAGTTCCCATAGCCTAATTGTGGTATATATAAGAGGTAGTGTGAGGATATTATTCAACATTTATTCCGAATTCCATTTTTATTGTAAGGATTGTGGAGGGTGCCCCCTCGAAGTGACTCAGCCCATGGAACTACTCTTTTCTGCTCTTAATTGCAAGTGACTGTTGTTATTCTGTCTATGCTATCTGTTATGTTGTGATTTATTGCTGTGAATCTGCTTTTGTGATATAGAAAGCTCATTACAGCAGGAAGCACTTCCATAACATCTGAAAGTATGCGCATAGCAAGAAGCAATAATTCTTGCTGAATCTGACTGACACTAGAACTGATTCCAGGATAAGCTTTTAACTGAATCTGGCTGAAAAATCTATTTGGACAGCCATTATGTTGAAACCTTGCAGGGTATTGAACCCCTAAAAAACCTATCAAAAATCTTGGCACAGATACCCCTTTAATCAGGCTGAAAATCTTAAGTAAAACACCAGAAAACTAGCTTGAAATGGGTATATATAAATAGTATACGCCAATTACCAAAAGCCACCTTAACATTTAAATGAGTACTTTCACAATACTACCCACCTTTGAAGAGGTAGAAACCTGTTATAAACCCAAATTAAGCTTTAAAGGTTAAATGGTCATTGAGCAACAATGATGTTGTCTTAGGAGAAAGAACCATGTCTGCTATTGGTTAACCCTGTTCTGTTGGGTATCATTCGACTAAAGGTGTGCTTAACTTATTCAGCAACTAAGTAGTAGTAAAGGAGATTCCTTTCAAATGGTTGAGGGATCAGTTCGTACATATAATTCATGGCATAAACTCATTTAAGGGTTCATTTGAACTCATCATGCATTAGACTTTTTAGCAGAAATAGTCTCCTTATTTGGAGAATTCCCTTCTCAAGTGGGTTAAACTTACTTTGTTATCAACCATCCCTATATTGACAGAAGCATCCCGTCTGTTCCTTACCTGTGCATTATGGAATTATCTTTTGTTAAAGCTACTCCTGTTCCACTATTGCAAGTTTAAACCCGCACTAGGGTAATTACAATGGAGACCTCAAAACCATTATTCGTTATTTTGAACATACCAGCATGGCAGCATGTCCTCCAATTTAAGCCACATCGTAATCAGATTTTCAAGTATTCACAACAATACCACAAAACCTAAAACAAAATCTATAGATTTTAGTTTCTATTGATCGAGATTACTGGATAAAAATCAACAAGCAATCACCTCCTGTTTAACAATTTCAGAATTTCCAAGATCTACCGCACGTGCATCCAGAACTTTGTCTGTAAGAGCAACAAGAAATCGAGAGTACATTGGCGCAGTAATATACCTGCAAATATTGTTTAGTACTGTATTCAGTATAATACACAAGATTCACTGTAATATGCATATCAGAACTCTGCCAGCATATTTTGGAACTTTTCACAACTAGAGCATAACCAAGACATTTAACCAGTATGTGTGTCTTACATAAAACCATATAAAATTAGAAAATATAAAAAAAATTATAATTTCATAAGCCTTGTTAATCAATACTGACTATTATGTCCTGAGGATATATCAACCAAAACACGAAGTTCCATCTAAATTTTTCAAATAATGTTTCTAAGAGTGTAAACACAGTTTTCATAAGTCAATCTGAAAATTTACAATAACACTAACTAAAATATCCTATTATGGATAAAGCTTTAGTAGGAAGACCCAATATTTTTATGTGGACACAAGTAAAGCATAAAACTACTATCAATATTGGGTCGAAATCTGTACCCAGGCAGTATTCTGAATCCTGAAGTGGAATAAGATGAGTGTCAAAAACGTTTTTTTCTATATTCCAGTTCAGTAAAAGTTGCCTCGAGTTAACAAGGTTTTACACACTGGTTTTCTCATACATCTGAGTTGCATAAGAATTTTATATATTTTTTGGACTGAAAAAGTTAAAACTAATTTTAATTACGATGCAAATATTGTGTGAGGCATCAATATTGACTATACCTAATCTGTGAAAATATTTTTTTCTACACAAACATGTGATTCAGATAATTGATTTAAAATGGTGAAGTGATTATGCACAGTAAGTGGTAAAAGGTTACAAATAAATATCTCATCAATGACTAGGAATTGAATGAATTGACTGCTTAAAAAACTTTCTTTTCTTTTCTGGATAAACTGGAAATATATACTTGGTAAAAAACATTGTGGTAATGCTACATCACAAATGCCTCTAGTAGAGGAGATAAAGACAGCACAAGAAGTTCTGATCCTGCCATGAGATTTAAAAACATTTACAATTCATGTGATCCCTTTCACCATTGTAGAATTAACAGTGATACTGACATTTTTATATGCTGCACTGCAGAACCACCAAATGCATAAAAAATAGAGCTAGGGGAGCTCCACAATGAATGTGTAAGCAAGACTAGTTTCTGAAAGAATGAAGAGAAACTGGAAGGCACACTATCAACTCCGTGTGAATCCTTCATTTATTAATACCAAACAAGTTACACATAGTTGAGGTGGTGACAGCTACATTAGTTAGACATTAACTACTACAAAATTAGTTAAGTCTCACTAACATATTAAAACAATATATTTAATACCCACAATTAATGACTAAACCAGAAACAACACCAAGTTTGTCCTGAAATTTTACAAATAGAATAGGGCCAAGAGGTTTAGTCATTAGATCTGCAGTCTGCTCTATAAAAGAATGGGTGAAGAGAAATATCACTTGAATCAACCAACTGTCGAATATAGTGATGATAAATCTCAATATGTTTGGTGCATGCATGAAAGACAAGATTCTTCACTAACTTCAATGCAACTTGATTATCACAAAAAAGTGTATAAGGTGTAGATCGAGAAAGTTGCAAATCAGCTAAAATCCGACATAGCCAAACTACTTCACAACTAGCACTGCCTGCTGCCTTGTATTTTGCTTCGATGGAAGAGATAGCTACAGTATTATCCATTCAGGGAAGCACTTTTGGCATCCATCTAAAACACTTTCCATCCAAACTAAGCTGCAATAGAGAGAAGCAACCGAACTGTGACTATTTTTGTAGTAGGTGCAAAAGTCTCCTCATGGTCTATTCCCTCCTGTTGGGAAAAACCTTTCACAAAAAGACAAGGCTTGTACTTATCTAAAGTACCATCAGCCTTGCACTTTACTTTGTACACCCATTCAAAGTCAAACAGTTGTTTAGCTGGAGGTAACTCCATCAATTTCCAAGTATGGTTCTTCATCAAGGCGTCATATTCAAATTGCATGGCATTCTTGCATTCAGATTTGCCTTGTCCTTCAAAATATTTTTGTAGTTCTGATATCATAAAAAGATCATAAGCAAGAGCAAAATGAATATGCTCCTCAATAGAATCCACAACTTTCTTGCCTATCCTCCAAGGCCATGCATTTGATTCATGAATCTCATCCAAGCACACACCTTGTAGAGTGAAGTAAAACCACTTAGGCCTCCAATGTACTGAAGAATCCTATACTGGGTGACTATCAGCTGAGAGTAAGCAACATAGGTTGGTGTCACTGATATACTAGTGGAGTATGTGATATATAAGCCATGGGTTGCTGCACTGGAATCTGTGATGGAGCATATGAAGATTTTGATTCCTAATGTTTCAAAGGAATGATAGCACTAGATTCAAGTACCTCAAGTATCTCAGAGATTGTTTGTTGGTTCCAAACAAAGAAGGATTTTGACTCCTTTACATCAACATCTCAATAACAATGATTTTTTTCGTGAAAACATTAACAAGTCTATAAGCCTTAGACTAGTCACTATAGCCAACAAAAAATATCAAGCACTCTTTGAATCTACTTTACTTTCTATCAAGAACTAAATTATATGCAGCAAAACCAAAAACACGAAAATGTATTACCTCGGGTTTGATTCCAGACCATGCTTCCTTAGGTGTGACAGCCTGCAAATCTTTGTTTGGACTTCTATTTAGAATTTATACTGTCATGTTTACTGCTGCTCCTCGGTATTTGTATGGCATGCCCCTATTGTGCATCATGGACCGAGCCATTTCCATGATCATGCGATTGCGCCTTTCAACCACCCCATTCTGTTGTGGAGTGTATGGGGCTATCAACTGTAAATAAATCCCTTGTTGCAGTAGTTCTAAAACTACTTGGAAGTAAATTCACTCCCATTGTCAGATCTAAGAGTCTTGATCCACCAATTTGTTTCGTTTTTCACCAGTGCTTTGAACTTCACAATTTTAGAAAAATAGTCAAACTTCTTTTTCAAGAAGTAGACCCACATCTTCTTGTTGAAGTCATCCACCAACAATAGAAAATAGCTCACTCTAAGGACTATAGATGAATTCCAAGATGAATCGCAAAGATCAACATGAACAAGATCTAAGAGCCCTTTTTTTTGCCAATGGATTTTGCTTATGTTTGCCAGCCAAACATCATACACGTATATCATATTTTTCTTAAATAGAAGGCAAACCAAGAACCATATTTGTTCTTCTAAGTTTGGCTAAATATTGAACGTTGAGATGTCCAAATCTCTCATGCCACACAATACTGGTATTATTCTCCACAATTAATGCATGCAAATTGACTGTGGCAAGATCAACAAGCCAATACATGCATTTTGCCCAATGCCTAGAGCTATTACTCTATCAAAAAAATTTATCAGAGGCTACATTTCTTTCCAGAGAAATTGACTGAAATGTAAGGATTCTTAGTTAACTAACTAATAAATAGGAGATTTTTATTCATTTTAGGGACATACCTAACATTCTTTACTATGAATATTGCAGCATTATTCAATACAATGCGTATATCTCCTATTCCTTCCACAACATGTGATCTTCCATCACCTAATGAAACTAAATCAGAAAAACAGGTTTTGTTTTAAAATTAACACACTAGTCCTTGCGACATGTGAAATATTTGGTTGCACCGGAATCAAAGAACTAGAAAGTGGTAGTACTTTCATTTGAGCATGATGCCATGATAGCATATTCTTCTTCAAACTTAGCTTCAACTACTACCACATTTGCTTGCCCTTTTGACTTTTTGTTATGTGAAAGGTCATATTGTCGTTTTCGGCAATCTCTCTTGACATGCCCAACTTTATGACAGTAATAACATTTCACCTTAGCTTTGGAAGTAGATGTAAATGCTTCTATATTTCTTTTCCACTTTCCCTTCGATTGAGCAGCAAGTACACTTACTAGACTCACTGAATTGTGTTTGTGTGCATTCTATTTGCAACAAATAAGTACTAGCCTAATCAAATGTTAAGGTCTTACTTTATGTCATCAGATGTAGAGCCTCCACGAAATATTCATAGGAAGATGTCAAACTGTTTAGAACCAGTGCCACCACATCATCGCCATCCACCTTTTTGTTGATGGATGATGGTCTCAGAGATCTTTCATCTGAAGCAAGTGTTTTAACAAAGACCCGCCCTCATTAATCTTGTAGAGAAAAGCATATTTTTTAGATACAAGACTTGGATCTTCTCTGAAGCTTGATATTTGTTCTTCAGATTGGTCCATAGCGCACTTGCGAGAGTGGCATTCTGGACTTTAAAAATCATGTCATCCGACACAGAGAGTTTTAATAACAAGGCCTCCTTATGACGTTTGTTGTAATCAACAAAGTTTGTGGCTGGTCTTGCTTCTGTGTTAAGAATGATTTTGTCACAATCACGATATTCCACGATTGTCAAAATCTTAGGACTCCAAACATTGTACTTTTGGCCAGTTAATTTTTGTGCTTGTGGCAAAACCAATTTTTGAATGTTGGCCATTTTATACATCACATTTTGACTGTCAATAGAAAAAGTACAATACAGGGCTGACCCAGTAATCAATACAACAATGCAATAGAAAAATGCCTTTTTCTGATGTGTGACTCAAAAATCAATTTACCAAGAAAAAAATACAATTTTATGATGCTTTTCTAACCAAAAAATAAATGCAACTAAAAAAAGTACTGTTTTTGAGAAAATTAAAGGTTTTGGGAAAAGTACAGGATTTGAGAAAAGTACACATTCTGAAATTACAATCTGAATTTAACTCTAAAATTCTGAAATGCAGTCTGAAATTTTTGGCAAGTATTCTGAATTTCAGAAGATGTTGAGAATACAGAAATTTCTGAAAACATAGATTACTTACATGCCCTGGTTGTCGGTAGATAGAAAAGCTTATGTGCCTATGCACCTTAGATGACTGTTTTGTTCGTTGTTGTTTTGTTTGTGGTGTGCATTGTATCTTTGTGTTCTCACTACAAGCAATGACTTCATTGCAGGTTTGTTGTGGTGTTATCAGGGTTTGCTATTCACGTCACGTTTCTAATGTTGTTTGCATCTGCAATGGTTGTTCGCATCACGTTTCTTCATTGTATCTGCTCGACCAGATCGCGTTTGGATCTTCTCCTCGTCGTCATGTGGATCAGACAATTTTATCTCCATGGGACTGCACCTACATGGGTCCTTTGCATTTTCACATGACTCCTCTATGCCATGCGATTCTCCTATGCATTATTGTTGTTGTGCCCACAACACAATCATTTTGTCTGCCCTAAGCGACTTCCTTCATATGATCACGTCTACTACGACCTGTTCTCTTTCACCTCTGCAGGTTGTACCCAACTAGGGTTTCCTCAAACTCTGCACGATGTTTTGTTCGTACCCTCTCTTAGGGCTTCCTCAAAATGGCTTTGATACCAATGTAAGCAAGTCTAATTGCTGAAAGAATGAAGAGAAACTGGAAGGCAGACTATCAACTCCATGTGCATCCTTCATTGAATAATGCCAAACAAGATACAAACAATTGAGGTGGTTGGTGGTGGACAATTACATTAGTTGGACATTAACAAAATAGAAGATTAGTTAAGTCTCATTAACATAATAAAGCAATATCTTTAATATAATGGTTCATAGGGCACTTGCTAAAGCTTTTGCAAAAGATGTAGCAAGTTAAGAGGTTGAAATTGTAGGGGAAACTCTATGGTTAAGGGCATGCGAGCTGAAATAGTATTGAATGGGTGACCTCCAAGGAAGTTCTAGAGTTTCACCCCTAAGAGCATCACTTAGATGCAATGAGTACCAAATGGACAATTCAAGGTCATGAAAGATGGTTCTCGTACAAGATGGCTCGTGAAGATTGCCTCAATATTAACACACAGTTGATTCCCAAAATAATGGTAACACATAATGATGCATTGTAGAAACAACCAAAATGCTTATTTTAGTGCCTAAATGCTCAATCTCCCTGACTTGCTCATACTCTACTTGAATGTTTGGTATGTCTTCCAAAACTGCCGCATGATTGTACTATGCCACAATAATCCGGATTGGTTGGAAATCTTGTGGACAACACACTAAATTGCAAAAACTTAATGTGTTATAATAGCAATGACCGAAAACAATGGAAAATGAATCCAATAAACATGAATGATATATACTACTATGTAAATGAAATCACTATTGAAAATGAGACTTCTTTAAAAAAAGGTAGAAAACTCTACAAAGAGATGTTTTGCTATATGTTCTGTCAAAATTTGATGTCTCCATGTAAAAATCTTCATGTCGATTTCAATAACTTGTTTGTCTTTTGATATGCCTGGAGTTTGTGTTTGTACTTATTTGTGGCAAGGTCCCTAGTATTTTCTTGTAAATGAGTGAAATTTTTCCTAGGTATTCTTTTATTGGGTTTTTGGGGATTCTGTGATTCTCAAGCACTTCCCTCTTGAACATCCAACCCCAAATCTTCCATTGTCATTCAAAGCCTTTCATCAATATTGCCAACATCAAAAGTTGTCATACATATCAGGTCTCGGTATTCACCATGGACTGCTCTTATGGCCATGTCCTCCCGAAATCTCCAACTTTGAAGCACAACATTTCTCAAATTCATTTGTGTTGGTGTTATCGGACTCCTTTGGACTTCATGGATGTCCCCCAATGCCACAAATCTCATAAGGGCTCATCCACAATAGTGAATCGACTAAGTCCTAACTTCTCATCGAGTAGGTTGGACATGTACTGTCTTCATGGTAGTACATTAAGACCCTTCTCTTTCAACAACCCTAATTCAATCCTCCCAAATCAACTAAGTCTTGTCTCATCACCAAAGTTTTAATACAATCATGGCTACTTTGGCAATGTGCTAAGTTGCCAAGAAATCGAAACGGATCCAAAACGTGAAAACACCCATTTTTTCCAAGAACCCATGCAAACAAAATAGCATGGAAATGTCCAGACAATAAATTATTACAAAATATAAATATATATATTAAAAATTCATAATACTCATTTTTTGCTATAAAAGATAAAACACTTAAAAAAATAGTATTCATGAAAATTCAAAACATTTTACATGCTTCAAATTAAGTTTTTTAGGTTAATTTATTAATTCTGGGATCTTTTTGAATTTTAAAAACGTTTTTTTTTTTTTTAAATTGGTCTCGAAAACGCCCAAGTACTTGCTAGAAACGACGCAATCATTTCTAGGCACCATTTTTAAGGTGTTTCCAAGGCGTTTTGGTTTATCATTCTACTCCAGAAATGGTTCCCCTCAAAAACGCCTCATGTTTCTACCGTTTCCTACCTCTTATGTGATGTGGCTTGACCATTCATACCCACTTCCTCCGATCAATTGTAAAAGGCGCACTATTCAACAACATTTAATGTTTCACGAAAAGTGTTTATGACGACTCCCTCCTACATTTCAAATATATATATATATATATATATATATATATATATAATGGTTCCCCTCAGAAATGCCTCATGTTTCTACCGCTTCCTACCTCTTATGTGATGTGTCTTGGCCATCCATTGTACAAGGCACGCTATTCAACAACATTTAATGCTTCACCAAAAGCATTTATGACAGCTCCCTCCTACACACACACACATATATATGTGTGTGTGTGTGTGTGTAGGAGGGAGCTGTCATAAATGCTTTTGGTGAAGCATTAAATGTTGTTGAATAGCGTGCCATATATATGTATATGTATATATATATATATATATATATATATATATATGTATATGTATATATATATATGTATATGTATATATATATATATATATATATATATATATATATATATATGTAGGAGGGAGCTGTCATAAATGTTTTTGGTGAAGCATTAAATGTTGTTGAATAGCGTGCCTTGTACAATTGATCGGAGGAAGTGGGTATATATATATATATATATATATATATATATTTGATGCCTTGTCATTTTCATTGTTTTCAAACACTCGCTCCTTTGTGCCCTCTCTCTGTTGTTGATGATCTTGTATTGTTAACCTTGTGTTTATTGTCATTCATTTTCTCCTCACAGCACGCCCGCTATTGCCCTTTTCCTACTTCTCTACATGATTGCATGCAACCCATGAGGTTCAAATGCCAGGTTTACAATAAAAATAGGTCCATTACTTCTGAGGTTGAAGAAATTACAGACACAATCGTGGGACATGTATACTTGAAGGAGTTGGATTAAATGAGCAGGATCCAAGTAATTCCTATTCACAGTTGCTAAATTCCACCTTGGTCGAGGTTGTCAGCTTCTACGTTGTACAAAGTTCAAAGCTGGTTCTTACAGCTGCTAAGCATTATGATCCACAGACAAGAAAAATCATATCCAAGACAGGGAGGTCTACATGGAGTTGGATAAAGATTCTTTAGAATTGTGGCTAAAATTTCATCCAATAGACCAAGTTGCAAAACAATCCCTTAAAGATACACAAAAGATTTGGGATGAAGATCCCAATACTTGATTGAATTATATCAATCTAAACTGGTTGAAGGAAAAAAGGACGATAAAAAGGTTGTCAAAGAAACTTGTCAGGTCTGATTTTTAAGAAGTTGTCTCTGACATGATTACATTACTGAACAAGATTGCAAGGTACCTTGATGCCAAAACTTTTCATCCCTGGATATATAGCTACATCTCCATTATCCTTGATGGTAGTCAAATAATAGACTGGGCTGGGATAATTAAAGAATGTCTGCATGAGCAACTGATAAATGTAAGAGAGACAAATAGGTTCTACATGACTTTTTATCGCATCTACTCATTGGCCAAGAAAATTGCCCTGGCAGGTCTAAAAACAAAGGGACATTTGTTTGATGGGAAGGCAGTCTATGACCATTTTCATAAATTGCAGAATAAGGATTTCAAAAGAAGCATGAAAATCAGGTTATTGATGCCTTCATATTCAAGGTTGTTCGAGGGTTAGAAAATGATTGCAGTGTTCGCATTTCTATTTAAGTCATTGACAAATGGGCAGATTCATTTATACGATTCCCAACTTTCACTTATATTCACATTTGTGGATTTGATGGTTGGCCCAACATGCTGCCCAAGTATGCCAATAACATCTTATTTCTCACAAAATATGTTAGGCAACTTGTCAAATTGCACCAAATTATCTCTAACAAACACAAGGGGGGCATTTCCCCATAAAATTTTCGTTTTATTTTCGCAAAGATATTGCTGGTGCTAAGAATCTTTGTGGAAATTACTGACAAAAATTTAATGTTGTATGAGACCCAATCTTCATATGATAGTTGAGGCAAAATGGAAACAATTCTTGGAAAACCCTATGCCTATGTCCCCTGTCTTGAAGACTAGTAAACCAAATGTGATGATGTAGTTGAAGTTAAATGAAGGGAAATGAATCAGATGACTCTCGAAGAAATAAGGATGTATGATGTATTCAGAGTGTGTGTTGAGTTGGTTGATGAGGAGGAGGAGCCTATAGAATCTCACACCTCCTTGAGGGAGCTTTTTCATATTCAACCTCTGTCTAAAAAGGATTACTCATATGGTGATTTGACATCCATCGAAGAGAGAAGCAAACCAGCTCTAAATAGGACTAAAAATGGTTGGGAAAAAAGATTAAAGAACATGGCAAAAGACGGCTTTTGGTTCTTTAGGACCCAAAGCCATAATCAATCCTAAGGACAAGCCAATGGAAGCCAAACCGTACAAAACAGGTCTTCATCACAAAATGCAACTCATTCTAATGCACTCAGAGGATCTAGAAGTGATGATGGAGATAGTAACAGGAAAAGAAAATACATTGGCTCAATGTGTAGTAATGAGACATGAAAAAGGATCAAGGTCATCCCACCTAAGGATCCCAATAGAGAAAAGCCAATGAAAGTTACTCCTCCATTGTCTCCTAGTGCTTTTGATATTTGTAATTTCATCTCTGATAATGCTATGCATAATCTGCTTAATAAAGCTGCATTGACTAGTACTCAGAAGAAGACTACTCAGGTCCCACACCTTTTGAAAAATGCAGTCTCTAATGCAAATTAATTTCCTTTGCCAAATGTTAATTATGCTTCTTAGCCTCCACTTCCTAATAACAATGCCCAATTTCCCCCAAATGTCAATATTCCTCAAGGTCAAATTTTGTATGTTGTTCCCTCCATCCTTGTTTCCCAAGTGGAAGACAAATCTGAAAATACCCTTGTTAACAGCTCAGTGTAGACGAAAGGGCCTACATGGCTTAAACAACACATCAAGAAGGAAAACAAGTGTCGGGAAGGTTGTGGTTCCAAATATTGAGGGTGTTTCCACCTATATGAAGATGAAGACCCCTCGAAGTGCAAAGCTATAAGCCACTGCAGAATAGATGATTTGAGGCAAACTCATGTTGAGATAGCCACCCCAATTGTTGCCAAAAATATGTCGGGCATGGATGTTGCTGATTATAGTGTTCAAGATATTGTCATTCCCAAACCTAACAAGTTTGGGGTTATGAGTCACCTTACATTTGCTCACCAAAACACCATGAGGCAGATCGAAAAAAATGGAGTTTCCAAATCAAATTTGAAGGAGAAAGTTGTTGGCCAAAGTCAGTACATTGACTATCTGTTGTCTCCAGTTTCTTCTTAGGAGGTTAATCCTCTTGATCTCTCCAATATTTTCATTGACAAGGAACAATACCACAAATGGGAGAGATTGGACAATTCAGATGCAAAGCAAAGGAGCTAGTTGAAAAGGTGTCTATTAATGGACTAATGCTTTTGAATAAATTGTAAAATATTGAAATAAACACCAGTCTTGTTACCGAAAAATGAAGGAATCCTCTATAAGCATGTGTGTTGACAAGGAGATGTGTGAGAGTCTACATCCTAATGTCATTTCTATGTCCAAGGTCGCTCCCAAACAACTCATGGCAAGAAAAAATTGCCTAATGAATGGAGATATAAGATTGAATTAAGAATTGATGAGTTCAAATTGTTGTTGTTGATATTGAGAAAGGCATAAATGAATCTTTGGGTCTAGTTTCAAATTGAATGATTCCACAATGAAGATAGAATCCCCTCTCTTCAATGGAGATATGACATTTGTGAAATTTACGAAGGATGGCTTTTGAAAACATGTTTAAGACCAACTAGGCCGAGTTCCTGACTTAAACCATGATGCAATGATCAAATCGTCAAGGACCCCTGATTTAATCAATGAAATCATTGTGATTTGCAATAAAGCCATATTATGCAAAGGAGAGCTCTCAACTGAGTTGCATCAATGGGAAACAAGGCTTGATGCCATTGTTCTTCCTAACTATGATAAGGTTCAAAATGTTGTTGAGCAATTAAGAAGCTATTGGTTGAAGGTAAATCCTTTGTTTCCACAGGTTGTTGGCAAGGATCGTGATGGTGTGAGCGGGTCCCAAAGATGCAAAGTAGAGAATCCTAAGTCACAGTCAATTTCCTTTTCCTAGTGCCATGTCATCTTTTGGTCCCCACTTGGGCGAAATTTGAAAATTTAAGTTTAATTTGTAATGTTTAATATTTGGAAAATTGGAGGTAGTTATATAACTACCTTTTTGAGCCTTGTCTTATGAGATAATATATATGGATGCTTATGAGAATGATGAAGGGCATTTTTCATCCTCAAGCAAATTACGATTCAATATGCATGGGAAGAAACTCTCTCTTTGAAGAAGAAATTTAATGAATGATGAACTTTGAGTCTATGTCAATTTCCAATAAACCTTCACTCTCTTTATCTGAATGTTTATCAATTTTCATCTTTATCACATGCATATGAATTCATCTTTGTATTGGTGAATGGCCTTAAATATAGATTTCCATGTATTAGTTTATGCAATTCATATCAAGCTCCTTGTTTACTTAATTAATCATGGATCCATATTCTTTTTTCGTTTATTTTTTTCACATTTTTCCAAATACTGAAAACCCCAAATTGATTCCTATAAATATTCATGTATATATTGTTCCTTCTTTTTATAAATATTTGGAATAAAGGAAACCTCCCCTTAGAATAGAGGATTATGGATGCATATTCTTTTTTCGTTTATTTTTTTCACATTTTTCCAAATACTGAAAACCCCAAATTGCTTCCTATAAATATTCATGTATATATTGTTCCTTCTTTTTATAAATATTTGGAATAAAGGAAACCTCCCCTTAGAATAGAGGATTATGGATGCATAATCTTTGCTCTTTAGTTTTTATTTTCACGTTTTTTCAAATATTGAAAACCCTAAAATGATTTGTAAATATACGTGTATATGTTGTTTTTTATTTATGTAAATATTTGGAATAAAAGGAACCTCCCCTTAGAATAAAGAAGTGACTTTGTCCCACATGTTGTTGCAAATTATCTCTATTTTGTCCTCTGACAAAATAATTTGCCAACACTATGAAACTACTTTTCCCCCTTTTGGGTAAAGCACCTCATTATATACAAACCAGGTGCATCACGGAATGAAGAGACTCAAAGGGGAAGATGAAGTGTTTTGCCTTGGGAATTCAAGAAATCATACAATATGCATGGATAACTACAAACTAGTTTGGCAGATAAGGATAACAGAATTTGGCATTTATACCCAAATTGGGGTCAAAATCGTATTTTACAGTTTTCGAGCATTCCAGAGTGGTTTAATGTGGTCAAACTTTGTAAACCAAAGTTCTATAACCTATCATCATGTTCTACACACTCTAAATGAGCACATTAAATGGTTCCGAATTTCGATCAGCAGTGAAGGAGTAATTCCTCCAACAAGGTAACCTATTATTTTTCAGTAATCTTGTCCCAAACTCCCCCATATATCAATCGCCCCTCCTTGAGAAACAATGGCTTCCGTTGTGTCAAGTTCTCGAACCAAAAGTGGGGATTTCCTCTCTATCTAATGCCTAGTGACCCACTTTACCTAGTATACAAGTTGACCTACTTTCGCAACATGATAGAGTGGTATTATCTAGTTCTAGGTGCCCTTCATCTCTGTGTCAACTATTCGATTTACTATTACTAGAGTAGTGCAGTCAAGGTTCAACTCCGGAAGTTGAGTTGTTTTGTTGCATTTGATGCATCCAATATTGGTGAGAAATATAGCCAATGGAGCTCGATATTAATGATGGGTTGCATTTTTGAGCTACAATGGAAAATTGAGCTAGAAGGCATTCTCCCCTAGTTGCTTAGTGATCGTGTGTAGCCTATATCTAAGGGCTTTGAGTTTCTTGTTTGGACCTTTTAGTCTTTCTTGCAAATGCAACCACACCTTGTTGTCAACTTGATACAAATCAAGAACCTTGTGTTGGCCATGACAATGCTTGTACTAGGCAACGATCTTGTGTAGAATATCGCGTACCTGTTGTTGAATGCGTCAATGTATTTTTAGAATTTTTCTTATTTTGTCTGATTCTTTTTGCACATGGGGAGTCTTTTGCAGAGGCCAAAGATAAGGCTACATTGAGTGCCATTGGTTGGAACACAAGACATAATTGAAAGGGGCTGTATCTAATCGAGCTATGGAGGCAACGATTGTAGTTGTGTGTAAGGAAAACTCTCGTCCCATGTTCGTGGATGTTAAAATGGTACATCTTGACAAGGTTTACATCCATATGGTTGACTAGCTCTGTCTATCCATGTTTTTGTTGATATAAGGCAGTCAACTTGGTAAGTTTGGTATCGATCATGGAACAAAGAGTGGCCTAGAAGATACACAAAAACTTGCTCTATATCTAACACAATTGTCTATGAAAATCCAACATGAACCCACATGTTCTCAAAGAAGAGCTTGGCAATGCCTTCTATTGGGATGCCCTTCTTGCAAGGTGTCAAAATTGCTATCTCAGAGAACCTTATCAACCTTCACATAGACGCAATCATGACCATTGTTTATTGTAGACAGTACTGACATGAACTCCATTGAGGCTAACCCTGTCAAGTATTGGCAGTAGGGTGTACATTCCATGCTTCTTGCTTGTAGATTTGAAAATGGGCACACAGTAAGAGCTACCTTTGTTGTTTCATAGAGTTAATCTCCTTCAGTGATGATGACACCATCGGACCTTGACTTATCGACACCATGTCACTCACACATGTAGGGCTACTATGAAGAACATCACAAACTTTTAAGGGTGCCACATCACAAAGCGCTCCATCCCAAAACAACTCAATAATGTATGGGAGAATACAATGTTGAGTGGAACATGTCCCTACCCTAAATCAACTAGCTAACTTCGTATGGTTAATATGAGGTTTTGTTAGCAGATTCGTCTGCCTAACAATGCCTAGCAAAATCAGATTATTTTGACTCTTACTATGCAAAATGAGGTATATAGTCATCCCCTTCACCCACATCTATGAGTGGTAGAGGTGTTTTGCCTCTTTGTCTAAGCACGAAACTTGTGTAATGGCGATGGGTGGTAAAGGATCTGCCTCCACAATTTGCTTTCCTTTATCCAACAATGCACGTTAGGTGCAACACTCCTCATTTGAGTGCCAACTACTTTTGTAAACGGTCATGTCTTTCTTGGGTTGTGACTTGTTCCCAGAAGTAATTTCTTTCTCGCTTTGACATTTGAAATTTTCTTCAATCTTGATCGCATACATGTAGTTTCTCTCAATGTCTTGATATTCAATTTTCCATTTCTTCTCATATGTAGAACTGAAACCACTACAATATTTAAGAATTGTCTCTCACTATCACATATATCAACCCTTTCCAACAAGGCAAAGAATGCATTGGTATAATCTTTCACCATTTCCCCTCATCCCTAGCGCAATTGTTGCAATTTTTTGAATCGGTCATCATAGTTCTTCTCAAGGTAGTATTCATCCCTAATGGCCTATGCAAAATCTTCCCAAGTTTTGACTAGAACATCCTTTTGGTCAAAGGGTTAACTTGTCCTCCTCTTCCTCCTTTAGGTTGTTTTGTAAATAATATAAGTCCCGCCATTTTTCTTATAAGGGAAGCGGATTTCAAAAGTGTAAATGTTATCTTTTCATTGTCATAAAATTTATTTACAAACAAATGCGATTCCAATTGATCGAGCCATTTCTCTAGTTTGGCTGGAGAAATTTTGCCTTCATAAAGAGGGATCTCAAAATTCACTTGTACCTTTAAGACTATTTGACCCTCAAAGGGTTTGCATGACGAAAAGGTGGATGTCTCTGGCACAACTCATAACAAGACATTGGCAAAATGTTCCATCATCTCCCTCTACTTCTTGAGTGCTTCCTTAGTATGAAAGTATCTCTTATTTCATCTTTGTCTACCATTTAAGATCGTTTGAACCAACAAGATAATTTGAAGGGCCATATGTATCGATACCATACTTCCTATATAGTCTGACTTCATTTGATGTGACATACAAACATGGAACAAACTGCTCCAATACAAATAATCTGGATTTGATTGGAAATTTGGTGGGCTGTTATATTGTGGAAATTTAATGTGTTATAAAAGCAATGAACCAAAACAAAAACAAGGCAAATAAATTCCATAAACAAAGAAGATATATACTAAAATGCAAATGAATGCTTTATTGAAAATAAGAATTATTTACAAAAAGGTAGCAATCTCAGCCCCTTTCAGGTAAATCACCTCAGTATTAATATATACAACCATGTAATTTGTTTTCAAGCCTTCCAAAGTGGTTTTGGGGCAAACTTTGCCAAACGAAGTTTTTTTTTTTTTTTTTTTAAATTATTGACCAAGTGTTCAGCTTATAGCACGAAAGACGGGGGCCAGGTTCGATCCCGGGTGAGTTTTTCACCCTTTCATCAAGTGCCATATGTTCTAAGGTTTTTGACACATTAAACGGTTTTGAATTTCAATCAGCAATGGAGGAGTTATCCCTTCAACATGTTGACCTACTAGTTTTTCGATATTCTTGTCCCATACTATAAACTAGATCACACAACACTCACCTATCTTTAAATCTGTCATTTTAGTTGTGTATGTCCTGTTTTGCAACATCCCAACCTGAGATCTGCACATCCCTCAATCAGTTGTCTCTCCAGGGTTCCACATCCATTGTCACACCCTGTGTCTAGTCAATCATTGCCTCCAAAACAGCGCAATCTCCTTCAAATGTCAACACCCACCATGGAGGCTGCTGAAGTCGTCTTTCGCACAATAATGAAGTGCCCGCTGCTAATTAATAGTGTTTAAATTTTTTTGATATGGCATGCCCTTCTCCATCATGTCATAGGTGTGTGTCTAATGTCCATGAACTGCCCATCTCATTTCCCATCCAGATTGAAGTTAAACATCCCATGCGACAAATGGGTTTGCATCTCCAAAACACTCACTCAATCCCATTTCACTTCACACTGATCAACACAACTTGGCTACATTAGAGAGCTCGCTAACAATTTGTGTTGCAAATTTGATTATCCTTTGGATATGATCCGTCAAAATCGACAATTGTCTCATGTAGCACACTCATAAGGTAATTTCTTCCCTTTAATACATACACAATAATTACATCGAATGGAGAGAAAATATATGCTATATAACCTGCAATCAAACCTGAAGCCATATATGGGCTACGTCACCATACATTCTCTCTCATTAAAGATGTGTGCATGACAATTTATAAGGCCCCTAGGTGGTTGTCAGGTGGTCACACCCAGCACCGGATCTAATTAATTAATCAAGTCTTTTCTCAAGAAAAGATGCTTATATTGCTGAACAGGTTTAGGTTTACGATAATTTGGAAAACATGTTTGCTCAAAAAAAAGATCAACGTTGCGAATGAATGAGAAGTAAAATAGTTTGATACTTGAAGGAATTCTTGAGAAAGCATGATATGGAATAACTTGACACTAAAAAAAAGAAACAACTAAAGTTAGCCCAACGCCCCCTATTTATATATGATATGGAGGCACGGAAACAAATAAAAGCACCAATATAGGTATGGTGTTTGATATGGATAAAATAAAATTTAATAAAACATTGGATGCAATACAACATATATAGGAGTACATAAGATATATCTATGCAAAAAAATTGAAAATACAGAAGGTACATAACAGAAAATTTGTAGCAAAAAAACCATTTAACCCAGCCATAAAGATGAGTGGCTATTAGCAACCTGTTGCAAAATTCATCTCCCTGGGATGTTTGCACTATTTTCCCACCGGGTCTGAATTCTCCACCATGGCAATTTGCAGCAGCAAAAGAAATTAATTAAAGGAAAAATTGCCTACAATAGCCCAGGAATTAATTTGTATGCAATGGCCCACCTTTTATTTAAAATTCAAGCTCCACTATATTAGCAAAGGCTTTTATTTAAACAAGCAGGGGCCCAACTTTATTTAAATTTATTTTAGGCTTTTAGCATTTAAATAGAAATCCAATCTAGTGGAAGGCAAACAAAAAGGTGGACATGCTATTTAAAGGCTAAAGCTTTTAAGCTTCCCATGCAAATAAATGGTGGAAATTATTATGAACTTTTGCCTTGGTTTGCTCCACCCATATTTTTTGGAATTCATGGAAATATTTTGGTGGAAGCGGATATAGAGATGTGTGGAGATATCAGGCACATTTTTGAATTGATGTTGGCTGCAATTCCAAACTGGTGGCTGCACCACCAAGACCCATTACCCCTCCTCTCTTTCTTCTGCATTTGTAATTGAATAAGGTGTGTCTACCAATTATTCTAGTCCTTGGCCTGAGGAACTTTTCCAACTCTGTATGAGAACCTTCATTGTGATATTCATAGCCTTGGCATTTTCCCATTGCTGATTATCAATTTATTTCCAAAATGTTATGCAAATGTTTATATTAGAAGCATGTAACAAAGATTTTGTGGCTCTATTTTCTGCCCTTGGTCTGAATTTGTGTGAAAGATTCACCTGTTTGCAGAGTTAAATCAATTGCCTCTTGCATTTGTTTCATTTGGGAATGATTGATATCAGTTACAGCACTTGCTATGTGCTTTCATTCCTCTGAATGAGCCTGGATACTACTACTTCAGCGCATTGCCCTCCCTTTAGCTTTGTTGTTTTTAGTTTACTTCTCTCTCTTTTCATCCCCAATTTATATTAGATTGGCGCTAGAGTAGAAAGAGCCGGCCTCTCAATCCCATAGGTTGTTTCATTACTATTCCCATGCAGTGGAACATCCCAGCTGCGGTGCTTTGATGCAGGTGCAAATGTAGGAGACATTTCTGAGCATCAACACAACATTTTGTAATGTACCTGTTTTTTTAATTCTGTTTTATTTCTTTTTTTTCTAAACTTTTGTGAGGTACAGATCTAGCTTTCTATTGGTTGTATCTGATACATCTCCCAACCATACTCAAGCCATATCCAAAAATGCATACACATCTATGCTGTATCCAGGGCACATACAAGCAGTATTGTATCCATATCAGTATCAGATACAGGGGCTCGCATAGATGGGAGGTGGCAAGGGTGTATATGATAACATACGAAGTCACAACAAAGGTCCCAGCTCAAAATTGATGCATTGTTCATGTCTGTATACCATTCAGCATAGTTGGATATAAGAATATCTATGAGCTTTCTAAATACATTAGAACAAAGGTTTACTGCCCAGGTCTGGATGTACAGAAGATTAATTGTGAGAGAAGCTACAAAAGATAAGCTTGCTTCCAAAAAGAGCTCCAGAACAATGTCACTTATGGTAAGACATAATATAAAAATAGCATAATCTTACTTGCGCAAAAATTTAATTAGCAGCTCAAAGTCCTCCCCAGTAAGATTGGCCACAGATTTCATAAGCATCCTTCTAGCAACTAGCTCCTCCATAACAGCAATTATGTACTGCAAAAACAATGCCAATAATACAAATTCAACGAGATGTGTTTAATGAAAATTATTAAATAAATCATCACTCATAATAAACGAGACAAACTGTAAAATTGGAAGTGCCACAACTAATAAATTGACATGTTCCCAATTTATGGTAGAGCATGCATTAGGAAAGTTCCACATGACGATAAAAAGGCATTGTCCATCATCTGCAAATATTCAAAAAATGGCATCTTAAGATTATTTTGGTTATGGATACCACTCCATACCGACTCCATGCATAAAAGCTGAAGCACTACATCATCCGCATGGCTTCCTCTTTCAATGACAGCAAAACATTTATCGCTGCTTGCTAGATAAGCTTTAGAGAAGAAAGCCAATAACTTAACATTGAAGAGATGAAGACTCTAATCTGCTTACAACTTAATCAAATTAATTGACAAATATTGAAAAGTTTGTCATTTAAATTCCTTTTTAGATCAATTCACTCCAGTCAATCTCCAATGGGCTTGGTATACCATATACTACGGTATGTTGATAATTACCTCCCATTCTCAATCTTCCCTTTTTAAAATGCAAATATCAATGTTTGCTTTCGAATATCTTCTAAAACATAAATTCAAATGGTTTCAGGTCATCTTTCTGGACAGTTGTTGCACCATGACTAACATATCAACCTTGACTATTTTCAAAAAAGAACTACGTTACCGGATACTGCTGTTAGGGCACTGGATACAGTACGATACAGGAATGGATATGGATATGCCGGGGATATGGGCAGGATACGCCCCTGCCCCTGCGGCTACGTCCATGGATGTATTTGGGCATATCCATAGGGGCAGGGGCATATCCTGCCCGTGTCCCTGGCGTATCTGCTGGGAAAAACATCATTTAAAAAAAAAAAAAAAAAACTAATTCACTAATGGCAGAAAAAGAAAAGTAAACCATATCCACATATCCGATTCTTAACTTTTTATATCAATTTTTGTATCCACATATCTGATTCTCGTACCCATATCCACATATCCGATTCTTGTACCCGTATCCGTATCAGCTACTTAGAAAATGATCACAAAGGTATGTTGCTACATAACATTGGATAATATAGAAAACAAAACCATTAACTTTAAACTCCAACATCGAATGCTATTCCCGACTACCTACACTTTGTACCATTATTTCTCTGAAATGACATTTTGTGGACCATGGAATGTAAAGATCACATTTTGAAGTATTCTAACTTAGACAAATCTTACATATTCTAACATATCATCAAAGCATAAGCTTCAACAATAAATGAACTAGTTCAAAATGAAGTAGCAGTGACACCTTGGGATTTGTAGTCTTAAGAGCTTTGATCAGAGCATCTGTATGACGAAAGCGTTGCAAGAGCTTATCGTATTGTTGAAATTTTATTTTCTTCTTCTGTCCTTTCACAAGGTAATCTCCTTCCTGTGCCAATTTTCAAAAGCAAAAAAGAAAAAAATCAATCACCATTGCTGACAAAACAAATGATAGCATCCAATCAGTTTTGTGTAGTATATACCAGACAACCATACACAGAAACCTAAAACCAAATAACTACATTCAGTGTTTTGAAACTCACAGAAGGCTTTTCATTCCGGCCTCGAATATAGTAACGAAACTGATTGGGCCGCAAAACGGAGTCTTTGATTTCTCCCTTGGGATCTTTGACTTGACTTACTAATGAATTTGGAGCCTTTTGTCCATCTAACTGCTTCTCCCTCTGACGAATGAACAGAAGACCAGAAGAGGTTCCTATTGCCATTGTTTTAAATGAAGGAGAAATTCCCATTGATAAAAGTGGAGCTGGATACTTTGCTGAATGAGTGATCTGCATCCGGTTAATACAGAAATAAGCAAATAGCAAAGAAATATGCCAAAGCAGAAAATTGAAATTCAAAGTTGTGTCCAGTGTGAACATTATGTTTTCAGATATGATTATTATATTAACAATTATCAAATACGAGATTCCTCTGTAGCCATTAAGTCCTTACAAGAGCCAAATTATAAAGTATGGTTCCATTGTAAAACAGTTCAAAGCCAAATTATTATTCTGACAACGTTCTCATCTCCTGCTAACTTTTGATTGTCTAGTTGGGAAAAATGCCATATTGTACAATGATTTTAAGATTTGTACTTCCCCAATTAGGTCCAGAAACTCTGATCACTAAAACTGTTTTTCTCCATATTTTTGGGGGGATAAAAACACCTTAAAACTATAATGCTTTCCCAGTAGTCATAACAGAAAATTTTCATATGTATAAACTGCCTATATGCATAAACAAAATACTTCTAACAATGACTCTAAGTGACATCTCATAAACAAATTTTCCAGGGAACCATACAGAAGAGAAAGCTTGTAGTTACTAAGTCCAGTTATTGTAATATAAACTCTCTCATAAGTCTCTTCTGTCTGATAAGACATTGAAAGATAACTGACTCGACATACCCGGAATTGATTGAGATCAAAAACTTTCATATATCCATCCAGTGATGCGGTAACAAGACGAGAAGGTACATCATCCAAAGATTCGCCAGACTTGGCTACTTTGGAAATACACATAGACATCACAGTTTTTTGATGGCTTTCCATCATGTGAATGAGCCGTCCTCCTCCAAGAATGTCCCATACCTTCACTATATTACCCCCTGAAAGTAAACAATACCACAATATTGAATGTGAATTAATAGAAATATATATATTTTAATGAACTATATATTGTTAGAATGCTTTGATAAAGCACTTGTTTTAAGTGATTTTGTTCTACAACCAAAAACCCATTACCAATAAGATTCACGTAGATTTACTCAAAAACTACAAACTTGAATCAGATGGTTGAAAAAGTTGCCTTTTAGGGAATTTCAAGTTCATGGTTTTGATGATGGGAAAATGTAAACACTTTTACCTGCCGTAGCCATTAATCCACCAGATGGGAAAAATAAAACATCTTCAAGTGGTTTTCCGTGCTGCCAATTGGGTGAACACAATTCAATGATGTGAGAAACTAAAGCGCTAAATTAGACTGAGACACAGTCAATATGACATTGCAGTTAATGTCAATGTGATTCTAAAATTTTGAGGTGACATACGAGAGTGACATGAGCAAATATTTTAATCTTGTGAACTGCTCTGGAAATTTTGAAGACAATTAGAATCAACACATTTCCATTAATGTTAAGGTACAGACTTCTCTTAAAATATTCCAAATGAAACATCATGGGGACATTATCACAAACAACATTACATAACAGTAGCAGATAAACCTTCAAATTTGAAAAAAAAAAAAAAAACATTTTTTCTCATTTTTTGGGTCAGATGTATAAAACCCACTCGCTCTATAACCCTCATTAACCCTAAATCGATATGAAGGAAGTTCTACATACTTTGGGATATTTGCTTGAAAAGAATTTTAAAGATTGTTTTTTCCCAAATTTTTTTGGTTGAACATATTTCAAACAAAACTACAATAAGAAGGGCAGATAAGATGAAATAAAACTACAAAACCAACATAAAGAACCATCATTCACACATACAATGGTCAAATAAATGGAAGGCCTTCAGAGTGCATAATGTGTCACTACATTCTAATGCTAACACACACACATACACAAGTGTCAAAATATACTTAAAGTGCATATAAGTGTATAAGAATTGTTACACTGAACTTGATTTATCTTCAGACCTTGAGAATATAAGTCTGATGAATCTATCTTGTGCTCCGTTAAAAATGGTAGGAAAAGATCATTGAATCTAGAGATTCTTAGGGCACAAGTACTCAGTTTTCAAGCTACATAAATGTTTTCCAGGAAGGAATTTTGCAAATTCCTCGCAGAAGGGATGCAAAAAGGACCAGCTGTACCAACAAATTAAAAAATATCAAAAATATAAAAACTTTAATTAATCATAAATAATAGCAAAATTTCAAGTAATCGATGATTTTCTCATTAACAATAACCACCGAAGTGTTAAAATAAAAATACAATTGATACCTGTGTTGTACCATATCAATGTCACATAACAATACAAAAACTAAGGATTTAAAAACTATATCACAGTAGCAATGGTATGATTTAAACTCTTTGTCAACAAAATTTAAGTAGTTTTCTATTATTTGTATTTATAAGTGGGGACAAGTCCTTGTAAATTGGCTAGAGTTCATGGTTGGAACAACTTGGGGACATCCCCACTGTGTTTCCCGTTCCCGTCCCCATCCCCATCCCCTTCCCCTGGTGAAATAGTCCCCAAGGTGACTGGGGTAGGTATGCATCTATGTAGAAAATAGATCACTACACAATTCTGATAAAAGTTTCAAAATCCTGCTGTTTGAACATAAGCAACTTGTAGACCTTCAACAAGATCATATTTTCTCATATTTGCGGTAGATGAAACTCACACTAATTCTAAAAAAAGTGCAACTTATCACTTTACTGAAAAGGTTGGAGTGAAGGATGATTGCTTGGAAGAGATTTTCTTTTTGATGTATAGGCTATCAGATGCATTATTATATCATACTGTAGGCGCAATTTAATAAAATGTGGTAAAATATTACAAAAGCTACCAGCTCAAGGCTCACTACAAGCATGAAACTGGAAGCAATATGGACCAGAAGAGAAAATTAAACAACAGAACAATACGAACACCAACAGAGAAACTAGGAAATAACGAACAAGGGCAAACAGAGAGGAAACACCATTATAGACTGAAACAAGGCAGGTAAACAGGCTACAATCACCCCTCTTTTGAAAAATAACTGTGTCGGATGTCAAAAGTAAACTGCAGTCTTCAAAATACAGTATCCCCTAGACAGAAAAAGTCTGTGATGCTGGCTATTAAGAAGCCCAGCGAACCACAAATTTTCCCAAAAATAAGTAGCCATAATAGTTTTGCTTAAGTATAAGAGGGTCCTTAAGTTTCCAAAGTTTGCAAAAGAAAAATTAAAGTTACCAAACTGTTGGCTCTTTTGTTCAACATCTTCCATAGTTTCATGAGCCCAGTTTGGGCCTGGCTCACAAGTTTGGGGGTGAAAGAGAGCCCCCAGTTTCAATTCTCCATGCATGGAACCCATAGCAGAGCTTTCAGGATGTGCTGTACAAGTCTAATGGGGAGGTTGTGAGCAACCTTCATTCACGACCTCAAAAGACCACTTTGTATCCATATGCAGCATCGTTTCCATAAGCAGCTTCATGTATTTTTCTTTAATTATCAAGCCTCTGATTGAGCTTTTCCTGATTGCAAGCATTTAGAGATAGTACCATTTGAGGACAAAGCTTGTGAAACCCGTCTCTTTAATTTGTTTGGTGACGTCTTTGACACTTTTCACAATGGTCAACTTGGTATTAATGACTATCGTAACACGGAGAGCAGAATCCATTTGGTTGTGAGAGTTACCGACATCTTGGGAAACAGAAGAGTCACCAGAAGACCAAATGGGTTGAGTGACTGGTAGCCCTATGGTACAGTGAGAAAACGGTGGCAGAGGAGTAGGGTACATTTCTTCTCCTGGTTTGAAGCAGAGTAGCTACTGTAGGAGAAGGTTAATCTGTTACTATTTTTCTGGAAAACAAAATGTTCTACAACTATAAAGCTCGAGTGCAGTTAGCTGCAGAATTAAAATAGAATCAGTGCTTCTATTGCTATTGAAGAGGCCAAATAACTGTCTAATGCACATAGATCTGTGTTATTTGGTCTTTCAAAAAAAGAAGAAAGTTTAGTTACCGACAAGTAACCATATCATAAATAGAAAAAAAAATTACAAATTGTTGCAAACAAAAGTGAGAAACCTGTAAGGAAATGATGAATGAAAAACAATATTAAAGGTGAATTACATAATCGCTTATCAATGCACTTCAAAACGTTTCATTTTATAGAATCTGGCATGCAAAGGCACAAGAGGAGCCAAATGTATACATTGTATAAAACACCTCTGTCCTCTACTTACCTTCAAATGCAATATAGTCTTTGAGTTGCGCAAGTCCCAAATGCGTACAGTGTGGTCATACGAACCTGTAGCCCTATCCATATAAAAGACTTTGTGAGGAAACTAAAACAAATAAGCTGCAGCTGTCCCATGAGATGAGAATGGAAATCCATACCATATATCAGCACTTGAAGGACTAGCAGCACCACAGCGAACATAATCTTTGTGCCCTTCTAGATTTAGTAACTCTTCCTGTTTAGACAGAAAACAACAAATATCCAAAATCAAATGATCTACAAATCCCCAGTGTGTAATGTGGTTAGCATCTCTGAAAGCCTAGGAATAATCCAACACAGTCGTTTGATATCACAAAATATTTTCAAAAAAAGATCTACACACCTGTGTTGTGACATCCCACCATTTGACCATGCTATCATCACTTCCGGAAAGCAGATGAAGCTTGTCCTGAGGCGCATATCTCACCAATCTAACAGGCCTGCATAGAAGAATAAAGTTTCAATCAGATAACTTGGTATTAGTTTGAGTTTTGGGACATGAGGAACTATGTAGACTGATAGAAAAAATAATCTGTAAGACTAAAACAAAACATGTAAAGTGAGAATTTTCCCATCTGACAGGTGTCTCTCAATACAAAGCACTTTAGTTTTAATCTATATTTCTTATGTTCCTTTACTTCATCAAGGAGTCTGCTTGATTGTAAAACTATGTTGCAGGAAACTCATGGGGGGGCCTCAAACTCTCCAGAAATGTCAGGAAACTGTCATCTAGACTTTCCACGTTTCTGGTGCATTTCAAGGTATTCCACAGCATTTCCAACAGAAATCAGTCTACCCTTGGTATTTCTTGAGGAGCTGTGTAGATCGCACATGACCCCCTTTAATTTAAAAAATCCATTTATATTGAAATTAAAATCTCTGAGATGAAAGAAAAAAACCAAAAATATCTAATAAGATGAAAAATAACTTATAAAAAAAAACTATGTTGCAGGGAGCCCATGGGGGGGCCTCACACTCTCCAGAAACGTCAGGAAACCATCATCTAGACTTTCTACGCTTCCATTGCATTTCCAGGCATTCCACAGCATTTCCAATAGAAATCAGTCCATATTTGGGTATGAGGCTGTGGAAATCCCACATAGAGGTCATAAACCCCCTTTAATTACAAAAAATCAATTTATATTAAAATGAAAGTTTTGAAGATGAGAAAAAAAAGGAACCAAAAAAACTATAACTTGAAAATGAAATAGGTCAGGATTAAAAAAAATGCAAGCAATCTAGCTTTGTGCACTCTAAGCTTCGTCTTGTGTCTAGCAAGAAAGAAGAGTACATACAGACAAAAGATTGGGATGTGGATCACGAAAATCACAACTCGGGCATTTCCATGGCTGAAATTAGTCTCATCGATGATAAACATCCTCCTCATGCACCTGTAGCTGGAGCTACATCAGTTGGGACGTCTTCCCCTTTTGCTGTTAGTTTTATGATTTCAAAGATTGAGAGCTAAGTATCTGATGTATCTCATGTAGCTGCTTTTGGCATGCATCACTTCATCTGTAAAGGTTAACTTTAGACATTAAGCATTGTAATTCTATATGGAATTTAATAAATAGATGTGCTTATCGCGCATTTGTCAAAAAAAATTACTTATTTCCTTCCATAATTTTATAAAATCAATAGCCATTTCCTTTATAGTTTCCCCTTTTCCAGAGGGTTTGAGGGCTTGCATTTCTGAAGGTGTTTCCATTTTGGAAACCATACACATTTCTGAGTTTCATGCAACTTACTTGCAAAATGAAGGCCTTATTATTTTTCCTTAAAACTTGGAGGCATTATGTTTGTCTAGCTAAATGTTAATCATATGCAAGCACCTTCTAGTGTTAAATTTTCCTGACAATTTTGATAAACTTGAAGTGGTTTTTTCCAACATCTATCTCAAAGCTCCCAGCCATAGAGACTACACTCTGCAATTATGCAGTGGCCAGCCAATTAGTAATTAGAGACAATGATTCGAGCTCCAGTTCCATGATATCATATCAAATCTTAAACCACACACGTATTGCTAACACTAATGAATGGTTGTGAGATATGAAAGGCTTTGGTCTACGACACTCTGTGGTGAACTGCTGAGAGAATCTTGAGATCAATGCTATCGAAGACCATTCCTGCCAAATGAATGGTCACACACAGTGATTATGGAGGAATTCAAGGCCCGTCATCTACTCACCTAAGTTGTATTACATGTGATGATGATGCTCCCTAGATTCCAACACATGAAATATATAAAATTTGGATGAGGCTATAAAACTAAGAAATTTAGGAATCAAACATAGCTACCCACGTAGTTGAATTATGATATAGTTTTTAGTCTCGCATGAATAAACCAAGCAACATAACAAATTTTGGCATACTTTTAAACTTTTGTATAGTGACAGAATTGCTCATTACAAACAGGAATATGTGAACTGTTGTCACCAACCATCACCACCCTAGCTCATACAATATATACATCATTCTATGTCAATGGGCAAGGGATAGTTCCTTACACACCTTGGACCAATATTGTACTAAAAGAATAATGATTGAAAATCGCAGCTCTTGAATAAACAACTTCCAAGACATAATTCTATAGAGTCATGTATATCGTCTATTGTAATGGAGATAAGATTGGTGAGCATATTGAATAGAACTGTTAACATGAATGTGTGATTTCACTCAATACAAATATTCTGTTTTAATAGCAACTTTGGTCATAAGAAAAACTGTAGAATAATATTATCATCTTAGCCCTTATATTAATAAACTAGCGTTAATTGCAAGCATCCATTCAATACGGTGTTCTGTTTTAATAGCAACTTTGGTCATGAGAAAAAATGTAGAAGCATATATAATCTTAGCCCTTATATTAATAAACTAGCATTAACTGTAAGCAAGGAATGTTAGTGGCTAAATAGTAATAAATTCCAGTGCTTAGGAAGAAATTAAACTTAATACACAGATCAATTCTCATGTAAACCTAAATACACACCAAAGCAGGGTGTTGGGATTGGGCAATTACAGTTTTTTAATTTATTGTAGACTCTCTCAAGCAGAAGTTTTGATAGTTAGTAGTTGGAGGTGGGTATAACCATGTTTGCAATTTTTGTATTTTATTAGTGATAACAATAAATTATTATGCATGCTGCATTTTTTTCTCCGCATCCTCTGTCACACAGTTCTGATTACCAACACTTAAAATGTGTACTTTATGCACCAGATAGATCAAGATCCATGGTGGGAGAGTCTTCGTCTATTTGTTGAAACATTCATTTGAGAACTGAGAAAAGAAACACTCTTTGAAAAACAGCACTAAAGTCACCAAACCGGCTGGAGCCGTATTTTTTGGCCAGCACCAGCAACCTTAAATATTATATAATATTAAATATATTAACATTTTATATTAGGTTATTGATTATTTTCTTTGTATTTGTCAATTTTGCATATTTATAAAATTACGCCCCTATATAAATATATATATATATTCCGAACCGGATCTTTCCAAACTTTTTCAAGAACTCTGGAATTATAAAAAATATTGTCCTCAAACAGATCCGGATTGTCGGACTCAATAACTATGAAATGTCCTCCTTGGCACCAGAAAAATAATGGGGGGAAGTTCTATGTTGTGAGAGATCATAGAGAGCATTTTTTTAGCAGGTTCAGCGCATATCTTCTCCACGACTACACAGAACCAACACAATCCTTTTCTTCTAAAATCTGCAAATTGCATACTTAAGAGTTTGAGATGATACAGTGATCGGCCCCTCATTATCAACTGGGCTATAGCAGTGGTTATTGGTAGTGCAAGAAACTAAGGGTTTCGAGAGACGTTGGCAAGCAGTTCCTGCTCTGATATGAGCACAATACAACAATGAGAGACATATAAATAAATAGCCGCGAACTGTACATGCTGTACACTCTATTGTATTAGGTATTTATAGGGTACAGTGATATACAAAGAAACCTTAGACAAAAAGGAAGCTTCTAAGAATTGAAAGAGAAAAGGAAGCTTCAGAGGAAGATACAAGTACAATAAGCTTGTAGAACAAGGAAGCTTCTAGAGGAAGACATGTACATAGAGATATGTGCAAATAACAAGATTATATAATAAAGCTACAATATAGCCCTTGTGATTATTCCTCCCTACTTTGTTGAAATTGTCCCCAATTTCCATTATAGATGTGGAAAGTGTTGCTCAAATGATGATTGGGATATCCACTTATCTTGAGTTGGCAAGGATCCTTTGCGGCCAACCAAGTTGTGTGGATTGGTGCTGAATGGTACATGTGCAGACATCAAGAAGAATGTCTCCATCCAAAATAGGCTGAAAATATAGAATGGCATCCTTAGGATGAGATATAACCTCTTCCTCCAAATATGGTGGCTAATAAATCTTAAGTTTGCTCCCATTCACAACATAATGTACACTAAGCTGAGAAGGAAGATCCAACCCAAAAACATTATCTCCAATCTGCTGAAAAATAGAATAAGGTGCACACCAAAAAGGTTTGAGCTTACAATGCTGCAGATATTTAATTATTGCTTATCCAAGTAGAGCCAAACATAATCACCAATTTCAAAATAGTAAAAGATCAATACCAGTCATGACGCTCTTAATATTTTACTCGAATCTACAATAATCTATGATGAACATGCACATGGACTTAGCCAAATGTTGGACAAAAGAAGAAGCTCATCCTAACACTCTTTATATTTTGCTCCTTTTGCTGATGAGAGTAGTTGTGGGTAGAGCTACATGGATCTCATACAAAACAAGGGGTTGATTCTCATAGAATACCTCAATGGAGATTGTCATGTCGAGACATGGATTGCTCTGATGTAATTATGTTGCAACACATATATAATTCTCCCACTACTTATTCTATTTATGATAGATGTGGAGAGCATGAACCAAGGAGCGATTCATTGCCTCAGTTTGATCATCATTTTGTGGATGAAATGATGTAAAAAATCTCAACTGACAGCCCAAAAGCTTCCACAAGAATTTCTAAAAGTGACTAATAAATCTTGAGTCACGATCAGAAATAACAGTGACTGGTAAGCCACAGTGACACCATACATGCTGTAAAAACAACTCAGCAACTTTGAAGGCATCTATAGTTTTAAAGCATGGAATGAATACAACCATTTTAAAAATCTACGTTCAACAACAAAGATGCAATCATGCTTCTTAAGAGTAGTGGCAATCCACTAATAAAGTCCGTGGATATGGACTCCCAAGCATTGAGGGAACAAAAAGTGGCCGGTACAATCCAAGCTTTCTATAAGAAAGTTTGAATTGCCTACATAATAAATATCTCCTAATAAAATCTTGCATATGCTTCCTCAGAGAAGGCCAATAAAAATACCATTGTAAATGCTACAAACTCTTCAATCAGCCAAAATGACCGCCATATGATGAGGAATGTGCATCTTTATGAGTGTGAGAGGTATGTTGAGCCAGTTGGCACACAAATATGATTTAATTTGTACAACAAACTATCTCTTGACGTATGATCCAGAAAAGGAGTTTGATTTACCATTGTAAGTAGTTGTTACATTGTAAGAATTTTTATAAAGAATAAAGTAACTTCCAATCCTCATATGCAGCAAATCTAGTATCAAGGATATGCAAACCCTTGGAAAGAGGTCTACTCAACATGTCAGTAACTATTAATAATCCCCTGTTTTGTACTTAATAATATATGAAATTGCTGAATATAAGAAGCCCATTTAAGATTTTTGGTTCTTAAAACTTTAGATTGAATTCACCGAAACATGAGGTGCTGACGATCAGTATGAAAAATGGTTTCCTTACCAAGGATATAGTGCTTCCATTGCTCGAGTGTTTGAAACAATGCATAGAATTCTTTATCATATGCATGGTAGTTCTGAATTGTTGTAGAAAGTGTTGATATGCAATCAGATGGCCTTCCTGCTTAAGAACAGCACATATGGCATAATCTGAGGCATAGATCTCAATCTCAAAGGGCTGATGCAAATCAGGAAGAACAAGTGTTAAGGTTTAGCAAAGGGCATCCTTGAGCTACTAATATGCTTTAATTTCTGCAACATCCCATGAGAATGGTTTCTGATTGTTATTTGCTGCATATTAGATGGTTGTTCAATTCTTAAGGAGTTCTTTTTCTCGATCAACATGCACAACAGCTTGGTCAACAACAAAACCCAAATACTGAATGGAAGTTTTCCCAAAAAAGGACTTCTTCATTTTGACCTGCAATTTATGTTGCCTTAAAAGATCAAGAACAACCTAAACATGTTGGACACAGTCCTCCCAACGGCTACCATAGACCACGAGATCATCCAAATACAAAACTATAAATTTGCCTAGATATGGATGAAAGATGTCATTAATGATTCTCATTAATGTGGATTTAATATTAATATAGCCTAATATTAGATTAATATAGATCATGCGCGTAGGGTTTGAGGCGAGCATCTCTTCAATAAACATGTTGGACACGGTCCTCCCAATTGCCACTATAGACCTTGATATCATCCAAATAAACAACTATAAATTTGACCAAATATGAATGAAAGATGTCATTAATGATTCTCAATAATGTGGATTTAATATTAATATAGCCTAATATTAGATATTATATATCACACGTGTAGGGTTTGAGGTGATAATGGCATCTCTTCACTAGCCAACACTTAGCTTAACCCTATGGACCTCTCCCACTACCTCTCCCAACTAGTTCTGACTTGGATGCCCTAATGGAATCCTTGGCTCAAGTGTCTCGTGATTGTCATGGCCTCGTACTGCTGCAAATGCACCATGCCTCTTCTTCTGGCCATGCAGCCTCTAATCGCCTCCAATGGCCTTCATCACATGCCTTCTCCTTTTCCCTATTGGGTTTTGGACACTAAGTCCCACATCCACCTGATGTTGCTCTTGCAGACAAATCTAGGCCAATTCGAGGAGCTTCCTTGCCCCACAAGGTGGCACTAAGTAGTTTTGTAGAGACACCCTAACAATGAAAGTGTTTGCTCAAGCCCCAGTTGTGAAGCAAGCTCAACATGAGCCCCTTTCAATTGTCTTTGGAGGAGATAGTCGAGGGATCCTCCAATGAAGGGTGGATCAAGGTCAAGAAAAGAAAGGACAAAGGAATACTACCCTCTTCCAACCATATGAAGATCAGATCAGGCAAAGGATTTGGTCAATTCCTCCTTTGTGTGAGATCAGGTGGGGACCTATTAGTGTAAACCGCAACATTCATATTCTCATGATTACGAGTTATGTGGTTGTATTGTCAAGCTTGAGTAATTTATAATGACTCTTGTTGGTTATGTCCAGGGGTTGACGATTGTGTCAACTACCAATCATATGTCATTTGTCTTATACATAGAAAGAGATACATCGAGTGAGGGGTGATTGTATCAGGTCCTCCCTGTATAATGCAAATTGTACAAACTTATCATTTATGAATGCACGATGCTATAGTTCGAATTAATATTCAATAAATGCTACTATTTATGGTCTAGTATCTCAGTAGACATTAATCATTCTACATTTGGCATCATTGCCTTAAAGAACGTCGGGTCAAGTAAAATTTGGTTCACAAAATATATGTACCAAACATAACCATGAAATACAAATATTACAACATAAAGGGTTCGTAAAGAAGAAGACCAACACGTAGAAGCAATAATTCATGCTATTGACTCTGAACAAAGTGTTTAACCCTAAATTTAGATAATGGGGTATCTAGGATTAAGAAGATTAGATTAGCTTTTACACAAAAATGGTGAACTAATCTAATAAGCAAGCCAATTAATAGAAAACTTTGACAGAGTATTGTAAATTTATACAACTGAGATTGCTAAAAATAGTAAAGTACATTTATTGATAGATATTGCAATAAATTGGGAACAATGATACTTAGATGGTTTATTGTGCCAATGCAGATCTGAGCAAGAACAGGCTAGAAGTGGACTAAATGATGATCTTGGAACAGTCGTCAGATTTTTAAAATGTCCTTTATGTGGCCTCAGGTGCTTGCATCGAACTTGAATTGTTGCGTCGACACATGCATCTAACTCTGCCACAAGTGTCATGTACGAAATATTGACTTGATCTAGATGAGACCAACTGGATCCTTATGGGTTTTCTATCGCCTTTCTTTTCATGTCTTCAGATCGTGTGCACAGGTTGTCATTTTTTGTCAAATGATCAAACCTTAGCTCTTCACCCTTGGAGTAACTGCGAGAAAAATGGGTTAGTGGGCTCACAATGTCGAGCTAACTATTGTCAACCTGGAGCTGCGCCCTGAATCGAAGACGTGCATGAAATGGCCAATCCTCTATCCGGTTGAAACAATGGGATTTTCTCACGAGGGTGGGTGCCTCAATGGTGAGAAGAACCTCTAGAGAAGGTTGGTCCCTGTAAGATGTATCAATGAGGATCTCTACTCTGTGCTGCGGACTACCATGGAAAAGGGAGAAGGAAACTTTAAGGGGAAATCCTACCTAATAACATTGATACACCAAAAGATTGATCCACTCTACTTGGAACCTTGAACACTGAACAAACAAGGGAAAAGGAAGACCTTTGATTTCAATGGATCACTATGCATAAGTATTTTATGAGAAGGTTCAATCCAATGACCAAAACATGAGAGAAAACAATGGAGAGAGGTCTGATACAAAACACTTTGCAGCCACCTAACATCCACTTACAGCTTCAGCAAAAGACATAAAGAACACTTAACATGACTTGCATAATACGATAAGCTAGCAACTAGGTACGAATCAAAATTTGGGAAGGGAGAGAAATCTACCACATATGCAAATTGTTGAATGAATATACACTATGCCAGCACTTGAAATCTGAAAGTACAGTCCTTCTATTGATTGAAAAGGTTACACAACTCACCAATGACAGAGTCTGGTCTTGCCAAGAGAGGGATGAAAAAAATTTAAGACTGAAAGCCAACTTATAGAGAATTACAAAAGCCAAAAGATTGGCATTGAAAAATAGACGAGGAAGATCAACTTAGATTAACTAAATGCTGACTTTGCCTTTCAATAAAATATGTTTTCCCTTTGTCTTTGCATGAAGCTCTTTGGCGCTAGAGGAAGTGGACTTGTCTTTGCATGAAGCTCCTTGGCATTAGAGGAAGTGGATCGCTAGGTTTATTGAAACGCCCACCTCTCTTTGCATGGAAATCCACGCCAATGTCAATTTTAGCTTCTTCATGAGCTGCTGGAACATTTGGAAGTATGAGATGACAATAGTATGCATGAAATCCAACGCCAATGTCAATTTTAGAACTCTGACTTGAATCATTGGAAGCCGAGTTGGAACGTTTGAAACGCTGAGTTGGACGAAGAGATTATTCTCTTTTGCATGGAAAACTCCTAGTAGATGTGGCATTTAACAATTAGTCAATTCTAAATTTAGAACAATCAACTCGACGTCTGAATTTGGAACTCTGGTTGAACTGTTGGAACATTACAAGCTTGAGACGGACGAAAGTGCTTGCATGAAAACTCCTTGCTGAGTGAGAGATAATTCAGGTTGAATTTATTTCCTGGCTATCTATTTTCTATTTTTTTGTGCATGCGTTGCTCTTGGGTTTATTCCCGCGGACTTGTCTTTCTTCATGCAATTGTCTCGGCTTATGCCTTCTCACTTTCCCACGGGCTTTTGTGTCTCCGAAGCTTTTCCTTATGGACCCTTCTTCCGAAAAGTATTTGAAGTGCCTGTGTCTTTCCAAGTCCCCTTTTCAGATTTTTTGCAAAGGTCCATTCCATTAGATTTCTTTCGGACTTTATGAAACTGTCTTCTCAGATTTGTTCCTTCCAAGCCTTTCGGACTTCGCTCTTCGGACAAAAAGTCCGAGACTTTATCCTTCCTGGGCCTTCCTTTTCCTTCGGCTTTATTTCCCTCGACTTTACTGTTTTCCCCTTGGTTTTATCTCCCTTTGATTTTCTCGGACTTTTTCCCGCAAGCTTTGTGTCCTTTGAATTTTTGCGGACTTTGTGTTTGCCAACTTTTCCGCATTAATCCTTTGAATTTCTGCAGACTTTGTGTTCGTTTATTCTCCGAAGTATTCCTTCGAACTTTTTTTCCGAAGGATATCTTCCTTCCTTTGTAATTTCCTTTGCTTTGTTGGCTTCTTTCCTTACTGGCTACATTGTTGTACACGGCTCCTTGGGTAGCTGTAGGTATGGATTTAGGCTTGATTGAACTTTGCAAAACCTTTTCCTTTTCATTATTCAGTACCCAAAACTGATTCACAAGACCAACTGGTACCCATAAGACCGTCTTCCGAATAGCAAGGTTGACAATTTTTGCCTATGGAAGAATTGTCAACACTAACTCCAAATACCCCTTTGTCAATGGGCGTTGCCTACATAGCCAATACTCCAAAGAGAGCCTTAGACTGATGTAGTTATCCCCTATGTGTTGGCTTGTGTGTGCACAAAGGTGCAATATGTGATAATCAAAGACATGCAATAACCTAGCTTGTAACTTGAAAAATATGGCTCATAGATTGCTCTTTGAATGCTTCATACCTTTAGAAATATTGCTCCTATGACTGATATGGAAAGGACAAATAGGGCATATTTGCTCACTTGAATGCTTGATTGAGTGCTTCTTGGTGTATGGCCTTGTGAGTTGTATGTGATTCCTCGATGTGGAATGAATAAGGGTTGATCTTGTATATATACCAATCCCTTATGGAAATATCTCACATTGAAACACTTAAGCCGACCTTTTGGATATGTTTCTTTTGCAAATTGGATGACTTTTGGGCACTGGACACTTTGTAGGAAAGTGGATAGTTGCATCGACACATGTGTCTCCCTAGGTGGTGGCAATTTCAGTATCATGGTGTATAAAAATATTGTCATTGATGTCAATAGGCAAACATTAATGACAAAGGCATAATGATTCGAGTTTGTCAAGTCCATGTACTTCATTCGCTTTTACTTATAAAGTTTCATAAGTAAAGTCGTGTTGAATACCTGACTTGGTCAGGAGAATGTTGATCAGGTTTGTGTACTTCAATTGCTTTGACTCATAAAGTTTCACAAGTAAAGCAATCTCGAGAACCCGAATGGGGTCTAGCAGTGTTGATCGGGTTTCCAGAACAACATTACTTCATTCAATTTCATAAGCTAAGCAGTTTCAAGAACCCGAATGGGTCTAGTAGAGTTGATCGAGTTTCCGAAATGACTTAACTACTCTCATCTTTATAAGTCAAGCAATGTGAAGAACCCAAATGGGTCAAGGAAGAGTTAATCGGGGTTATGAAACAACTTTACTTCGTTCAACTTTGTAAGTTGAGCAATGTTGAGAACCCGAATTGGTCTAGTGGAGTTGATCGAGTTTATCAAATGACTTTAGTTCCTTCAATCTAATGAGCAAAGCAATGAGAAGAATCCGAAGGGCAAGTAGACCAAACAAAGTTTTTGAAAGAACACTTTGAGAATTTCCGAAGGGTACTTTGCATGAAGTCCAAAGGGCAAGTGGACCAAACAAAGTTTCCGAAAGGACACTTTGAGAAATTCTGAAGGGTAAGTGGACCGTTGCAAAAGTTTTTAAGGGATCTTTTCAAAAAGTCTGAAGGGTAAGTGGACCGTTGCAAAAGTTCCGAAGGGTAAGTGGACCATTGCAAAAAGTCCGAAGGGATCTTTTGAAAAGGCCAAAGGGTATGTGGACCCTTATAGAAAAGCCAAAGGATATGTGGACCCTTAAAGAAAATCCGAAGGGCACTTAGACATTCCAATTTGCTTTGAGGAAATTGTCCGCAACAATTCCTTCGGGGAAATTGTCCCGAAAAGCTCTTGACAAAAAAGCCCACAACAAATTGTTCGAAGAGAAAGGTCACTTGCAACTTTGCCAAAGGATAAAGTGTGGAAGTCTTATAGGACATTCTCAAAGGGACAAGGCATGTTAAAGATCGAGCAAGTCTACAAGGATCAACGATGCAAAAGCATTACAAGAATGCCGAAGAAAATGAGATCACGTCAACATGCCAGAGTTTAACGATACAATAGAAAGGGTAAAGGTCGAGCATATTCGAATAAATTGAAAGGAGCGAAAGCGATCCTGATATATAGGAAATAGTGAGATGCAAAAAGGAGCTCGATGGTAAGACTTGGCACGAAGAAAGAAATCAAAGGCCCACATTTAATATGTTCTCAACGAACAAATGAAGTAACAGACAAAACCTGTAAATGATTACACAGAGCTCGAGATTGATGGATTCAACCAATCAATTCTCGATTAAAGAAACGAAGAGATTATGACATGATTCCATCACTTGCCAAAAATAGAAAAGAGAGTTGAACATTGCGGCATGATGCATGAACCGAGACACGAAAAGGGTATATGTCAAATTTGCATTGAATGAAGAACCAGAAAAGGGGAGTTGAAGTGCGAAAAGGAAACGACGTAGTTATGACCAGAATCCAGCAGTTGTCAAATATAGAAAAGAGATCTGAGCATTGAAGTGTGATGTATGAATCGAGACACGAGAATTTGCATATGTCAAAGTCGCATTGGATGAGAACAGATAGCTGGAATCGGTTAAGAGGAGCTGAAATGTGAACACGTTGTGTAGATGAAACCCTAAAACTCAATGTATATACACGACATCTTATTCATTGTGGTGTTGTTGCAACTAAGAGAGTGTTGTAGAGCAACTCGAAGAGTGTCACTTTGAAATGTATGCAAACACAGAGTGAAAGACAGAACAATAGAGAGTGAGGCAGAAAGGAAGAAAGAGCACACAGAGAATGTGCAGAGATTGAGCAAAAAATGAGCAGTTACAGACTAGACTTGTAACAAAAAAATTGATCTGAATTCATTTGTGAATCCATCTTGTATTTTGAAGTTGTAGCTTCATAGTTCTGATTGGTTGGTGCCATCATAAAACTGAGTTGGTGCTCAGTTAGGGGATTGGTGTCTCCTTAGGGAGTGGGTGCTTCCATAGAATGGGTGCTCTTGAATGTAACCAGTGATGTTAGCCAGTAAGGCATTTAACAATGAGGTTGGATTAGAACAGTAGATTCTAGCAACCATTTTCACCGTGATTTTTCCCTTTGGGTTTTTCACGTAAAAATCCCGAGTAATGTGTTTTTGTGTGTATGTGTAATCTGTATATTTTTTTCTTTGACTTGCATATGAATTTGTATTACCTCTAAAAGGTTTAAAAGAACTAGTTATAGTTGATCTACTGATTCACCCCCCCTCTCAGTAGATAGTTGTGTTCAACACTAAGACACAAGTGTTCAGGGAGCTAGCAAATAGATACAAGTCCAAAACTTATAGTCAAGGATAATAATCAGGTTTAGAGCTTTTTGCACAATATAAAAAGTCTAGGTCATCATAATAACAATGGTCAGACTAAGAGATAAGCAATTAGGCATAGAGATAGTGAATGTGAGCCTTTCAACAGCAGACAGGGCTAGGACTACAAGGTACAGCGATGATAAGTATTTTTCAAGTGTACAAGACTGAGGTACTATATAAATCAGATTTTACTATCTACACAAAGACAAGAGAGAAAGAGAAAGACAATCAGGAAGGGAACCAAGAAGTTAATCCAAAAAATACATCAAGGGAACTACAAAGCATGAGGCCAAAGAGTGAATTCGATGCACAACCTAAGGCCAAAGCATTCAACCGGAACTAGTGGACCCTATGCCACTTGCAAGACAAGTTGGATCGCATGAAAAGGGCCCTGATGGCGGTAAGATAGTCTACGGATACCTGCCAAACAAAGGGTCAAGCGTAAAGACATGTTTGATAGTGCTAAGAGCACACAAGAACGTCCAATACTAACCTTCTTAAGAGGGAGACTTGTATTTGAAAAAACCATGCCAGAACCATGGTTACCCCATCAACTCCATCTCCAAGAAAGTAGAAGTTGTCAAAATTTACTGGTGATGGATTTGACGATCCAGTAGAACATTATTGTATGTTCATCACTATTTGGACTACCAATGGGCAATCAAATACTCAGATGTGGTTAAGATGCTTCCCGACTACCCTTCAAGAAATGGCCATCGATTGGTACACAGATGCATTAAGTACTGAGAAAGCAACATGCTTGGCACTCAAGCAAGTGTTTGAAAAGGAATTCAAACCCTAAGGGATGACAACAATATTACCGCAGAGATCTACAACAACAAACAAGGTAAGAACAAGACAATTCAGGCTTAGAATAGGAGACTCAAGGATTTGTTTGGCAAACTTGAGGAGGAAGCAGCCGATGGGCTGAAAAAGAGATGGTTTATTGAAGGGTCGGTTCCCTCACTATAAAAAGAAATGTAGTCCCACCTTCTTCAGACGAAGATGCCTATAACCGAGCGATGGACATTGAAAGTGAGAGTAAAACATCATCCTCGCACACAAGAAAATGATGTGAAGATGATGACTCTAATTCTAGTGACAGCAAACCAAGATCTATGCAAACCTTTAGAAAAGACATGCTCCAGATGATTAAGGAACTAAATGGAGACTGGAGTTCAACAACTACAACGTCAACGGGTGTGACATTCGATGGAAAGTTGGCCCCCCAATTAAAAAGGCTATCTGACATGCATTCTAAAGATTTGACGTCAAGGATCATGTAGGATGGGTCCAAGAAAAAAAATTAATTGATGGAGAGGTACAACCACTTGAAGTACGATCTTTTTTTGAAGCACAGTAGATGTAATCGAACATGTAATGGCACAAGGGGCAACAAAAGTCACAAAAGAGATGGAAGGATTGGCCTGATAAATATCTGTGATGGATTAACTTCAAGGCCGAAGCTCTAGTTATGAAGTATAAAGGGATGCATGAAATTAGGTTGAGTAAGTTCAAATTATTATGGTTGGGACAATTTAAAATTCTATAAATTTTATGGAATGGGGCAATCAAAATGGAAAACTTGAATGGGATTGCAGTAAAGGATACGGTGAACAGTTCAAAGTTGAACGTGTATCAATCTAGGACAGTGAGCATCAACATATGGACATTGAACCCCTATGTACGAGCAACAAAGAATTCGAACATGGGACAAATAAAGGCGCAAATAACATTCATAAAAATAATGAAGTTGATGAAAATAATAACAATACATGCATATATATCCCGTTAATTCCCATGGCTAACCCAATTAACATGGGCCCCACACATACTAAACGTCCCTCTTTAAATAATAACACTGAATGCCCCCTCTATCAATAAATGCCTTGAACAGTGTTGTATGCCATACCCTAAAAATTTTGCCTAAATGCTCCTGTCGTACACCATAACCTGAACGCCTATCCCTGAACGTCCTAGCCATATGGCCTCCAAAAACACCCATACGCTTTGTTGTGCATGCCACGCCCTATCTCTACAACCAAACTGTACAAGCCTCTGTATGCCATACTGCTAAACATCCCACAACCGTACGTCCTCCTATACGTCAACCTTCTGTGCACTACCCAGTAAGGGATTTGGCCGTACACTGCCCTACTCAAATTGATGTTGTACACTTCTCATGTGAGTTTCCCCTTTTGACTGAAGATTCACCACCTTCAAAATGTTCACTCCCACCTGAACATCTACCCTCTCTTGAATGCCCAAGGAAACTTTTGTACGACATGTTGGAAGCACCATACAGTGCTAGTCACATCAGTCAAGAGTCATATGTCTTGATACAAGGCAAATAAGAATTCTGCCATGTCGAAAGTGTGTTAACCAAATCAATTACCGCAGCTGCCAAATGCATTTGCTCTACCAAACAAGTCACCTATCTATGTTGCCAAATGCGTTTGAACTGCCACTTAACCTTGTTGGGGGTTGTCGCCCCCAAACCCCCACTTCGCTTTTGCAAGGACAAAAAAGTGGTTGAGAATCATGTTGGGTGAAGCATGCTTTTTCTCACCTCCATACAAGTTGCACACTTCCTACATCAACAGAAGCTCCACCAAAATGACTTCTATCTTATCTCTTCATTCTAAATTTTATCATGTTTTGTATGAATTGTGTCAGAAGGGACTCTAGCATGTTTAAAGGGGGATAATGTAGACCGTAACATTCATATTGTCATGATTACGAGTTAGGTAGTTGTACTGTCAAGCTTAGGTAGTTTGTAATGACTCTTGTTGGTTATGTTTGGGTGTTGCTGTTTGTGTCAACCGCCAACCATATGTCATTTGTCTTATAAATAGCAAGAGATGCATCGAGCGAGGGACAATGGTATCAGGTTCTCCCTGTACTGTGTGAATTGCACTGAGACTTATTATTTATGAATACAAGCTGCTATTGTTCAGATTACTATTTTGTGTATGCTGATATTGATGATCTAGTATCTCAGTACACATTAATCATTCTACAGTTAGTGGGTTGTTTATGTTTTTTTTCGCTGTGTTTAATTTTGTGTTTTTGATTTGGTGGTTGATTGCCTTTTGGCATACAGGTTTATTCTCTTCTCTTATAATTGGATGAGGGCCGCAATAGAACCCCTCATTTTACCTATTAAAAAAATAGATTCTCAATAATGTTGTTAATGCATTAGTGAGACCAAAAGGAGATATGACTAGCCACTTATAAAGACCATATTTGGTTTTGAAAGATGATTTTCAAACATCAGAAGGTTCCATGCATACCTGATAATATCCAAAAGTGAAATCAATTTTGCTGGAATAATTGGCCCCCTATAACTGGCCTATGAGATAATCAATCTTGGGCAGCGGTACCACTTTTTAATGGATATCTTGTTCGATGCGCTTAGATCTGTAACAAATATCTATTCATTTGGTTCTTTCTCAGGCACAATGAGAGCTGGAGAACAAGGAGGAGAAGTGTTAGGAAAAAAATTGCCATCTTCCAGAAGTTTTCCCAGATGCTTCTCAATCTATGCACTCTCGTTAGGTATGGTGCAGTATGTATGAAAATTAAGAAGTGAAGAATTTGTTACCAAATCAATGCTATTCTAGACGGATCTGTGATAAAGCAATCCCTCAGGTTCTTCAAAAACATCTGAATATGCATCAAGAATGGCATGAACACCCGAAGGAGGCAATTTCCCTATTTTATCTTCTTTTTCTTAGCATACAACACAAAGAATTAGGTATTTATTGATATTAACATGTTTGACTTCTTGCTTACTAGAAAGTAGAGGGTTGGGCAACAGTGAAAAATAATAGGAGGTGAGTTTGTATATTTTACCATTCTTCTGCATTTTGTAAGAGTTGTGGCACCCACTGTGAATGGCATGTTAGCCATACTGTAAAGGACGCCCAAGTATTAACTCAGAACATTCCAATGAAGTGACTTCACATTGAATTGTATCCTTAAAGGGTCCAATAACAAAAGTGACAGTGCATTGCTTTTGCTCCCAGTGTTGTACTCCCGGCATATTTGACCCAACCCCAATTATAAGCTGGATGGGTTGTGGTAGGAAGTTGTAAATCTAAAACTAGCTTATGAGATACTAGGTTTTTTGACTGCCATTATCAATGATAAGGGATACCAAGCAATCTTTACCTAACAATGCTGTGTAAGAGTGCTTCCTTCAGACTGGTCGAATAGTCTCTGATCATCAAGATACGTTGCATTTCTAAAGAAAATGGATTTTCAACTGCAATCTCAAAATCCTTAGGTTCAGGTTGCCCTGTAAGAAGAGACTCCGACCCTTTCTTGGCCTTTAGAACTCTACATTCTTCATTGGAATGGCCAGGCTTCTTGTGATAGATACAGAATTTGTTTCTTTTGTCCGCACATGAAGATAACTAACTTAAACCCTTGGGTTGTCGATTTTGATTTTATTACCCTCATTTGTTCCTCATTTAGATATATTTGATCTCAAATGACCTGAGTACCTTTATTTCATTTTTTAAACTCTAAACCCTCATACACAACCAGCTAAAATTTTGGAAAACACTTGAGTCACTTAAGCAAACTTATAGGTAACCATTCTACCCATGCGTATTCATTTAGGTCTTAGAGGTGAGAGGGGTTTGATGAAGAAGCACCAGTATGGTTGGAGCTAGAGCCTTCTTAAATCCAAACTTAATTTCAGCATACATAGCAATCTTGTAGGCACTTTCTAAGTCTATTTCAAACATGCCTATTTCCTTCTTAAGATTGGGAAGTAAAACCAAAAAGGAATTTGATCTTGAGTACGTCTTCAGGATCTGAAATTTCCAGTTTGACTTTCAACTTTGTGAAAAGTTCAATGTATTGTTGCACCAACTGACCTGGAAGTTGTTTGAGTTGAAGCCATTGTGCCCATAGAGTGCCTTGATACCCAACATGGTAGAACATTGACTTCAGGCATATTTGAAACCAACCCATGTGGCGATCTGATGTTCACTACCATCTTCATCTTCCATGGCTGCAAGCATCTTCTGATAACTCTACCACCAATCTGTACTACAGCAATTTGGATCATGTCAGCATTAGTGATCCCAGGGTGAGTCTTGAGGTATATCTCAAGGGTGAGAAGCCATGAGTCAAGCTTTGGTTGCTTGGCAAGGATCCGCCCAAGTACACAAGCCTGACTAGCAAGGTTATGCTCAAGGCCAATTGTATTCGCAGTTTCTTGTGATGATTCCTCAGGAGACTTACTTTTAAAATGCATTTTAACTGGATCTGGGACACATCAACGGGATATATGCTGATAGCAGGATCTGCTGGATCAGAACCAAGAGGAAGCTTGAATGCAATGATCTGATGTCCTTGTTATGCTGAATAAAATTGAAGATCTGTGCCCAAAAATGCACATCTCACATCAAGGTGAGCTTCTACCATTGCAAGGAGCCGTCCATGGATGCTACAACATGGAGGCATGAGCATTAAAGGCTATGATGTAATTCCCTAATTCTGAAATTTACTGAAAGGGTGAACCCACAAAGGGAAAGATATAGAAACCCTGAAGGAGATATGCCCTTGACCATAGAAATCCTTGATGGGGTTAGATCAAGTAAGGGTAAGAGATTGAAATCCTTGAGATGACTTTCTGCCTGCAAAAATCATTAGGTTTTGATACCAATTGATACAAGTACAATTACAACAATGAGGGAGACACGATAATAGTCACAGCTATACATGTCATACACTCTATTGTATTAGCTATTTCTAGAATACAATGATATACAAAGAAGCTTCCAGACAAAAGGAAGCCTCTAAGAGAAAAATTTAATAGAAAGCTTCTAAAAAGAAAGAAAGAAAAAAATTAGTTAATGTCCATGAATGACCAAAAGTAGATCAAAAGGACTCAAGAATACCTCCAATTACAACAGAAATTGCTACGGTAAAAGGACCCTGGGATCAGAGACTAATTAAATTAAAAAGGATGTTTCTAGACGAAGATACACATACAATAAGCTTCTAGAACAAGAAAGATTCTAGAGAAAAAGAGATGCATATAGATATGTGCAAATAACAAGAATATACAATATAAATACAATGTAGCCCATGTGATTATCATAATCTCCCTCGTTTTATTTGACATTTTGGGAATAGGAGCCAAAGCATCGAATTCTTCTTTTGGGAGCATAGATGACCCATTACCCACCTTGATCTTAACAACAAAAATGCACGTACAAGATCAGGACTCTTTGAAGTGTATGAAAACTATCAAGTAAGAGGATCAGGTATGGTCATTACTAACCAGAGGTCTATATGTTGTTAACACCATAGGCAGCTCAGTGTGAGACTAAAATGCCTAGGATTGAAATCCCTACTCTTTGAAATGCAACCATTTCAACCATTTTTTGATACCTAGAGGTGAAGATAAAGTTAGCTATATGTTTGAAGGCCTAATTCTGGCGATGAATCATGAATGAATCATAATATGCCAATTACCTCATGAGTTTTGTGTCTAGTTTATTCACATTCATTCAAGGGTTGGCGGCTTGCTTCTACAACTGATAATGACAAGCTTGCCATGATGGATGTCAGGAAATTTGCCATGTTGAGCAGTAATGCCAGGTCCAACACAGTCGCTGATAACTGTCATCGGTGGCAACATCCCACCAATTCAATTCTCTTCTTTCTAGGTTTCTCGACTATGTTTTTTGAAATTTAAACATCATAGGATTGCAGAGTTAGAAGAAAGCATGAAACAACATAAAATGAATAATGAAGGCTGCAATAATGATTTTATAAGCAAGAAGAATAAGAAACATGACCAATGAAGGAACAAATTGATGAAAGCTTGACCTGTCTAAATGACAAAGAACATCTAATGGTGCATCTACCTAGAATCTTGAAAATAAGATACGAATAAATAGAGGAATGATATAAATTGGACAACAAATGGGTATATGGAGCAATGATAATGGCCACGAAACTTTCTGGCCACCTTGTGTGACGTTTCCAAGTCAAAACTATACGGAACTTCATTGGAACCTAGAAATTTCTATAAGACATTCCAGCCCAGAAGAAGTCAAGAAGAATTTGAGAGAAAATATAGGTTGTTGAGCTATGTTGCCCCATAATTCAAGGACAAGGGGGTGCAGGGGTTTAGGGAAGTATATTGGGGACATGTGGGTAGACCCACACCCCCCTTCCCTGGCCAAAATTCAGGGGACATCGGAGTCCCCAACATAAGTAACCCCACAAAGAATACATAAAATGACTTTAAAAAAATGGTACAACAATATTTATGATACATCACTATTTAGAATACATATGGGAAAGATCAATAAATTAGTGTGGTTAAGAAGTTGCAGCAGTTCAATATCCATCCACTAGAGCAACCATATTTGTAACTCATGTTGGTCTTGCAGAGGCGAATAGCTCACACGCCAATTGATGTTTGGCGCTCAAGAGGCTTGGAGTCAAAAAGCTGAGATGGCTCCAAATTAGTGTTGATGTTTGCATCAAATAGAGCAAATCAGGTTCCTGAAACTGCTGCCAATACCACACACTGCACAGAATCAAGCATTACAAGTGGTCCCTCTAAGAACAAGCCTCTACCGTCAGAATGCAGCAGTCAAAACAGAGGATACACATAACTCTTAGTCTCTGCTGGGGGTTCCAAAGACGTCAACCTGAGTGGCATGGTTCTTGTTTGCTTCCATGTTTTGTTTTGTGTTAAATATAACTTATTTGTCTCCACGAATAGGGAATTTGTATGTATCATTGTGGTATAATACCTACTCTTTCTTGTCTGCAGCAACAGTCTAGTCAGCCAGTAGTTTGTCTTCAGCTTATTTCCAGCAGATTTTACTTAAAGTTAACAGGCAGCTCATATGTTAGCTATCTTTTGTAAAAATATTCTATATCAGTATATTAGCTCTTTTTTAATTAAAAAAATGGAATAAATCAGGATCAGTGTTGCCATTGATTTGGTGCTAACATGGAAATTGCCATTGGCACAAAAGCTGTCATCAGTGCCGGATGCAGAAATTGCCATCGATGAAAAACTTCGTGTTGAAGGGACTTAGTGTCCTGATCACCAACATATACGACTTAGCTATTCCATCAAAGTAATCAATACTTTTCCTATAGAGATCTAATCTAGCTGGTATCTGAATACAAACTCCTGACTAAAAGACAGAAAATTAATTTATTTCAAGGCTGAAAGGATTGTCTTTAAAGGTAACCCTATACCTATAACTCCAATGACGAATGGTTTCTAAAATATTCCTGCCATGTTAAATTATCCATTTTTCTCCCAAACAAGCTCCATTTCAAGAGATTGGGCCAACAAACATGGCATACTCAGAACAGACCAAATGTTAATAAAGGTCAGGCTATTCCATACCAAACCCCAAACATATGTGGAGCAATTTCTCGCCTCTCACAAATGAAGCATAGCACACTAGTGACTCAGAATTTGGATTGCTAAGTCTTGATTTAGCTATTAAACTACCATGCTACAACAAAGAGTTCAAAACCTGAGTAACATAACACAAGACAACCAGTCCTTCAAAAGGTAAACCATGTTAATTGGGCATGCACACTAGCCTGAAAGACAGATGCACTTTGGGGCAGCGTCATGTATTTAGCCAAAATTTGAACACCAAAACAACACACCTGATGCAGCAAAACTACAGATGGAAACTAGAACTGAAAACATTGTAGACAACCATCATAAACATTAGTTGTCTATACCACACATGCTTATTGTCCATATGATTGTCAAGACAAAAAGTGCTCATTCTCAAAGAGTCAAAAGAATAAGCGCCAATGATACAAACTGATCATTTTGGATTCCACACATACCATACTGTCATGTCAGTTGTAATCACATACATAGAGCTGAATGCAACAACGCATACACCCAAGGTGTTTATAAATAGTTAGCACTCAAACTAGACTACCAGGATATGAATACATACTGATATGGATATAGTAGTTTCCCTGAGACCACAGGATATGATATGGCATGGATGTCTATATATATATATGAAAAAAATAAAAATATACACATAAATAAACATAATTTTATGCAGAGATCCAAATGAAAAATAAAACAATGTGAAATTCTGAAACAATGTTAGATGTGCATATTATGTATAAAAATATATATCAATGACAAAATGTCAATGTTGATGCATAGCTGTCAATAGGTAACGCTGGCAAGTTGATCGTTATTTGCTGCAGTGCAACTTGTTAACAGTCATATTATCTAAAGCATAACTGAATCCATTAAGCAATTAGAGACTGTAGCTATTCATGTGCCATATAAATGTTTATGAGGTTAAATGCAACTGCTGGAAAGAGCTATCAATGCTCATATAACGAAATTGAAATCATAAAATAATTATGCATCACTCTATAGATGTGTATGTATTTGCCTTCATTGATGTCTGCTATGATGAGTGTATATTATACCAATTCTTCTTTTAAAACAGACTACAATAGATGATCAGGGAAAGTAGTTTGAGAAGATTTCTTTGCAGAAAATATTCAACAGTGATTCCGTTGCAGGCTGTAAGAACCAAGAGGTGTTTATGGGTGAGAGAATAAATTGTGATCATGAAATATAATGGCTACAGTCCAGATACAGGCAGTACAACCCGGATATGACTGTGCCTATCTGAATACAGAACGGCCAGAAACAGGCTGTATCCAAAAATGGCATGAAATTTCTGGAGTATATGGATATATCCATGTCATATCAATACAAGGGTATGTATCAAATATGAGTACAACAGGGGTACCTAGAATCACTATCTGGTAACTTGGCAATAAAAAAGTATGGCTGCAAGTGTGGGTCTAAGCATGGAGAATATCATAACGGAGAACAACCATAGCATAAATAAATTAAGCTTCAAAGCTTTTTTTTCTCTAGGAATACAACAACAAACTTCAAAGCTTTTATTTCTAGGAATAGAACACCAAACTTCAGAACTGAAAGAATTTTATGGATTAAACCCACAAACAAACAATCTGGAAGCATAAATAGATTTACCTGCCATGGCCCTTCAGTTGCCGTAGAATCATCCCGCTCTTCACATCAAAAACCTTTCAGAACCAAACAATTACATATTAGCTCTTCAAAAAGCAGTCATTGACACAGATAATAATTTAAAAGTCGTACATGCTGCATTGACAAAATCTCTGAATCTCTGTTTGATAAAACTAAATCATGTTAAAAAAATTCAAGCTGAAAGAAATTACCTGAATAATTCCTGTCTCTCCACCAGCAGCAATAATTTGTCCATCAGATCGAAAATGTCCTGAATATGCCTACAATATAGCAGTTCAAAGTACCTTCATCAGGGATTACAAGCCATTTCAATGTACAGAAATGCTAGGAATAACACATTCCAGAAATACGGGAAGGAAACAGCAAGTGATCAGTGAGGAAATGATTGCCTATTGCAAACCCTAGAAAAAAAAAACACAGCCTTAAGCCTATTTCAAGTATATCCATAGATCTAAGAACCTATGATTGAGAAACATGGTCACACCTAAGCTCAAGTGTCAATAATAAAAGATTAGTTCGGTGTCTTAAACTACATGGTACGAAAAATAGTAAACTATAAATGCAATAGGAGTGCCATAGATAAGATAAGATAAATATATTAATGTCCAACTAATGACCACAAAAGTAGGTCAAAGGGACTGCAGATTACAGAAATCTGTCAGGAAAAAGCGGGAAACCCAAAAGGTCTCCAAAACAAGAAAAACAATGCTGAAAGAAATAGTATAAAACATGGCAAAGAGTGACCACTCTCATATCCAAACCGCCAAAGGGCCCATCCACACCATAGAATACGGTGATCATTTTTGTTCTGTCATGTTGCTTGAACATGATGTTGGCCATTCCCAGCAGATATTGCAAGTCAGCAAGTTTAGGACAATAAGGATATGCTACTGCTGAACTCATACCAGTACCTCTGGACAAACATCCTGGAGAAAGAAGTTCCAGCTCAGAGGCAATGCTAGTATTTGCACCTAGTAATCAAGAGAATTGTTACATTTCTAAAGGATAATAATTAACTAGCTAGAATACTAGTTATCGCAACCTTGTCTGTTCATTATGATTTTTGTGTGTCCATTGGGACCAGTTTTATGGCCCATTAAGAATTTTTATAGCCATGTCGGTTGGGTGTAATTTTATTAGATAAAGGTTTTTCTGTGAAAAAATCTATATATCCCACATGCAAAATACAAAAAAAAAATGTAAAGTGGAAAATTAGCAATTATTAGGATCTTGGCTGTTAAGAGTAGGGTATGTTTTTGGATGGAAATATGTTTTGTGCACAGGGCTATGGGGTTGTCTTGGCCAAGTGTAATGACCATATTGTACTTGAAGACTTTCTCCACCTAAGTTGATGCTCATACCTCAGAAGGAAAGTTCTTTCTTTTATGTATTGCCTACAACCAATGTTTCAGTGATGCTACAGTTCCGTTTCTTCATTTTTCCAAAAAAGTAGGTTGTCCATGGAAATTTTGATCTTTTTTTTTTAATTAAAAATATACTTTAAGTTTATATATTCACAAAAAAATTACTTACAAAAGAACCTGTACAGAGGCCAGGTATATATTTAAAAAAAAATTGCAACTCCTCAAAGCAACAAGGACAGAGATAAAATCTGAATAATCGTTAGGATCAAACAATTTGGCTTCCTTGATCAGTAGATACTCTTTTGCCAACAGCTGCATACGAACCTCCTCTTTCCATATAAGGCAAAAATCATACAAAGAGCTAACCTCATTCGCAAAAACATGCTTGCATTGAAGCTTCCAAAGAATAAACAAAGCTGAAATCCTCAAACAGTGCCAAATGCCCATAAGAGGAACCCGAATTATAGATCTGGAGTCCCCAAACACTACAGCACGCCAATGTAGGTTCCCTTGAAGGATAGCTGACTGCTTCATCTGCACATGACTCCAACAGGACCTAGCAAAAAGGACAGTCCCAGAATAAGTGCTTCACCATTTCCAATCTGTGGCAGCACGGACAAAGGCCATCAGAAAGACCACTTTAGCCAAATGTGCCTTAGTGGGAAGCCCCTGATAGATCACTAACCAAGCGAACACCCAGAGCCTGTAAGAAACCTTCAACAACCACACACTGTGCAACCTTTGTACACATCTGCTCTCAGCATCGGAGGATACACATCTCACATTAAGAACTGGGCCAAGCTCCCACCGCTGATGAAGAATCGAATATAATCTACAAGGGTCAAATTGCGCTAAAGGGTGCCCATAGCTCCACACCCAATCACACCAAATGGGTCTCGGCATATCCATATTCATTTTCAACAGATCTACTTGAGGGATAAGGTTCTCGATCTCCATGATGGTAGGCTGATTAGCAGAGGACAGAGCATACTCGCAAGCTAAGGAACACCAATCCTTCCAAGAACATGCATTGTCATCCCATAAATCTTTCCAAAGGAAAATATTTTTTTTTTTACTCAATCTCCTGGCCTGAAAGTGAGGTAGATCCGCAATACAGGTGTCCTGCAGTTTCCATTTCCAAATTGGACTTCTGGCTAAATCCCACCCCACATGGCTGCCCGACATTTGCCACCTAACCAAGCTTGCAACATTTCTCCAAGTCAACCATACATTTCTAAAAATAAAGGTGCCTTAAATCTGAAAATGTTGAGGGTCAGAAATAATGTCACATAGCCCAAAAGAGCCCCTAACCTAGCCAATATGTTGCACAATGAGCAATCTCTGTCTCAACAAGACCTACCACAGAGAAGAACCCTCCAAGCACCGAACCACCCATTTAGAAACATGAATACTCCTTTGCGTTGCAATAAAACCAAGGCCTCCCTCCTCCTTGGGCATAGTACAAACAATACAAGGCACCATGGGAAGACCACAAGTTCCACCATACTTGGCCCATAAATAAAACCTCGAGATCTGCTCTAACCAACAAAACTATGTCTTACTAGGCAACCAACAAGAAACATAATAAATATGAGAGGCCCAAAGAATTCTGTCATGTCCCATTTTTTATCGTGGAGCCATTGAAGACCCTTAGCCTTGTTTTGTTTCCCAAGGGCTAAGGGAAAAAGGAAGAAGGGAAACACTTGGGGTTTCTAAAGAGCAATTATAAAAGTACTTTATTATTCTAATTTTCACTTGAGGAAACATTTGAGGGTCATGGGCACTCAAGTGATTAAGTGAAAGCTTATAAGAAAAGGTCCTTTTAATATTTGAATAATTTTCCCTCCCTTTTGGATGCACCCCTTTGGGAAAAGGCTATAAAGGTAAAGGGCGGATCTTGTGGAGAGGTTCATGCTATTTTTGATAATTTAAATTCTTCAAGTCTTAAGCACGAAAAGTTGGACTTTGCCTTGAGAACCCTTTCAAGGTTGTTTGGAACAAGGATGGAAACCCTTGATTTCAGACCTAGGAAAACTTCGCAAAAAGGTTGTATTGAGCAATATTGGCGGCAAAAGAGTGTTTTCAACACCATTTCTCCATTTGTAGGTGTGGCGACTAGGTTGGTGAACTGAATGGCTGATCGGGAGATGGTTTTGGACAGGTAATCGCTCATTACAGCTGGGCAACTAGGGTTTGCAGGTGAAAAAAGGGGCAACTGTTTTTCAAGGGTTTGAGGGCCTAGATAAGGCAGCGAACCGCTAGGAAAGGTCAACAACCCCTCCCTAGGGCTGGGCGAAGGTGTTTCTAGGGCTGTTTTAGCCTCTTTTTATGCTCAGTAACAGCAGAGTATTTATTGATGAGTTTGTGATTTATTTCTAGTTATTTTGCATTGAAAATTTTAGTTTTGGAGCCTAGATTGTTGGCTAGAATTATTGTAATTTTTCTATGATTTTTGGAATAAATAAATATCTATTATGTGCCATTTTGGGGCACTTCAAACATTCTGAATTTTATTGCAGCAGCAAGGGTTTGAGAAAATACAAAAAATTCTTACTTGTTTGGCTAGGGTTTAATTTATCTAAATCAGAATTTGCACATGTGGTGTTAGGGTTTATTGTTTTGTTGTTAGGGTTTGTTGGGAAACCCCTTTGATCTAATTTCAGATCCTATAAAGAACATTTCAGTGGTATCAAAGCCAATTTCTTGGCCAGCTGTGGGGTGTGAGTGACTACAATGGACTGGCAACCTAGGTTTTTGTCAAAAAAGGAATACAAATATCTCATTCAAAAGGTAGGAATGAAGAAGAAGACAATGGATGAAATCATGGATGATTTGTGCAAGCTACGCAAAATTATCAGAAGGAATTAAGGGCAATAGGTCCCAAGGTTTTGAAAAAGGTTATAAGATCAAACCCTAGACATCAAGGGCCCCCCTTAGAAGAAGAAAAAAGACCAGCATAAGTGATCAGTGTTTCATCATCACAAAGTGATTTCCCATTGACAACGAGAGAAGAGGAAGACAACGTGGAGTCCAAGCCCAAAAGAAGAAGGCAAGTCAAATTTGCAAGATGGGGGAGAGAATTGTGTGGTTGAAGCCCAATAATTGGAGGATAAAGTTGACAAATAGCTTGCTGATTTCCAGAACAACAATGTGGAGAGACATGTGTTTGAAGAAGAAATGGGGAATCACAAGGATATAAGGGTTTCCACAGACCCTACTTCACCAAAGGAGGACAAGCTTGTTGTTTGTAACCTAAGGTATGAAAAGTTTGGTAACATATCAGATTTATTGTTTCACACTATGCCATTTCAGATTTGTTGCCCTCATAAGAAGCATGCTAAAAGAGGTGATAAAAGGAGGCATCCAGTTTACAACATGGGGACCCTTTAATTCAAGTTGATTATTGTTGTTGCCAAAGGTGTGGGATCCCAGTAATATTCTAAGATCTACAAAGAGTAGCAATTCTGATTTTAATATGTTTGCAGTTGTTCCTTTCATTGGAGTAAAGGAAAAAACAGAGTTGGGTTCAAATAAGTATGAGTAAGCTTTAAGGTATGTGAAAAATCATTTAAATTCTTGTTTTAAGAACCTTACGAATTCTGAAAATGTAGGTTCAAAGCAAGCTTGTGAAAGGGTTGAATTTCAGTTTGTGATAAGGAAAGAGGAATCAGATTTGAATCGAAAAATTGGTACCTTGAAGCCCTTTGAGCAGCGGAGCGAGATAGCTAAGTATTAAAATCTTTGAGCTTCAAAAATCAGAATTTGTAAGGCAGCCAAAAAAGATTTTCCAGCCGGAAAAGGGACAAATAAACTTTAAAAATTCTGAGTTGCATGACAAAAATTTTGAGTTGCAAAAATCAGAATTTTTAGGACAGCCAAGTGAGAATTTCCCGCATGATGATAGGCAGCTAATAGTGCAGCAAAGTGAAGGTTTTCAGCAAGGGTATGAACAAGGAGAGTTGCTAGTAGAAGGAAAAAATATTCTAAATCAAGAAGGATAAAATTCTACCCTTATAGCAAGGACTCAAGAAAGGTGTGAAGAGTGGTTAAGGAGGGCAAAGAAAACAAAATTGGTAGCATTTCAAGCTAAACAACACCTACAGGAGTTTAAAAGGGAAGGTGAGTTCTTAAGACACCATTTTGATATTCTTAAAAATGGATAAAAATCAGATTTCCATGAGATTTGTAAGGAGGACCTTCGAGGAGTCCTTGTTGGAAGGTATGCACATGAGGGAAGTGCCTCATTAACTCCTCATGATGGTCTCCAACTTGCTGAAGTTTCTAGATCCACAATTGAGGGTGGACTTTCAAACCATGGGAAAAGGCTGCAATTCATAGTTTGGGCAGCCACCACCACCAAGAGGAATTCACCCTACTTTGTGTTGGGTAAGTAAATTGAATTCTAGGAATTGTTGTTCCTTGAATGGTGTTAAAAAAATGACAAATTTTGAGAAGGAACAGCCACTAAGGTCTGTTAGAAGCCATCCAATCCATGCTTCAAAAGCATGAAAAAGTCTGATTTTTTCAAAAGAAATAGGCCCATAAAATACTCTGAAAATTCTAAGTTCTGTGTGCAAACTCAGCGTGTTATATATGCAGAAAATTCTTTAAAAAATGGCATAATACAGCTCCTAACAAATTCTGAAAATGTTAAGTGAGCAAATTCTAATAAAATGTTGGAAACTCAGCCCAAGGAAGACAAAAAATTCTGAAAATTTTGAAATAATACAGCCCCTAGTGAATTCTGGAAATGATGAAGTATTTCGGCCCGTCACTAGTGACAAGAAGTTGGAGTTTGTGAAGAAGGAACAGCCCTTCCCAGGTATGGTGTTTTGGCTCTTTTCAGGATTGATATGTGCCCCCAAACATCATTAACTTTGTGTTAGTGCAGCAAGGATTAAATTTGAATATTCAATTAATTATGGTAGAGCATGCAATGAAAAAGAAAATTCAGAAATGTGAAATGAAGAGGAATAGAATGACTGCAAATGGTCTTCAATTCATTAGTAAAGGAAGACTTGAAAGGGGCATCACCGTAGAGGGAAGAAAGCCTTCAAATTTTATGCACTCGTGATGCATGTTGGAAGCATATTTGGAAGGACAACATGAGGATAAGCAATGGACCTTCATGTGGGCATCATGGCAAGGTTGCTCACTTCATCGTGTTATCTACACAAGAGGTATGTATCCAAGATTGTCCATAGTTGTTCTCTTTTCGCAAATTAGTGAGCCATACTGTTGGTTTGGTGAAGGAGTGTCAAGGCACATTGAAAGCCCTAAAAGGCATTGGGGTGCATTCTTAGGAAGCTCACATTCTATGGTACACATGCAAGGAAGAATGACCATAAGGGGCAGCCATAGTACATTTCCCTATCGTGTTTATTATAACAATACCAGCTCATCTAAAGAGGTTTGTATATTTGTATTGGCTCCTGTTAAGGTTGTAGACATGAAGGGTTCATCAAAAGGCAAGTTGAGAGTGAAAGGATTGACTTTTGTGGGCACTTGCAAGGCAGTAAATTATAAATACAGCCCTCAAAACATCAAGTACAGGTTTCCTTTTGAGGTGATTATCTCTAAGGTAAGTGAACATATGAGCATGAGTACCAAGGATTGGGTTACAACCATATCAAGGAAGCTTGCAGCCCATGGGATGCATGGAGTTGTGAGTTTGAGGGGCAGTTTTGAGGGTGCTAGTAGCTGCTCCATGTTCAGTAATGAAAGATACAACCGGGGCAGCCACTTGCTTGAAAGGAGATTGAACCTAGTGGATATTTTGGAGAGTGCTAGTAGCTGGTCCATGCCTAGTAACGGAAGGTACAGCCATGGTATACTCTTTCGCGATGCTACCCATGATAGTTCCAGCTCACTTGTGAGTTTGAGGGTTCTCAGATGCATGGGGAAGGTTGATTGCAGGATGACACTCCAAACGAGTGAGTTATTGTTGGATGAGTCTCTATTTTGGGGTAATAAGAAGTCTGATTTTTTGTATACCCCGCCAAGCAATCACAAGGAAAGTGACTGATTTCACCATATCTTTATATGTGAGTGTTTGTTGGTTGTCAAAAGGCAAGGTGTGGGATTCAAGCAATGTGAGGAAGTTTCTAGCTTTTCTAGATAGTGAAATTCTGAGCCAAGAGGCAGTTTTGGAGTGTGTGAACAACATGGACAGCCCTCCTATGCCCTCCAAGGCATCCAGTCACATATTTCACGCCACTCCTCATATGGAGATCTTGAAGTATGCAAGCGTGGGAAGAGAAGGGAGCCACCCCCATGTAGAACATGAACAAGGAAGGTCCTCCATTTTGACTAACATGTTTGTGTCTTGTGTAGGTGTTGCCAGGTGGACAATCAAGGCCTAGATTTCCAGCAATCACCTTGTTGGAACAGACTTTTCCAAACCCTACATTGCTGCAAATTTAGGGAACTCCTCTTCTTTTGTCTTGTTGGGAAGCCTGGGGTGCAAGGCCTCAACGGAGAGGAGGACAATATGTTGTATCGTTTCCAGCTTGAATGGGCAACCAAGAATCTTCAAGTACAGCATGAAAATGCTTCAACAAGATGCCTCCTTCCATGGGAAGAAGCGAGAGTTCATAGGAATAATTGTTGGGACAGCTCCATGGATGTTGTTATTGCTTGAGGACAAGCAATTTTGGACAGGGATGATTATCATGTCCCCCTTTTCATCATGGAGCCATTGAAGACCCTTAGCCTTGTTTTGTTTCACAAGGGCTAAGGGAAAAAGGAAGAAGGGAAACACTTGGGGATTCTAAATAGCAATTATAAAGGTACTTTATTACTCAAATTTTTACTTAAGAAGGGGACATTTGAGGGTCATGGGCACTCAAGTGATTAAGTGAAACCTTATAAGAAAAGGTCATTTTAATATTTGAATAATTTTCCCTCCCTTTTGGATGCACCCCTTTGGGAAAAGGCTATAAAGGTAAAAAGGGGATCTTGTGGAGAGGTTCATGCTATTTTTGATAATTGAAATTCTTCAAGTCTTAAGCACGAAAAGCTAGACTTTGCCTTGAGGATGGAATCCTTTCAAGGCTGTTTGCAACAAGGATGGAAACCCTTGATTTCACACCTAGGGAAACTTCACAAAGAGGTTGTATTGAGTGATATTGGTGGCAAAAGAATGTTTTCTACACCATTTCTTCATTTGTAGGTGTGGCGGCTAGGTTGGTGAACTGAAGGCGCTGATTGGGAGATGGTTTTAGACAGCTAATCACTCATTACAGCTGGGAGACTAGGGTTTGCAAGTGAAAAAAGGGACAACTGTTTTTCAAGGGTTTGAGAGCCTAGATAAGGCAGAGAAGCCCTAGGAGAGGTCAACAACCCCTCCCTAAGGCTGGGCGAAGGTGTTTCTAGGCTTGTTTTAGCCTCTTTTTATGCTCAGTAATAGCAGGGTATTTATTGATGAATTTGTGATTTATTTCCAGTTATTTTGCATTGAAAATTTCAGTTTTGGAGCCAAGATCGTTCGCTGGAATTATTGTGATTTTTCTATAATTTTTGGAATAAATAAATATCTATTATGTGTTATTTCAGGGCACTTCCAACATTCTAAATTTTATTGCAGCAGCTAGGGTTTGAGAAAATACAAAAATTCTTACTTGTTTGGCTAGGGTTTGAGAAAATACATAAAATTCTTACTTGTTTGGCTAGGGTTTGATATATCTAAATCAGAATTTGCACATGTGGTGTTAGGGTTTGTTGTTTTGTTAGGGTTTGTTGGGAAACCCCTTTGATCTAATTTCAGCCCTACAAGAGACATTTCAAATTCTACCTACCACAATCAATTTCCCAGCGAATGGGAGGTCCTTATTCTGCCAAAAGGGAAGTTTATGCTCTAATCGCTGAAGGTAACAATCCGACATGGCAACTGGGGAGAGCCCCACTCCAAAAGGAATGCCAAGATATCTCAAAATAACTCCAGGATGAACAAAGGACCACTTAAAAGGAACCCAAGCAAGATGTTAACCCAGACCAACCAGCCAAAAATCAGTTTTATGATCACTAACTACAGCCCCAAGGCCTCACAGAAAACAGCCAAGCAGTCTCTAGCACCATCAATCGACTCCAAACTAGCTTGCACACAAAGGAGCAAGTCATCTGCAAAATGGTCGTTGATCATCTCTGAACCACCAAGTAGAGAAACACGCTGTAAACAACCCCAAATGCAACTTCCAATAAATAACCGAAAGCATCAACAGTCAACACATACAGATAAGGAGCCAAGAGGCAGCTTGGTTGATTGACCAATTAACAAGAATAGGCGGGGGCGGAGGGGGAAGGGGGGCTGGAGCGAGGAAGAGTATTATTTACAGAAAAAAAGTCAAAAGCACAAGAGAAGAGAGTGTTCATGTAATGTCCCCATTTTCCCCCTCTTATTTAAAACAGGTATGAAGACCTTTAGCCTATCTTCCCATAGACTAAAGGAGTCCTTATTGGAGAAATTTATTTTATTAATTGTCAAATAGTGATTTTTGTCACAGGCAATTATTAAATTAATTAATAAAATATTTTAAAAGTGGTTTTTACCACTAAAGTACTTAAGTGAAATAAATTGGTCTTAAAGTAATTTTTATTACTTTTTAATTAAGGCTAATTTATTATAATATTTTCAAAAACGAGAATTCTTAGCATGGAGCTAAAATGAAGATAAGGAAAGACATTTATCTTTCCAATAAGGGTTCAAGCCCTTTTAAAAGTTATAAAGAGAAGACGAAGGCTTCAAGGAGGATATGTTGAATTTGTTATCTTGTTCTTCCTGCATGAAGAAGGCTATTGGGATGCATGGCCAATAGATTTGTTCTACTTGGTTATTGATCAATCTACAAAGGTGTGTATTGACACCACCTTTTGCTATGGAAAGCTTGTTTGATGCCTTAGAGGTGGAGCGAACTACCTGGGAGGGTTTAGTAATTGTTTTGAGGATTTGATTATGTGTTTTTTTCGCATTTCTTGCTTGCTAAAATTATTCTAACAAATTTGCAAGTGGAGCGAACCACTTAGGAGAGTGGACGCTAGGGTTTGAAGACATTTTTGTGGACAAAATACTCTTCCTGCGTGAAGAAGGCTATTGGGATGCATGCCCAATAGATTTGTTCTACTTGGTGATTGATCAATCTACAAAGGTGTGTATTGACACCACCTTTTGCTATGGAAAGCTTGTTTGATGCCTTAGAGGTGGAGCGAACTACCTGGGAGGGTTTAGTAATTGTTTTGAGGGTTTGATTATGTGTTTTTTTCGCATTTCTTGCTTGCTAAAATTATTCTAATAGATTTGCAAGTGGAGCAAACCACTTAGGAGAGTGGACGCTAGGGTTTGAAGACATTTTTGTGGACAAAATACTCTTAAATTATTATCTACAATTATTCCATATTTTTCTAATCATCTTTGAGGTATTTTGGACCCTTTGTGAGGAATTTTGAAGACGGAAAATTAATAGATAATTTTCAGAAATTATTATTAATTTTCTAACATTTTTCGGAATAGTATTTTGCTAAAGAAGCGCTGGAAATTGCCATACTATTTTTCTGCTATTTTTTCAAGGCTTCCAAGAGGGTGGCGATTGACCTAGGGGGTCAATTTGTCAAGATAAAGACCAAAAGTCAACACTGAAATTTTCTATTAATTTTTTGAGGTGGACGACTTTTGCAAGGGTTTTTAGAGGTATTTTAGTCTCTAAACAGCAGCAGAAAATTCAAGGATTAAATCTGATTTTGTCTATTTAGTTTGTGGCATCCGAAGAGAAGAAAAAGTTATTTATTTGAGGAGTTTAAAACTGAAATTAATTATTTATTTTCAGATTATTTTATTGGTGGAAATTACCCTATGAAATCCTCATTCTTGGCATTTAGGGTTTTTTGCATTAAATAAAGAATTTGTGGATTTTATTTGCAACTAGGGTTTATGAATTTTTGGATCAGATTTAAGAGAATTTGGGGGAAACCCCTTATTTGCTAATTCGTCCCATTTGGGGACATTACAGTGGTATCAAAGCATTGGTCTTGCATTCCTGTGTGTTGGTTTTTGGATGCAAACAGGTAAAGACTACTTAGTTTATCAAAGGAGAGGAAAAGAAATGGAAGACCAAAAGCAAGGGTTTTCTCTAGAACAATATAAGCTTATGCATGGCTTCATCAAGGAAAGCCAGAAAGAATTCCAGCAGAGTATGAGTGTGCAAATCGCAACTATGTTAAAAGATGTCCTTCCTAAGAAAGATCACTTCTCTAATGGAGCAGGACATTCAAACAATGATAAGAGGATTTCTTTTAATCCACCTCAAAAATTCTTTAATTCCACTTTTTTGCAGAAAGTACCAGCATTGGAGAAGAGGACTCAAAGAGAAAATATTTGGGATACACTCCAAGAGAAGTATGCAGCTTTAAGTTTGGCTACACAAAATTTGTTAAATTTCAAAGATTTTTGTGAATTTAAGGAAGGAACAAAATCAAAGGCTCCAAATACACAACCCCGCAGATACTTGCAACAAAGGTTGGATAAGATTTCCCTTCCTATTTTTAATGGTTCTGATAAATTTATTGTGAGGTCTTGGTTACAAAAGTTAGAAACATATATGTCACTTAACCCCATGCTTGAACAAGAGTCTCTAAAATTTGTCACCCTACATTTGGAGGGGATTGCCCATGAGTGGTGGTTTCATGGCCTCATCACACAAGGCCATGGATCTATTGCTACCGATGGAAGAATTTGGCCAAAGAATCATGGAACGATTTGATAGGAAGAATCCGGATAGGCATTTTCGGGAGTTGGCACAACTCAAACAGGGGCATGATGTTGAAAGGTGTGTGGCTGATTTTCTGAAGGTTTCAGTAATGGTTTTTGACATTAGTGAAAAAAGATTAATTGTTTTATTTGTTGAGGGATTGATTGAACCCTTGAAAGGGTTGGTGAAAGCTTTTAACCCTCTCTCTTTGCAAGATGCCATCACTAAGGCATTGGATCTAGAATGTTCAGCCTACAGGGGTTATGAAAGACCAAAAGGACAGCCAAGAGCTGCCACCTATTCGCTGCCAAAAGGAACAAATACAGGGCAGCCAAGAACTGTTTTGAGGGGGCAGCAAAGAACACAAGGTGGGCAGTCCAAAGCACCACCAAACGAGCCACCAAAAAAGCCTTTTTCACCATATATGCCACCACACAAATTGTTGTCCTACAGTAGCAACATGAGGGATGAAAGAGATGAATTAAGAAGACAAGGCCTATGTTTCACATGCAGAAGTCCATGGACCAAGGGCCATCGTTGTATGGGCAAAGGGCATGTCTACTACATAGAGCTAATAGACAATGACTCAGATTTTAATGTTATTGATGCTAATGTTGAACATGATGATCATTTAGATGAGGGGCATGCACATAAAGAGGATGAACAAAATGTGGACAGCACTCTAGCTTCTCTTTCGGGAGCTCCCAAATACCATGCATTCAAAATAAAAGGTACTTTGAAAGGACAAAATGTAACTACTTTAATTGATAGTGAAGCCACTCATAATTTTATTGATGAGAGCTTGGTTAAGAAGTTAACATTAGAAGCTACGGATTGCAAAAGCTTTAATGTAACAATGGCAGATGGATTCACCATTCCTTGCTCCAGAAAATCGTCTCAACTCCCACTCACCCTTGGGAAACACAAGGTAATGGATGATTTTTATATCATTGATATTGGGGATATTAATATTGTTTTGGGTGTTCAATGGTTGCATTCTTTAGGAGACTTCACTCAAAATTATAAAACTATGGAACTTAAATTCTTCAAATAAGGCAATGAAGTGATCCTCAAAGGTCTAGCCAACGGAGCGCCACAAGAAGTGTCAATGAAAAGGATGGAGAGGGCTTTTAGAAGAGGTCAAATTGCTTGGACAGCAAGCTGTCTTGTCACAGTAAACTCAGAAAAAAGGAAAATACAGCCCCCTCAAGGTAAGCTTCAAGCTATTTTAGACAAGCATATTCATGTCTTTGATGATCTACCTTATGGTTTGCCACCAGATAGAGGCTATGAGCACAATATTGAACTGGAAATGGGTGCAAAACCCGTCATTGTTACTCCTTATCGCCACCAAAGGGCCTTCAAGGAGGAAATTGAGAAAACCATCAAAGAGTTGCTTGATATGGGGTACATAAGGACAAGCTTGAGTCCCTTTGCTTCTTCAGTTGTTCTAGTAAAGAAGGATGGCACTATGAGAATGTGCATTGATTACAGGATTTTAAACAAGAAGACCATCAAGAATAGGTACCCAATACCTAGGATTGATGAACTAATGGATAAGTTACATGGTGCCACTTATTTCTCCAAAATTGATTTGAGATCCGGTTTTCACCAAATCAAGGTAAGAGAAGAAGATGTTCATAAAACCACTTTTAGATGTCATTTTGGGCACTTTGAGTTTCTTGTCATGCTTTTCGGATTGACCAATGCTCCAGCTACCTTCAAATCATGTATGAATAATATGCTTGGCAAATATTTAAGAAAATTTGTGCTAGTTTTCTTTGATGACAATCTTGTGTATGGCAAAACATGGGAAGAACATTTAGAACACTTGGATTTGATTTTGAGCACTCTAGAGCAGCACTCATTCTTTGCAAAAAAATCCAAATGTGAATTTGGATTGACAGAAATTCTTTACTTGGGGCATGTCATCAATGCACACGGTGTGCAAGTGGATCCACATAAAATTGCAGCTATCATGGATTGGCTTATTCCCTCTACATTCACCCAAGTAAGAGGATTTTGTGGACTATGCAGTTATTACAGAAGGTTTGTGAAAGGATTCTCACAACTTACTGCCCCATTGACTAATTTAACTAAAATGGGGCTTTCCAATGGTCCAAAACAGCACAAATAGCATTTGAAAATCTCAAAAAGGTAATGTATTCTTGTCCAGTTCTCGCTATTCCAGATTTTTCGACTCCTTTTATGATTGAGTGTGATGCTTCAAGAGAAGGAATAGGGGCTGTCATAATACAAAATAAACATCATATTGCTTTTGAGAATCGAAAACTAAAAGATTCAAAAAAAGCTTATTCAGTTTATGACAATGAAATGTTGGCAGTTACGCATGCCTTGAGCAAGTTCAGGCAATATCTAGTTTGTGGCAAATTCATTGTGAAATCAGATCACAATAGCTTGAGATTCTTTCTTAATCAAAAGGAACTCAATGACAGGCAGTAAAAATGGGTAAGCAAGGTACAGGCTTATGATTTTGATATTGAATATGTAAAAAGTAAAAATAATGTGGTTGAAGATGCTTTATCCAAAAAGAGTTGTTTAGGATTGCTTGAGGGCAAGCAAATTTTAGAGGGGAGGACCGTAATGTCCCCATTTTCCCCCTCTTAATTAAAACAGGGATGAAGACCTTTAGCCTATCTCCCCATAGACTAAAAGAGTCCTTATTGGAGAAAGTTATTTTATTAATTGTCGAAATAGTGATTTTTATCACAAGGCAATTATTAAATTAATTAATAAAATATTTTAAAAGTGGTTTTTACCACTAAGGTGCTTAAGTGAAATAAATTGGTCTTAAAGTAATTTTTATTACTTTTTAATTAAAGCTAATTTATTATTATATTTTCAAAAAGGGGAATTCTTAGCATGGAGCTAAAATGAAGATAAGGAAAGACATTGTTCCAATAAGGGTTCAAACCCTTTTAAAAGTTATAAAGAGAAGACGAAGGCTTCAAGGAGGATATGTTGAATTTGTTATCTTGTTCTTCCTACGTGAAGAAGGCTATTGGGATGCATGCCCAATAGATTTGTTCTACTTAGTGATTGATCAATCTACAAAGGTGTGTTTTGACACCACCTTTTGCTACGGAAAGCTAGTTTGATGCCTTAGAGGTGGAGCAAACTACCTGGGAGGGTTTGGTAATTGTTTTGAGGGTTTGATTATTTGTTTTTTCGCATTTCTTGCTTGCTAAAATTATTCTAACAGATCTGCAAGTGGAGCAAACCACTTAGGAGAGTGGATGCTAGGGTTTGAAGATATTTTTGTGGACAAAATACTCTTAAATTCTTATCTATAATTATTCCATATTTTTCTAATCATCTTTGAGGTATTTTGGACCCTTTGTGAGGGATATTGAAGACGTAAAATTAATAAATAATTTTCATAAATTATTATTAATTTTTCTAACCTTTCTCGAAATAGTATTTTGCTAAAGAAGGGCTGGAAATCGCCATACTATTTTTCTGCTATTTTCCAAGGCTTCCAAGAGGGTGGCAATTGACCTAGGGGGGTCAATTTGTCAAGATAAAGGCCAAAAGTCAACGATGGAATTTTCTATTAATTTTATGAGGTGGATGACGACTTTTGCAAGGGTTTTTAGAGGTATTTTAGTCTCCGAACAGCAGCAGACAATTCAAGGATTAAATCTGATTTTGTCTACTTATTTTGTGGCATCCGAAGAGAAGAAAAAGATTTTTATTTGAGGAGTTTAAATCTGAAATTAATTATTTATTTTCAGATTATTTTATTGGTGGAAATTACCCTATAAAACCCTCATTCTTGGCATCTAGGGTTTCTTGCATTAAATAAGGAATTTGTGGATTTTATTTGCAACTAGGGTTTACGAATTTTTGGATCAGATTTAAGAGAATTTGGGGGAAACCCCTTATTTGCTAATTCATCCCATTTGGGGACATTACAGTTTACCATCCCCACACAACACGGACCAAATCCTAAACAAATCAGCACCTCAATAATAAATGACCGTTCAATCTGATCATAAGCCTTGTCAAAATCAATCTTCAAGAAGTGAGTGTTGACCAATCTCCTTGACCCACTCCATGGCCTCCCATGCTGAAATTATTGTATCCAAAATAAAACGCCCCTGCACAAAACCAATTTGCTCCCTTTGAACAATCCTCTTGGTCAATTGCTTCACCCGCAGAGCAACCATCTTAGCCAGACTCTTGTAGGCTACACTCAGCAATGTGAAGAGATGCCCACCCCTATAGAATCTTTGGCAGCATTCTTGGGAATCAGCTTAATCAAATGCTAATTGAGGGACTCGATCAAATAACCTATGGAAAAAGCTTCAGAGGCCAAGCAACAAAAATCATCTCCAATAGTGACCCATATTGCTTTGTAGAATTCACAAGGCAAACCATTTATCCCAGGGGAAGATCCCATTTTTTATCGAACAAAGAGCAGCAAACAATCCATCTTTTGTAAAGTCCCTATCCAATTTATTACGATCCCCAATAGAAACTTTGTGAGGAACCACATGATAAAAAGAACTCCTGGCAACCACAATCGATTTCAAGGGGGAGTAAGGAGAAAAAATGCTCTAAATATGTTGACTAAACATTTCCCAAATCTCCTCTAGATTCTCTTCCAACGAGGATAATGTTGTGAAAATCCTCCTCCAGGAAGATGTAAACCTCCTCCAATTTCCGCTTGGCTTATCAAAGCTCCCATCGATGCCTACGAGCTATCATACGTCCCCACCCTCTAATGATTTTGACAATTCTCCAAACAGCAACCTCCCACCACAGAAGCCAACCTCTATCCCCACTAGGCCAAGGGATGAGGTTCGAAACACGATGAACAAGAGCTCGAAAATCAGAGAATCCAAGTGAGAAACATTCATCTTGAACAAAGCAAAGGACTTCGAATCAAGCACTAGCCCAACTGAAATTGAAGTAAAGATGGATAAAAGACCCAAACCGGTAGCCTCAATCAAAACATCAACCGGCTACAAACACCCAAAGAAAATAAGGTCATCCTGCAAACCATACACACGATTAGCCTTGCCTGCACCCTATCCTTCCCCTTCCTGAAATTAGACCAGGTGTACCAACCCCCAAAATCCAACTCATTTTCCCCCCAATTGGGATCAAAGAGCTGAAGAGTAGCCTTACATCTTGACCAAGAAAGGTTTTCCGAACCACTAACAACTGTACCAACACCACCACCCTGATCACAATCCCACTCTACCATGTTAAAATCTCCATGAACAATCCATTTTGCATCAGGCAAGGAAGAAGCCATCTAATCCCAAAGTCAAATACATTCCAAGCCAAGATTGGGAGCATAAACTGAACAAAGTCCAAGTAACCTGTCCTAAAGCAAGAGAGTAATCCAAACACATATATTGCCAAGATCACATCCATGCCCATAACAAAATAATGCAAATAAGGAGAGATAGCAAGGACAACCCTCCTCCCTGAATATGATGAAAAGACCAAATGGACCATTCCAACAATAACTCATGAAAGTACGAAGCTCAAATATGGCAGACTTGACTTCCTACAAAAAACCCAAATCTGATTTAGCTTTTTGAAGAACTCCACGGACAAACTGCTTACGACTTGGGATTGTCATCCCTCTTACGTTCCAAGATAGAAGAAAGAGCTTCATTCAAGGAAGAGAGGGTTGCCTAGCAGGCTAAATCTGTTGCTCATCAATACATTCCCCAAGGAAGAGACATTTCTATCCAGAGAGAAAGTCACTACTTCCTCGAAGGATTTCATCTGAGAAGCAGGACTTTGTCCAAATGGATGAGAAGAAGGTTCCTTCCACTAGCGACCATCAACATCCATGCCCTACAACTGTTCACTAACACCTACTGAAGAGGAGGGAATAGAGTTCTGACTCTAGCTATCCTCTATGCTCCCTCTAGGGGTGGGGACCCGTACTATTTGCATGATGAGACCCCCAACATTCCGTGAAGGAATTTGAATCACACCCCCACCAAGTTTGCTCAAGTTCTAAGAGGAATGACTCAAAGGTTCATTTTCTTTTGCAGAAGGTCTAACCTCCTTGGCAACATGATTTGAACCAACTGAAGAGCCAACTCCTTTGCCACTAGAATCAGTCAAGACAGCTACACCATGGGAAGCATTTGGGGAAGCTTTTTGGTGCGGACAATCATAGATAAACTAATCCTATGCATACCAAGCAAAGCAAGTATTGGGCAGATTCAAATAGCGAACCTTCTATTGCTAAACGCCATCAACTGTCATGATACAGATAACCGTAGGAAGCTTTTTTTTTAGATCTACCTCTTCACAAACTCTTGGATTAGTCCGAGATGAATTATGCCATCCATCTGGTATAAGCACTTTACCAAACCGATTGGCAAACAAGTCCACAAAAGAGAACTGCAGAGAACTTCAACCAAAGAGGATAATGTGCTTGCCCCTAATCCTCCGGATTAAAGTTTATCCTCCAAGATTCGACATAAGCCAACAAACCTGCAATATTCCAAGTACCAAATTGTAAACATGACGTGTTGTATCCGAATTAAACAGAAGGCAAACATACCTGGATCCCAGTCCCCGGTAAGAATTGAGGAAGATCCCCTTAGTTTCCCAGTTCAACATGCACCATTTTGTAAAGGCTTCGTCATTTGACATACGGAAAAAAGAACAAAATTACACTGCGACTTTCCAGATTTTGCCATGCTTCCGTACACCTTGTTGCTATCCAGAAAAAACTTAAAACCCTCATCACCAGAAGGCAAGGAGTCAAAGCAAACTTCCAATTTCATGTCGGTCTCATTACTTGGACTCTTTGTGTGAGGGGGTAAAGGGGGTTTCTCCATAGCAGAATTGTCAAGCAGCAGAATATCATTTCTTGAGGCACTTACAACATCATCGTCAGACAAAACAGCCCTGAATTCTGTAGAGAGAGATGGAGCACTTGAAACCAAGCTATTTTCCTTCAGAATCAGGGCAGCACCTTCTGGAAAACCTTCATTATGTATACCAAGTGAATAGGCATCCATCTGAGGCTCAGCGATAGCAATCACACTCAACACTAACGAAGGGTCATTTGAATTTGGGCTGTGATCAGCACCGAAGGTGGGAGCTCGTTCACAAACTCAAATGTAGGTTCTGCGACCCCCTCAGACTTCACACTATCGTGAGATTCAATACAATCCATCCCAGCTAGGTCACCACAGTTCAAAGGAAGCCAGCCCTAACCAGATCAATCCCGTAACCTCTGGAATAAAAGTGATTTTTGAGTTTAGGGACCCGCAAAACAAAGCGACCTTGCAGATTGGATCCAACTCGAGGAGGAGAGCATACACTACCCCCGCCCCCCCCCCCAAGCACCTGCATCCTGCAATGGCCAAGAGCCATGCATTTGAACCAATAGCCTATCAGACTGTCGAAAAACCTATCTAGTTTTTGTGATGTCGCGATTCGTCGCATTTTGTTCTCTTCTTTCCGGTTGCTACCCTATTTGGAACAGCCAAGATTGACATCCCAGAAATTTCGTTCTTTCCCATCTTTAAACAGAAAGAAAGATTACTTGCTAGCATTCAGTTTTTTTTGTTTCTTTGATTCAGAATCAATTTTATCAGATCTAGGATTGCTTCATAAAAACTATATTTTTCCCAATTTTTAAACAGAAAAGAAAGAATAATATCTTATTCGCAAGTATTCCGCATTTTCAGAATGTTATGTTTCCTCCATTCAGATTCACTTTTTTCAATCTAGGGTTTCTTCCATGGAGTTTATCAAATATGTTAAGTTTTAGTTGGGCTCATAAACATGGTTTCAGAGTCACTTTCTTTGCCTCATGAGAAAATGCATTGGCAATGACAATCTTTTCCAAAGAAACAGTCTATAACCCTCATTAATCAATAACAAGGCTTATGGAAAAATTATTATGAAGAATACCCTGAAGACCTCTTTCTTCCAAGGTATGTCAAGCTTTATGACAAAGATCAAATGTAGTGGCTCCTAGGACTTTTAAGGATGAATAAAGAAGGCTACAAGCAAGGAAGGAAACAGTCAATGAAGTAGTTGGTGAAGATCTAATAATAAATGATGGTCTTTATAAACATCAGGTTGACAATGAAGACACAGTTGAAAACTTGCTCAATTGTTGCAGCCAACATCCTTTTCCATTTGAACCCTTGGGAATGAGATTCAAACAAACAAGGGGGAAGGATTGTAAACAAACTCCATATATATGTCATGCATGCCCCTATTCTATTACCATAACTTAATGAAAAAGATAAAAATGCAGCTAATATTGAGCTTGGAAATCATGGCTACACAATGGATAGACATTTTAACCACATTTGCAGCACTTGCATGAGTTGAACTTATACCTAATGCTTTTCTTGAAGATGGATGGCTATATCTAAACTGGCAAGAAAACTTGCGGACAACAGTTTCTTTGCTAATCACAACAAAGATACCAAAAGCAAAATCCTTTAGTACCAAAGTGGAACAAGTTGGAGTCATGCATTGTCCTTGATGAATATATCAATTTGTTCAGCGATCCACTCAAGCTATACACATTGAATGCTCGACACAATAACGCAACATCTTACATTTGTTTATTCAATGTTTGAAGCAATATATATACATAGAATTATGTCCTAAAACTTAGGACAAGTTCTTTATCTCAACCCAACATTCCCTAAAACCAAGCTAACTCATAACTACCACTAACAAATTAAGATAGGTTTAATTAATAAAACCTATTTACAATATATAACCAAACTATATAGTATAACTATTTGTAATAACTATTCTAAGAATTCAATGGTCCCCCCCCCCCCCTCTTTATTACATATAGTACATATACTAGGGGAGATAAATCCCTGCATGAGGGCTGGAATATACCCGCAATCCAAGATGACCATAAATTGTTGATGGATGAGAACATATTCACCAATTCATCAAAAATAAGGTCTAAACTAGGACACATACATAAATAAGCTCATACACATACATTTGTATGAAAAAGGACACACATTGTTCACAACAACAAACATCTCTAAAATAGTGGGAATGGTCTTCACTATGCTCATGATTAGTGGGACAGGGCCTCACCTCAACTACTCTCCTAATTGGATTAGGCCTCACCAAACAATTATAAAACACTAGTGTGGGACTGGGTCCTCAATAAACTTTCTCGATGGGAGTTGGCCTCACTAATCGTCTTATCTACAACTTGAGTACGGTATTCGTCATCACTGCCACTGAGGATCATTGTCTATGGCTTTGTAGTCATTTTGGCACTCGGTTTGCTGCTAAACAGTGAACTAGTCTTCAAGCTAGAAGCATGCTCAAGACTGGTTATTATCCTCCAACCTCCTGTGAATATACATCTATGTGAAAAATAACACACAATCATTCACAACAACAAACATCTCTGAAGTAGTGGGAGCGGTTCTCACTATCGTCATTAGGTGGGGCAGGGCCTCACCTCAACTACTCTCCTAGTTGGACTAGGCATCATCAAACAATTATAAAACACTAGTAGTGGGATTGTGTCCTCACTACTTTCTCAATGGAAGTTGGCCTCACTGATTGTCTCGTCTACAACTAGAGCACGGTCTTCATCATCATTGCCGCTAATGATCACCATCTTTGGCTTCGTAGCCATTTTTGCACTAGTTTTGCTACTAAAATAGTGAATTAGTCTCTAAGCTAGTAGCATGCTCAAGACTAGTTATTATCCTCCTTCCTCCTTTGAACTTGGCTCAATCAGCTAGACCGATCTAGATGGTCATGTGGATGACAAACCATTGCATGATGCACTCTAACAGCTTCAGCGTTGTTTTCTCTTGTACTTGTCTTGTTAAAAAGAATGAGATTCCCTCCCCTCAATCAAAAAGCTTTTATGGGTGTCGGGTAGTACCGACAATGCACCCATATACATAAAAAAATCTTTTTAAGTTCATACATACAGGTTGTGTGTACCGTTTTGTGGTAAAACATTTAAATCTTACGAACCATACAATATTATACAAAATCCTTTCGCCAGAATGATTAAAATACTATTTTTACATATCTTGGCAAGGTTTCGTCAAAAACTGCCTCCCGATCAAATATTCTTTCTCTGGGCAAGGTTTTATGCCTAAAACACACTAAAACAATTAAATGTGGAAAGCTATAAACATTTAGACAAAAATGTCGCCACCACTAACTGCGTCTCACAAATGTGGACAATCAGGCATATTTTTATCTAAAACTCCCCTCCAAATCACAAGTTATGGAATTAACTCCATTTCAAGGTACTTTGGAGGAATTATTAAAATAAAAATCTAAACTTCAAAGTTTTTTTTGTTTTTTTTTTTTAATGAACTTTAGAAAACTAACTTAAAACTTACATAACGATAAAATCTAATAAATGCAAATTTTACAATAACTGAAGACTAATAGTTCCCCTAACCTTCTATAATTTCGATAAGATAAAAATATGCTGCGCTTTGCCTGAGCTCAATTTATGTGCCTCATTCACGCCACTTTTCAGCTGTGTTTGCTTCTCTCCCACGCTTTTCAGATGGTTGTAATTGTGCACCCAAGTTCTTTCTTTCTTTCTTTTTCATTCAGATTTTTACTCTCTTACACATACTTATCACTCCTCCTCAGGCACCCATGCATTTCAGATCATTTTAGACACCTTCAGCATGCATAGAATGTTGTAACATCCACAAATCTTTAAAAAAGCGTACTACATATATGTGACTGCTTGTTCATCCATACACTGGCAACTGCAATTCACATTAATGTAGAGGCATCAAACTGGTAGCACAGCCAACCAAACTGCCATCATGCTCAAGCCTCAAGTGCTTCAAACACCATTTAAGCGCCATAAGGGTGCACCAATGCTTTGTTTTGTTGTGTATGAATCAGCTGCACCACTCTCCACAGATGCCTCCTTGCTCAGAGGTGCTGCTTCTTCAGGCTCAACATTTTCTATTTTACTAACACATAAATACTGATTTACACTCCTTACAATGCACAAACCTTAAATAATTTTTATCAAAGAATAAATATCATTAATCAGGGCAATAAAACTAACAGTAGAGTTGCCCCTGGAAAATATATTAATCTTCCATCACAAGATCACTCTCTTTAGATTTCTTCTCTTTAACCTGCTCTGATACCAAATACTAATTTGGTCAAAGATCCACTCAAGCTATACATAGTGAATACTCGACACAATAACATGCAAAACTGTTACATTCTTTTATTCAATGTTTGAAGGAATATTTATCCACAGAGTTATGTCCTAAAACTTAGGACAAGTTCTCTATCTCAACCCAACATTCCCTCAACCCAAGCTAATCCTATTTCTATTCTTCGTACACACCTAACAACCACTAACAAACTAAGATAGGTTTAGATAATTAAACCTATTTACAATATAAACCAAACTATATATTATAACTATATGTGATAACTAATCTAAAAACCCAACAGAATCAGCGCCTCACAATTTGCAGATATGGGTCAAAAGTTTGGCTGTAGGCCTTCTGCCAATTCAAGTAAAGGCAGTTGAAGTTCTTTCAGGATTGTGCCAACTTTAGCAAGTATTTCTTGTGGATGCAAGTGAGGAAAATTTAGGATCCCTTATTGTAGTGTGTCATAACGTAGTACCTCATCTACAGGAGAGGTAAAAAGTAGGAGAAATTGTTTTCCTCATCTAAAACGCCATGGAACATGGACAGAGTATATTAAAAACTTCCAAAGATATATACCATTACAAATATTTATAGCCGTTTATATTTTCTGTTCATCATAGTCGGGTATACTATTCGTTGGTTAAAGGAATTTTGGTTTAAAAAATCTATTTATCCAACATACCAAAAAAATTTAAAGTTTCAAATCAACTGTAAATAGGCTCTTAGGTGTTTGAGTTGAATATGTTTTTTGGATGGAAGTGGCATTGAGCATTGGATTAAAGAGACTGTATCTTAGCCAAGTCCGTCAACAATACTGCACTTGGGGATTTCATATCCTGAATCGGCGCCTATACCTCCTCAAGACAGTTCTCTCTCTTCTATGTATTGCCTTGAACAGATATTTAAGCAGAGTTACAGATCTATCATTTCATTTTTCGAAGCAAGTAAATTGTCTGTATAAAAAATGTTTTTTGGTACTTAAATCAAAAATCTAAAGTAAATATATATATATATATAGCATTCAGAATTTTTAAATTTTTTTCTCTTCAGTTCAGATTCATTATTTCAGATCTAGGATTTCTTCACAAGGGTTCACAGCAGTTACAGAAAGCTGCAGTTGGGCTTGTAACACAGAAAACAACCCCAATTAAAATCTGTGTGTGCAGTTTCTCCACAAGCTAACACCTCAAAAGAATTCAGTTTGCTCATTCTTTTGGCCAGCTTCTGAATTTCCTCTAGGGTTCAAGACTATTAACAATTGGAGACAACCACACTTAAAGAGAGACCTTGATAAATTCTTTTATCTGATTGAGCTGCTAGTCACTAGGGTTCCATATTCGCAAATTGAATTGCAAGAGATCATCATTGCAGAGTCCTTGGGGCCATTTCAAACCTTTTTCAGACATTAATCTCCCTGTTTTAGCAACTAATGTGATATTTTAAGCTTAGAGATTGTGAAGTCGGCATAGTTATGATTGTTCCTTCTAAATTGTTTCTCTTGAAAGGGCCCACCTAATGGCCCTGATTGAATTTACTGAATTTTTCGTAATCAAAATAATATTTTTACTTCTCAAAAAAGTATAGTTGTGGTTGTTCAAAAGATTTCGCTGCTATCTGTTACCAAGGTGTTAATATTTTCCTCAACTTCCCTTCTATTCAACACATCAAATTCTTTATTCATTTTATGTTTGTGATAAATGAGATAGCGACTAATAAGAAAAGCTGAACAATCTGGGAGCAACATGACTAACACGGTACACTTTTATTTTGAAACTTTGTATGAAATGAAGAGATCCAATAATGGTATATCACGAGTGTTCAATTCTCTTACAAAACAAATACAAAGTTGCCGGAGAACTTGTCAATTGCATCTTCAAACTGGCAGAAGTAAATTTAATATGGAGAAGTGATATTGAATCAGAGAAAAATAAAGAAATTCGTCAGCAGGGCCATAGGCTTAAGCCGGAGTTGGGACTGCAGAAAATATAACTGTAGACATGCCAACCGGGTTATCACCATGGCCACAAAGTTAAACCATAAGAGTAACCATTGACCCAAGGGAAATGAGCCAGACAAAGGTTATAGGAGCCAAAACGAGATCAGAGGAACACAATCATGCATGAGAGAAGATGACATCATATTTGGGCAGAAAGAATGTCTTCCTAGGTTGGCAAATGGGGAAATTTTGCATTTAATCCATTTACAACTAGCCGTATGGAGACATTAGTTCAAAATATTTGGCAAACACTCTCTCTTTCTCTAAATACACAATGGTAGCACAGCTATAGCGACTTGGAATCATGTAACAGAAGTATAAATACTTTCAAACACAATAAAATCATCTTAGGCCTCAAGAGGAAAGGACCTATAGGCTTTGCACATTTAAGGAAGTGGAAACTAAAAAGTGCTTCAGTTTTATAGGTTCAAACCATTGTGAAATCAAAGGGAGGTACTATTGTTTATTTAGAGACCACCTACATTCTTCTAGCCTCCTAAAGAGAGGTGCCTAGCTCTTTTCTTGGTCAAGAAGCTACCTTTAGACAGAAGTCTTTGCAAGGTTCTTGTCGACCTGTAAGGTTGATTACATCCTTCTTCCACCCCCTCACTTAGCAGAGGCATCAAGTGTCTTCCAACATTAGCCAGCCCAGAACAAAGAATCTCTTCAAATACCAAGTGCCTGCAGCTTAAGCCAACCCAAAACAATGAATCTTTTCAAATACCTAGTGTCTTGCAACTTTAGACAACCCAAAACAATGAATCCCGTGAGTAACACATAGGGATAACCAAATCTCATGCCATCCAATGTGAATCCCATGAACAGACGAGTATCATTAGTTTCATGGCCTTCTCTAGGAAACCTTCGGCCTTACATGGTAGGAGAAAAAAAGGTTAACATATGCCCATTAAAAACATCTCCACTAGTACCTCACCACCCATGTCAGTTCGTTGGTGACATTGCCAAATCTTGCATTTGGTATTACTTAAGAGGTTGAGGATTCTATACACTCTTTTTCTACTATATATATTCTTGACTAGCAGTCCTTTGTACCCTCAATGTTGGTTTTTATAGCTTGGGTGGAAATTGTTGTTATTAGAAAGATCTTACTTTTAGGGGTTTTTGGGTTTACACTTTTTAGTAAACATCTGCTTGTTTCTATCTCTTCATTTTTATGCAGTGTTTCTTGATGCTTCCTTCTTCTTGTTAACTGGCTGTACCATATAGTTCCAACGACCGACTTTGATTATCAATGGACATTAGTATCATTTGTTTCTCTCTCTTCTTTCTAACTCTCTTATTTGCTGAATTTCTCTTATAATCTTACTATTATTAATGAGAAATCAGACTTAATCATGACAAGGAATATATATATATATATATATATATAGCCTTAAATTGCATGGCCATAGAGTGATGCATATGTTCTTTGTCAGTCCTCTTACAATGAAGAGATATAATGTCAAGAAGATTGCATAATATTATAGGAGCGTGCAGCATCCTATGAAAATAATGTTCCTTAACAGTCCGCTTCCTAGTGTAAGATATCCAAGTCTTGTGGGAGCTCCGTTACCAGGTTCTTCCCTGAAAACCCTCATACCAGTCATTCTGGTAATAGTACTGGTCCTGGTACCTCTTGGGTTCTTCTATCATTCCGGATCCTGCACAGGTACCCTGGGCATGCCCAACTGTCAAACAAAAGTGAATGAAAACAGAAAAAACACATGGATAAAAAAAATGACAATCAAAAACATGAAATAAACACATAAAACTAACTTAACCTAAGCTAACTCATTTATATTTTCTTTATTCATTTATAATTAATTTTGTTATTTTTGTTTATATTTTTATTAATTTTTATGCGGACATACCTAAGCCATAGCAAAAACCGGAGGGCAAACCCCCATACTCATACATGAGCCCGCACCCTGTTAACTTAAAATGGATACATGCGGTATCCCATGAAAATAATGTTGGCCTTGTTGACCGTTTAACCAGCAACTAAGGCTAGGAAGTCCACTTAATTCCTTTAGGATGCAATCCAGATATCTTACGAATCACAAATGTGATTTTGTACTCAGCGGGATAGATATAACAAATTTGGTAGGAGCCATAAAAAAGTCAGTCCAACTCCCAATGGAATGCCAACAATAAAAGTCAAGCAACGCTTATCAAGGATTGCTACAATAGATTTGGTAACGACCATACTCCAACCCTCGCCTTGAGGGTTCAGTATGACCACTTGTGCATCTTTACCCCTTAGCGTTTGAAGGGGTAGACTACATGCTAACTGGTGCATCTTACATTTGTTTGTGTTTTACCATGTGTTACATGGACAACGAGACCAGTCTCTAACAATGGCATCAGAACACAAGAAAAGAGCACCCCACCTTCCGCAACACCATGGCCAGCAATCATTGTCATGTGAGTGATAGTGAAGAGTGTCAAAGCACTAAACATGCAAACAAGAGATTGGTAGAAACCTATTGCATTTAATGGAAGTTATATACAAACACACACAAAGCCACTAGCCTAGTGTAGACACATAAAAATGGGCCCCGGGCATTTATTAGTTGTAATATTGCATTATTCTAGAGTGCTTGTGTGTTTGTCAATTATTGGTCTTGATTAGGCTTTATTGCTGTATTTTTTGTCGTTTTGGTCATTTTTTGTTTTTTCTCTCGATTCCCTCCCTGCTAGCTTTTATTTCTGGTGGTTTCCAAAGAAACGTACAATGTACATTTACTGGGTTGTGATCCTATGTCACCTGTTAGTGTCTGTCGGGGCTTATTGGTTGCCCTGTCGACCATTGCACTCGTTTGGTTGTCAGTTTTTGCACCGATATGGTCCTAATTTTAATTCAAGAGGTCTATAAATACACTTGCATTAGTGTATTTAGGACGTCAATGAATACTAGCAATCAATGTAAGCATATAAATATGGCATCCAAGAATCTAAGGAAATCTAAATGAGCATTTAGCATTTATTGTCACTACATTCTATTGAGAATTCGAGAAAAAATCAAGCAATCATTGTAGCATTGAAGATCATTGTAGCAACACACTTGATTGCTTGGCTGAATTGCATTTTATTTGATGTGTTGCTTTCGATATTGTATACCATTACGGACCCTGATAAGTAGTTGTTGCTTACAAACCCTGCTGACCTTGAGCACATACCCAAAACCAATTCCTATTCACCATCCTTTGCAAGCTCATCTACGAAGAAGAAAAGCAATTTCCTAGTGATCAACGTGAAAGAAATTGATAAAACTAAATTTATCAAACTCTACATCTAACCTAAGGTATTTAGCAATTTCCTATTAACCTTCGGATATGACAAGTGTCTGGATTCTACTTGAGATGGATGGGTGGATCTAACCTAAGGTGAATTCGTCCAAAAAAAAAAAGATAAAAAGGAAGGAAGGGTAAGGCAGAAAAGAAAGTGCTATATGACTCAACTGAGGTTTAAACTCTTCCAAGTAAGCCCTTTTTCTATCCTAAGCCAGGCAAATGTCAAAAACTAATATCTTATGGAAGTTGATGTTAGCAAAGTATATACACGGACACAGTTAATCATCAAAAGGAATAGTTGCAACATTGACTACAATCAAAGATATGATTAGAACCAGATTGCATAGCACATCCTATGTCTCTAACCAGTAATATGTATGATCTATAATTAATGAGCACTCAAACTAATAATTTGTCCAATCTAAGTAATTGCAAATAAACATTCACACAACCTATTCCAGATTTTACTCAATGGAATTTCCTTGTAAGACACAGAAATTTTGGAAGAGACAGCACTTTAACACAAACTTACTCAACAATCGAAAACTTTCCTAGCTTGTAAACTTAATTCAAGTTTTCAAACAATTGGTGTGCATCCTTTATTCTCCCACAGTTGGCATAGCAAGGCAACAACAACAAGCAGCCTATGCCTAGGTTGTTAGACCACATAAAAAGGATAACTGAGAAGATGGGAGATTATTGGCTCTATCCCAGTAATACAGTGATTAGAATTGAAGGCTCACTTGAAGCCCCATTGTGGTCTCGATACATCCCAGACATGCTGGCTGAACAAGAAAGAGCAGCCCAACTGTCCAATGGTGTGAACCAAGATTTGAAATCAGCTAGGATAGGAGTTATCCATAAAACCCCGCTCAGTCTAGGCAAGCAACAATATACATTTATGGGAAAATGTTCATCAAACAGCCAAGCACAGAAGTCAATTCAGCCTGAGCAAGACTGAATTTAGACACTGGGATCTGAGACAGGAAATTGCTAAAGTTCTCAAGCATTGTGGCAATAGGACAAAGGTTAAGTATGGGCATCAGACATACATACATGGCAAAATATTTCTGAATGCACCTGACGATTCAAAAGTCTACAGGTGGATGCAATCAATTAATATGTTCATGAAGGTGGCACAAAAGATACAATACAATCCTACTATTACTCCAGAGGATGCTAGGGAAATAGAAAAGGATGAGGAGATGCCCACTATTAAATCAAGATTTTGCCTATCTGCCATTTGTCATGAACGTGGAGTCCACCATTCTATGGCCCAATAATGTGGAGGGTATGGTTCTAGGCTAGTGTTCAGTTCCCGATGAGATTTAAGGGTTCTCACTATCTTGCCATAAAAATCCTAATTTTGTTGTTAAAATTGCAACGATTGTTTCCAGATTGCCTGTAAATAAGGATACTTCTATAACCTTCTCCTAGTCAATTCTTGCTCTGGATTTGAAATATTAATGAGGTCCGCTTTTTCCATTTGACATTTGATTAGATTAATTTAATGTGTATGGGTAGATGTATTGCATTTTGATGTAAAACCCAATTTTCCATAGTAAATTTTGGTGAATCCATATTGTCTTGCATGCTCTTTATCCTCATAGGGTTATATCTTGCTTCATGTTGTCATAGATCACAATTTGCTGAAGGTTGCAAGATGTGTTTCCTCCCCTAGTGTTAGATCTTGTTTCACATAGTATTGAATTTGAATATATTTAATTGTCCTAGGGTTTATTTTGTTGCATGTTTCTTGCTTCTAAGCCATATGTCATTCTCAAATTTCTGAAATTTGAGAAACCCTGCCTAGTATGCTTGCCAAAATGTGATTGCTTGTGTATCTCTTCTTAGGGTTTGCTCAGAGTCATATTCTTCAAACTCTAGCCATTGATTATACAAATTGAAATTATTGTAAATTGTGTCTCCGTGTAATATATCTCTTGTCATGGATAGGAATATTCTTAGATGCGATTCTACAATTTCATGCTTCAAAAATTTTACATCTACATCATATATTCCTACCATGTTATCATTCTATTCTTGTTGTACAAATTGCTAGTCTTCATGTTCAAATACATGTTTCTAATGACAAATCATAAAATGTTAGAATATCTTTCAAGATATTTTATGGTTTCATAAAATTGTGATAGTGCTTCACGTTTATGTCTTGCTACCCTTGTTAATAATAGAAGAGACTCTGTGCCTTATGTAGACATGTCTTGTTCTAATATAAATGTTTCCCATTGTATGATGACTTATTATGAGGTGGACCATACTATGCAAAGGGCGGAGAATGCAATAGACCCTCCTAATCTTCTTCAATCTCTTGGTGGGAACAACCCAAACATCCCTCCTAATCTCCCTCAAGCTCCCAAGCTTAGGTTGCATGTTGCAAAACATTATGATACAATGGACCAATTGCAAAACACCCATGCCAAGATATCCATCCTTGAATTACTTACCAAATCCAATGTGTATAAGGATATCCTTTACAAAGCATTGAAGAACACAACATTTCCAAGCAATACTCAACCTTCTCGATTTGCTTCTATTGTTGAATATTTAGAAGGTGGTGAGAATGTTACCTTTGAGGATAATGAGATGCCTTCAACAGATATTATTGATCAACACTTACCCTTACATATTCAAGTTACAATCAACAATATAGGGATCAAAGAGTACTTGTTGATAACAGTTTATGATTGAGAATTTGTAGTGAGACCTTTCTCTTGCAACTAGGCATTGGAAAACAAGCCCTCACTAATCCAGATATGATCATTAAGGGATTTGACAACAAAGCAAGAAAAGCTTTTGGAGCAAATACATTGAACCTATCACTTGCACCAAAAATTGTAGTTATGGGATGTCAAGTTATACCTCATGATGTGAGCTACAATATTTTACTTGAGAGACCTTGGATCAATGACATGGGAGCTATTCCATCTACTGAAGTTTATACGTGAAGGAATTATTTATACATGTCCCACAGAGGATGTACCATTTAGATTTTGCAAGATGATTGAACCTCGAGATCCATTGTGCCTCACTTAAATAAGAATCAACCAGTCATAGTGGCACCTCAACAATTTATTTCAATGGAACAGCAGGCAACATTTGAATTTGGTGAATATAGTAATACTAAGGAAGATAATGAGGAGAATGATTATCAATTTAATAGCATAGATGAAAAATTGCCCAAGCTAAGTTTTACGCCAACGGGACCTAGGAAATATAAATATGGTATAAATGTGTTTGATATTGGAGTTTTTTATATGACCCCTAAAGATTATGGAAGACCAACTCAAACATCACCAGTTATTGAAGAACAATCAATTGATGTTAAGAGTAAAAGGACTATGGTAGATGATTGTTGTAGCACAAACAAGCAAAGCAAAGCGCATGGTTTTGTTCAAACTGCCATATATAAATATGGATTTGGACTCAAATATGTACCAAAAAAATAGGTTATAGTGGTAAAAGAACTGCAAAAGAACATGGCATAATAAAGCCAATTATTCCAGATACTCATCCAGTCAAGCAAGAGATTGGTTATAATATTGATTACAAGTCACATAAGGATTCCAAGTGCGTACATACGAATGATCAAGCACATGATGGAATTAGTAATATCCCTTGTGCTAACAAAATATAGGTACTTGGGCACTAGAACTAATAGCAACAGTGTTAATAAAAATGGTTTCCAATAAATTCACAAGTCAATACAGCCCCTTATGATCCACATAATGAAGTCTATGATGGATCACTCTCAAGAGCTTCCAAGTATGATGCATGTCTCACAAGAAGACACATCAAACTTTGCCTCACAATACACTCATTTCTCAATCCCCTACTATCCCTCCTATTTCACATTTATTGACTTATGCAAACAATTGTAAATGTATGCTTTCTCATGAAACAAAATCTTCAAACCATAATGATATAGAACTGTATGATCCAAATGCCTTGCCTCTTTACCTTTTATGTGCATATAGCTGCCTTTTGAAAATCACTCTATGTTTTGATATGACCTATTTTTGTTTCTTGCTTTTCCCAAGAGATTGTATACTTCATGATTGTGCTAAGGTACACACTTTATGTTCTTGTCTTATGCCTATAGACAAAGGCCTTACTTCACTGCTTTCATATATGCTACAGATGAGATTGTCAAGGTCTTGTTTTCTAGCAGGTATACATGATTTTGAATTCACAATAGGCTGGAGGCACATCCCATGTTCCCTCAAGATCAACTCTAGGGACACTATGGGGGCATCTTCTTGAACCATTTCAAGTACTATGTTCACTGCTTGTCTTTATCATATTGGGCTTTCATTTGATCGTATAATCTCTTCAGTACTTTGCATGTTGAATGCATCCTTGTATGCTTTGTGCTTTCATAAATATCCATTTCCTATTATGCTTGATATATTCTTGTCTCCATTGTTCGCTTTGTGCTTGGTCATATAGTTTCTTTGCTTGCTCTATGCTTGGTTATATAATTACTTTACTTGCTTTGTGCTTGGTCACATAGTTTCCTTGCTTGCTCTGTATTCGATGTGTCTTCAACATGTGTGGCATGCTTACTCTGTGTTTCATGTGTCTTCCTTGATTTCTCTACCTACTTTGTGTCTAATGTCTCTTCAGAGTGTGTGGCATGTTTACCTTGTGTTTTGTGCACCTTCCTTAATTTCTCTATCTACATTTTTTTTGGTCTGCTTTCCATGTGCTTGTGGTGCTTCCAATGTTTAAGTGTTTTGCTTCGTGCTTGGTCACCTATGTAACATATTGCTTGTTCTAGTTCATGTTTCCAGGTGTTTTCTATGTTTTGTGGTGCCATGATCTACATCATGCACAGTGCTTCTCTTGCTTTCCATGTTGCCATGATTCCTATATGCACCTACCTAGGGCAAGAATCTACAATTTTGCTTTACATTGCTATATCTTGTGCTACCAGTACTATCGTGCTTATATATGGCCCTCATATGGGGCATCTTTTATAGATCATACACTACTTATACTTTGCCTTCATAGAGGCATACTACCTTTGTGCTCTATTGCTTACATTTTACCCATGTGAGGCATATTACTCTTGTGTTGTATTGGTTACATTTTACCTAGGTGAGGCCTATTACTCATGCGCTTGTATTGACTATATTTTGCCCATGTGGGGCATCTTACTCATGCGCTTGTATCGATTACATCAAAGGCCCATATGGGGCAACTTATTTATAACATACATGCTTCCAAGATGATATCTTTTTTTAATAAAGTTCAGTGATTTTATATTTTATCTTACTCACAATGCACATAATTCCTTTTTTTTTAAGATATGTGCTTCACAGGTTCATCTCATATCTCAAAAGGGGGGCATACATTCCATTCATTTTATCTATACTCCAAACTCTAGGCTCCATGCATTCATAATAGCTTTTGCTCCTATAAAAGGCGCATTCTCATGTTAAGGGACCTTCACTCTTATAGAAGGCACTTCTCATTTTAAGGTACCTTCGCTCTTATAGAAGGGGGCTCCTACTCCTAGATGAAGACAGCACCTATTTCGAACACAAGATAGTTTCAGGATATTTCTTAACCTCGATTTTTGTAGTACTCAGATTATTGCTTTAACCTTGACTTTTGGTTACTAAACATTGTACTCAAAAATGCACACAGGACTCAACACAAATTCAAAGGCATGTGAATTCGCAGAGGCATTTTCACATCTTCAACAAAACCAGGGATATCATTTTCAGTTTTTCCTTTCTAGATTTCAACAAATTATTATTATGGGCACTTATCCACATATAAATGTTCTGAAAGGTTTCACATGTGCATTCGAGTTTGCTGCAGGAGCTTCAAGGGCAAAAAATCTTGTATCCACATGACGTATTTTACTTTGATATGTATGCACATACATCAAAGTGTGGCATTACTTAAACACACAAAAATGGCCCATCGGCAATTGTTAATTGTAAAATTACATTATTCTCGAGTCCCTGTGTTTGTCGACTATTGGTCCAGATTAGACTTTATTGGCATGTTTTATGTCTTGTCCCCCTCCCTTTTTCTCTCTCATTCCTTGTTCTTTCTCATCGCTCCTTACTTTCCTCTATTTCAAGTGGTTTCCCAAAAAACGTACACTGTATATTTATAGGGCCAAAAATGTGCCCCAAAAACATATAGTCTACTTTTTTGGGGTTGTGGGCACATGTTAGAGTCCCTCAGGGGTAATTGGTCATGTCTTGTCAGTTTTTTTGCCCATTTGTTGTAGGCTTGCATGCCAATAGGATCCTAATTTGAATTCAATAGGTCTAGAAATACACACGTACATAAGTACATTTAAGACATCAACAAATAGAAGCAATCAATGCACGCATATAGAGAAGGAATATGAGAATCAAAGGAAATTTGAAAGAACATCTATCATTTATTGTCACAGCATTCTATTGAGCATTCTAGAAGAAATCAAGTATTCATTGTCACATTGAAGATCATTGTAGTGACACACAAGACCGCTTGGCTGAATTGTATTTTACTTGGTGTGTTGCCTTCGATATTGTGTACCCTTAAGGAGCCTGATAAGTAGTCAATGCTTAAAAACCCTATTGACCCCAAAATAAATCCTTTTCCTTGTCTTTTGCAAGTTCAACTACCCTATTAGGGTTTGAAATAGAAGAGCAATTTCCTAGTGATCAATGCAAAGATTCAAAATACTGAGCAAGGTTTTTGAAAACCCCATACCTGATGAAGGCAATCATCAAATCAAATTATGCACGTCTGCCATTTCACAGATACATGGAATCTACAATTTTGTGGCCCAAAAACGTGGAGTACAGTTCTAGGGAAGTGCTCAAGTCAAGAATTTTCAAGGTTCTCATTGTCTTGCCAAAAAAACCCTAATTGTGTTGTCAGATTGTGGCGATTGTTTCCAAATTGCCCACAAATCAAGATGTTTCTCTAAATCTTGTCATAGTCAATTATTGCTTTGGGTTTGGAATATTAATAAGGTCTAATTTTGTTGTTTTACATCTAACTAGACTTAATTAAATGTGTATGGATAGATGTATCACATTTTGATGTAGACTTAATATTAATAAGGTCCAAACTATACCTAGCTATTATAGAATCAAAATCCCAATCACGTGCAAGACCAAGGCATCACTCATCCATATGAGTGCAAAAAACATACAACCATCATCCTATCACCAAGCAAAAGATACTAGTACATGTCATTTCCAAACCATGACAAAAGAGATCGAGAAACTACATTCTAAGCTTGGGTGAGACAGTTGAAATGAAGGGTGGAATGATGTAGACACTGCTATAGAAATAAAAACATATCCGAGAAGACCTCAAAATGGTTACAATAATAGATTTGAATCCCTCAACAATAAAAACAATGCATCCACCAAATAGAAAACTTCTAGACAAACAATAAATGTTAAAAAGGAAAACACCCAAACCAAAAATCTAACCACCAAAATAGCAATAAGCTTGTAGAGTACCAAATAATTCAATTCCCTTGAAAATGCCATAATTGTTCCAAACTTACTTGCATAAATCAACCAAACAAAGTAACAATATGCAAAAAATAAAGGATTACTCAATGAACTCAAAAAAATTGCAAACCTTGCTTATATTCAGATATCATTGGCCTCTTCGAGGGAGCAACCTCCTTGAGAGCAAAGCTCATATTACAAAATATAGATAAATGTTTTTCCTTCCATACAACATCAATATATAGGCATTACAACCCTAACCCTAATATCCTTGTAACCCTAACCCTAAAACTCAAGGATCAGCCTTACATACAAAAGAGGCACCCGAGTTAATTAACTATGCTTACTCAAGGGTCGGCCTTGCATAGAAATGGGCGCCCAATCTAATTAACTAAGACTACTACAATGCAAAAATAATAATAGATGCTTAGTACATTGGGGTCCTAACATACTTCCCCCATTGGAAAGCTTTGATCTCCAAGCTTGAGATGTGGAAAGTACTACTAAAGCTCCTTGAGAAGTTCCCCAAGTGGTGTCTTCTGGTTGCAAGCCCCGCCATTAGACAAGAACATCAAATATGGTTCGGTTGCGGAGTGAGCATGTGCATTTGTCTAAAATAGCCTCAAGTTCAAAGATGGTGGACCTTTCTTTATCCAGCTCAAGAAGGATTGTATGGACATGAACACATTGTCCAAGGATCTTCAAACATGACACATGGAAAGCATGATGAATCTTGAAAGACAAAGGTAGGTCCAATTTGTATGTGCCTTTCTGAATTCATTGTAGCACTTGGTATGGTCCATAGGGAGCTAACTTTTGACTGCCTTTAAGCTTCAAGGAAGTCTGCTTATATGGTTGTAGGCGTTGAAAAACCATGTCGCCCACAACGAATAACCACTTTGAATAGTGTTGATTTGCCTGGTACTTCATATTGTTTTGGGTTTGTACCAAGTTGTTCTTCAAAATCTGAAGTAAAGTCTCTCGGTGGCTTAGAGTTGAGTCAAATGCCATAAACTTAGAGCTCCTTAAAAGGTAAGATGTGAGAGATGGTGGTCGTTGGCCATACATGATTTCATAGGGTGTCATTTTGGTGGAGGCATGTTAAGAAGTGTTGTACCACCATTCAGCAAGAGGTAGCCATTTAAACCAGTGAGTGTGCTACTCCAAAGCAAAACAATGCAAGTATGTCTCCAAACATTTGTTAGCAATTTTTGCTTGACCATTAAACTACGGATTTATGTAGAGCTCGTTTTAAGTTGTGTTCCTTGTAGTTTAAACAAATATTGCTAGAAGTTATTGGTGAAGGTGGGATTATGATCAAAGATGAGGCAAAATATTAGTCCATGTAGACCTGTGCCATGGTGGATGCTTTATAAGGATGGGCCATTGAGCAAAAATGGGCATATTTCAAGAGACAATCAACCGCCACAAGGTCACCAATTTGCCGCCTGACTTAAGCAATCCATCAATCATATCCATAGAGATATCAGTCCATACTACGGTAGGGATTGGCAATGTTGTAAAGTGCCTAGGCTACAAGAAGCCTCTCCCTTGTGACGCTGACATGTGTCACATTCTACAACAAACTTTTAGACATCCTATTTCATTCCACACCAAAGAAGGTTCTTTTGACTCTTGCAAATGTCTTTAAGAAGCCAAAATGTCTTGTCGAGGGTGAAGCATGTTGTCTTGCAACAACTTGTCCCAAAGAGCTGACATTGTGGACAACACAATCTGCATCTAATAATGGAAGCAATATCCATCCCAAAGAGTACCCAAGTTTAGTTGTGGGATTGGTGGTGATTCGATGGATGAGTTGTTGACCCTAGGCATCTTGTTGCCACTCTTGTTGGACGTCCTGCAACCAATCTAGAGTTGGTAAGGACAATGCACATAATGTCACTTGGACTTTAAATAAGGGCAATGCACATAATGCCACTTGGACTTTAAATTTGCGAGATAAGGCATCGGCCACCACATTATCCTTGCCCTTCTTGTATATAAAATCATAATCATATCCCAAGAGTCTAATAACGCATTTTTGTTGCTCCAGCAATGAAATGTGTTGTTCCAAGAAGTAATTCAGGGTGTGGTGATTTGTCTTGATGTAAAAATGTCGCCCCAATAGATATAATCACCAATGAATTACGGCATGGAGGATAGCTAACATCTCCTTTTCATATGTTGATTTGGTGAAATTCTTACTTGCCAATGCTTTGCTAATAAAGGCCAAGGGTTGTCCCTCTTGCATTAATACTATGCCAATTCTTATCCATGAAGTGTCAGTTTCAATGATGAATGGTTTGGAGAAATATGGCATGGGTGCTACACATGGCCTGTTTTAGGACAAAGGCACTCTCTCCTGGTTCAGAATAGGTGAACGCATTTTTCCCGTAACATGGCAATCAAAGGAATTAGCAATTTTACCATAGTCATTGACGAATTTGCGATAATAGCCAGCAACACCTACAATCCCTGAAGACTTTTAAGGGTTGGCTAATTTTGCATGTCCTCAATTCTCTCGGGATCCACCCTAACTCCCTTCCACTGAAACAATATGCCCGACGTATTCCACCTCTGTAGGACCAAAGGAGCATTTGAAGCATTTTGCATATAAATGAATGTCAGTCAGGGGCTGCAAGGTCTAGTCCAAGTGTCGTAGATGGTCTTCCCATGTTTTCTTGTATACCAAAATGTCATAGAAAAAAAACATGATGAATTTTCCTAACCAAAGCCAAAAAATCTAGATCATCGGGATGGAATGTTGATGGAGTGTTCATGAGGCCAAATGGCATCACCAAAAACTCATAGTGACCATCATGAGTTTGAAATGTTGTCTTAGGGATATCTTCTTCTCATAAGCGATTTGATGGTAGTCGAACCGCAGATCTAACTTGGAGAAGAAGCGGGCCCCATCCAATTCATCTAGTAATTCGTCAATCACTGATACAAGGAATTTGCCATTGATTGTGAGTTTATTTAATTCACGAAAATCCATTCACAACCTCCAAGATCCATCTTTCTTCTGGACAAGGAGTATTGGGGAGGAACATGGGCTCACTTGGCCAAATGACCCCCACATGAAGCAATTCTTGGACCATCTTCTCATTTCAGTTTCTTGCATGTAAGGGTATCAATGTGGCCAAATGTTTGGCAATTGACTACCCAGTATAAATTGTATTGCATGATCATGTGAGCATTATGGAGGTAAGCCTTGAGGCTCTGCAAAGACCTAAGAGTGCTTATGGATATTCAACTGCAAGTTTGCGGCTTTCATCGATGTCCATGTCTTTGTCATGTGAACTACACAAAGTTGAGCCACCAACCCTGAAGAACCCCTTTTGACTAGCTTAGCCATGCGGTGACAACTAATAATTTGAGTGGGTCATGTTGTCATTCTTTTTAGAGTTTGTTGTTGCCCCATGATTGTGAATTGCACTCATAATTCGAAGAAGTCCCAAAGGATGGGTCCCAACGAGCAAAGTCATTGAGCTCCCAAGAAGATGTCAAAACCACCTAATGATAGGACAAACAAGTCAGATTTGAGATTGTAATCACCCATGGAAACTTGGACATTCAGACATTTTCCGTTGCAAGCTAATGGTCCTCCATGAACTACTATCACCCCAAAACTGTTGCATGGATACACATAACAAGCCACATGTTTGGCCACTCAAGGGTCAGTGAAGTTATGAGTGCTTCCAAAGTCAATGAGGATAGTCAAGTGATGCCACTTGAAGTCCAATTCCTTCATAGTTTGAGGAGTTGTGATCTCTGCTAGAGCATGCACTGAAATTTCAGGGGAAGGATCCTCACTTGGACCGTTCTCTTCTGGTTGTTCCCCATCTGAGCCTTCTTCAAGGTCATCCATCCAATAGGTCAAGCATGGAAGGTGCCTCAACATCCAAAAGATATATTTTATGTTCAACACATGAATGGTTTGGGCCATATTTGTCATCATAATTGTAGCATAGTCCATTTGCTCTGGAAGCAGCCATCTCCTCCTATGTTAGGCGCTTGATTGGAGGTGATCAAGTGCTCTAATTTGGCATGGGTCAAAATGATAGAGGGGTTTAGACTTCGGATGATTTATAATAATTTGATTACATAACCAGCGAGTAACCGTCGGTTACTTGGCTACTCGTCGGTGAAAGGCATAGGTGGTTAACCGCCGATCAAACTCGCCGAAAAAAACCGCCGGTATTTGAGTACCTTTGTCGATTATTCCCAGTTGTTCTCGATTATTGTCTGTTAATGTTTTTTGATAAATTTAAGTATTTTTTGCCTTTGTCGGTTATACCCGGTTATTTGACCACCCCTATCAAATACTCTCTGGTTACTCAAAATTTCCCCTTGGCAAGTACTCGCTAATTATGGGTATGTATACTATAATTTATATGGACAATGTTGGACTACGTATTTATCCTCTACTAGTTTAGCCAATCCAATTGCTTCCTTCCATCATAGTAGCAAATTTGAACATTCTGACATCAGTTCAGATATCCTCCAATCCATTGACAAATAAACTTTTGAAAAAATACTCATCTAGCCCTCCTATTTGATTGGCCAATTTCTCAAACTAGGTCTAATAATCACAGACAAAGTGAGTTTCGCATAATTTACTCAGTGCCCTTGTGAAGTCCTCAAATGCAATAGGGCCAAAATGGAGGAGTAAGTGTTTACTGAACTCATCCCACGTGAGTGTAGCATGTGTCCTTTCCAAAATGGAGTATAGCGGATTGCTTTGACTAGATTGTTTTGATGTCCTCGTCTAACTTCTCCAAGGAAAGGTCCTAAAAACGCAAGTGGCTTGGGATTTTTTTTTTGCAAAGTATACCAAAATAATCAAGACGAAGAGAAAATCACTTTGGGATAGTAAGTGGGAAAGAAATCCAAACTATTTTTTTGCTCTTCTACTGACTGGCTACTGCACCATATTCAGATAATTGTTCCAAAATATTCTAACCCTTCTGACTTCTATTGTTAATGTGTTTCCAAAAAAATAGTTGGAAGTGGTATTCTCCAGCTCCAGGAATGTTAGGGTTATCATAGTGAAGGTTATACTCTAGGGTGTGTCTGTCTTGTGAGCTTGCAAATATACTTATCTCATTCATAAATAGTGTCAACCTAATATTTCAGAGCTCTAACTATGGAAGATTGAGCCATCTCGTAGCCCACTATCACGTCTTTGAGGTATGATGCGAGTAACTTCCTAAGGCTAACTCCTTATCCATGCATCACAAAATACATATGGCTGAATGCTTACTATGGTTAAGTATAAACCTAGGCACTTCCACTATACCAAAGGTACGTGGAAGCTCAAATCCATAAGCAGTGTTGTCTAAGACCTAGGTATTGGTGAAAGACTTATCACCACACTTAAAATGTCGAGACGTGCTTAGCCAGAAACGACAGTTTTCTATAATATTTTAAAACCCTCGATATACAATTTCAAACGTAAAAAAAAAAGTAATAATAACTACCGGCAAGAAAAAAAATTGGGTAGTTTTGGGGCAATAAGCTTAGTGTCACCATTTTGTTACCACTTTCTAATCACCAAGATCCCAATTGGGCGAGATGATAGCATACAGTGGGCAATCACAGAAAACCTTAAATCATTAAAGTTATTGCAGAGCACGGCCTTGGAAAGAGCTTGTTATGAACTTAATTGCAGAAATCAACCAAACAGCCTAATAGTTTGTGAAAAAAAATGATTACTCAATTAACTCAAATATAATTGCAAACCTTGCTTCTATTCAGATATCAATGGCCTCTTTGAGGGTCAACCTCCTTGAAAGCAAAGCTCAAATTACAAAATATAGATAAATGTTTTTCTTTCCTTACAACATCAATACATAGGCATTAAAACCCTAACCCTAATATCCTTGCAACCCTAACCCTAATACTCAAGGATCGGCCTTATATACAAAATAGGCACCCGAGTTAATTAACTAATTATGCTTATTTCTTAAAGGTCGGCCTTACATAGAAATGGGCGCTCGGGCTAATTAACTAAGACTATTACAATGCAAAAAAAAAAAAGATGGTTAGGACATCAAGGTCCTTAACAATAACATTATCCTTAAGACTAGAAAGCACAAAACAAACATGTAGCCAACCTTCATTCAATAGGAGAAAACCACACTTTAAAACCAACCAAACTGATAGAAATCCAACTAACAAAAACCAAACACAACATATACTACAAGCAATGAAGAAGAAGAGACATATTGAGGAAAATGTAAAGGATCTCATAACAAAATATAGTTATGAAAACAATAAAGGACAAAACAACAACTCAAAAACAATTAAAAAAACCAACATAACAACCACAGGTAACAAACAGAGTCTGGAAAGAAAAGTTTTTTAAGATAGTAACCCACAATTGAAGCATGAAGCCTTGAGTAAGAATCAAATATATCAACTTTTCTTCATAAGAGGAAAAATCAATAGAATTTAAGCCCGCATTCTAGTAAATTTGCAATGCACACAATTAAAGCAAACCAAATAATTGAAGCACCCTGTTTGTCAAATAGTACACAGACAACCACCTCAACTATGGGATAGATATGCAGCCAACTCTCAAATACAGAGAATTACAAGTCACCAAAATTTCATTGCCATGAAAATTGGATGATATGACGTAGTAAAGGGTTAGAAATAGATATTCAAGTAATGGTCCTAATCCATCCAAAAGACAACACGCTACAATTCCAAAGATGAGAAAAAGATCATCCCAATGGAGACTTGATCTACACATACCATAAGTATCTTCAATCGAAGTCAACTGGCTTGGAAAGCAAAAACCATCAGTTCTGTTCAACATTTATAAAAGGAAGCAGAGAAAAGATGGAAGTTCCCAAAGAGAACATCAAATTCAAACAATTAAACAACAAGTAAAAATATGTCCACCTAAATGACCAACCCACAAGGCTACCACACACAAAGCAAGGCAGACTACCAGAAAGAAGATGAACCAAATAGTCAACCGACATTTAAAACATACTGCCCAGCTATGCAAAAAGAAAAGATAGAAAACCAAGTTAAAGAGCTCTGTGAAAAAAGTTACATTCAACTTTCGAAATGTTGTGTCTGTTGTCTTGCTAAGGAACAGATCTCAAAACAAAATCACAATTAAAAATGAAAATCCCATCCCATGGCAACAATATACACTTGACTATATACCACTGTAACAATCATCTAGTAATACGATATATCATTGGAGATCTCTCAAGTTTTCCCTGTAAACATTATTATTTCATCCTTGTGAGTGGGCATCCTTTTGTCTCTATAAAAGAGAACAGATTAAGTTCACTTCAAAAACAAATCCAATTTAGCATGCATACATTCTCTTGTGACAAATAGGTATCCATCTTATATCGCATCAATTTTCTCCATCTTATATTCGATGGTTTCATCCTTACACATTACATCAATCATCAAAAATTTGGAACTCACATAAAATTCAGATTTTCTTACACGAAAGGCATGAGAATTAATTTTTGGAAATGTTTGTTAGATATCAAATCATGCCACCCAGAATCAATGTCATTAACAACATACTTTCAAACATATAATGGAGCAACCATGGCCTTCCAGAGCCATCAAAGCGACACTCCCTACCTAGAAATCACAAATCCTCGACTCACCAAAAATTTGTGTTTTCTTGCCATATAGGCATTAAAACCAAATCCTGCCCCATAAAGATGTAGATAAAATTAATGCACCCAAAATTAACTCATCAAACAGTATGCTTAAGTCAAAAAATAAGAAATTATATTATTCCGCATCAACAAAACAAAGTTCCAGCAACAAGAACCATTATTTATTATTATGTGTCTTTTGATTTCTGTCTCTACCATCTCCTACGTTGCTTAAGGTCATAAGCCATGAAAATTAAAAAATAGTAAAATATCTTAAAACAAAGCAAGAGGAATACGGGAACAAGTAAAAAATTATACAACAAAGTATACCACAAGATTCCACATACCACATCTTTAAACTTTGAAATTGTCTTCTTAAGCTGACAAGATCTCCCATCATATATAGATACCTGCCAAAATAGTGCATAGAATCAACTCAATTTGGATGCATACAGATTTCAGCCTTCCAACAAATGTGATCATGAGTGAAAAAAATACTTGTTTCTGTTAAAAATAAAAGGGGGTAAGTTAGATACTGCGAAAGATAAAATCACAAATGAGCTAGAAAAAGTACAACTTGCAATTATACATAAGTTAGAAAAACAAATGTTTTTGTAATTTCATATAAGATTATCATTTACTCATTATTTGTATAGTCAACAAAATTCAAGTCTATTCAAATAATGATGTGCAATTATTCAAATATTGTTGCCACAAAATCCAGTTCCTTCGATTAATTTACAGAGCATGTACCCCTGATAAAGGAATCTCCGTCAAAAGACTGCATCAAGGTAGGGTTTGTGTGCAATGATTAAGATATTGTTGCCATGCCAAAAATGTATCTAATTCCTTTGATCTCCATGCCATACAATATACTCCTGATAAAAGGGTCTGTGTCAAAAATTGTGGAATGTGCATCTGAAGCGCATCTCCAAGTTAAACTTCAATAGAGCCTCAGAAGAAGTTTGATAAGGGACCAGGAAGGTAATTCAAAGGAGCTATACATTGTGGAATTAGCCATCGGATATAGTATTTTGAATATCTTGACAGAAGGGGACATGTCTTCATCATCAAAGGTACAAAAGTGGGGAAACCCTCCATATGGAATATTACAACCATATTAGAAGAGGCCATATCTAACCCTTTTAACAATTTCCAATACAGGAATTAATTTGTGAGCCCACGCGAGATTTAAGAATTCATTGGATCCAAGGATAAGGACCTAAGGCACATGGGCAACCACAACAAATGATCAAAATGCCATCCATAATATAACAAGTGTACAGGAGCGCAGGGAGACACCCAGGGAGCATGCCTGGGCTGTGGATATGCACGGGTACGTCTCACGCTTCCTAGGTGTATCCCCGGATATGCCCCTTTGAAAGTATGTGACAATATTAGAACAGATACCTGGTGGAGGGTGTTTTCATTGGCTTTGCTCAGAGTGTAATTGTAAATACAAGAGCTCATATAGTCGAGTGAAAGCTCATTTGTGTGCAATTTTTGGCACTAGAATCAAAGTTTGTGGTGGGCCAAGCATAAATGGAAAGCCGGGAAAAAGCTTGCCACAGACAAAAATCCTTGCATACATCAAAGAGCAAGAAGGGGCAGATGTCATTGTGGGGCAAAGATCGAAGCATCATTTGAGAAAGAAAGGATCACCACCTGTTGATCTATCTCGTGCTAATGTGGTGACCCCATCACACCGTTTTCTTGCTACACCCGTTGCGGCCGAAGAGGAAGAGGATTCACCTCTTGGTCGCAAGAGAACAAAAAATGCAAGCCCATTGAATAGGGCATTCCCAAATGAATCAAGGGACATAGAGGACTAGAGCATCATGCGTTGTCTTTATGCATGTGGGCTGTCATTTAATGTTCTTAGATCACCATATTGGCCGGATATGGTGAATCTATCAATGCTGCCCTTAAAGGGTTTGTCAGCCCAGGCTATGAAAAGGTGTGCACCACCTTATTGACAAAAGAAGAAAACACATTGAAGATGCATTGAAGCCCATCAGGGATTCACGGATCGAAACAAGGGCGTCCATCATTTCCGATGGATGGAAAGATACGACAAATAGACCATTGATTAATGTGATTGTTGTGAGCCCTAAAGGGGCAATGTTTTTTAAGGCCGTTGATTGTGAGGGGTAAGTGAAGGATGCATGATTTATTGTTGACATCCTGATAGAGTCCATTGAGGCAAAGGGACCTCAAAAAGTTGTCCAAGTTGTAACGGACAATGCTAAAAATTGCAGAGTTGCGGGCATGTTGGTTGAGGCAAGGTATGGGCATATATTTTGGACACTTTGTGTCGTTCATTCCCTCAACCTTATGTTGCAAAAGTTGGGGACAAAAATTGACTGGATCAAACAAGTCTATGAGGAGGCGAGTGAGATCCAAATGTTCATAACCAACCATCATATGCCCCAAGGCATCTTCAAGACCTTCTCAAAATTGCAGTTGTTTAAGGTAACTCTTAATTTAATTTAACTTTATAAGTTTGTAATTTGTAGTGTTTTTATTTTTGAATATTTTTTTAAGTTTATTAATTATTTGTTTTAATTTTGTATTAGGTTGTTGAGACTCGATTTGCCTCACACACCCTCGTCTTGAGACGACTTGTTAAGGTGCATGCGGCATTGAGTAGCATGGTCATCAACAATCTTTGGGGTGTATGGAGGCAGGGAAACAGTGAGAGGGCCGCAAAGGTGAAAGGGTGGATTCTTGATGATGTGTGGTGGGAACGTGTGGAGTATTTGTTGAGTTTTATTGAGCCCATCGTCAACATGTTGAGATATGTGGACATGGATCATCCATGTTTAGGTGAAATTTATGATGAAATTGACTCAATGATTGAGAACATTAGATCCATCATAAATGCGAAAGAGCAAGATCCCACAGAGAGGTTCTTCAAAGAAGTGCAGTCACATCTCATTGAAAGGTAGAACAAAATGACCACCCCATTGCATCTTCTTGATTTTGCCTTGACACCCAAATACTACAGTGCAAAGATTCTTTCTTTGCCCAGGAGGGTCGCACCATATAGGGATGTTGAGGTTGCCGAGAGATATAAGGCAGCATTCCCTAGAATCTTTCCCGATCCAGAGGTAGAAGACCAAGTCTAAAAAGAGATTGTGCACTTCATATCCTCGGTGGGTCACTCCCTTGGCGCTATCCATGACAAGTACAAGATGGACGCTCAGTTTTGATGGTACCTCCATGAGCAAGCATCCACCCACCTTCAACCACTTGCAATAAAAATTCTATCACAAGTAAGATTTTAATTTTTTTTCCTCTAACCTTCTTTTGACCTTTTCGATGTTTTGTTATAAGTTTTAACTTTTAGTCTTTTAATTTTTCTTAATTCTAATTCACTTTGTGGCTTCAATAGTTGCAAGTTCCTCTTCAGCTGAGCGGCGTTGGGGAACCTATGGCTTTATCCACTCAATTAAACGCAACAAGTTAGCTGCAAAAAAGGTGGAGGATTTGGTTTATGTGCATTCCAACTTACGTCTTCTTTCACATAAACCACCTCAATACAAGAAAGGACCAACAAAGTTGTGGGATGTGAACCCAGAGGTTGCTGATTTAGATGCCTCCATTGCCTACCTTTCTTTACTTGACACAGAGCTAGACAGTGCTTCACACGACTTGCATAGTGAAGCTAGTGGGAGTGGCACTGTTGCTGCTTATGGTTCTAATGAACCACATGATGATGAAGACATTGCAGCCGAAGACGAAAATGAATATAGTAAACAATGAGAATGCTGATTTGTCTTTATTTTTGTCCATACATTATAACATTTGCACCATGTACCTGTAATAAAACTAATATAGGTTCGACTATTGAATATTATGATATCTGGCATTGAATTATGAGTATATATTTTGCGGTTATTTAACTTATTTGAAGTTATTTTGTTTCCTCTATGCATATTATGTGGTTAATTTTGCTTATATGGCTATATATTTAATTTTTTATATATATTTTTCTACGGTTGTATCCAGCGGTATCCAAACCCCCTTAAAAAAAATCATTGTATCCCCGTATCCGATACTAGTACCCGTATCCGTATCTGCAACATAGGGAAATGGTAAAGAGGGCTCTGCCTAAGTTGTTGATAACACAGTGATAGATATTTGCAGAAGTTCCCAGACCCTCTATGATTTTTGTAATGTTTTGGCCAGTGGAAATGTTTCGAAAACCCAAAAACAGATTTTCAGCCTACAAGAAAAGGTTTCTGCGATTCACATATATAAGCTTCATGCCATACCTTCTCTATATGATCAATTATAGGCTCTGAAAGATTGAATAAATCTTATACAGACTTGGTATTGTCATCAAACACTTCAGTTGTTCAAAATTTCTGCATAGGTAGGACACGTGGTAAATGTTTTGTTAGTGATCTTTTCTCTAAATTTTATATACAATATGCAGACAGCCTTCCTGGTTTGATCCAATGTATTCTAGCTTCTTTGTCAGGGTGGAATCCCACTGATATTTTTGTAGACTAAATGTCATGCTTAATTAAAGGATTCTAACTTTAAGAAAGCTCCATGTCACAAGTTCAACCCTCTGACTCATTATATTGCAAAAACAAAACAAAAACTTCTCAAAACCAATGCCTGATAAAACCATAGCTTATAGAGGACTGTCAAACCCTGGAAATCCCTCACTAACGAGGTCTGTTCCAATAGGAAAGGTAAGACTAAAGTAAAATGGAAAACGTTCTTTAAAATTTCTCTCTAAATTTTTATATATAACTTGCAGTCAGCCTTCCTCGTTTGATCTAATGTATTATAGCTTCTTTGTCAAGATGGAAGCCCACTGATATTTTTGTAGACTAAATGTCATTCATACTTAAAGGATACCAATCTTAAGGAAACCCAGTGTCGCAAGTTCAACTCTCAAACTTATTATATTGCAAAAATATAACAATTATTTCTCAAAAACCAATGTCTGATAAAACCCTAGATTATAGAAGTCTGTCAAATCCAGGAAATCCCCCACTAACACAGTCTGTTCCAATAGGAAAGGTAAGAATAAAGTAAAATGGAAACTGCGAACAGATGGTGTTCTCAAACTAAATATTGATACAGCATAAAGGGGCAACCCTTTCCTGGCTTGAGGAGCAGGTGTTTTCCAATATAGTAAGTGTATACACATAATATTTTCAGCTTGTTACTTTACTGATGCTTTCTCTTGTGGCAGCTTGTAAACGCATCAATCTCCCTGAGTGCATGCCTTAAAGAGTGCATTGAGCATAGGTGGGATTGGCTCATGGTACTCTGCGAGATATGTTTGCATCTTGTCATGTTACACCATCACTACTATTAGTCTGACCTCCTCCAAGTCTCTATCTGTCTTGCCCTTTCGTCTACCTCTTGTCCAGATTTGTTAGCTTCCCTACATTTTACGGTATCCGCCAAGCCAATACCATTTGTTTCATACGTTTGCATCCATTGTATTGTATCAGCTAGCCCAATATAGTTCTTAGTCTGTCTTCTAGCATTTGTACCGTATCAACCTAGCCAATACCGTACTGTGCCAGTCGACATCTTCCAACTATATCGTCTTGGTCGATACTATTGGCTTAAAGTTTAGGGTTAGTTTTGGGTATTGGAACCGTATGTATAGGGGTCATGTCTCACTCCTAATAAGATATATCACATTCATACACTTTACTTGCATTTGCATTTCTACCCTAAGGAAGTATTTGGAAGAGTTAGAGATTTTAAACCTTATTTTGAGGTTTTGTCCTGTGGTGGCATTGAAGCTCAATAAGAGAGGTCATTGGGAGTTCCTAACTAAGGATAGCTAGGTCTTCATCCAACCATTTGAAGGCTTCAACCTACAACATCTCTTACAAAACTCCACTTGAGCCAAATGGGAGATTGAATCATCAACAGGTCCACCCCAAGGTAAGTATTTCTATCCCTACACTCTTTCCTTTAGTATATTGAATGTTGTTTATTGCTTTGTGGATGTATGTGTGTATCCTTGCATAGGCTCTTCCTTATACCAAATAAACTAGTATAGATATAGGATTGCACATGCTAGGATAATAATATGGTATAGATATATGATTTGAGAATTTTCATTGGAAGTATCTTTGGTAGATACACCAATGTTGCTAAACATTCAAGGGGATAATGATAGAGGGTTCTGAAATAGTTTAGCGACACCAAGATCACTGCAAACAAAATCATTTTTTGTATATGAAGCTTCGTGAGCATTGCAAGGGGGTGGACTCTCAATATCGTCATCGATCAAGGGAATGGTCCTATCTAGTGGTAGAAGACATGGAGAAAGTCATTCTGCTATGTAAGGAGGTAATCTAGTGGTATTGCAAATAGTTTGTATCTCATTGGGTTCGTCATCACTAGAATCGATAAGAGTGACTTGCAAATCAGGTTGCATATTAACAAACTCAAGATGAGGACTATTAATATGAGAAATGGTGGGAATGCAATTTTGCGTCTTAGGATTAGGTATCTTTAGACCCAATGGATTGGGATCTACTTCATGCTTGTAACATTTGTCATCATGATTGAACTTAATGCATTGACTACTAGAATAGGTGATAGCTCTCATGCGATGAGTCGAAGGGCGGCCTATAAGAAGATTATAAGACAGTGGAAGGTCTAAATCCATCAGCTTGGTGCATACTGTTTTGGGTCCAATAGTAAGAGGGAGCCAAATGCAACCAAGAGGCTTTTGATTGGTTTTATCGAATCCATGACATGTGAGTCGTGTTTGCTTAAGGTCATCTTTGGAATATCCAATTTGTTGGATTAACCAAAGGGAAGTAACATTTATCAACTTGAAAGAGGATTTCATCATTTATCATGTCTTCTTCTGGAAATTCTATGTCGAGTTTCTTAGAGGAAGAAGGTTGAGAAATGGTTTCGATAGCATGGACTTCCGTAGGTGCGGGACCTTTGAAAGGTTGGGAAGGTAGTTCAATTTTGCTTGATGGGAATTTGTCAATGTCTTGCAATGGTTGCATGAGGAACTTTTGATGATAAGGTGATGTTCTTATGAGTTCCATTAGAGGAATTATGCAAGGCATGGAATTAAGTTCATCTCAAAAATTCCATCGTAATTTAGGGTTAGAGCCATAACGGTTTTTAGCTCGATTGGTGAGAATTTTTGGAGGAATGGTGGTAGAAGGATTGGACGCACTAGGTTGAGGCTCAAATGGTGGGGCAAGCTCATCACTAGGTTGCAGATCGGAAGATGGATGTGCTTTAGTGACGAGATCTTTGTGAGTAGGCTTACAATGGTAGTTAACCTTTGACACGTTCACAAATTGGGAGTTAGTGTAATATTGATTATAGTAAACATCAATAGCACAAGCGAATTCATTTGAAAGTTGTGTATTGAGATCAGATGGTTGAGATGATTTTTGAGATTTTTAATTTGTAGATTTAGGATTATAAGATTGGTCTTTAGATGCTTTGAGGTATTCTTTATAGCGTTCTTTAATGATGAGATCATAATTAAAGTTTTCCCTCAAGATGGTGTTAACCATAAGTTTTTGGAGTGCACAACATGTCTCATGAGAGTGACCAATATCGACATGGAACCAGCAAAAATTTTTAGGATCATACCATGATGGAGGGGTAGTAGTATAGATGTATGGTTTGGATGGAGATAACTTCTTAATCTCCTACTTATTTAAGGGAGGGGGAAGTTGGTTATATTATTTAGATGCTCCTGCTTTGGGTTGGGGAGGCTTATTTTGAGAAGGATTAGTTTTGATTACATTGGTTGAGGTTTAACAATATTTATTTTTAGTGTTTTGAGATGGTTCAAAAAGTAAATCTTGTTGTTTTGCTTGATCGAAAGCCTCTTCTAAAGTCTAAGGAGAGGACATTCTAGCCTTGTATTAAAGAGAGGCTTTAAGAGCAGTAACAACAAGTTTGAAAATGTTATCATCACTCATGTTATGGTCCGCTTTATGCACTAATGTCTTCCATGACTTGATGAAAGTTTGGGCAGATATATTAGGGAGTTGCTTAGCGTTAATGAAGTTGATAAGGCTATTTTCAAGAAGTTCATTATGTTAGGATTCCTTAACTAGAGCATTGACTAAATCCCCTAGTTGTGTAATGGAATGATGAGGAAGTTGATTGTACCATTCTTACACATCTCCAACAAAGGTTTTGGCTAGAAGTTTGGTAGTAGCATAAGTGTTCGTTTGAACCCATTCCTTATAGAGGTTGTCAAAGGCTTTAAGATGTAAGGTAGAATCTTTAGTCCCATCATATGTGATAGTCAAATAAATGTTTCCAATGTCTATGAACACAATGACGAGAACTAAAGGTTCATTTTGATGATTTGAAAGCATCTTGTTATGTAATGGTAGTTGATGAATGATGCTTCCATTGGCATCTCTAAGAGGAGGGGGATGTGATTCTAATTTGGTTGATTCATGATGATTTGAGAAGCTAAGGGTCATTTGTTGAACCATTTGTGCAATGACTTGTGATGAGTCTAAAGGAGGATTGAAATTGGGATTTTTATAGGATTTGGTTGGAGGAGTGGAAGATGATGGAGGATTACCAACATTAGTCTTGGGAGGAAGATTCTCAATGTTGGTGTTAGTTGTCCAACTGTTGTAGGGGATGGGGGAAGCTTGTTAAGACTTTCATTTTTGTTTGTTGTGTAAACGTTATTATCATCAAGATTCTTAATAAACTAGGAAGGGCCCTCTAGATCATCAGTTTGGTTGATTTCAACCATGTTACATTCGATGAATCTAGAGTGATGCTGAAAGAAATTGCACCATGAGAAATTGTCTTCAACGGTGGACAAAGCGGCAATAAAAGAGCAGGCCATATAGAATTTGAATCGGTTAAGGCTTGCCAGGAAGATTCTCAGAGGTGACATCATGGTGCAAGAGATTGAAAGTCTAATGCGGAAAAAGAAGGTTGTTCATAGGAAATTAACGATATCAAGCAAGCCAATACAATTAGTGACTGGATCAGAAAACACATTGTATTGGGTTGGTTGATATAGCTTGATGACTAAGTCAAAGAGAATACAGTGTATCAAGTTGGCCAATACAGTTTATAAAAAATGCAACGCTAGTGACAGCTATATAAAATTATTGTATCGAGCTAGCCGATATAGTAGGAAATAAATTGGGTTGATTGACGTAGTTGGATAGAAATTCAGAGCTATATCAAGCTAGCCGATACAGCTGGGAAGACACAAAACTGTATCGAGCTAGCCGGTGCCATTGTCACACAACACAGAATAGTACCGAGCTGGCCAATACAGTCTAGAAAGCAAACAAGCTAAATATTTAACTTAGTAGCAACAAAATCAATGTAGAGAGATAAAACTAAGTAGGGTATGTTTGACTTGTAGGCTCTCAGATATATTGATCTCAATCGTAAATAGTGGACACGGCCCAAAAAATCACTATGGAGGATTCCACCATCTCACAATTGTACTATCTTGTCTCTAAGATACGTTGAGATTAACTTTTCAAGGCTAACCACTTATCGGTGCACTACAAAATCAAACAACTGAAAAGCTTCCTAAATGCTGAAAACAAAACCCTAGGTGTTTTTGATATACCATGAGATACGTGAAAACTAAGGTCTATATATCATGTTGTCTAATGACTTGAGCATTGGGGCAGTACCCCTCGCACCACGACTTGGGTAAAAGTGATGATTGCTTGGCTTAGAACAATAACTTCTATGAGTTTTACAACTGTTAGAACACAGTTCTAAGAAGACAATGAAAAATAAATGCAAATGATTCATATCGAAAACGAGATTTACACCATGTAATAAAATGAACAAACAAACAGAATGGTATCGGGTTGGTCAATACAATTAAAAGCAAAAATTAATCAGATAAAACTATATCGGATCAGCCGATACAGTCAAAAGCACACATAGAATTGTATCAGGCTAGCCGATATAGTCTGGAAACACATAAAATAGTATCTGGTTGGCCGATACAATTGGCAAAAAAATAGGGGACCATATCGCGCTGACCAATACAACTGATAAACGGTGTCTAGCTACCCAATACAATTGGACTATAAGATATATGATGATTTTAACAGTGTCATTAAAAAGCTAAAAGGATAAACATGAAACTAATCCAACCAAAGGTAGGATAAGATTCACATCGGGTTCAATAGAATGTATAATGATGGTGAAGCCAAAGTGAAGACAGCACTGAGAAACAAATAGTAAAAAAGTGAAATAATCCAATTTGAGGTGGGATAAGATTCACGTCAGGTTCAGAATATGTGCATGGGCTAGGATGGCTTACAACTATCATTTTTCTCTAAATGGACTAGGACTTAAATAAGGTCAATCAAATAGAGCCTACATACACTTGGACGAGCAAATAAGGACCAACGATATTCGTAGATCTAGCTGAGGGTCACCTACAACTCAAATGTCAAGAAGAAAAGGTTCCAAAGCCTAAGCCTATGACATAGGGATATGGCTCTCACTAGACCACAACAAAGGTGAATGATTGTAATTGTGATTGTAAATATGCAAGAAAGAAAAGGTTGTAAAGGGAGTACAAATTAAAGTAAATGATAGGTAAGTGATTGTAAACAAGGTAAGGTGCATTGGTCAGCCAAATAGGGCTAAGCAACCTGAAGTGATAAATGGCAAGCCTAAGCAACCATGTATCCTATGTCAAATGGTTCGAGTTTGAGTACGAATTTGATAAGGATAAAATTCGGTTGAAATTCACCAATGGTTACAATTCGAAAAAATGCCATTAAATTCGAACCTATAATGTCCCCAAAATGGGACAAGCAAGTAATAATGGAATTGGGCACAAATCCCAATCAAAAATCTGAAAATAATATAGTAGACCAACCACTCTGGGTCTTAACAAACAAACCACCACACCTCTCCTCAGTGAACCAAATGCCAAACGCCACTAGGGTAGAATTTAAATTACAATCGCAGCCCTTAATATGCTCCCAACAACTGAGAATATACTCTAAAAGATGATGCAAACAGTTGTAATAAATACCTCAAAGCAATGATCACCTTGGCTGAAAATATATATCAAAAATTCCAGCGAACATAGGCATTCCTTCCCAATCGCCCAATCTGATGTAAACCCTTGAAAATAGCTGGTACAATAGGGCCAAAAAAGCAAATAATTCCAGCCATTGAAAAAAAAAATTAGGTCCCAAAAATGGCCACTATACCATAGAAAATCAATTCGCCACACTCCCCAAGTAAGCTGGAACATTAGTAAATAAATTCCCTCCACAAACACACTGAAAATTAACAAAAAATATTATAAATATTAGGGATAATATTACCCAATGATTTAGGACCAACAAGCACCTCAAACCCTCGCAACTCCCCTTTCAAGTGAGTCGCCCCACTTCTGATTTTAATTGCAATAAATTCCAAAATTTATATCTTTGTTTTGCTCACAAAAAGATCTTCCAAACCATATGATTTAAATCCCAAAAATTCATAATTAATATTATAAATGTACCTTGTCAAATCAGAGTCTAAAAACCCTCTGAAGACCCAAAACCTCCTCCAACTAATTCACCCTACCTCAGAAAATTATAAGAAATAAATCAGAGTATTTTCACTCACCAAAAATCCTCCAAATGACTTCCAAAAAGATCCTAGGGCAAGTCGCCCAAGCTAGGAAAAATAGTATAAAATATTGACAATATTTTATACTTCAAAACACTCCAAATCAGCCCTAAAATTCCCAAGATCAACCCTCCACTCAAGTCCCCACAGCTGGAAAATCAATTAGAATATTATGCAACATTTGTCAACTTCAACGAACCCTTCCAAATAGCTCGTCCAACTCCCTAGGCAAGTCGTCACACCCTAGAATGGTCTTCAATGCTACGTTCAAGCTCCCAAGGTAATTCAACACTCTCCAAGACTTGTAAAATCACCAAAACCAGCTTTCGATAGGGTTGGCAATATTCCTCAATATAGGTGGTGTCCAAAAACACATTTGTAGATCCACTTGCATGTAAACTTGCAATTTTGAAGCTCAATTACAGACCTTAAATAGCGTTGCCCAAATAGTAGGAATGGAGGTTTTCGTACCCAAACCTTTGACACTTCTTGAAGGTTTTTGTCCTCAAGATGTGGTAATCAAGCCTGACATACTTGATCAAACTTTCCAATTCAATATTTTGCATAAGCATTCACAAGATTCTTCCATTGCTTTTATATCCAACCTCCTGGCGCCTAAGTTGGAGGGTTGTAACCCTTTAAAACATAAGCACTCATTCTTTTAGAACTCCCCTTTTGAGGGTTAAGGGTCCCATAACCACAACTTAAGTGAACATAAGATTAAAAGTACCTTTTTGCAAACTAAACTAAAAATTAGAATATTGTAAGTACTTTTTATCTTTTTGCTCATAGAATAGCCCCCCTCCATGTTCCCTTTTTCTTTCCTTCCCTTAACTTTGTGGGAACAACCAAGCTAAGGACCCAAAAGCAAGCTATGCCAATAAGGCAGACATTACAAAACCATAGAAAAACATAAAAACATAATAAAAAAAAATCAAATCATATTAAAAACAAAATAAAAAATAATTACAACAAAATAAAAAACATATTAAAAATAAATAAAAACAAAACGAATTAAAAAACTTTAAAAGATTATAATAATACAAATCATCTTAAAAACAAAATAAAATAAGAATAAAAAATAAATAAAAACTAATCAAATTAAAATAAAACTAAAATACATATATTAAAAACAAATTTTAAAATTTTAAAAAAACGGGGTAAACATTGTAATTTAAAACAAAACAAAAGCTAATTACAAAAATCAAACCCTATCTCCTCCTCCTCCCTACGACCGTGAAGCTCCTCTTCCGTGAACGGAGAATGACAAACAAACATAGTGAAAGGGCCACAACACAACATACATGAACAAGGCACAACAAACCATGGATGGCCATGCGAATAAAATCCTCCAGACTACACAACAGGCCATGCGGGTCCCACTCAACTCGTCCAAAGCACGCAGTCAAGTCCTCCACAACAAGCCATGCCACTTAGCTCCACCACCACTCCAGACCCTTATAGGCTCCCCATGAATTTCATACCGTATTGCAACAATTTTGGCCAATTTTTTTGTCACAACATTTAGATCGTTAAATTTAGAGCCTTAACCTAAAAATTCGGTAAACCTTGTCACATAGCCTATATCTATACCAGCTTATTCGGTATAAAGAAGAGCCTTAACAAAGATAGAAGCATACATTCACAAAGCAATGAGCAACATCTACTATACTAACTAAAGGAAAGAGTATAAGGATAGAAATACTTAACTTGGGGTGCCCCTGTCAATGCTTCAATCTCCCCTTTGGCTCAAGTGGAGCTTTGCAAGATATGTTGTAGGTTGAAAACCTCAAATGATTGGATGAAAACCTAGATATCCTTACTTAGGTACTCCCAATGACCTCTCCTATTAAGCTTCAATGACACCACAAAACAAGAACTTCAAGATAAGGTTTTAAACCTTCTAACTCTCCCAAATAATCCTTGGGGCAAAATGCAAGCAGAAACAAAGTGTATGAATGTGATATATCTTATTAAGAATGATATATGGCCCTTATATATACGGTTCCAATACCCAAAACCAACCCTAAACTCTAAACCAACAATATCGGCTACACCAATACAGTACAAATGTCAAAAGATAAACTTGGAATTATATCGGTTTGGCCAATACAACAAGGGAGGCAAAAATACAAAATATACGATATTGGTTAGGCTGATACTGTAGGATATAAAGAACCTAGCAAATATGGACAGGAGATAGACAGAAAGGAAAGACAAATAGTGACTTGGAGGAGTTCAAACTGATAGGAATTGTGTAATAGGACAGAATGCAAACATCTATCGCAAAGTACCAGGAGCCAGTCCCACCCCATTCCTGATGCACCCTTTAAGGAGTGCACTCAGGAAGATTGATGCTTCACCAAGCCGCTGCAAGAAAAAGCGTCAGTAAAGTGATAAAGTGAAAATATAAGGTGTATACAATAAGGGCCTACCTCTATTGTTCAATGCTTTCTATTTGATAATTAGAAGCAATAATGTACCAAGCAAAGGCAATTCTAAAAAGGTGAACTACTACAAGGACATAGATTGGAATTCCTTCATCATTGAAGGAGATTCTAATATCATCATACAGGGTATTAAAAGAAAAATATGTATCTCTTGCCAATTGGCATCAATTATACAAGACATTGTCTTTACAATAGAAGCCTAATTTAGCATCGTGGATATTTCCCTTAATGGAATGGTGGGCTTAGTGACCAACCTTGAGATGGACTTGTTGTTGGAAATGTGTAGTATACAGTTCATGTTTTACACTCTACGTGATGTACACTTGTCTAGACTATACATGCGGAATGGAGGTGAGCGCCTTCCAATGGAACGAGGCGAACCTAGTAGCCCACAGCAGGGTTCAGAGCAGCGCTCTGAAATTTTTTTGGAACCTTATGGGTGTGTTTTTTGGGTAGTTTTAACCCATGTTTTATACCGCCCATAGTTTTGGCAGCCATAGTATTGTAATACTACTTTGACGGTTTCCCATTGATGTGCTTAAAAATACTCGCACAACAATAGGGTAAAGCAAAACTTTGAAGTACATTACTGTATTGCAAAACAGTTTAGTTAAAACAATAAGCAAGAAGGTTACTATGATGGGTTTTTCCCATAAGGGTTTCCCATGTGAAATCTTGTGTACCATGTAATTTTGTGTGTATACCATTTCTCCTATTATGTTTTTTAGCTTAAATATTCTGTTAGTTTTGCTTCTCTTGTATTAATTTATCGGGTCTTTTCTCTTCACTTGCCTCATAAGGAAGAGTGCAATGAAAAGAGCTATATTCTCCCCCAACCTAGAGAGTTATTGGAAAACGGAAAATCAGCGCTCTGAGAAGCAACACCAAAACGGAGAAGCATTCAGTTTTTAATGAGAAACAACCATTAAAGACATGAAATCGCCATATAGAGGAGCGCCCAACCAACAGTTATTAATTAAAGTCTTTAATCATTTAAATAGAGCGTCAATGTAACAAACATTAATTAATGAACACCATTCATTAAGGAAGGTCGCCACCCCTTGGGAAGACATACCTCTTGGGAAAAGACATTTGGAGGGTATTAATAATCAGCAATTGGACGGAAAGAAAGGATTCAAATCCAATCATGTATTCCATTTTATAATCATGTACAAGCATAAGTTTTACATCGCTTTTAAAGACAAAACCCCTTAATTGTATTAACCAATTTCAAGGATGAAAACCCTTATCATCATGAGAACCCAAGGACGTAACCCCTTAAGGATTAATACTCTATTATTTAAAAAAATATCTGAAATAAAATTCATTTTATTATATAAATTATTATTTCAAGAATACAATCAATATTTCTTTAAAAAATAATTCCAAAGAATCCAAATTAACATATAATATTCCAATTTGGGATATTACAGCTTTTGCCTTGTCTGGAATGCCGTGACCTTTTTCGATTGTTTTGAGAATTAAGGCCACGTTCTGCCTGAAAACACTTTTGAGGCAGGAAAAAGCTCAAAACACAAGATATTCCATAAAATCCTATATTTTTACTTTATCTACTGCTAGTTGAATCTTTTTTATCAGTTTTATGTTGTCTGTGTTGTCTGTGTGCATAGGCTATGCACATAAGACCTTTTTCAATATTATGTATTCCCGAAGTCAGCAGATTGCCAAGTTTGGATTTACTATAGAGCTTGGGCATGAGGTCAAAAGCTGGGAGTATAAATTTGAACAATATATAAAATGGAAAAATAATCCTTGTGTGCTTACTCAAAGAGGATCTGGTGCACTGAATTGGAAAAGGCCTAAGAAACTGCCTTTAACTGTATATAGCCTATAGGCATAACCCTTCCCCCGTAAAGCTGTGGTAACTAGCTTATAAGAAAGCAATGCATTATTCTCAGCGCTATACAAATGGGGAAATAAAAACTTACGTAAAAGGCTTAAAAAGAATATGTTATGTATGAAAATTTACCCTGGTAGACGATGTAACTGCAAAGTCGTGGGGAGCTTCGGGGCAGAAATCGATGCAAGTAATGCCTGCAAAGTGCTGCGACACATTTTTTTTTTCGAACGATTTCCAGTAGCTTGAATCGACAGAGCCGGGAGGTTTAGTTGATGGATAAAGTTTTGGCCGAATTGGAATGAATTTACGAGTGCCGCCACCGCTCCCCGCCATTTCTGAGAGAAAAAACTAGCAAAAAGGAGTAGACAAACTGAGGGTAACTCGAAGGTTTTCTTTATATATTTTCTGTGCAAAAAACCTCCGTATATAAAAGATAGCTTTAGGTTTTTTATATACTTTGTGTGTATATATCATCTGGTATATTAACGAGGCGCTACCAGGATTTGACGAGGGTTTATAGATGCTTGCATAGGCGGTTTTAAACAATATTTTACAGGAGGAAACAAACTACTCTCTATCTTTGAGGTCGTCTATATATATATTTTTTTAAGGGTTTAAGGTCCCTGACCCATTGAGATCTTAGAAAATAAAAATAATAATTGTTATTTTAGAATATTCTTTGATTTTTTTTTTATTTATTTATTTTTTCATAAATGGAATATTAAATTATTTTTAAATTTGGTAATTTTCTATTTTAATTTTGGGTATATAACTTTTGTGTATAGTAATAATCTTTTTGAAAAAATTGTGTGAAGTGGATCTGGGACGCATTGAGATTTAAAACTTGACACAATTTTTTCTAGAAGATTATTACTATTATATGCACTGTAGAAATATCATATCTTTAACTTTTGTGTATGTTTTACAAAAAGCAAGGGTTCTGAATCCCTTAAAAAAAAGATTAATTGTTATTTTGAAATATATATATATATATATATATAGTTCTGAATCCCTTAAAAAAAAGATTAATTGTTATTTTGAAATATATATATATATATATATATATATATATATATATATATATATATATATTTTGGTGATTTTTAATTTAAATTTTCAATATAATGTCTTCTAGTGATACTCAAATCGCTCTCTTATTATTTTTAAGAGTCTTTTTAAAAGGAATATAATTTATATATATGATTGTTGTTGTTGATAAAATATAATTTAGGTTGGAGTGAGCTTGACCCCTGATTTAGGTAAGGGGTAATTATTAATCTTAAATTTATATTATTTTAGGGGATTTCTTTGTTTGTTAATCCTCTGTTTATATTAGGTTTTTATTGGCATATTTTTCTTATCCCCTATCAATTTTTCCCTCATTTCCCTAATTCTCTTCTCCCTTCTTGTTTCTTTGAAATTATGAGACTTTTCCTACAAACATACATTGTACGTTTTAGGGCTTCAAAATTGGACAATGTATTGTTTTGGGCTGGGGCCCTTTTGATTGTTGTTTTTTGTTCTTCCATGGATTATGGGTTCCCTTTGGTCCGCTTTCATGTTCATTGTATGTTAGTTTGCATGTCAATATAGTCCTAATTTAAATTTAAAAGTATATAAATATACATGTGCATTAGTCAGCGTTCATGTTCGTTGTATGTTGACTTGCAAGGCAATATACTAGAACATGCCACGTGTTACAAAAATATTTTGAATTAAAACATGCCACATATGCTAGAGAACTATTTTGAATGTGTCAAAGCAATCAATTCAAACATTTAGAGCAGACACCAAAGAGTCTAAAGAAATCTTGAGCATTTATTACTCCGTCAAACATTCATTCTAACACAAAAGGTCATATAGGGTAGACAGCACCATCATTAGACCATGTCACTAAACATGCATTATACTTGGTGTGTTGATTGTGAAATTGTGCAAACATTCTAAGGGCCCCGATAAAAATATAGCTACAGATTATACAAGCCTTGAAATACATCCCCCATTTTTTTCAGGGTCTTAGATGTGATTGCCTTAATAGGGTTTTGAAGGATATTAATTTCTCAAGTATCCACGCATAATTTCAAGGAATTGAGGGAGTTTTTAAGAGCCCCAAACGTGATATATAGAGTAATGAAATAAGTTTTTTTTGTGTTTGTTTTTTATAAAAAAATATGTTGTGTACAATCCTAGTTTACCAGAAATGTCGAATGTACGGTTTTGGTGAGGTGCTCATGTCTCTACATGTTTTCTTGGTTCTCATTATCTTGCCCTAAAAACTATAATTTGACCATCACCTTGCAATGATTGTTCTCAAAATTGTACAAAATCCTATATTATTATAGACCCCTATCTTGTCATTTATTGCAACAAAAAAAATCGAGTATGGGTTTGACTATATTTATTTGCAATGTTTATGAATCAATGTGACACAATTGGACTTACATCGATTTATTTATAAAACATTTTGATGAAACCATAATATCTTGCGTGTTCTTTATCCTTCTAGTGTTAGATCTTGTTTCATGGTTGTGATATATATGAATTTGATTAGGGTTGCATGATGTGTTTCTCTATTAATGTTATATAGTGTTTCACATAGAGTCAAATATAAGTTGAGTTAGGTCAATTTTTTATTGTGTGCTCTTAAATCCAATAGCCCTATCTCCTATATGCTTGATTTGCTTGATTGCAAGCCCTATATCACTTCATTTTCTACAAATATGATAAACCCTAGTGTGCTTGTGATGGATCCTTTAGATGTACTTTTCCAAATGTTGCAAATTTTTGTATGAATGTCATGTCTTTTAACAATGATGTAGAATATAGTGACTATGATGATTATGATAACATTGATGAAAGGCCAAAAGAAATAAGTTTTGCCCCAATAGGACCAAATGAATATATGAATGATACAAATCATTATGGGGTTGGTTTCCTTTGTTTAAGACCTTGTGATTATGAAAAGCCAATTTCTTATAAGAGAGAACCAACTAGCAAGGAAAAAAGTGTCAACGTCACATAAAAAAATTTAGAGCAAATGTGGATTTGGACTTGGATGTGCATAGCAAATTGTTGCATCATTTGTAAACCATGAGAACACCCTAATTCAAACTATAAGGGATGATGTGGATTTAGACACACGTTGTTGTGTACAAATTAATGTTTCTTCTTTGAATGTTAATGTTAGTAATAATATGAATCACATAGTCTCTTAAGACGATTATTGGAATTAAAAAGACAAAAAAAATGATTATAAGGCCAAATTATAAGTGCAACATGGATATGATAGCAATGATAACATCAAGAAATATGTTATAGATAATCCCACTAAGATATCTACAATTATGAAAATATTGAAAGAAGTTTCTTGTCAAATTTTATCTTTTCGTGAAGTCATTTCCAGAATTCCTTTTAAACCTACCATTATTTCTAATGTTTTCCTTTCTGAATATGTTTATATGGCTCTTCCTTCTTCTCAACATGTAATTCCTTATGCTTCTCAACATGTTTATATTCCTTCTTATGTGTCTCAAAATCCTCCAAGTGCAAATGTTCGTCCGATGCATCAATAATCATGTGTTCATCATATTCTTCCACCTGCTTTTCACGAGGTTAGCCCATTTCTTTTACAGTGTTCTTCCATTCCAATATATTTTACTTCTTCACCCTCTATTTCTATACCAAACCTTGAAATGAGTATTGTGATACATAGATTGTGTAGTTTAAAAAATCAAATCAAATTTATTTCTAATGGGTCTCAAAATCCAAGTAATATTAAGACTTCCAATGATATTTTACTTTACCCATTTGCTTATGAACTACTTGATAATCCATTTATAATGGGTTGTATTGTTCCAAAGTTTTGATTATTCAATGGAAAGGAAGATCCTTCACATCACATTACGTCTTTCCACACCTCCTACATAGACATTATTCATGATGATAAATTATTAATTGAATTATTTTCAAGGAGCTTAAGGGATTATGCATTTGATTGGTTCTATACTTTATCACACCATTCCATACATTATTTTTCACCTATAGTTGATGATTTATTGGCTTATTTTCAAATCAATAATGCTCAAAAGATTGCATGTGCGGAATTAGCTCAACTTCGAAAAGCTTCAAATGAGTATATTAGATATTATGTGCTAATGTTGAAGGCCATGATAACTAAGATGACTCATAAAACACTAAATAGAGACCTTCAAAGTAAGATGCATATACAATTTACTAAAATCATCTACTTGTACTAGATCTATTCACACGACCTATAATAATCACATTCCTAAATTTAAATCTTTCCTATGGGTCGGCCCATACATTTCACATGTCAGTGGTGGAATAAGTTACCTAAAGAATCACTTATTTATGCACATTAGGCTTAATTTTATATCCATATAGTAATCATTTATCTATCACCTACGAAGAGAACATTCATACATCTACACATTGAGATGAATAACCCCAAAGCTTCCAAATCAAAAAACCCTCAAAGGAGTAGACCCTAACCAAGTTTGAAGCACCCAAATCCAAGTCAAGTGTTGAAAGCTATGTTATGGGTTCCATCCATACTAGTGGATCACTATGGCACACATACACCTAACTGTGAGAATTAAGTGTAGTTTGATCATTCTTAAGAGTATTCAAAACATAGGCAGTGCTCAACCATTCAATGGAGGTTAGTTAGAGTTAGCTCAAGCCATATTTTCCATTCCCTTTAACAGGTAAACCCAGTGTTAAAAACATATATATGGTTTCAAAGTGAAGGAGACAAAATTTTGGACTCATGCACAACAATAAGCTTATGATATTGCATATAACAATGGTTTAAAATCAAGCACAATGATCTATGTCAAAATAGTCTGACATGTTTCACAAAGACATTTTTAGTGGAGATCAGATGCCACTGGTTTTACACAAGAATCCAATTTTTATTGAATTCATCCATGTAGGTCCAGACAGTTGGTTTCAATATTTAAATGACTTCAAATATAGTTCCAATCTTTACCACCTTCACACAATCTCAAACACAAAAATAACAATAAGAAGCAAAGTAACCTAGCCTTATTGGTCATTCTTATAAATAGTAAAGTGTAATTGAGCATCTACTTTTACATTCAAATCTACTTAATTTTGATGTATCTTAGACAATCTAAATATTCGTAGTTTTACATTTGTTTAAATAATTAATCTAAAATAAGGTAAATATTGGTCAACCTGGCCCTTATCTTGAACATGTCAAACACTAGGTTTTCCCTTAGTTTTTTTTGCATTTTTCCTTTGTGTTTTTATATAAATAAATTAGCATTTATTGCTAAAGTAGTGCACTTGTGACCATCCTTTTCACACACTTAGCTCATACCTCTTTCCATGGTCCCTAACCGCTCTTCCTTAACTCGTATTATAATTGACCCATTCCCACAAGCAACCAATGATCCCAAAATATCCTTACCCAAAATTCTAAGCAACCTAAACTCACTTTGAGACTGATCCCAACTTTTAGTTTAGTTGTTTTTTCCCTCTAGACATGACTGCCCTATTTGGACATGGTTTATCCCCACTATTATCCAGTTATGCCAACTGCATCCTCCCACCAAATAATAACCAACTACTCAAATTTAAATTCATGTAACGGGTCATCCCACAAATTTAGAGAGCCCTATCTAAAGGAATTTATAAAATATCACTATAAAGCCACATTTTAAATTGTTTTGAACACAAGAGGCTTCCATATTGAAAAGCATTTGAATTCTAATTGCACATTAAGAGTAAATTCCTTATTTCTCCCAATTTTGAATACATATAGCCATGGTATCCCCAAGATAAAGTATGAATACACTTATAAGGTTACAAGTCACAGTTGAAGCACTTAATCACACTAAGATTACACCAACATTTAGCATTTTACACCAGTCTTTCACATACACCATCATAGCATGGGATAACTACATGGAGTTTGATCCCTTTTTGGAGTATTGGTATATAGTCAATGCTCAACATAGGGGTTGTTGAGATCGATCACAACTTCAACTACTAGCCTTTTTTAATTATGTGATTGCATTTACCTTGTTGGTCTATTGAACTAAGGTTATAAGTGAAGGAAAATATACACAATGGTTTTCACAATATATCAAAGTCTCCCACATAAGAAAATATAACACATAGGTGAAGGCAAACCTATCATAGTAATTTCAGATAATTGTCATCTATAGGACATTGATGCTCCCTAAGGACACCAATGCACTGCATACCTATCTAGATCAAGTGCTATTATCCATGGATCCAAAAAAACCTTGTTTCAGTTCCGCAATCAATCAACACAATCACATACCCTATTTATCAATCTTAGTCATAGTCCTACATTCTAATTTTTCAACTAGGATGTATTTATTTGGTACCTTTCTCCTTTAGCATATTTGTAAATTTAGCAAGTTCCAAATTAGTTTGTGACATTCATTGCATATTTTTAGCATCTCGATTTTATTCAACAATCTATCACATTTAGGTAATTAATTCACTTATTTACTAAATTTGATAAAACATATTGGTGATATCGCCTGTTGTTTGAATATTGCTAAACCCTAACCTTAGATGTTACCAGGGTTTTTATCCTTTTGTTGTTTTCAATTATTGTTTTAGGATTTTTAGATTTGGTAAAATATTTATTTATAGCAATCTTTCAAGTTTTTATTTCATATGTTATGCTGCTTAAGAAATTTATCTCTACCTCTCTTATAAGAAGTATTAGATTAAGTGGCATTTCAATTGAGTATACTGAAGTTATTTTTGTCAAAGTACGTAACATAGATAATAATATGGGTATATCAAAACCATTGGATGTTAATAACCAACACAAGCATGTAGAGGTCAATGACATTAATTTAGAGTAGGGACAATATGATAAAGATAACCTTGGTCCTCAAGATGATCACCAAGATGTACTTCCACCTATAGGTGATGAACAATTGAAATTTAACAAAGTGGAAGTTATTAAGAGTTTTTTAGAAAGAATCCATGAAAACCTCTCGACTACCATACCATTTTATAAATACTTTTAGACATAAAAAATGCAAATATGGCACCATCACTTAAGCCTTCTAATCTCAAAGATACAACTTTTATACCACCATATACTATGGGGGCAACCCAAGGGATTCAACATATTAATATGTCAATTCCTACTTTGTCATTAGGAGTGTTGCATTTGATTAGCACACATTATTCTTCTCCTGATGTACAATCAATTTGTTAGGTTGTGGAGCTAAAAGCTTCACTGATGCAGACATGGAGGAGGTTGCAGATGAGTTGCGGAGTGTCACAGAGACTGGCGTTGGTCTGGCCAACTGACGTCGACAGGATTAGACAAGAAGGCAACCGACGTCGGTCAGAGATCGGCCGGCGTCGGCGACCCCCAGGCGGACAGGGACCGACGTCGGTCGCCTGTGTGGTTCGAATGTGAGTTTATTACGGGCAGTTAGCTAACGAACCAAGTGTTTGCATGATGAGAGCTATTTTTAGACTCATAGCTACGGATCTAATTATTGTAATTAGATGTCTAATTATTGTTTGATGAGATCTATATAATAGACTCATGGTTGTATTGGAAACTTGTTCTAGTTTGAGTTGAGCAAAGTTAGCTCCTTCTGTGTGTGAGGTGAGCAAGGGTGTTCCTCCTAGTTCCACAGCAGTACCAAGGTGGGTGCTGGTTTTGGAGAGTCAGCAAGATTCTTCAGGGGTGTAGGATCTTGGTCAGCAGGTGTGCATGGCCTATATAGGAGATCTACATGGTAAGTAAGATCGTTGATCTGCAGGTGTATGTGTGTGCAAGGTCAAGGTTCACAGGTGTGCAAAACCAGGTTGATTTGCAAGTGTGCAAGATCAGATAGGACAGCAACACAACAGGGAGCAGAATCAGGCAGGATCTACTTGGAGTACAGGTGTGTACTCGGATAGAGCAAAGAGGAAGGCAAGGGAGTTCCTTCCATAAGTATGGTCTGTTGAATTGCGGGTTGTTGCAGGTTCATGGGAGATCTACTTGGAGTACGTTGAGTACTTGTGGAGTGCGTGGAGCACTTGTGGTGTGCATGGAGCACTGGAGGTGAACACCAACTCTATGTTTGAGTTGTGTGTTGGGACCTGAGAGAGAGAGCTTTGAGGAGAGAATTATTGTTCACTTGAGGTGTGGGAAGCCTCTGAAGAGGTGGTGGAGAAGAAGTGGCATCTTCTTTATTGTATTCTTTTATGTATAAGTATTAATACAAGTTGTGTATTGTCTCTCATATCATGTGTTATTCTAGTTACTTGTGATTCTGGTTAATTTCCGCATATTAAGTTGCTTGGTTTGGTAATCAACTGTATGCTTCCGGTGTTTCGTATCCTGACAAGTGGTATCAGAGCCAAGGTTGCAGGGAGCAGGGTTTGTGTTTGGTTACAGGTCACTCTCAGGGGTCTCTGATTGAGTGGGAGTAGAGCAATGGCAGATGAAAGTAAGCTAAGAATGGAGGAGTTGAAAAGCACAGATGGTCACTTACGGTCCCATGGAAAGAAAGAGCAAGTAAAAGAATATTGTTGGTTTGTGGAAGATCAGCATGAAGAAACTGAAGAAGCAGATGTAGCAGGTGTTGTTGCACAGGATGCTCTGGGAGGTTTCTTGGATAAAGTTGAATCTTGGATAAAAGATTCGGTTGCCTCTTTCCATGCAGCCCCAGGTAGAGGAGCTGGTGAGCCTTGCCAAAGAATTGGCAAAGGGGAAGTGAAGCTAAAATTACAGGCAGCCAACACACAGGTGTTGATGAAGGTCATGCAGGTCCCAGGTTTGGAGATGTGGCTAATTTCTTCAGAAAGATTGGGTGATGAGAGATGCACAAGAACTCTCACAGCGGATGCACTTGAATTAGCTGGTGGTAAGAAAACAGGTACTCTTTATCTACTTGTTTATATTACTGATTCTTCTTCTGTTGCAGAGACGTGGCTTCATAGGCTTGGTCACATGAGCAGGAAGGAGATGCATGTTCTTAAGCGGAAGACAGATATATTTGACAAGCTTAAGAACTAGAAAGCCTTGGTGTTCTTGGAGGAGATGGCAGACAAAAATCAGTGGATGGTGCTGGACACTTCTGAGCAGAGCAGTTTGGACATGGGTTTTGATTCAAAGGAGCTCGCGGGTAAAAAGTCATCACTCACAGGCGAACACAGGTACCGGCGTCGATCAAGAGGAATCGGCGTCGAACAGACAGGTGCCGATGTCAGTCATGTGCAGACCGAAGCTGGTGATGTTGGGCAGGGTAAGACCGACGTCCGTCATGAGGACCGACGTCGGCAGTAGGCAAGACCGATGTCGGTCAGGAGGACCGACGTCGGTAACAGGGACACCGACATCGACATGGTTGGTAGTCAAGACAGGCGCAGGAACCGATGTCGGTTGGATGCAGACTGTGAGGTGGCTAAGGTCGGTCATTGTAACAGATTTTGGGTGGACAGCACGCTGTCAAGGAGTCTCAAACACCCATACGGAGGACTGAAGACGTAAGTAGGCCCTCAAATTTGTTGTTCCTCTTCTTTATACTCATTGCTGATTGTAGAGCAGGAAGGATCCAGGAAACAGGTGGGAGCATGGCATGGAGATATTGCAGAACCAAGCGGAGATTTGGTAGGGTTGCTAGCGAGAAGAAAGCACAGAGACGAATGGATACCTTAGTTGAAGAATAGAGAGAACGGATACGTGAGACGGAAGATCAAGGTATATGGTCTTGAGGAGCTGCAGGGCAGTGGGACAGGACTGACAGGTGGTACCAGGTGGATGACAAAGCAGGGCTTTAGTCAATGTCAGTATAACCATTGTGTTTGTCTTACCAGGTGGATGATGGTCGCAACATTATCCTGTTGCTTTATGTGGAGGATGAACTTGGTACAGGTTCAGACATACAGGGTTTTGTTGAGCTAAGGGTAAGGTTAGTTCAGTGGCATGTCATGAGGAGTTTGGAGCAGCAAAATTCTTTGACATGGAAGACATGGAGATCACAGGTTGATTTTGTCTCCAGTGGGAGCTGATGTGAATCAGGTGTTGGTGAGGTTCAAGATGCAGAGCCAGAGCACACTAAGGGCTGGACAGGTATAGTGTTCGAAATCACATGAGGTCTGGCATAGACCTGAGTATTCCCATGCAGTGGGAGCTGTCAGAGAGTTAGGAGCCAATTCAGGGAAGTGGGTTCTCAGGTATTTGAGAGGGACCAGCAGTAGGGATTCATGTTATGCAGGGTCAGGACTTCACTACATGTGTTTGTAGGTTCGGATGTGGCAGGGTACTCGGATGACAGGAGGTACACCATGAGATGTGTGGTGGGTTGTCTTCAGGATTGATCTTAAAGAGGGATACAAACCAGGAAACAGATTAGATGGAGTACAGGTATAGGTACAATGCAGCTGTTTATCTCCAAGTGGGAGATTGTTAGGTTGTGGAGCTAAAAGCTTCACTGATGTAGACATGGAGGAGGTTGCAGATGAGTTGCGGAGTGTCACAGAGACTGGCATTGGTCTGGCCAACCGACGTCGGTAGGATTAGACAAGAAGGCAATCGACGTCAGTCAGAGATCGACCGGCGTCGGCAACCCCCAGGCGGACAGGGACCGACGTCGGTCGCCTGTGTGGTTCGATTGTGAGTTTATTACGGGCAGTTAGCTAATGAACCAAGTGTTTGCATGATGAGAGCTATTTTTAGACTCATAGCTGCGGATCTAATCATTGTAATTAGATGTCTAATTATTGTTTGATGAGATCTATATAATGGACTCATGGTTGTATTGGAAACTTGTTCTAGTTTGAGTTGAGAAAAGTTAGCTCCTTCTGTGTGTGAGGTGAGCAAGGGTGTTCCTCCTAGTTCCACAGCAGTACCAAGGTGGGTGCTAGTTTTGGAGAGTCAGCAAGATTCTTCAGGGGTGTAGGATCTTGGTCAGCAGGTGTGCATGGCCTATATAGGAGATCTACATGGTAAGTAAGATCGTTGATCTGCAGGTGTATGTGTGTGCAAGGTCAAGGTTCACAGGTGTGCAGAACTAGGTTGATTTGCAGGTGTGCAAGATCAGATAGGACAGCAACACAACAGGGAGCAGAATCAGGCAGGATCTACTTGGAGTACAGGTGTGTACTCGGATAGAGCAAAGAGGAAGGCAAGGGAGTTCCTTTCATAAGTATGGTTTATTGAATTGCAGGTTGTTGCAGGTTCATGGGAGATCTACTTGGAGTACGTTGAGTACTTGTGGAGTGTGTGGAGCACTTGTGGTGTGCGTGGAGCACTGGAGGTGAACACCAACTCTATGTTTGAGTTGTGTGTTGGGACCTGAGAGAGAGAGCTTTGAGGAGAGAATTACTATTCACTTGAGGTGTGGGAAGCCTCTGAAGAGGTGGTGGAGAAGAAGTGGCATCTTCTTTATTGTATTCTTTTCTGTATAAGTATTAATACAAGTTGTGTATTGTCTCTCATATCATGTGTTATTCTAGTTACTTGTGATTCTGGTTAATTTCCGCATATTAAGTTGCTTGGTTTGGTAATCAACTGTATGCTTCTGATGTTTCGTATCCTGACACAATTATGCACGAGATTCAGTCTCTACAACCTAAGGTGTTACATTTGGAGCAAGGCGATTCTAAATCTAATTGGGTTCTCAATTATCACACTCTATTGCACACTCCAATGATACAACATGTAGCAGTATATCCTTTACCTACAGGTTTTGTGGCACCCAAGCTTACGTTGTATGATAGAAAGGGTGACTCTAAACAACATTTAAGAGCATTACATGCAACATGTTTGGACTGTGTCCAATGATAAATTATTTACCAACTTATTTTAGAGAAGTCTTAAAGAATATGCTTTAAAATGGTTATATAATTTACCTCATCAATTAGTGCATGTGTTCAATCCATTGGTTGATATGTTTCTAGCACATTTTTCAATCAATATCAGCGAGAAGATTTCATAGGCTCAAATTACTTAACTCAAACATAAATCTAACGAGCCTATCGTAGAATATGTCTTAAAATACAAGACAATGTTATCTAAAATGTCAAGTCCTATGGTAGATAGAGAACTACATGATATCTTCAAACAGAGTTTACTTCAACCCCTACATGATTCCATCATGTTCAATAAGTTTCTCTCATTCACAATTTTATGTCATACAATTAAAGAAAGGGAAGTCAAGTTATTGGCAATGAATAAGTTTAAATATACAACTAATACATATTCCAATACAAAGAGTTCAAGCAAGCCACCATACAAGGTGAGGCCAACTGATAATGAGATTGATCAAAAGGTAGAGTACATGCAGTTTTAGAACCAACTTCGTGCATTGTATTATCAACTCCTCCAAGGAGATATTATACCAATCTATTAGAAGTTCCATATAAGATCCTCAAAATGATATTGGAATGTAACCTCATATCTCTCCCTCTCATTAAAGAGGTTGACATGAATAAGCCTCTTCTATAAAAATTGATCAAAATGCCTTTTACAATTTTCATAGGACATCAGGCCATGCTACTAATAAATATTAGTTCCAGGGAAAAGATTCAAGATTTGATATATGCCAACATCATTAATGTGGGTACACCTACAAACAATTCAAAATCACAACAAAGTGAAAGCAAATCAATGAAAATATTCAACGATCCTTTTCCTATGCATACAACTAATGAGACAACAAGTACATTGGGAGTGCATTACGCATACAATGCACACCCTCATCCAATTTCATATCATTCTCATATAAAGGCACAACATATCTTCAAAGACATCATTGGTACCTACCATACTTCAATGTCCTCTAGGCCACTCATCAAATTTTCACAACATGATATAGCATGTGATGATGTGGATTTAAACTTTTTGTTTGTTCACGCACCCATTGATCACTAACATATTTAGAATGTTATGGTCAATAATGGTTCAATTATGAATATGTGTAAAATCACACTCCTTAATAATTGTGGATACACATATCAAGATTTACTTCCCATGACCATGGTAATAAGAAGATTCAATGATCACATTCACAGATCCATTGATGAGATTACATTACCATTATAGGTTGGTCCAACACATGCAGCCACCAGGTTTACAGTCATACCTAGTGCAAGGGTCTTTGATATATTATTACGATGCCCTTAGATTCAATAGATTCACATAGTTCCTTCTATAGTTCACAAGTGTTTGAAATATATTTATGTTGATGAGGTCATCACAGTTCAAGTTATCCCATATAAATACCCCTACCATTGATAGATATAGTTCCTACATAACAATGTATACTTGAACCCCCTAAAAGGTATTGACTAACTCAAAGAATGCAAAAATAAGTATATGCCCTCCAAAGGAGTATTATCCTTGAAAGGCCACTTTAGCAAAGATTTGTCACATATTCTACAGATCCTCTCTCTACTCGTATGCATCTCAAATTGATATTACCCAACACTTATGGTGTCTCACATAGGGCACCAAGACAAGGTTCATACACTCCATGATGGATTCCTAAAATCCCCAAGGTTAATTATGATCCAAAACATGCACAATATACTATAGATCATTGTTGTGATAGTGCTACTTATAGTACAAAGGGAAATCAATATTCAGATTCAGAATTCATCTCAGTTTAATTACAATGTTATGACACTTTCCATTCATGAAAGGTCACCATTCCTATACTGGACACTTGATCCATTGATTGTGAGTCCATTGTAGGACTCATTGGTTAGCATCCCTCTCTCTATTTTGTCTTTGTTTCAGTTCATATATACAAAAATATAAAAAATAAAAAATCTATAAAATTACAAAATTAGGACCCATGCATGCTTATGTTTAGTTCATTTGCATCAGTTAATTTATGCACCAATTATTCAATACTTATTTTTATCCAATTTCATATCATGTATGCTTCACAAGTGTACATGAGTGAATTTAAAGCATGTAGTTTGGAATTTACAAACATAGTTACAAGTTATTTCACTATTTATGACTCAAAAATTGCAAACACACAATAGCGCCCTATTTAAACAATATCACCATGCACCATTATCCTATTTCATTTATTGTGTCCCAATGAGCACATGATATCAATTCTCATATTTAAAATAGGCATAGACCTCTCACATCTTGTCTATATGTCAATAATCTCACTAGGGGCATCTCATACACAAGTTCTATCATTTTTTGGCTATCCCTTTCTACACATACCTGGTTCCTTACACTACATAACATCTATCGATATTACTCATTTAATTACGCATTGATATCTTACTGATTACCTAAGTTTATGAATATATTAATGTTAAAATTTGTTTATACTTATCAATCACATGTATTCATGCATGTTTTTCATGTTTATTTTCCTGCTTCATGTCTTGTGTGTATTCTCTTTTTTGGCTTGTGGACATTTGAACATTGTTTGACCCTTTTTGAAAAGAGTCATGGATAAAGAGAATAACTTAATAAATTAATAAGAATATTATTCTATAAGTAGGCCAATTAAATAATTTATATTCATAATATATTATGATATAATGTTAAATTATGAAAATATGCTAAATATTGAAAGTACAATGTAAAACAGTAATTTGATTGCTTAAACATGAAGAAGAGATAATAATTGGCTTGTTCATTGATACACAGACAAATCTAGAAAATACAAGTGTATAATTAGTTAGGATGATGCTCAAGTATGATCCGTCAGACTCTAGAAATTAGCTCTTTATCAGATTAGACACTACCATCGAAATAAGGACACTAGCATCAATGCTTTTATCCTAAAACTAACTCTTTTGTCCATAGTGAAGTACATGTCCTTTCTTAGAAATTTCACTTGAGTCTATTAGGTTTTCATGATGCCTTCCAGATTATTTATTTTGATCATGCACATAGGTCTTAGATATCAATTTGTAGCTTAAAACCCTAAGTCATCTAATTAGGGCATGCCACCTTGAAAAACATGGGTTAGTGGGTGAAAGTGAATTTGAACTAACCTCATATTCCCCTTTGTTAGTGATCATTGCTTACATATCCAATACTCTAAACAAAGCCTTAGACTAATGTAGTGCTCTCCCTTACGTGGGCTTGTATGCAAACAATTGTGTAATATGTTATATCCGAGTGCACGTGGTGATCTAGATTGTAACTTGGTAAATACTACTCATGAACTATTATTTGGATGCTTCAACCCTTTGATAATATTGCTCCTATGATTGATATGGAAATATGGAAGAATAGGGCAATTTTTCAAGCTTGAGAGGTGTTTTTAGATAGATGTGTGCTTGAAAATTATTTAATATTGCTTGATGATAATGAGTTGTCTTTGGTTTGTATTTATATAACACCTTTTTAAAAGTTCTCATGAGAGGGTTAAGATAACATTATAGGCTGACCCATACATGTCTAAATATTTACAAATTAGAGTGTTCATAAGCTATGGACACTAACATTAGAATTGGGACACTAGTGTCGATGTTAGTGTCCTAATCTAGATGATACTATTTGAGAGAATAGGAAATGTTGAAGATATGTAACTGACAGTGAAGTATATATATTAGATTGTAAGAATATTTTTGGCTACAGGTGATCTAGGTAAGTAGAATATCAGGATTAGACTATAAGATAAGCTTTTAGGCATAATGAAATGATGAATGGGAGCCTATCAACATTAGGAAGTTTTTGAACTAAATGGTTGAGCCATGAGTGATATTTTCCAGGTGTGCAAAACTAGTTTATCATATAAAAGATAGATTTAACATCTACATTCCCCTCCCACCTTAATCTAGTGATGCATAAGGATGAAATTACTAGATTAAAGGAAAATAACGTGTACTTTAGTGTGTATAACACACCTTATTTTGACTTGAGCCCTATTTGAATTTGTCATTTGTGTATTACTGCAACCAATAACATGTTACAATGTAATTAGTGCATATAATTCAAAATTAAAAATAATCAAAATGATCAAAATAAAAGAGAGAAAATAAGGAGTACATGTGTGTTGATGTAACCATGTTGTCCCTTATTAGTTTACTTTTTTAATAATGTTTCCTAGTTAAAGCATTAGAGAGAGAGAGAGAGAGAGAGAGAGAGGTTCACAAATAAACCTTGGATACGTGAAGAGGAGATTTAGAGAGTGATCATTCCCCAAATTTGGTGCAATGGTGAGTTGTGCCTAGGCCATTGAATGCATTGAATCTCAATCACACAACTCAAATGTATAATAATCTAGTTTATCTTGCCCAAGTCAAATGGTATAACCATATCAATCTATGTATCTCAATCTAAAGTATCTATCAAAATGTAACCTCTTCTTTTTAAATTGTGTATAACATATGCCACAAATTTTAAAAACTTAATCCCAAATTTATGAAATTAGTGCCAAATGCATAAAGTTCTAACCTAACTTTATATCTAAATCATGTAAATTATATCAAATTCTACCAAATGTGTATATGTAGACTCATGTGCTTATGACATCCTCCCCCCATTTTGAGGTGAGGGGAATGCAATTTGATAGTCACCTCATCTCAAAAGGACAAGATAATCTTGATACATTTATATCAATCATGTAGTAAAGAAACAAATAGTGGTGTCATGTCTAAGTATGTGTATCAATGAAGCTCATAGTATTAAAAAATAACAAGACATGAGATGCATGATATGGATCATGGCAACGTCTATAAGTAATAAGCATAGGCTCAAAAAACAATCATTGGTTTGATATGAATTTGGTATTGGATGTAATCGGCATGTTAGCTACATACTCAAGCTTATTTAATGCAATAAATTTCATTTATAGATCTCAGAAAATATGGCATGAGTCATAAAAAATATTTAAACTTCTTGAAGACAATAGACTCATGTAATGGGCAAATAAAATTTGCTTGAAGATATCTTAAAGCTCTTTATCTATTATTGAGTTTGTCATTTTGGCCAACATTGTCTTGCACCTCAAAACATATTCATTGATAGGCTCATTGGTTCCTTACTTGATCTTTATAATTTGTGCACATGACATATTTTCACTAATATTGATAGAAAAATGTGATAGAAACTAATCAACTAGAGGGTTGAATGCTTTTACTTACTGTATTGGTAAATCATATAACCATCTTACAACATAGTCCTATAGACTTGTTGGGAATAATTTGGTCAAAATTTTATCGCTGGAAACATAATCAAGACATGTTGCATAGAAATATCAAAGATGTTTTTAGGATCATCATTGCCATCATAAAGTATGAACTTGGATGCTACAAAAATAGTTGTCAAAGGGTGCAAATATATCTCGAATGTAAGAGGATTATGCAATACATCTCTTGAATCAATAGCATGAGTACACTTTGAAGCACTTTGCTCAATATTTGTAACCTTAGCTTCCAAATATTGAATAACTTGCTAAAGTGTTTGCATAATAGACACATTGGGATTGATATTTTATAGTTGTGAAGTTGTCAAAGGGAATGTAAACATTGCTTGTGTTGATGTAGGCATTGAAACTAGTAATTGAGTTGAAGTATTCATTTTTTCCATGGAGGATTTAGCAATAAATGTTTGATCTTCAGGGAACAATGGCTTGAAGACATATCATGTGCCCCCACTAGATGTATAAATTAATGATGTGCTCATGGAGGGGGATGTTGGGATTAAATCAGTAATAGTACCATTTAAACATTCATCATTAATAGATTTGGATGCATTAACCTTAGCATCTTTACTAAGTTCATCTCATGTGACATACAAAAAGGCATTCATTAATTCATGATTTGTATTGAGATGATGAATTAATACTTCCTTATCTTCAGTTTCAAAATAAGTTATCAACGTTTTCCATTTCTTATGAATGAAAAAGAAAGATGTCAATACTAATTGAAAAAAAATATGAAAAGTAATGATAACAATCTAGAATTCAAAAAGGCTGAAAACCCTAAGGCAATGTACAATTGGCATAAGAAGCATCATAGGTCAGGTTCAACAAATTTTTGACAGTTTTTGGAAAGAGTTATGAGTAAATATAATAGCCTATTTAATTAAGAAGAAGACTATTATATAAGCAGAGCAATTAAATAATTTGTATTCATAATATATTTTGATATAGTGTTGAATTATGAAAATATGTTAAATATAGAAAGTATAGTAATTTGATTGCTAGAGATAATACTTAGCTTGTGCACTGATGTAGAGGAAAATATAGAAAATTTAGGTGCAAAAATAGTCAGGATGATGCTCATATATTATTGATATTTTTGTCCCAAAAAATGTTAAAATATCAAGTATCATAAGGGAGACCCATTAATTTTTTGGAAAAATCCCTAAATTGACACAAAACACTCATTTCCCAAAGCCTAGAGAAAATAGAGATTGGACTGCAATTTACGATTTGCAAAATTACAAATTGCTTCGTAGACTTTAGATCCAATAATACATTAGTTGGCAAAAATTGGAGATCTGATTACAACTTGCAATTTGCAAAATTTCAAATTGTAGACAGACCTCCACTTCCCACTAAACACTAACTGACAGAAACCAGAAACCCACTTGCAATTTGCAAATTATAAGAAGAGTTCTGCTTCTCACAAACCAAGTACCCTGTAAAAATTAGAACTTCGATTATAATTTGCAATTTGTAAAATTGTAAATTACAAGTGGAGTTCTGCTTCCTGCGCAATATAGCCAACTAAAAATTGAAACTCGAGGAACAATTTACAATTTGCAAAATTTCAAATTACAACCCAGGTTCCACTTCCTGTTGACCACCTTTCCTACAGAATCTAGAACTCCAAGTGAAATTTACAATTTGTAAAATTGCAAATTGTTTCTTGAGTTTTGTCTTCCCGTTTTCAGTGGGTCAACCTAGCCTAGCTCATGGAATCTAGAGGTCAACGTGCAATTAACAAATTACAAATTTGTGAAGTTGCTCATGGACTCTGAATCTCCACCAACCACTACCATTAAAACATTTATTTTAGGGTTCAATATAAATGAGACCAGGGTTTGATTAAGTCATTGTTTAAGTTGTTAAATGCATTTGGAGCTCCCACCTCAAAACTCAAACCTACTAGCAATGCCATGCCTCTTACCCTACAAACCATGACCTCAAGCTATGCTTTGATTCATGCCACACTACCATTTGACCTATGTGCATGGTACTTTTAGTCCACCTCTTGCATCTTTTCAAGCTTTCATTTCTTTTAAATCAATCTTAGTTTCTATTTTTCTGCATTTTTTGTGCCTAGTTGCATTTTCAGGTTTCTTTGTGTTGTTTAGGCATTGATAAGGTTCTTTAGGTTTTCTTCTGGTGTCATAAAAGCTCGTATAACTTTTCATTTATTGTGAGATCATTTTCCAAGATTTTACTCAAACACCTAGGGTTTCCCCAAAGTTTCATATAACCAGACGAATATACCAGTGGATATTCCCAAAACCAGGCGACTATTCCTTGTAATATCCCCTCATAGTCCCCATAGAATTTCCACCCAAGTTTTTCACCTCCATTTCCCATGGTGTTTTCAACTAAAAATGCAACTTATAACTCCCACAAACATTTCCATTGCTTTGAACAATCCCTATCTTTGCCAAAGTTTTTATTGGGAAATGCAAGTGTGTTTTACACCTGAAATCTTTGTTAGAGATTTCTACCTACTTTTACAACTCCAAATCCCTTGAACTTTTCACTGCATAGAATAACTCCAAGTTTCGTTGAAGTTTCCACCTACATCTAGCACTTGAAAATCCCACCAACCCTACATTTGGTTTTCCCCCAGCAATTTTTCTAGAATCCATGTTTGGGAACGAGATGAAGTTCAAGTCTAAAGGACCCAATGTCACTCTAAGTATGGAATCCAACACAACTAATATTATAGACATAGACCTAGGTCACATTAACCTAGGTGATTTCTAGACCAGAATCAACACTAAATTCAAGAATGACTGGATTTAGAGCATCTATGACTATGAACTACCCCAAGTAGCAACTTTCCCCCTAACTGTGTAAAGCCCTGAGTTGGTACTCATGCTAACACAACATTATGATGTTGATAAGAGAGAGTTGTTGAATGATAAAGGGGAAAGGATTCTAAATATATACCCAAACATCATTGACTCTGTGCTTATGATTCCTGAATTTGAGATTTATCTAGATATAACTCCAAAATCATCTAGAAAATTCTATCAAGACAATAACATAGGATGCCAAAGAGTAATGAACAAGTAGTGGCTGAGGATCCCTAGGGTTGCATCCACCAGATTGCCTAAAACATTGGCAAGGATTGATTTCTAGGATGAGGTAGGAGATATAATCATATTACTACATAGGATCAATGGCAACCCTGATGCAAAGAGTTTCCAAGATTGGATGTATCAATATATATGGGTTATCCACAAGAACAAACAATACATCTATTGGGCCCAACTCATTAGTGAATCCCTCCATAAGCAATTGATTGAGGTCTAAACCATAGGTAAATTCTACATGGCCTCCTACCTAGTATATATATTGGCCAAAGGGAGAGCTTTCCTAGTGCTCAACACAATAGCTAGTGAGGCAAATAAAGTGTTTAACTATTACCTCGAACTCACTCTTGAGGTAAGCAGGAAGCACTTTAGAAGACTAAATGATGCATTCATTTACTGCATCATAGTAATGTTTGACAAGGAACTCAAGAGAAAGAGATTCTCTAATACTGCTACTACAAAGATTACCCATTGGGGTTCTTATTTCATCCAGTTCCCCACCTATTCCTACATTAGGGTATGTAGATTCAGTAGTTGCCCTTACACCCTTCTGAGATATGTGAGTGATAAATGGGCATTAATGGAAATAGTGAGGCAACTTGTTGAAACTCACAAGCTATTATCTAGCAAACATAAATTGGGAATTTATTTCCCCATCAATATAAGAAGGTACACATGCCCTTCCTTAGCTAAAGCCAAGTGTGTAGATGTAGAAATGACACATATGACCTTGAGAGATTTGAAGGCAAGACCCTTCTACAATGTTCATGGTAACATAACTAGAACACTGGGACTCTCCACATATTCCCATGTCCCCTACTTTGAAGATTAATGGGAAGATTTGGATGATGAAGAGGAAGTCAGACTGAAGGACTACTCTAGAATGACCTTGGATCAGGTCAAAGCTTTTGACTTACCACTAGTCTCCAAGGACTTGGTGGATGATGAGTCCTTAGTAGATAAGGTCTACCATGATAGTAAGATATAATTTCAACCCCTTCCAATAGTAAGGTGGTTTGTTCCTGAGTCTTTCTCTCTAATAGATAGAACTGCCCATGTGATCAATAAAACACTCAACTGGCTTAGGAGTAAAGGGGTCCAAGTGACTAAAGAGATAATAAATATCAGTGAACAACCACTGAAACTCAAGGAAAAAGGAGTTCCAACATCAATAGAGGATTCAAGTGATGGAACAATCCCAAAACAACCAGATAGGCCAGTGATTTCCCATAAGAAAAAAGGAAGTCAAAGGCCAAGAAGGGATAATCAAGTAGTTAGGAAGTAGCAACAGACCATCCGGTAATCATTTCATCTGGGAACACAGATGTAGTTGAATTACCCACAACTTCATCCCCCATCTCAATTATAATTACCACTCCCATCTTTGTAATACATCCCCAAAATATCTCTTTTGTCCCTGTATCTCCAACACCTCTTCCTATCTCCATTCCTCCTTCACCTCAAGTGACTCCACCCTCCATTCTCACAATTTTACCTATGTCAATAAGTCCATTACCAATAGTGTACTCAAGTCAATTAGATACTCAAGTCTCCCCTTAATTGGATACTCAAGTTTTCATTTCACCTTCCTCTTCCATAATTTCACTTCCCCTTCCATAATTCCCTCCATCTCATCTACAATTCCTTCCATTCCATTAATCACTAACACTACCCAATAATATATAACCATTGATTCAATCATTCTGACTACAATCTTGATGTCCATCCCAACCCTTGGGATAAGTACTGCCTCATCTTCATCCCCCTTCTTCTTTCCCACTTTACCAACCCTAAGTGTCCCTACTAGTTTGATTGACTCATTTAAGTCTTTGCACTCCACACTTCCACACATCCCTCAATTTCAAATCCCTATGTCTACTCCTCCATTTATATCACTTCCATCTCCCACACCCCTAATAAACACATCCATTTGCACTGCCCCTACATCTTCCACTTCCACAATAACCCCAACCCCTATAGTGGAGATAAAGGAGGAAGTCATTGATGCAAATGTGGACCTTCAACCCACATATGGGGAAGAAGTTGCATAGACATCTACCAAACAATCAGTGATAATATCAGTATAGGATACAACACTTATCATTGTGCCCACCAGTGTAGCATCTTAAGCTACAGATTCTCAAGTGACAAAGTCAGCATAATAAGATGCTACCCCTAGTTGGTTAGCATAGATAGTGGGGAGGAAATGCAAGCTAATGGTGTCCCCAAATACATTGTATTTTGGTCTCATAGATACACAAAAGAAAACCAAGACTACTCCCTCGACCATTTCAAGGATATTTTATGACTCAATAGGGGAAAGGTATGTAGAGATTTTAGTCACCCCACCAAACAAACATAAAAAATATCTAGTGGTGGGGGACTACTAGGTATCAAAAGTTCACCTTGGATGTCTTATGAGAGAAGGGTTGAAACATGATGTTCAATCTAACATTAACTCTTTTTAAGAAAATGGATAATGATAAGGTCATTAAGGATGAGCTAAAAAGCAAGGTTGAACAACTAATGATTGCATTGAATAAATTCATTGAGGCCACTGTGTAACCAACACAACACGAACTAGCACAACTTGTCACTCATTTCATAGATTAGGCAACACTTGATGTAGTGATAGAAATTGGCAGCATGGGAAGGGCCACTAAATAATGGGTATAAAAGCTCATCTCAAAGGGAAACAAAGTTATTTATATGATAATGGATCACTATGCAACTCTGAGGGAGAGAAGGGTCACCCTAATAGAATAGATAAATAAGTATCAAGAAGAGGTGAAAGATTGAATCTTTTCTATCCAAAATTGATAGTTGTGGACTCGATTGATATGGACATCCTCCTTATGGAAAAAATACTAAAAAATGATGGAGAGCAAGAGGAATTAGACATAGCAGATCAATTTTGAATAAAGATACTCATAGATAATTCCAATAAAGCTAAGGCTACATATGACAAGACCAATGACCCCCTAGATGACATTAAAGAATTATTGAATAAATTATCATGTCTAACAACAAATTATCAAGATCAGGTTCTCTCAGTGTAGGAAGTTTGGGATAAATTCAAATAGGTGATTGAAGGAGAATCAACAAGAGATACAGTCTTCACCTTGAGCTCTATCCATCGTTTCATTAAGTACCATAACACATTACATCAAATGGTAAAAGAGACTCAAGAATGTAGAGCTTTAACAAGGGAACTCTTTGATCTAATATCAGATTGTGAGATAAGCAACCTCTACTCTTTTGGTCCTGATGAAGATAGAATCTTGGATATCTTCAAGGGTTTTGATGCATACATTGAGAAAACACAGGATAATTAGGATAAAGAGTCAACAAGAGTGTTGGATATAGATTAATTATTTCTATAGAAAGCATTCTTGTATATTTTATATTCATTATTGTAAAAATATTGTAAAGTTGCAAAAACATAACTTGTAAATTAAAACTATCTTTTTGATAACTTTTTTTTGAGAAAGAGCCATGTGTAATTTACACTTTCTATTTTGATAGGTTGAAAATTATAAAAATCAAACTTGTAAATTACATGTTTTATTTTAACAAATTTTAAATTGCTTAAGTTGTAAAATCACATATTGTAAAATGCAATACTGGATTTGACAAAGTTGTGTGACTTGAAATTTTTAAAAATGTCAATTAAAAATTGTAAATTAGGGTTTTGCAAAAAAGTAATTTAAGTTATTTTTAATTATCTTTCATTCAAAAGATTGAGTTTCACTTTGGTGCCCCCCATTGCATGAAGAGCCATTGTAGCTCAACTAGAGAAGAAGAAAGGTGTTGCATGAAGTTCCACCATGCCTCTACCAGTTTGGATCACGTCCACCTCTTGCATGAGCTTTTACATCACTTGTTCACCATGCCATGGATGCCACCAGCAAAAGATCATGCCTTTTTTTGCATGGAGTTTCTAGATTTGCATGTTCTTCTACTAGGCATTAGATTTCATTATTAACTACATCTCTTTAATGAGATTTTTTGTATAAATATGGGTATTATGGTGTAGCCCATCTATATTTTTGCTGCTAGGGATATTATTATGCATTTTAAATAACTTTTCTACATGTTGTAACCTAGAGAATGAGAATAAATTGAAGATTTGCCTTTTTTGTCTGAGAAATATCTATGTTTGCAAGGTTATTTAAATATTTGTGTATGTTTTAATTCTTATTTTAATAAAAACAAATTCATTTGTGATATTTTCTACCCTTTTGGAAGATTGTTTGATCAAACATAAAGAATCTTGTCCCTTATATGAGAAATACCAAATATTGCCTTTGATTTCACATTTACATAAGTTTGTGCTCCTACAAATTTCATTATATTTTCCATTATATTGTGTTCATTCAATCAAACATTAAAATCCACTATAAAATATTTAGTGCACTCACCATGTTTCAATTTTGCAATTTTATCCTCAAAACTCTTTTCCACATTCAAACCCTAATTTAGGAGAAAGATCACTAAAGATGCAAATTTTTTATAATCCAATAATTTATCAGTTGCACCAAATTTAGTGAAAGAAAGCCAACCTTCTCTAGAGGTTCACTTCAATTCATCAAGGTCCTACAGCTTGGAGGTGATCCCATTGTTTCATTAGATTTTAGCACAGTAAGCTACGACATTAAGAATGAGTGTAAAATCTATGTGATAATAGTTTTTGGCATGCCTCATGGGAAAAAAAATTACAAAGAGATTGGTGTTATTCTCAGCAAGTGTTATATAAACCCCATACACTTTCCAAAATCATCTGGCGACTCTACTGGCTTATGGATTTAGGAATTCTAGGTTCATGTATGCCATGCAAATAAACAAGATCATCTATTAAAGGTAAGAAAACTAATTTTTTGGAATTATCATTTCCATCTAAAAAGGTATCAAAATTAGTTAGACCTTACCCTAGAGTATATCCTATAAATTTATTTGCATCTCCTTCAAGTATTCCCATCAGTTTCATACCTCACATTATGGCTAGAAATTTAAATTTTGTAGCTTTCTATGGATCCAATCCACTCTAGTTGGCCTAGCATGATGATATACCTACAATGGATTGAAAAAGCCTTCTATATTCCACTATTGAAACCTCCACCACTCTTATGGAACATATACAAGACATAGTTAATCTTTATTCACTCCATAACGTGGTACAAGATAATGTTACAATTAGACTCCTAATCTCCTCTTTCAAAGATAAAGCCTTATAATGGTACAAAGTTATGCCTACCAATTCCATCCATGTTTGGGATGACCTAGGCACTGCACTCTACACTCAATTTGAAGACAATAATGATCACCTCTCCTTGGTTGAACAATTAACTGCTAGTCAATGGGCTCCTCATGAGCACATGACTGATTTCAATTTCTATTTTCAAAAGATATGGAATAGAATTCCAATATTGGTCAAGCCAACTCCGAATAATGCTTCCTATATTACTTAAGAGCTCTGAATAGTGATATAGCTATTATGATTTAGTCAATGGATTTCACCACACTCCCCAATGCCTATGAAATTGCAATAAGGGTAGAAAATTATTTATTTCAAGCAGAAAAAATTACCCCAAGGCCACCAATGCCTCTATTTCTAAAAATATCTCCTAAACCACCTGTAATTTCTCTAATTCCCACCACGAGCAAAGCACCAACTTTAACTCTCACTCATACAGTTAAGTCATTACTAAAAAGTTTTGGCAATGAGTTAGTAGTAATGAAGAGGCAACAATCCTAGAACTACAAGCTTTATCAGCAAGCTAACCCAACATACCAACCCAATAGGTAACCATACCAAGGCAATTCACAATTGCAAGGTCAAAATATGGAAATGAAACCTCCAAACATCTATTCTCTACTTGCAGCAAGTGCTTCCAAAGCTATTGTACCTATTCAAAACAACTTGGCTGAGGAGTAAAAATGGTGTTATCCTTGTGCTCAGCCACATAATCAAAATACTTGTCCTAATGGTGTTATCAATCAATCATTGATGGTGTAAGGCATATCAAACACACCAGGATAGAAAGAAGAAGCCACTTCCCAACAAGCAGATACACAAGAACCTCCTTAGAGTGAGGCTACTCTTTTAAACTAGCAAGAGGAGGACTTTTGTGGTGTAAATCAAGAGGAGGCATTTTTCGATGGTAGAGGTTTGATGATAGCCAATGCACATTCAAAAAAGAGAGAAATAGAGAGTGATCAACCCCCCATGTTGGAACAAGCTACAACTTCTAAATTTGTACAAGAATTTGTGAAGACCAACACAGTACAAAGGCTACCCTTTGTACCTATGAGCCAACCCAAAGTGAAAGTGCCAATTCCAAATCTTGTAATAGAAGACATAGCTCCCACAAAGGCACTGAAAAAGGTTGGTAATATCCTTTTCAATATTGTTGAGTAGATGAAGAAGACTAATTTGAATGTCACTGTGTGGGAAGCACTATGCATTCCGATGCAAAGAGATTTGTTGCATGAAGCTTTGAAAAACTTCCAAATAACGGACAAGGTTTCAACCAAGGGACCCGATGCTACAATTAATTTGTGTCAACCACAAATTGACACTAAAGTGAGCAAAAATGGTAAGCCTTTCCATTTCTATCTTTCACTCATAGTAGGGAAGCATCTTGTTCATAATTGTATTGTAGATTCAGGGGCTAGCAGTTTCATGATGCCCAAGAAAATAGTTGATGCCCTTGGTATAAAGTATACACCTATCAATAAAGGCATGGTTCAATTGGATGAGACTTCTATTCAAATAGTAAGAATATTAAAATGTCTAAACCTCACTATTCATGCATGTCCAAGCTTGTCAATTTCCCAAGATATCTCAATTATAGATCCCCCCCCATATTTTGCCATTTCTCTTTCATGAGATTTCACTAAAAAAATGGGAGGATATCTATTTTCAGATTGGTCTCACATGTTGCTTAGTACAAGATATGAAAAAAGAGTAACAATAAGAGTTGAGCCAATTGCTAAATACCATATTGAGCCATATAATCCTATCCATGTAGACATAAATTACACACTACAAGACCAAGAAGAGGAGGATGATCATGAAGTTGCAACACCTATAGAATATATTCCAAACACTCATCTGGATGAATGGGGGTCAACCCTCCAATTCGATCCTTATGACTATGTATAGAAAACTGGGTTGGGTACATATTGCATTCATGAAAAAAATGCAATCATCTTAAACCTAGTAAAAGCAGCTGAAGATCTTCAAGAAATGTGGTAATTATTCTTCGATGGTTCAAGAAGTAGGAATGGTGCAGGTGTAGGTATTGATATCTCCACAAAAAGAGAGTTATTTCTATTCTTTCAGACTTCAGTTCATCTGCACAAATAATGTAATTGAATATGAAGCTTTGATTCAAGGTCTACAATTAACCAATGAGAGAGGAATATAATCCCTACAATTTTTTGGTGACAATGAGTTGATTGTTCACCAAGTGAGATCCAAAAGTGTAACTAAGAATAATTTGCTAAGATCTTACAAACATAGGGTTTGGGACCTATTAGAAGACTTTACTACTATAAACATTCAAGCGGTATGAAGAGCACAAAATAAATATGTTGATCATATGGCCTCGATAGGCTTCCAATATAACCTACCTGAAGAGCTAAAGAAGAAAAACAACCATCATGTAAGGTTGATAGTGAGGCCATATATTCCTAATAATGTGACCAATTGGCAAGTCTTCAATAATGACCATTAAATTGTCAACTTTCTGAGAGAATAAGCTGAATTTTTTAATAGGAACTAGTCAAGACTTCAAGATCAATATAGAGATCAAATTATCCATTTGAAGGCAAAAAAACTACCCATGGGTCTTATTACTCTAGAAAACATCTACAATTCAGATAAGTTGAAAGGTGGAAAGAAGAACATCACAAAAATAAAGAAGACTACGAGCCAGTAGTCATTTCAAAAGGTAAATCATTGAAAATAGGAAATGTATGCAATGATTCAAAAAAACAATATTTTATTGAGTTGTGTCAATATTTTGATGATAACTTAGCTTGGAGTTATCATGATCTAATGGGGTTTGACCCTAGCTTAGTCCAGCATACAATAGAGCTTGATCCAAATACCAAGCCTATTAGATAGAAGCAGAGACTGATTAATCCAAAAATTCAACCCTTGATGAAGAGTGAGCTATCCAAACTGATAGAGGCTAACATCATCTTCCCTATCAAATATTCATCTTGGTTTGCTAATTTGGTCCCTAAAGAAAGAGGAATAGTGAAATTAGGCTTTATGTAGATTTTAGGGATCTGAACAAAGCATCTTTAAAGGATCCCATATCTCCTTCCACCCATGGAGCAAATAATGTGAACTGTATCAGGATCTGAAAGGTTTTCCCTTCTAAATGGTTATTCTAGATATAACCAAATCCTAGTTCAGGAATTGGACTAATTCAAAACTGCCTTCACTATGAAATGGGGTATGTACGCATATAGAAAGATGCCATTCAATCTGACTAATGCTAGAGTAACATTTTAGAGAGCTATGGATATGGATTTCAAAGGTTTGATAAATGAGATGATCTTGGTATACCTGGATGATATCACTATTTACTCAAAGCATCCTAATGCATACCTAGATCACCTTAGGAAAATATTCGAAAGGTGTAGAGAATTTGGGGTTTCCCTCAATCTAAAGAAGTGCATTTTTATATTTCATGAACGGAAACTACTAGGACACATTCTTTCAAAAGATGGTCTTATAACATACCCAAAGAGAATTAGTGTTATATCTACATTAGCACTACTAAGACATAATAAGGGATTACAGAGTTTTCTCAGAAAAATCAACTTTACAAGAAGATTTATTCCAAATTTTGCCTTTATGGCTAAACCCCTTACTAGAATGCTTAATAAGGGTATCATTTTCAACTGGACATAGGAAGGAAAAGACAACTTTGAAGCCATCAAGCAGGCTATTTCTCAAGCTCCTACCCTAGTCAACCCTAATTATGAGAAATATCTCATTCTCTATGCTTTTGGAGGGGAAGGCAGCATCTCAACTATTCTAACTCAACATAATAAAGAATAATTGGAACAACCAATATCTTTCTTCAGTCAATCCTTGAAGGATTATGAAGAAAATTACAGTTTCACGAATAAGAAAGTATATTCTATGAATAAAGCTCTCAAAATTTTAAGGCATATGCTCTCTAATAATAAAATTCATTTTATGGTTAGTCATAGAGTTCCTGTTGAGCGAGGAAATAAATGAAAAAAGAGTAGGATGGATCACAAAAGTCATAGAATATGATGTAGACATTAAAATTACAAAGCTTGTAAGAGGGAATGGATTGTATGAATAGATGACTTCTAATATCAAGACTATTAAAGTAGTATCTGAAATTGTATATGCTCAAAGTGCATCTCAGCGAGCCAATCCACCTCTTTTCAACAACTAGATTTTTGACATGATCATTTTCCTGTAGACTAGCAAGTACCCTTAAAATTTTCAATAGTCCAAGAAAATTTATTTCAAACTCCAATCCATTCCTTATGCTCTTGTTGATGGAATATTGTTTATAAAAGATATGAATGGAGTCATGCTAAGATTTATTGAGCACAATCAAGTCTGTAATGTGCTCAAAGAGTTTCACGATGGCCCGTCAATTGGACATTTCTCTACAAGAACCATGACCATCAAAATAATGAGAGGGGGATATTATTGGCCTAGATTATTCAAATATTCCCATAAATGGGTAAGGAATTGCAATAAGTGTGCTTACTTCACAAGCAAGTAAATATTAGCAACTTTCCCTCTCATACCAATGCAAGCAGACCAATCATTTGCTCAATGGGGATTGGATTTCATTGGTATGATCAATCCACCATTGAGTGGAGGCCATAAATGGGTCCTCACAACAACATACTATTTCAAAAGATAGATTGAAGTAGTTGCACTGAAAGATACCATGCAGGCATCTATCCTAGAATTCACAAATGACATAGTCTCAAGGTTTGGTGTTCCTCACACCATTATCTCAAATAATGCCAAAAATTTTGTGGGCACTCAAGTGAGTGAATGGGATATAAAGCACAATGTATACCTGAGTACTTATTTCAATTATTACCCATAGGGTAATGGCTTGGCCGAGTTTACCAATAAGAACATCATAAAAATTATCAAAAGGACAATGGAGGATAACCAAAGGGCATGACACACAAGATTGAAATCAACATTATGGGCTAATAAGATCACTTTTAAGAGAGCCATTGGTAATTTTCCATTCATGTTGGTATATGGAAGGGAATCCTGAGTCCCACTATCAATTGAGTTACCACCTCTAGAGCTCAATCATCAATTGGAGTTGATTGATAATGATGAAATGACAATAAGATTGGCGAAACTCATGGATCTAGAAAAAAATAGGAATCAGTCAATGAAAGTTCTAGAAGCAAATTAGGCTCAAACAAAGAAGACTTTCAACAAAAAATCATTTGATAGGAGCTTCAATGAAGGAGACATGGTTCTCAAATGGGATACTGACAAGGCTAAACTGGGCAAGTACACCAAGTTTGATGAAATATAAAGCGGTCCATATAATATAACTCAATGCAAAGGAGCTAATGCATTCCAGCTATCTAAGCTCTATGGATCAGAACTGCCTATTCCAGTCAATGTGATATACCTCAAAACTTTTTTTAGAGGTTGGAATTCATTATAAGAAATAAAATTTTGTATATAATAGGGCTAGATATGTTTTTCAAATAAGTGATTTCACATAAGTCAACTCATTAGGAGTTTTTATTTCCTTAGTATGTTCTATTTTTCCCTTTTTTGTTCTTGTTTAGACAAATCCTAGTTTCGTTCTTCACCAGTTAAAATGTGTTAAGTTTAAAATGACTCCATGCCCAATGAACTAGAAAGCTACTAGAAAGAAACTTATTAGCAGGCAATCACCTCATAAAGGTCACCAAAAATGTTAATATTTTTGTCCCAAAAATTTCAAAATATCAAGTATCCTAAGGGAGATGCATTATTTTTTTGGAAAAATGCCCTAAATTGACCCAAAACACTCATTTCCCTAAGCTTGCAAAAATTTGAGATTGGAATACAATTTATAGTTTGTAGATTACTTCTTAGCCTCTAGATCTCACAATACATTAGCTAACAAAAATTAGATATCTAATTGCAATTTATAATTTGAAAAATTGCATATTGTAACCAAACCTCTGCTTCTCGCTAAACACTAGTCGACGAAAACTAGAAACCTACTTGTAATTTACTATTTGAAAAATTGTAAATTGCAAGTAGAGTTTCGCTTCTTGCAAACCAACTACCCTATAGAAACTAGAACTCAGATTGCAATTTACAATTTACAAAATTGCAAATTGCAAGTGAAGTTCTGCTTCCCCTGTAACACAACCAAACAAAAACTAGAACTCAGGGAGTAATTTGTAAAATTGCAAATTATAATCTAGGTTCAGTTTCCTACTGACCACCTTTCCTACATAATCCATAACTCTAAGTGCAATTTGCAGTTTATACAATTACAAATTATTTCATGAGTTTTGCCTTCCCATTTTTGGTGGGTCAACCTAGCCTAGCCCACAGAATCTAGAGGTCAATGTGTAATTAGCAAATTGTAAAATTATGAAGTTGATTGTGGACTTTAGATCTCCACCAACTATTGTCATTAAAGCATTTATTGTAGGGGTCTATATAAATGAGATTAGGGTTCGATTAAGTCATTATTTAAGTTGTTAAACTTGTTTGGAGCTCCCACCTCAAACCTTGAACCTACTAGTGATGCCATGCCTTCGACCCTACAAACCATAACCTCAAGCCATGTTTCACTTCATGTCATGCCACCATTTTGACCTACTTGCACAGTAATTTTATTCCACCTCCTATGTCTTTTCAAGCTTTGCTTTCTTGCAAATCGATCTTGGTTTCCATTTTTCTACATTTCTTTATGCCTAGTTGCACTTTAGGGTTTATTTGTGTTGTTTAGGCATCAATAAGGTTCTTTGGGTTTTCTTCTAGTGTCATAAAAGCTCATATAGCTCTCCATTTTCCCATGAGATCATTTTCTAAGATTTTCCTCAAATACCTAGGGTTTCCCCAAAGTTTCATATAACTAGGTGACTATTACCAACAGATATTCTCAAAACTAGGTGAATATTATTTGTAATAACCCGTCATAGTTACCACAAATTTTCCATCTGAGTTTTATACCTCCATTTCCCATGGGGTTTTCAACCTATAACTATAACCTAAAACTCCCACTAACATTTCTATTGCTTTGAACAATCCCTATCTCCACCAAAGTTTTCGTTGGGAAACGCAAGTGTGTTTTTCACCTGTAATCTCCACCAAAGATTTTTACTTGCTTTACAACTCCAAATCCCCATAGAATTTTCACCTACACAAAATAACTCCAAGTTCCATCAGATTTTCCACCTGCATCTAGCACTTGTAAATCCCACCAACTACGCAGTTGGTTTTCCTCCAATAATTTCTCCATAATCCATGTTTAGGAAAGATATGAAGTTCAAGTCTAGAAGACCTAGTGTCACTCTATATCTATAATTCAACACAACTGAGATTACAGACACATACCCAGGTCACATTGAACTAGGTGATTTTTAGACTAGAATCAACATTGAATTCAAGAATGATTGGATCCAGAGCATCTATGACTTCGACTGCCCTAAGCTACAACTTTCCCCCTAACTATGCAAAGCCTTGATTTGGTACTCATGCTAACATAACATTATGATACTGATAAGAGAGTGGTGTTGAATGATAAATGGGAAAGGATTCTAAATCTGGACCCAAACTTCATTGACTCCATGCTTGTGATACTCGAATTTGAGAGTTATCTAGATATAACTCTAAAATCATCCAATTTTTTTATCAAGACAACAACATAAGATGTCAAAGAGTAATGAACAAGTAGTGGTTGAGGATCCCTAGGGATACATATACCAGATTGCTTAAAACATTAGTATGGATTGATTTCAAGGATGAGGTAGGATGTATAATCATATTATTGCATAGGATCATCGGTAGCCCTGATGCAAAAAGCTTCCAAGATTGGATGTATCAATATATATGGGTTATCCATGAGAATAAACAATATATCCACTAGGTGCAACTCATCAGTGACTCATTTTATAAGCAATTGATGGAGGTCCAAAGCATAGGGAAATTCTACATGACCTCCTACCTAGTATATCTATTGGCCAAAGGGAGAAATTTCTCAGGGCTCAACACAATAGCTAGTGAGGCAAATAAAGTGTTTAACTATTACCTAGACCTCACTCTTAAGGCAAGTAAGTAACACTTTAGAAGAGTGAATGATGCATTCATCTACTGCATCATAGTAATGTTCAATAAAAAAACTCAAGAGAAAGAGATTCTCTAATGTTGCCACTATAGAGATTACCCATTGGGGTTCTTATTTCATCCAATTCCCCACCTACTCCTACATTAGTTTATGTGGCTTCAATGATTTCCCTTACATCCTTCTGAGATATATGAGTGATAAATGGACATTAATGGAACTAGTGAGGCAAATTTTTGAAACTCACTAGCTATTATCCAATAAACACAAATCAGGATTTAATTTCCTCATTAGTATAGGTAGGTACATATTACCCTCCTTAGCTAAAGCCAAGTGTACAGATGTATAAATGAAATAGATGACCCTAAGAGCTTTGGAAGGAAGATCCTTCTATGATGTTTATGGAAACATCATTAGCACACTAGGAATCTCCACATATTCCCATGTCCCCTACTTTGAAGATTACTAGGGGGATTTGGATGATGAAGAGGGAGTCAGACTGAAGGACTACTCTAGAATGACCTTGGATCAGGTCAAAGCTTTTGACTTGGCACCAATCCCAAAGGACTTGGTGGATGATGAGTCCCTGATAGATAAGGGCCACCATGATAATAAGATATACTTGCAACCCCTTCCAATAATAAGGTGGTCTATTCTTGAGTCTTTCTCTCTAATTGATAGAACTGCCCACATGATCAATATAACACTCAACTAGCTCAGGAGTAAAAGGGTCCAATTGACCAAAGAGATAGCGAATATTAGTGAACAACTACTGAAACTGAAAGAAAAGGGAGTTTCAACATCAACAGAGGGTTTCAATATAGAGTAATCCTATAACAACTAGATAGGCCAGTGATTTCCCACAAGAGAAAGAAGAAATCAAAGGCCAAGAAGGGATAATCAAGCCGTTAGGGAGAAGCAACGGACCAACTGATAATCATTTAATTTGAGGACACAGTTGTAGTTCAAGCACCCACAACTTCAACCACCATCTCAATTATAGTTACCACTCCCATCTCTATAATACATCCCCTATCTATCTTTGTTGTCCTTATAGATCCAACACCTCCTCCTATTATCTCCACTCCTCCCTCACCTCAAGTGACTCCACCCTCCACTCCTACAAGTTTACATTTATCAACAAGTCCATTACTAATAGTGCAATCAAGTCAATTAGACACTCAGGTCTCCCCTCTATTGGATACTCAAGTTTCCATTCCATCTTCCTCTTTTGTAATTTCACTCCCCCCTTTCATAATTCCCTCCATCTCATCTACAATTCCTTCCATTCCATTAATCACCAAAACTAACTAGCAATATATAACCATAGGTTCAGTCATTTTGACTACAATATCACTGGCCATCCCAACCCCTAGGATAAGTACTACCTCATCTTTAACCCCTTTCATCTTTCCCACTTTACCAACCTTGAGTATCCCTACCAATTTGATTGACTCATTCAATTTGGAATCCACACTTCCACAGTTCCCTCAATTCCAAATCCCTGTGTCGACTCCTCCATTAATATCATTTTTATCTCCCACACCCATAATAGACACATCCATTTCCATTGCCCCTACCTCTTCCACTTCCATAGTAACCCCAACCCCTATAATGGAGATAGAGAAGGAGTAAGTCCTTGATGAAAATGTGGACCTTCAACCCACATATGGGGAAGAAGTTGCACATACATTTATCAAATAATCAATGGCAATATTAGTATAGGATATAAAACTTGTCATTGTGCCCACCAATGTAGCATCTTCAACTGTATATTCTCAAGTGATAGTGTCAACACAATAGGATGCTACCCCTAGTTGGTTAGCACAGACAGTGGGGAGGAAATGCAAGTATATGGTGTCCCCAAATAGATTGGATTTTGGTCTCATAAATGCACACAAGAAATCTAAGACTACTCCCTAAACCATTTCAAGGATATTGTATGACTCAGAAAGGGAAAGATATGTAGAGATTGCAGTCCCCCCACTAGACAAATAGAAATAAGATCTAGTGGTGGGGGACTACCAGGTATCAAAAGTTTACCTTGGACATCCTATGAGAGAAGGGTTAAAACATGACGTTCAATCCATAATTAACTCTCTCTTTAAGAAAATGGATAGTGACAAGGTCACTAAGGATGAGCTGAAAAACAAGGTTGAATAACTAATGACTTCATTGAAGAATTTCATCGAGCTCACTGCACAACTAGAACAACCTATCACTCATATCACAAATCAGACAATACTTGATATAATGACAAGAATGGTAGCATGGGAAGGGCCACTAAGGAATGGGTAGAAGATCTCATCTCAAAGGGTAATAAAGTTATTGATATGATAATGGATCACTATGCAACTTTGTGGGAGAGAAGGGTCACCCTGAGAGAATAGATAAATTAGTATCAAGAAGAGGTAGAAAGATTGAATCTTTTCTATCCAACATTGATAGTTGTGGAATTGATTGATATGGACATCCTCCTTTTGGAAAAAATACTAAAAAATGATGGAGAGTAAGAGGAATTAGACATAGTGGCTTAATTTTAAATAAAGATACTCATAGATAGTTCCAATAAAGCTAAGGCTGCATATGACAAGAACACTGACATGCTATATGATATTTAAGAATTGTTGAATAAATTGTCATGTCAACCAATAAATTATCAAGATCAAGTCCTCTTGTTGCAGGAAGTTCAGGATAAATTCAAATAGGTGATTGAAGGAGAATCAACAAGAGATATAATCTTCACCTTAAGGTTTGTCCACCATTTCATTTAGTACCATAACACATTAGATCAAATGGTAAAAGAGACTTAAGAATATAGAGCTTTAAGAAGGGAACTCTTAGATGCAATAGCAGATTATGAGATAACCAACCTCTACTATTTTGGTCTTGTTGAAGATAGAATCTTGGAGATCTTTAAGGGTTTTGATGCATACATTGATAAAACACAGGATAATAAGGATAAAGAGTCAGCAGAAGTGTTGGATATAGATTAATTCTTTATAACAAAAACATTCTTTTATTTGTATTTTCATTGTTGTAAAAAAATACTGTAAAGTTGAAAAAACATAACTTGTAAATTGCAACTATCTTTTTGACAACTCTTTTTGAGAAAGAGCCATGTGTAATTTACACTTTCTCTTTTGACAGGTTGAAAATTGTAAAAAACAAGCTTGCAAATTACACTTTTCATTTTGACAAATTTTAAGTTGCTTAAGTTGTAAAAACACATATTGTTTAAATGCAATTCCAGTTTTGATAAAGTTGTGTGACTTAAAAGTTGTAAAAGTCTCAATTGAAAATTACAAATTACAGGTTTGTAAAAAAGTAACTAAATTTATTTTTAGTTATCTTTTATTCAAAAGATTGAGTTTGACTTTGGACCCACTATTGCATGAAGAGACATTACAGCTCAACTAGAGAAGAAGAAAGGCGTTGTATGAAGTTCTAGCATGCCTCTACCAAATTGGATCATACCTAGCTCTTACATGAGCTTTTACAACACTTGTTCACCATGCCATGGCTGCCACCAACTGAAGATCATGCCCCTTTTTGCATAGAGCTTCTAGATTTGCATGTTCTTGTACTAAGCGCTAGATTTCATTATTAACTATCTCTTTTATGAGATTTTTTATATAAATATGGGTAGTATGGCATAGCCCATCTATCTTTTTTCTGCTAGGCATATTATTCTGCATTTTGAATAACTTTTCTACATGTTGTAACTTGGAGAATGAGAATAAATTGAAGATTTGCCTTTCTTGTTTGAGAAATCTCTATGTATGCAAGGTTATTTAAATATTTTTAGATGTTTTAAGTCTTATTTAAGTCACAAAATTTCATTTGTGGTATTTTTTGCCCTTTTGGAAGATTGTTTAATTAAACATAAAGAATATTTTCCCTTGTATGAGAAATACCAAATATTGCCTTTGATTTCACATTTACATAAGTTTGTGCTCCTAAAATTTTCAATATTTTTTCATTTTGTTGTGTTCATTCGAGAAAGCATTAAAATACATTATAAAATATTTGGTGTAATCACCATTTTTAGTTTTGCAATTTCATCCTCAAAACTCTTTTCCCCAATCAAACCGTATTTTAGGAGCAAGATCACTAAAGAAGCAAAAATTTTATAAATTGGTAATTTATTAGTTGTATTGAATTTAGTGAAATGAACCTGACCTTCTCTAGAGGTTCACCTCAATTATCTAAGGTCGTACAACTTGGAGGTGATCCCATTGTATCATTATATTTTAGCAAAGTGAGATACGACATCAAGAATGGGTGCAAATCTATGTGATAACATGTATGATTCATCATATTCTAGAAATTATCTCTCTATCAACCTAGACACTACTATTAAAATAGGGACATTGGCATCGAGGTTTCTTTCCACAATGAATTACATGCTTTTTATAGAAATTCCACTACATATATTAGGGTTGCCTATCACCTTGTAAATTGTTTGTTCCAATCGTGTGAATAGGTTTTAAATATCAATATGTAGCTCAAAACCCTAGGTATTCTAATTATGGAATGTCACCTTGAAAAATAGGGGTTACTAGGATTAAATGAAGTCAAGCTAACCTCAAAAACCCCTTTGTCATTAAGCGCTACCTATATAGCCAATACTCTGAAGAAGGCCTGAAATTGATGTAATTCTCCCTCTTATGTGGCTTGTGTGTGAACAATTGTGCAATATGTTATATGTGAGTGCATGTAGTGATTTAACTTTTAAATTTACAAATATTTCTCTTGGTTTTATCTTTGGATGCTTCAAACCTTTAAGAATACTTATCCTATGATTGATATGGAAATAAGAAGAATAGAGCAATTTTTCAAGCTTGAAAGGTGTTTTTAGATGTGTGGTTGAAAAGTACTTAATATTGCTTGATGATAATGAATGGTATTTGGATTGTATTTATATATCACCTTTTGAAAATTTCTCATAGGAGGGTTGAAACAACACCATAGGCCATCCCATACATGTTGAAAGATTTACAAATGTCAGTGTTTGTGACGTATGGACACTAGCGTCGATGCTAGTAATCTAGATGGTTGTGTCTGGGAGAATAGGAAAATTTTGAAGATCTGTAATTGACAATGAAGGATATATATTAGGTTTTAAGCATATAGTGGGGTACATGTGATCTGGGTAATCATAATATCATGGTTAGACTATAAGATAAGCATTTAGGCACATTGAAATGGTAAATATGACCCTTTTGGCCAATGGTAAGGTCCTAAACTGAAGAGTTGAACCATGAATGATATTTACCAAGTGTAAAAGACTATTTCATCATGTAAAATTTAGGTTTAGCATCTACAAGCATGTCTTTATGTGTGTCTATATGCCTATTGTATGTTTTTATGCTTGTGTGAATGACATTTGAATATGTCCCATGTATGTGGCTGCTTGGCCTTTTATTGTGTGCTTTGTGTGTACTATTTATATGTGTGCATCATGGCCATGACACTTATTTGCTCATTTTACATAGTTTTTGATGCCATGATGGACATCATGCATCTTCCCAACCTTTTGATTCCATGATAGATATCATGCATCCTTCCACAAGTAGTCTTATTCAACTTTTAGTACTTAGTTGTGATCACTTATCTGTGTATTAATTTTCTAATATCTATCTTAACAACGTTAATATGTATGTTGTCTCTACATACATCTCACATTACTAAATTTCTCAATTTACATATGATGATGCCATTCTCCCCCATGTTATCACTACTAGTTAGATTTACATATTTTCCTAATATCTCTTGGATAAATTTTTCTTTTGAGTTGAGTTATTATGCAGGCTCAATAACTCACCTCAAAAGATAAAGCATACATAGTGGCTTGTCTTAGAGACTAAACTCCTACATTATAGTACATAGATAAATTTTTATAGGATTTACATAGTGGATCATAGTCTAGATCTGTAAGTCATTCAAAATCAATTTTGGATAAAAATGCTCCATTTGGACAAGGGTGCAGGTTGATCGTGTCCAAAAGTGGGTGTTATTATCTTAGAAAGTATAAAATTATCATTTTAAAAAACTCTTAGAATTATAGGTAGTATAAGGAAGTTTGCAATAGGTATACATAATTAGTTTCCAAAAAAAATACTCAAGTTTGTCTAAATTTTGTTCAATTTGGGGGCATCATGTGCGACATGTGTTCTAGGTTAACACACAAGTTTTTGCCTGGAATTTTAGTTTTTATTACTCAGTCTTATAATCTATATACACACATGAATTAGATTGGGGGCATGTGTGTGATATATGACCACCTCCTCACTCAAAATTTTCACCAATTTCATAGATGGAATGACAATCCATGTCATTATCCACATTGTATTCACCAAACCTAGATCATACTATCTATTACACTAGTTTTGTGTCAGTTTTTCTCTAGAAATGAGCCTTATTTCATATGCAATTGTTGATTTACCTTTTGAACTAGTTTTGGACCAAAACAATCTATTTGAATTCACACAAGGATTCCACACCATACTACTACCTTGGGTATGGAATGATGGAGTCAAACACACCTTGAGTTCTTAAGCATGCTCACCTTTCAATGAGGATTGGGAAATGCACAGTCCAATCCAACCTATTCAACTAAGAATAAATATCTAAGGGTCTTGACCTCTCGAGTCACCAGCTTTTTGCACTAGAAAACATAATGGTTCACATACCCAATGAGGTGTATTTTTTATTTTTAATTAGAACTCTAAGTTTATTTTCTTTTAATTTTAAATTTCCATCTTAAGTAAGGATTGATTTATACATGTTTCATTATAGGTTCGCATGAAGCATAGTTTAGTGTTGTGGCCTACATTTAAGACTATTCTTCATTGGTAAGTTTAGTTTCATATTTTATTTTTAATCTAGTACTTCTATCTTGTTGCATTAATAAAATTAGATGGGGGCAAATGTAGACACATTAATTAACATTTATTGCTAAAACAATGCACTTATGACCACCCTTTTCATGCACTTAGCTCATACCTCTTTCCATGGTCCTTAACCACTCTTCCTTCACTCCTATTATATATTACCCATTCCCATAAGCAACCGATGATCCCAAAATATCCATATCCAACATTCTAAGCAACCTAAACTCACTTTGAGACTGATCATAACTTTTAGTTTAGTTATTCTTTCCCTCTGGACACAACCACCCTATTTGGATAGGACCGGTCCCCATTATTGTCCAATTTTTCCAACCACATCCTCCCACCAAATATAAGCTAGTTTTTCAAATTTAAATTCATGCAAAGGGTCTTCCCACAAGTTTAGCATGTCCCATCCAAAAGAATTCCCAAAACATCACTATAAATACACATTTCAATCCAATTTTCACACGAGAGGTTTCCATATTAAAAAACATCAAAATTACAATTGTACATTGGGAGAATATTCCCCATTTATCCCAATTTAAAAAACATATAGCCTTAGTAACCCTGAGTTAAAGTATAAATTTCATTTTAAGGTCACAAGTCACAATTTAAACACTTAATCACACCAAAATTGCACCAACATTTAACTTTTTATACCAGTCTTTCACACACACCACTATAGCATGGGAGAACTAAATTTTGTTTGATCCCTCTTTAGAGTATTGATATGTAGGCAATGCTAAACAAAAGAAGTGTTAAGGTTAAATACAACTTCAACTGCTAACTCCTTTTACTATGTGATTGCATTTGCCCTATTGGTCTATTCAGCTAGGGTTACAAGTGAAGGAAAAGATACACAATGGTTTTGATGATGGATCAAAGGCTCTCACATAAGAAAATATAACACATAAGTAAAGGCAATCCTATCACAACAATATTAGAGAGCTATCATCTACAAGATGGTGCTGCTCCCTAAGGACACCATCACACTGCACCCATGTCCAAATGTAACATTATTCTCTAGAGATCTATCAAAAGCTTATTTCACATCCACAATCAGTCAACAAATCACACAACCTATTTTCCAGTCTTAATCATAGTCCTACATTATAGTTTTCTAATTAAGTTGTATTTCTTTGGTACCTTCCTCTTTTAGCTAATTTCCAAATTTTGTGAGTTCCAAATCAATTTGTGTAATTTATTGGACAACTATAACATTATGATTTTATGCAACAATTTATCACATTTTGGTAATTAATTCACTTATTTTCCAAATTTGATAAAACATTTTTATATTAATGTCTAAGGGTTTTTTATATGATTTTTGAGTTCCGCTAACATTAAGGCAACAATTTTTTTTTTCTATTGGCCCTAACATCCTCCATGTTTTTCATGATCTTATTATATGCCATCTAAGAAGGCTAGCTCCATTATCTTTATAAGATGAAGTGTTAGGTTACGTGGTGTCCAAATTGAACATAATTATATTCCTTTGGTTCAAACTAAAATAGTTAAAATATATGAGGTCGACATTCCTTCTTCTTTTGATGAAAATGTCACTAATAAACATATACAAGTATAGCAACATGTTTTCAATGATGAAATGTCTTATCTATAAGATGTTAATCACAATAGTAATGAATACCAAGATATAATATATTTTGATGATATTAATGGGGTAGATATTTCACAAGTTGAAGTATTGTCTAATTTTTGAAGTTGAATTTGTCATCAACCTCATGACTTGGATAAATTCTTAAAGTTAATCATGTAGGCTTAAAAGGCATAAAGTGCTAAGGTTGTCATATCCAAGGAAAAAAATGAGCCCTTTAATGATATTAATCATTATTTTATAGGTGTTGACTTTAAAATTGGTGTCCAAACCCATAATATAACTTTTATTATTCTTATGTCTACACCTTTTATTAAACGTGATGTTCACCCATGGTTTAGGCCAACACAATGTTTTCCTCATATTTTAGTGGCTATACATACACAATATGCTTATGTTCATATTATGATTAATACTCATATAACATCATTATCCATTCTTACTACACAATCCCTCGTGTAAATTATTATAAATTTGTAGGTAAAGGTGATGCAGTTATATTATGTCTCTTTTAGAGTGATTATTTCAATCGATTCTCAAACATTGCTTCATAATCCATTAGCCCCATATATGTCATCTTATCCCTTGATTATAAGTTTCATAGCTCCTAAGATTGCATTATAGGATGGTAAATGTTATCACTTGGATTTTCACCCTTTAAGGAGATGGAAAATCTCTCCTCATCCAAATGGCACAATGGAAACACCTCTAGGCTTTTGGGTAGCCTAAGGATGAGGTGAATCTCTAGATAGGGCTAGCTCCCTTGATGTACCACTTTGAATCACAACTACAACTAAACTTGGAGGGTGAAAAGGGAGAAGGATAACTGAAATAAAACTACTTTAAGGGAGGTGATACACCAAATAACATGATGAATTCCAACCAATAGCATGTTACACATGAGAATAAAGGACAAACTGAACATACACTTCTTCAATCTATGTCTTCTCACATCAATGTTACATTATGAGGTTATGGATGAATGCATTAGGATATGAGGAATAAACAAGAGGCCTTGGATAGCACTGGTGAATGTGCTAACTCACTCAAACTTGGACATCTCCTAAAACACTTCACATGCCCTGTAAGAAGAGGTTGCAAATAGGTGAAAGAATGAAACATGCTAAGGAATCCATAGTTTTCACTAAGCAAGATTCATCATCCAATTGAACACACTATGAATAGTCATAAAAGAGGTAAACATTAGTTGTCTTATTTATCAAATGGTATGAATTTGAATAGGGTTTTTCCATACTCAGGTGGACTATAGAATACAATGGCTAAAATGGCTAGTTCTTATAGAACTCAAGAGAGACATAAGAAGAGAGAAGTCTAAGGGTCACAAGGACACTTTTAAAGCTAAGAGAAGATGTTAATTGTGCATGAGAAGATGATATGGGATTATAAATTCAAATTTAGGAATCCCAAGTTTCCATACAAGTCATCAAACTCTTTCAAAGTGGCATAAAACTCCTCATTCTGGCTCAAAAAGTTTGCCTTCAAGATTGGCTTTGTTTGAACACCTCATAACTATTTTGGACTAGGTATGATGATTTGGATGAAGTTTATGGACATAATACATGCCTATACATGAATTTAATGTAGGCTTGGTCCTCTATAAACATCTAGAACTGAGCAATCATCATTTGTTATCCAAAAAAACTCTCCTTTCATGCACCCTGCACACTTGGCCTCAAAAATGGCATTAGTTGATCATTAAAATATATGGGAGGGAGTTTATGAAAAGTTTAAATACCCTCTATGGTATTATAATCATCAGGTACACCTTAAAATCACTTTCCCTTAGAGCTTTCACACTTCTCACTAGCTTGTCCAATATGCCAATTTTGACTGGCTGAGATGAGAGCTCCTATTGAGGCACTTAAGAGTTGTTATGAGACATGAAATGAAAATTTGGAGTTATAAAAAGTATTAATATTTCTCCCAAAATTGGTTTTATCTTTAGACTCTTAAAACCTATAAAACATAAAAAATGGTCAAAATTACCATGTTTTGCACCCCATCCTTACAAGTCCCTACAACTAGTTTGTACGATAGGGAGATTGAGTTAATCCTATACAAATTTTAATAGTTTTCATGAGAAAACTATTCCATTTGGATGCATCTCTAGCCTCATTTCTCAAATTGGGTCTCTGCAAGGGTTTAGTAGAGTTTTAGGCTTGTTTCCACTATTAAGATTCATTCATAAAAGTTTGACATTGGAATTTCAATATAATACCACAAAGTGATTGATAAGGACCTCTTATAGCTCCTTGGAACTCATCTAGACTCTATGTAAACCCTCCACAAAGATGTGAACATTTGAAACTAGGCTATGGAGATCCTTTTCACCATTTCTTGCAGCTCTAAGTTGATTTTGGGCCAAAAATGACTTCCTCATGACTTATCTTGCATAAAAATAACTTAAAAACCTCTATTATAGTCCCACAAACATGTTAAAATTTGTTTTAGTGATTATCTAAAGCCAAAAATAAAGTTGGCCCCCTTTCTTGATGTTAGGCCTAGTCATGCCTAACGAGCCTAAATTATCCTTGAATCCTAAAATGGATTCTTAATGGTTATTATACATTAAAAAAGTTCAAACATCTCTAATACCATCCTATAAACATGATCCAACAAGGTAGGGTGCATATCTCATCTAGAAAGGGAAATGGTTCTCTTTTTGGCTTCTAGGCCTTAATGTGCCTGACAGACCTATTTACAAACCTTGGTGTCTCAGACCATCCTGTTAGGTATTTACCCTCCATAATTGGTTAATTATATTTATATAGTGTCATAAAGCTTTTAAAACCTTCTTGAAAGGTTTTTATGTCTCTTGGCTTCACCTTATCACCTATTTTTAAAATCTGCCAGTGTTTGTGAATAAGGGGAAGTACCCCATGTCTGAGATAAAATAGGGGGTACTTCCCCTATTTTATTAGTCAAAATAAGTATTGGATATCCTTAATCTTGTCATGGAGGTAACATTTGAAAAAAATTAGTTCTTGGAGATTTCATTTGCCCTTGAAACTCTTTCAAAATCAAAACAAACTATGTGAAGGAGACTATATGTAGGGGTTTTGGAGAGTGGACTATGTGTTTCATCATTTAGGCCCTTGTAATTGTTATAAGTCCATAAAAATAGCTTGATGAAACTATATTTATCACAAGGGATGTGATATCATTCACTCTCATCACTCCAATCCTCTACTTTACTTCCCCATATGACTGTTTAGTCAGGATTGAGAGTCACTTGACTGTGTTTTGCATTGTAAGGGTACTTGTAGGTGCACTTGGCATGAGTTAGACATTAAAAATAGTGTTAAAACCCTTATTTACCTACCTTATAGTCATTTAGTGTTGTTTGGACCATTTGTTTCACCTTTGAGCTATGATCACTTCAAGAAACCAATTTACTTATTTCCTGCCTAACTATTTTTCTTGCTTTGGGGAGCCTTACTTGTAGGTGAGTTTGTAGTTTAGGTCTAAAAACAATATACAAGAGATTATTTAGATTTTTATTTCCTTTTAAAATCATATAATTCATCTTTCATCAATATTTTGCCCTTTTATCACCAAGAATAACATGCTTCTAACTCACTGACTGTATATCCTGCTTACCTGACCTGTAGGTGACCATTAGCTCATTGAACCTAGTCATGATATAATGAGGACCTCTATTTAACCCCCTTTAGGTATAATGATACTTGTATTCATCCATTGGTCTCACCTTTATGTACTTCTCACACTCAAAACAATACCTCTTTGTCCACTCTTTTTTACAAACATCAACAGTGGTTGTAAGTACATTCTTTCAAATGAGGGACCCCTACTGTAGGTGCAAATTAGACCTTTTTCATGTTATTTGAATCTTTTTATTCCAATACACTTTGGAATACCTGAATTCATCATTGGAAGGGATAAAACACCAATAACACACTAAGCTTAATTCACTGTCTGCCTCTAGGTGTGCTTTTGGCAACCTGTACAGACTGAGAGTGGGTATAGGGGGATACACATAGCTTATGAGTCATTTTTAAGATTTATTAGGTCAAATATGTTTTTTAACCTTTTTAAATCACTTACATTTATTGGTGATGTCAATAACTATAATTTTGGGTGACGATAGTCTCTTTTGAAATCATACCTGTAGATAATACTGACTATTTTCAATATTTTTTAGGCAACTTTGGGGTCTCCAACAACCAACTTCCATTCTTCATGTACCCCTAAAAAATTGAAAATTTATTGTCCTAGATGGATTTTTCAAAACCCAATCATCAAGATGACTCAAAACCTATTGCAACCTTGGAATATGATAACCCCAAAACATGGTTGGACCTCTGTTTTGTAATTTTAGCGCAGACATTCCTAAACACAATCAATTTATGTTTAAGGATGATCCATATCTTTGTTAGTCCATAAGACACCTCAATAATGAATGAAATGGTCCAATCTAATGATAAAACTCCCAATAAGCTTCACCATTGCTCCCACCTCTTCATTTCATGCCTTAGTCTACTGTTCACACCACCTATAGGTGAACATCTAACTGAGCAAGTAGTATATAATATTATGCAACATATGCATGTTTGGTGTTTCCAATGTATTTTGAATCTTTTCACAAGTTTCAAAGAACTTTAACCACTATTAAGACCTTACCTATCTCAAATACTTTCCTTTCAAAGATGTTAGTTTCCATGAGGGCATCTACAGGTGAATTCTGAGGTACTTGTAGGCAGTGTCTACAAGCATGAATGGTATGTATTGCTTTTACCTTAAATGGACTCCAGGCTCATTAAATAGTTATGAATTCATTCCAAAAACTTTAAATACCTTAACATAGCTCAACACTCCTTTTCAACATGATTGGTTCTATGTGGGCACCTGTAGGTGACCATCCAAAAGGGCAGACTATATGTAAAGGTGTACAATGAGTGCAATTCATGGAATGTTGATTTGGAGGATAAGAGTGAAATGTGAGGGAATTGAGAGGACTTTTAGAACATGAAAGTGAAATTATCCCCACCTTATTAAACCATCACCAAAACACAAAGGTATTGCAAATAGTAAAAACCTACCCACCACACAGAATGATGTTTATTTTGCAACCATGATGCATTTGACTTATAAAAACATTATGAAACATGAAACCAAGTATAGGGAGAATTATAGAAGGAATTAAACATGATCTAGAACCAATATCAATAATTGGTTAATATGAAATTGTTCAAACTAAGGCAAAACCTATAGGGTACATGAAACTTTTATTAAAAAAGTATAGTCAACTTTATGAGGATGGTTCATGAAACACATGACACAATTATTTGAATTCCTTATATGGAAATTAAAGTATATAAGTTTAAAACAAACAAAAAAATTCATTTTCCTTGAAACTTCTTTAGTTATCCGTACCAAGCAAAAACCTGAAGGTCACTTCTATTTGCCAAGAAGGGTGAAAAGGGAGTAGAATGGTTTTGAGCAATAAATGGCACTTCTAGATCAAACGTAACATGAAAATGAGCTTGGGGAAGCTGAATAGTTATTGTGTGATCCTTTCCCATGTGATACACTTCCCAAGGAATCGTACAAGTGCTATAATATACTTTTTCCCTAAGAAAACTACCATTTTAACTGAAGAACCTACCACTTTGTAGTTATGTTAGTTACCTAAGACTTAATAGGACATATGGGATGTTACATCATGTTTTTTAACCTTCATGCTTCCCATGAAATCCATACAAGTCATTAAATGCTCAATTTTAACTCCTAAAATGACTCAAAAGGACATGTTGGCTAATGAAATTTATGACCAAGGCTAATATAATATTGAATGGCATCAAATTACATATAATTTACCTTATGACCAAATTTTATACTCCCAAAAACATATAAAAACCATGTTTTTACCTATAAGTGCCCCAATTTGACTTAAAAGTCAAATTTGGTCAATAGTAAAGGTGATCTATAACAACGCCTAAGAGCATTTCACATAACATATTTGGATTGTGTATCTTGTGATAAGTTGTTGACCAAGTTATTCTTATGAAGTCTTAATGACTATACTTTGTGATGGTTCTATGACCTCTCATTGCAATTAGTTCATGTATTTAATCCTTTATTTGATCAATTGTTAGGACATTTTTCAATCAATGTTAGTGAAAATTTGTCCTATGCTAAAATTGTAAAACTTAAGCATGGACCTAATGAATTAATCAATGACTATGTGCTTCAGTATAAGACCCTACTTTTTACAATGACAAATCTTATGAATAAAAATGAGTTATAATATATATTCAATCAATTTTTTCTTACATCTCTCCATGAATCCAATATGTTTAATATGTTTTAATCATTTGATGACTTATGCAACACGGTTAAGAATCAATAAGTTAAGCTCATATCTATGAATAAGCTAAAGTGTGTGGTTAATACTCCATCTAATTCAAGTGTAAAGTTTCAAAGCAAACCAAATTTTAAGGCCAAAATGAATGATATTAAGAATGAGACAAAGAAAATAGTTAATGCAATGTTACAACCTACTAATCACCTTGTCCTCTCATTTCCACAAAGGAGGAAATTTTTAGGATTACCTAAAATTCCTCACAAGTTACTACATAAGTTACTTGAGTGTAACATTATATCTCTCCTTCTCAAAAATGAGGTTGATATGAGTAGGGCTCTACCGAATGGATATGATAGTAATGCATATTATGAGTATCATAGATGCACTTGACACTTTACAAATAGATATTATTTTACTAGGATATAAGTTTCAAGATCTCATTGATGATAACACTATTGATCTTAATGACACTAGTACACCTACAAATTATTAGGTCCAAAAACTAATGGGAATGAAAAATTGAAAATCTTTTCCAATTCCTTTTTGAATCACGTTGCAATAAAAGCTAAAACTAATTTTGAGGTGCACATGACTTACAATGCAAATACTTCTCTGACAGGTTATCATCCATTGGATTGTATTATTGGGACACTTACAATAATATATATATACAATAACCTACAATTACATTTGATGATAGTGATATTTTGGATGATGATTCTAATTATACATCATTGTTTGTATGTGTCTACATTGTTTGAAATATATGCATAGTGTCATGGTAAATAATAACTCAAGTGAAAACATTTATATTATAATACTATTTATTAGTCTTGAATACACACACAAATATTTGATGGATACAACAAAAATAATCAAAGTATCCTATGGCAAGAGATAGAACACTCTTGGAAGTATTATGCTACCACTTAAGGTAGGCCATGTAATAAATTCTACTTTATTTTTAATTTTACTAAGTATAGGGGAATTTGACATGTTGTTAAGATGTCCTTGGGTACATAAACTATATGCGATACCATCTTTAGTATATAGATATGTGAAGTTACCATCTTCAATACGTAGATGTGTGAAGCATATACATAATTGTAGAGTGGCTATGATTCTAAGCATTCCATACGAGTATCCTATTCAATCAAAGACATTTGTTCCTCCACACTCACCCCACCACAATCTATTATACAACCATTTTAGGTGCATTCTACGCATACGTTATAGAGGATAATAATTGAATTTCCTATATGACCAGTGCTTGAATGCCCATTACATATGAGGCCTATTCAGGTTGCATGGAAGCCATCATCCACTCCATCACATCCTAAGCCAATGTTACATATAACTTAATAAGTTCCATAACAAACACATGCACATTTTTTTTTACTATACAACATATTCCATGAGATACTATGTGTACTAGGAATGCTCAACATACACATGATTATATAATTCAAGATGATAATGATGAATATAATATTGCATGAGATCATCTCTCATATTTAGATTCAAGTACATATGGGACTCCTCGCTCATGATGAGTGACTTTTGTCATGATTGATACAAGACCTACATGTGAGCATCCCATTGATGAGGTCACTGGTTGGTAGGAATATAATTAGAAAATCTTAAAAATACAAAAAAAAAATTAAAATAAAAACATGACCTATGCATGACATGTATTGCTAATTTACATATTTCATTTATGTTGTTTATCATTGTTTTATCTATTTTTGGCTTATGTACACTTAATAGGATGAAATTGTGGAAGATTCATATTACATAAGATACAACATTCACATACAGATATGAGTGTAACTAGTAGAGTTTTATAGATTTATTGCAATCTAATATATATGCAAACACTATAGTTTAGTACTCAACTTGTTTCTAGAATCTATGGTAGGGTATGATCATCGACAAAGATCTGGAATATGGCTTGTGAATGCTTAGACATAGAAACAGAGTGTCTGCATGAGCCAGGACAAGTTCTCACTTCCTCGATGCCTACATAATATGGCACTATTGTTTTACCCTAATTTGGTATTACAAACCCTAATAGGATAGTAAAGGATAAAATAATTCAAATATTAAGATATGACATTCAAGCATACATCTAATGTAAAATATTAAAATTGATTGTAATGATTTGACAAGTGGAATATAGTAAATCCAAAAAGGAATGAGTATTTATCTCTTATGTTTATCTATCAAACTATGACTGTATTATGGCAGTGAAAAATTAAATAAAGTCAACTTGTGATTCATATAATTAAGGAACTTTATTCTATCTACACAGGGTTAGTTGTATCTTATCCGGTTAGTATCGATTATCGATACTGACTTTTACAGAAAAGAGGGTTTATGACCATACAATAACCTTCACATGTCTATGAAAACTCTATATGTGTGATGTCAAAACCTAATGATGCATGCAACTCTAGAATCAACTTCTTTCACCTTGAAACCCTAGGTATGCTTGTGAGGGATAAAAACTTATAAAAATTGAGAAAATATAATGCGTTTTGATGACTCCAATCACCCATGTTTGATGATTGACCATTGCCTATGTATATGATACTTTGAGGAGGGAAATCAAGCCATACGTAGTTCTCTCAATTAGTGTGATTATGTAATTTCACTCCTTCATTATATGTATGCAACTAGTAATTTATCTTTGATATTTGACAATGCTTATTTTGAATTGGATTTGGTATGCTCTAGACTTGGCTTGTGACTGATCCTAGTAATAGATTCACAATTTATGAAAAATAGGGAAGATTTTATCAATGTGAAATTACATTTATGTGTTAAGTTCCCTAACAAGTGAGGCCTTGATCTGTATATATATGAGTCCAATTGGGTAATTTATCATGCAACTAACATGATAGGTAGATGGGCTAACCCTAAAGAAAGTTTTTATTTTTAAAATTAGTCATTGTTGGGAGAGGGTTAGTATCAATAGATCAAGTCAATATTGACTGGCAATACTGATCAAACATGATGTTATCAACCCATGCGCAGATCCATTGTAGTGATGATCTAGGCATGTATGTGCATGATAGTATGTTAGTTTGAAATAGATAGCAATGTTACAATAGGTGTGTAATAACAAAATTGAAGGGTAAAACTCATAAGATAACATGTAGGTGTGAGAAAATGGTAGATTGGGACCGTGTTTATGCGCTCAAGTCATGTGTGGTAAATGTATGTCATACTTATTGTTGTCAAATATTTCATACCATGTTTTAATCTACAAATGCCCTTATTTTATTTGAGTAATGGAATTACTATAGTAAAAGAAAAATATGTACCTGATTGTGTATAACACATGTTGTCTTTAGGTATGGAGCTTCAATTATGCAGATCACTCAGTAGAAAAGTTTGCAACAAACATGTAGTAGTTAATGTCCATGGATTGAAAATTTGAAATCTAAAATTAAAAATTTGAAAATTAAAGAACAAGGAAAGAGTACACATGTGTGTTTGTGAAAACCATGTTAGCATTACAACTTGATGCATACTGTGCTTCCTTATTTAAGCATTAGATAAATTTATGCTTCCTTGCTAAAACACATGGAGAGTTTGGGTGACTCATCCCCAAATTTTTTTAACTATGTAGGCCCTTGGGTTGATAAGATAGCACGTCCAAAACTTCATAAATGGGGGGAGAGTTTATCTATATACTAACCTAAATAACTTTGAAAAAAATAAATATGTAACGATGTGACATGTTCATTGAAAGTAAAACCAAATCAATAATTGTAGATGGCTTATAAATTCAATTTTATAGTTTCATGCAAGTTCACTCAATTTCACTCAATGTAAACTAAATGTGCATGATCAAAAGGTAATGAACAATGTTCATGCCCCTATCATGACCATAGGTTTGATTGCATAGTTTCACTCATTTTTCCTCAATGTAGAATAAAACACATGATCAAGGAGAATGAACAATATTTGTACCCCTATCATGACTCTAAATTTGATAAGCGTGAAGAGGAATGGAAATAATTTTTCATTTCAACTTGTAAACTATACTCTTTTGTATGTGTATGACCCAATATCATGCTTCATGAATATGAAAGTATGTATACGTGCATGAACTTGTATCATGCCTTCTATATCTATACCAACTAATATAGAATTCAATGCAACTATATATTGAATCTGATAACTTATATATCAATTGTATGTGTATGTGGAAACCTATAATATAGTTTCCTATAAACATTGTGCACATGCCCATCCATATGCACTCAAGTGTGTGTGAATCAGTAGTCAAGTCTCTATAAATTGAGTGCATATGCATGGCATATGCCCCCATAATTTGTACTAATGTGGTAATATTTGTCATGCAACTAACCCATTTGATATTTAAACCAACTAAAATCTCTGAATTCTATATTATAATCTAATTTTTTTTTCATGTAGGTTTATCCCTCAATGGCAAGCCCATTATAATGCCCCAATTTGGAGATGAGAGATGTTTCATGTAATTCACTCATCTTAATATAACAACTAACTATATCTATCATGTATAAAAATAACATCATGTAATATCATGCAAACATGTGGAGAGAATGTTATCATAGTAATGTATATGTAAATCAAGGAATGTATGTAACATATGTAATATCGGGCATATAAGTGTCATGTATGGATAGATGTATCAATGAAGTACACAATAGAAGGATAACTAAATAAGACTACATAGTAATAGTGAATGATATAGATCATGGCACTACTCAATGTCAGTAATCTCAAAAATTGCAATAAGCTCAAGAGTTAGTGTCACACATAAGGCCAAGGGTCACATACAAGGGACATAAATATACTATAAATAAATGAGGCCAAGGGTCACATATAAGGGGCATAAATATGATGCAAATAAACAAGATCATTACCACATCTAAGTGACATAAAGATGTCGTAAACAAACAAGGCCAAGGGCTACACACAATAGATAAACATAAACTATCTTATCATGTATGATAAAAACAACATAAATGTAGCATGGAGTAAGTAAATGTTAGCCTACACCATTCATATGTATCAATGTCACATCATAGTTAGTAGCATATCCAAGTAGCATTGTGTAAGATATGAGTAACTGGAAAGACATGTGTAAGCAATCTAGGTAGTTAAACATGGTGCAAAGGTCATATAAAGATATAACTTATAATAGTGAAACCTATGGAATAAGATGCCCCCATTATTGGCATGGCCATTGGGTAGAGGAAAGTATAACATATTTATGTCTATGGGTAACTTGCATATCCTACATCACACTCATATACCATGAAATTTATGTGTATGAAAATAATATGACATCTACAAAATATGTGATAAATAACATATGTATATAGCATAATATAGAAATCATGTCATGCTCAGGGCATGATTTTTTTGAACGTTTTTGTATTTTTTTTTTTTTTTTTTTGAATAGTAAGCCATATTCATTGGGATTGAAGTGGATATATTATGCTCATCCTTAAAATTGTATAATTGCATTACCTTTTCTTCCAATATCTCTAATTATTCATATTATGTTTCTATTATTATATTTGAATGCCTTGACCTTGTGTGAGTACCATTGCCATTATGTTAGAACTTTATTTTCTTTTATTTGTGTGAGAAGGAGATATATTGAGTTGTTTTATTCACTGCAGTTTACATCACGTATAGTTATTCCCATCCTAACATGAGTGTCAATTGGGTGGTAGAACTTATCACCCCTATGGATGTATCAATGAAATTTAGACCACAATCAATTGGTATGGTAATATGTCTAGGGAATGTATCATGATGTGGATTGAATAGATCTTTAATGTTGATCCCCAAATGATGTAAGAGCATCAAGCATATAAACACCATTTTATGTTTTTCAGGTGAAATGTCCTAATTAGGAGTAATAGGTAATTCATTTTGGAGTTTAGATGAGTGTGAAGGTTCCTATGGGATCCATTTTTTGTCTTTAGAATCACTTTGAGTCATCAGTGTGTGTTTTGTAGGTGTTTAGAGTTTTCCCTCCAAAATTGTAAATTTAAAAATTCAAATTATAGAACCAAGCCCATGAGGACCAAAAGCATGGTGTGGAGTGGTTAGGTGAGATAAAGTTAGTTCAATGGGTCTAAAGAGTCATGTTAAGAATGTTGGAAGTCATTTTATGTCTAAATCCTTAAAGACTTTAAAATTGTGAGCTATGTTAAAAAAGTGTAATGACCTCTCACACATTATCTTGTAAAGAGCTTTTCTTTTTGTAACTACCATAACCAAATGTTGAAGTTGGTTGAGGAAGAAAGTTGTACATGAGTGGTAGGATATGAGAGAGTAGGAGATGTGTGAGAGAGAGCTCCAAGAAGGAGAAATAGGGATCAATGAAAAAAAAGATGGTGTAACCTCTCAAAAAAGGTTGTAGAGTCCACAGAGTCCATTCATGGACTGTAATGTGATAAGTGTTGATTTAAGTGACTGAAGACAAGTTTGTTGTTGTGTTATTTATCCATGAGAAAGTATATTGATTTTATTAATTCATATGTTTTTTAAGGAAGGCCTTGAGGTCATGATCTTGTTGATGTTTTTTAAGGTTATAGGTTTTAAATAGAGGACTATAGGTTACATTTAAACAAGAGAATAGTTGGTGAAGTTTGGTGGAAGAAGGAGAAGTGATTAGTCATATATAGGTAAGGTGAAATTCACATAAAGTTTTAAGAATAGCTGGTTTAGTCTCCAAAAGTTCCTAGAAACAAAATCACTCAAGAGAGTGTTATCAAGCCATTGAGAGTAAATAAGCCTATACAGTGAATATTGAACCTTATGAACAAGGCAAACATTCAAAGTCCAAACCAAAGTTTGAATACCAAAACCATGTAATGATGATTTTGAGACTTTTCCCAATTACCTTTGCATCATTTGGTATTAAAACAAGGTAAGCTCTTGGTTTGAGTTTTGTTTTGAGTTCTTTAAAGATTGTTGATTAGAGATAGGCGCATAATGCTATGAGGTTTGCATGAGATGACAATTTCAAGGTATTGTGGGATAAATATGGTGTAGGTATGACCTGATGAGGTATGTATAGACAAATTTTATAATTGAGAATAGAGGAACCAAATCCCCAAAGTCCAATGAGAAGGACTTGAAGGTATTCAAGAGAGGACTAGAGAAGGTGAAGTAGAAAGAGCATTGAAGCTCAAGTAAGAAAAAGAAGAGGAAAGACTCCAAGAGAGAGAGTCAAGAAGGATAAGATGGGTAATAAACAAGGACTATAAAAAGATAAGAAGATCCAAAAGAGATCTAAGTGACAAATAGGTAGTTTACTAGGAGAGAGGTCTAAGTAGGCCTAGAATGTGAAGAGGAAAATACAAGATGGACATAGAAGAAGTGATAGAGTTGAGAAGAGAGTTGGGGCAGAGTTCGGAGAAGATAGAGATCATGGTGAAGCTCATGAAAGGTCAAGAAATCTAATGGATTGGCTGCAATGTAAATAAGAGGGTGAAGTGGCCATTAGAGATACTTAAGAGAGATAGAAGGCACAAGATGAGTGTCTTGAGGAATGAGAAGAAGAAAGAGGGTAAAACCCATAGAGGCATGAGGAATGAGGAGTCACCAAGAGAGAAACAAGATAAATAAGTGGAGAAGATAGTTTTCATTGAGGTAAACAAAGAGAGAGAAGTACCAAGAGAAGTACTTGAGAGAAGACAAGAAGAAAAGGTGGAGAGTGTCTATGCAAGAGACATTCATAGAGACTAAGTGGTGTCTCATTTTATATTCTAATGTTGATTTTCAATGTGTTTATGTAGGTATGAAGATAAGTTTGATGAAGGCCAAACATAAGGTCTTAAATCTTGTGAAGGATGGACCTAGTACATCACCCATCAAGAAGGAAAAAGAAGATAAAGAAAGAGAACCTGTTGTAAAAGACAAAACAATATAGATTGAAGGCATTAAACCTGTTGAAGATGAAATAGAAGAGGAGTTCTATGATGCTATGACAAGTATTATAGCTAAGGAAAGAGAAGAGGCCCAAAATGAAGACATGGAGGCAACCCATGAATATTTGAGAAAAGAAATGACCTTGCAACAATCATGTATGGACGTAAATGAATGTTTAAGCATTGATTATGATTGTACATATGAAGAAGAAGAAACTAAAATGTAGATTAGAAAAAGGAAGAGCCAAGTTCAATCATCAAGGATAACACAAGAGCATGGTTATGTTTGGACTAAGTGGATCAAGCAATCAGTTGGTGAGGTGAATGAAGAAAACCTCAAGAAAGAGGTCAATCAATGCAAGAATATAGGTGAAAAATAAGAACAAATGTGGAGGCAAAGAACAAAGGGCAGAATACATCAAGTTCGTATGATAGGATATCAAGGTATGAAGCATAAAGGAGATGAAATGAGAAGCAAATTATAATATAAACATAATCAAGTCATAAAATGGGTTGACAAGAATATGAAATGGGTGCACAAATAATGTCTTGAAGGTACACTCCAAGAAAGCATGAATATAAAGGAAGATTACAAGTTTACTAAGCAAAAAAGAGAGATGGTGCAAATAAATAAAGACAAAGAAATGGTGTTGTAGCTGAGTGAGTAAGAAGACAAGTGTGAAAAGGTTAAGTGTTCTCAATATTTGCTTTCTAATGTCATTTTCGATGATGCATATGAAGATAACTCAAAAAATGAAGAAGATTTGTATAGAGACATAATGACATTATTGGATGAGCTTGTGAAAAGGCAAAGAGAAGATCAATCACCTCCTAGAGTGCTTAAAAAACATGGCATGAAATAGAATGAGACGAGTTTGACTCTCATGAATGAGGGAGTTCAAGGACAAGTCTAGGATCAAGACACCCAAGATGATGAACCATGTGGTCCAAAATTTGATGAAGTTGATGAAGGGATAGATGCTCTCATGTTGGTGGAGGATTTGAAGGTTATATAAGAGTTTTTTAGTCCATTTAAAAGGCTAAAATTAGGTGAAGTATAACAAGAGAAACTCATGGATGAGCTCAAAGAAGAAACAGGTATGGAGTAGTATAAAAAAGCATAAGGATTTGTGCAAGCAAGTACACTATAAAATAAACAATTGAAGCATGAACAAGTCAAAAAGGTAATTTATTTATTTGGTGAAGTTTCAATTGAGTTGTTAGTTTATTTTCATGGTAAAAACAAGTCAAGAATATGGAAAACCACCTTTTACCATGTTGAAGATGACTTGGTTGAGAAAATGTTCTTGCAAGATAGGCAAAGTCATGCATAACCACATCAAGAAATGAAGAAGTGTGAATAAGAGGTAAAAAATAAGAGTTATTTTGATAAAATGACAAATATAGAGATACCTAAGTGGCCATTATAATAAGGAATCAACAATGCCAAGGAGCGAAGACACCTAGATATGCATAAACCAAGTGAATATAATGAAGAAGAAAGCCATAAAACAAGCATAAGCAACAAGAGTATGAACCATTTGTTTGTAGCTAAGGATGATGAAGGAAAAATGAACTTGGAAAAGATGGAACATGTAGAAAACATAGAGCTACAACGTTTGGTACACCTCATAAAGGTAGATGATGCATTGACAAGGAGACTAGACAAAGCCAAGAAGAATAAATACAAGAACCTAGTGAAGAGGAAGGAGCAAGAAAGGAGGAACAACAGTCAAGTGAGAATGGAAGATCCTAAAAAAGTGAATTATAAGGAAAAAAGAAGACATTATCATTTAATTTTCTCCCTCTTGGGGAGTATGATGCAGGAGCATCAAACATATAAACACCATTTTGTGTTGTTCAGGTGAAATGTCCCAATTGGGAGTCATAAGTGATCCATTTTGGAGTTTAGATGAGTGTGAAGGATCCTATAGGATCCATTTGTGATCTTTAGAGTTACGTTGAGTCATTAGTGTGTTTTTTAGGTGTTAGGAGTTTTCCCTCCAAAACTATAAATTTGAAAATTTAAAATATGAAACTAAGCCTAGGAGGACCAAAAGCATGGTGTGGAGTGGTTAGGTGAGATAAAGTTAGTTCAAGGGGTCTAAAGATTCATGTTAAGAATGTTAGAAGTAATTTTAAGTATAAATCCTTAAAGACTTCAAAATTATGAGTTTTAAAAGTGTAATTACCTCTCACACATTGAGTTGTCTTGTAAAGAGCTTTTGTTTTTGTAACTATCATAACCAAACATTGAAGTTGGTTGAGAAAGAAAGTTTTACGTGAGTGTTAGGATACGTGAGAGTAGGATAGGTGTGAGAGAGATATCCAAGAAGGAGAAATAGGGAGCAATGAAAACAAAGATGGTGTAACCTCTCAAAAAAGGTGGTAGAGTCCATTCATGGACTGTAATGTAACTAGTGTTGATTCAAGTGAATAAAGACAAGTTTGTTGTTGTGTTATTTATACATGAGAAATTATATTGATTTTATTTATTCATATTTTTATTCAAGAAGGCCTTGAGGCTATGATCTTGTTGATGTTTTGTAAGGTTGCAGGTTTTGAATAAAGGACTGTAGGTTATGGTCAAACAAGACAATAGTTGGTGAAGTTTGGTGCAAGAAAGAGAAGTGCTCAATCATATATAGGTAATTGAAACTCATATCAAGTTTTAAGAATAGTTTGTGTATTATCCAAAAGGAATAACCTTAAGAAATTATTGTAGAAAAGAGAAACATTATAGATTCCTTTGACAGTCAGGTTTGAACGTGAATTGTGAATGTTTCTTGAAATGTCTAATGTTAAAAGGGTCATTGTGTTGTTTCAATGATTTGTATAGTTAAGAAATATTAGTGTAGATATTGATAATAAATTTTGAATATATAATAATGGATAAATTTTCACTGCCAGTCAACCTCAAAATGAAACTATGTTTGCATATACAAACTATACTCTGTTGCTCATTCATATTCCAAATAAAGAAAGGTATGTTACAAGAAAGTATATGGGTATTAGGTTGATTGAGTTTGGATACAAGTATGATGTAATTCAATTTTGAGAATATCCTTGTGATGTTTTAAACCTCTAGAAGTGAAAGCAGGGACCTGAGTTATTACACAGTCCTATACTAGGACTCAAAACTATGAGTTTCATTGGGAATAAGCTTTGATAGGTTTGATAAAGGATCTTTGTTTGTTTGGAAAGTGAGATAGTGTTCATACAGACTTATGGAAGGTATTATATCCTTGTGAAGTTCCATATAACTAAGTATATTGATTTTGGAGTCTCTTCTGCCTTACACAATCATTTACTAGTATGCAAAACTTTGTGTTTTGCTTAGTTTAAGACAATACAGGACTGATCCATGGTTCTAACTAATTTGATAAGGTGTATAATGTGAAAACATACCTTGGGAGGGTATTTTTTCCTTTTTAAACATATTATAACTAAATAAATTGATTTTAGACCCTTCTCAGCCTGTATAGTCTAGGTTACAAGCCTAGCTAGGGTTTCAAGTTACAAAGGCCCATAACTTTTTTTTGAACTAGTTAAAAGAGTTGAAACTTCATATTTAGTTGTAAGTCAATTCCCTCTACAAGATTATTGAGGTTTAATTTATTCCCAGGTTTTTACAGTATAATACCAACACTATGGGTGTATGGTAGGGCTAGAAAGGCCTAATTAGGAAGGACTAACAAAGAAAGTTTTATCTAGACAAAGAGTTGAGGAGTGAAACATTATGGAGACTTGAAGGGAGATAGAGGGTGATGAAATATGGCCTTAGATATATTAGATAACTTATATATTTATCAAACAAAGTAAAAAGGTGGAAAAAAAAGGCTACAAGGAGTTAGGGTCATCATTGAGGTTGAGGGGTGTGAGTGAAGAATGGAGAGTTGATGAGAGGGTGGAGGTTAAAACAAGTATAGTATGATATGGTAATATCATCCATGAAAGTATATTTAGTCCTTGAAACCAATAACAAAATTTTATACTTAAGGAATAAGAAGATTACCTAGTGAGAAGCTAATGAATGGGTTGAGGGAGGTAATGAGGAACATGAATGAAATGAGTTGTGTGGGTGACTGAGGTGTGTAGGAAGGATTTGATGATAGATAAAGAAGGTTTTAAAAGTGCCTAGAAATAATATCACTCAAGAGAGTGTTATCAAGCCATTGAGAGTAAAGAAGCCTATAAAGTGAAGATTGAACCTTATGAACAAGACAAGCATTCAAAGTCCAAATCAAATTTTGAAGACCAAACCCATGTAATGATGATTTTGAGAATTTTCCCAGTTACCTCTGCATCACCAAATGTCATAAGAATGTGATAGTACATATATTTTGGAGCTAATCTTCATTAATTTTTAATCTGTTATTGATAAACACCTTCTATATATGTTGTAATGTTCAAATACTCATGGTTAGGATATTTTTTGCTTGTTGTAGTTACAAATAGTGTTTTTGTGGAGATTGATGCTAGTGGTTTTTGTTGACATTGTATTATCTTAATGGTGCCTTCATTCTTATATCATTGAATCTACTTTTATAATGCATTGCAATGATATATGCCATGTCATGTGATTATATGATAATGACAATATGATTTGCCTTCTTGATGTGAATGATGTCCCATAACCTCGATATCAAGTAGATGGTAATATGATGATATTATAATCAAGTACTATTTTCATTATTATTCCTAGTTTATCTTAAAGACTCGTTACTTTTAATAATGTTGGAGCCTTGGTATATGTCTTTTCCACATTATTTACTAAAATCTATGATTGTCCAAGTCATATTTGACTTCAAAATCGCTTATACCTAGTGTGAGATAGTTTTAAATTTATTGTACGCATTTATAATGTACTCATGATTTATCATTATTACCTTTCCTTTACCCCTAGAAGATTATGCTTGAGTAGTAATTTCAAATTTGTCCATTTTTATGATGTATGAATCATCTCAATACCCTTCAAATTTGATAGGTGTGAATATGATGTGAGATATATATTCGTCTGAAGGATTTAAGTTTAATTGCATAGTTGATCATCTGTCATATGTGCCATGTTGGTATCATCATCATCATTGCCATAATAATTTATGACCATGCCATCTTGATATTCTAAATCTACTAGTAAAGGAAGATTGGGAATATTTTTTAGCCACTTTATATTAGCTTATTGTTCATGTAGTATAGTTGCTTTGTATGTTATGATTGGTTGCTTTCCTTTTTTAGTACTTGAATCACCCACTTTGTATGTATGCATGTGAGATGTTGGAATAAATTTTGATGGAGTAATGATTGTATGATCTTGAAACTATGATTGTGATTTGTCCTCACTAGTAGATTGGGTCATCATACAATATTTGAAAGGGTTATCATCTACGTGTTGTGTATAAGAATAGTATTCATGCATGAATTTGATACATCTATGAAATTTCAATGGTTTTACTTCCATAGTATGTATCCATGATCATCCCAAAATAAAGTTGTAATGTAATTGATTAGGAATACATAAAAGCTAGTAGTTACCATCTTAGGACATATTGTCCCCAAATTTCACCAGCTTGTGAAATTTAATATACCCCCTTCTAATTTTATTGAGGATTAAGTTAAGGGAGGAAAAAAGTTAAAATGGGTGGGGGGGAATGGTGGTGGGGCATGTTATTTACTTAGCCATTTTTTATGCATATAAAGTTGAAACCTGAAGTCTGTAGTGTAGCCATCAAAACCTGACTCAACCCTCATTAATGAGGGTTGAGTCTTGCATGTATGGGGGTCTTCATGAACCCCACTATTTAATTTATTTCTTATTATTTGAACTTTGATTTCTATGCTTTGTGTTTGTTTTTCTTCATTATTTTTGGGGTTTTCAATCATTTCTTAAATTTTAAGGTCATTTTTATTAGTGTTTCACTTAATTTCTTCATAGTATGGGCATTGAGGGTTTAAATCTATTTTAGAGGGTTTTTATTTTAGGCGGTACATTTTTCTTCTTTGGTTACTTCTCATGCACTTGCTATTTCTATTGGGATCTCTTACCTCATCAAATTTTCACCAATACTTGGGAACCTTGAATCCTTGCTTTTCTAATGCCAAAGTTGTCTTTCCCCCTACATCAGAGTTTTAAGACTACACTGTACCCATAAAACCATGACATTAGAGTTGTCACTCCTCCCTACATTAGAGTTTCCAAATGATACTACACTGAAACTCTGACATTAGAATTATCTGACTGCACCATAGTTCCTTGTTTCCACCTCCCCTACCTCCACCTCTCCTTTTTTTGTTCACATTCACACCCTAATTCCAAACTTCGTAATTCCCCGTACATGTCTCAAATAGTAGATGTTTAGAACACCTTAGGAGAAAGGGGAAAAATAAAAAGTAGGTGAGATTAAATACTTGTTTCAAGGAGTTATTATCCCACATAACATTGATTTTGATATAGATATGTCCAAGACACTAAATTGGGTCACATAGACATGGCTGAATTAATTCTAAAATAGAGTGAATGCACCCTTTAAGAATGACTAGACATAGAGTATTTATGACAACAGATTGCCTCAGGATTCCACTTTTCCAGTTTTTGTGCAGTGTCCAAAATTGGCTATGACTTTGGCAAGTCATTATGATAGATAAAATAAGTAAGTCAAACACTTATGAGGAGAAACTCTCTTACAACTTAGGGCTGAGGCTATTGAAGAAATGTTAAGGATTCTAGACCATGATAACTTCATAGAGATCACCCCAAAAATAACTCAAGAATTTAATGAAAATAAAAGGGACAATTGTGTCAGGTCCTTAAATAATCATTGGTTGTTCAAGCCTAAACCTTCCTTGGCTAGGGTTCCTAAGGTGATTACATGCCATTTTTTATGTTATAAATCAATGATATTATTAGTCTGCTTAGTAGAGTGGTGGGAAGTCCTACGACTAAGGATTACCAAGAATGAGTGTTCTAATGCATCCAAATCATACATGCCAATAAATAGTATATTAATTGGGTTGAGTTAATCAATGATTCAATTCATAAAAAACTATGTGAAGTGATCACCACTCATAAATTCTAACAAATTCTTACTTGATTTATGAAATTGTATGGAGAAGGTTCTATAGTGGATTGACTACCATTGGTCAAATGTCAGTCTCATGTGTCTATGAATATTATCCATAATTGACATTGAGGGAAAGTGAAAACATTTCTACATAGTTAACAATGCATTCCTTCAATTTGTCATCGAGATGTATCAGAAGGATCCCTATAATTTTCATTTCTATATCACTTCTACTTTGAAGATAACAAGATGGGGAGAATGGTATATACAATTTCCCACTTTATCCTACATTAGGGTCTATTGATGTGAGGTCACCATGTATATGTTTCCAAAGTTCATTAATGACAACTAGGCACTCATGAAATTAGTGCAACAACTAATGGAAACTCACAAGTTTGTAGTCACAAAGCATAAGCCTATTGGGTTCCACTTCACAATGACTATTGGCATGTAATCTTATGCCATGTTACATAAAGTCAAATTCATCGAATCAGACAAAGCTTAAGTTACTCTTTGACCATTTCATAGTCATCCCTCATTTAGTATAAGGGGAATGGTAGAAAGCATTTTGGGCACCAGATTTAAGCATGTCCCCTATTATGAGGATTTTTAGATGGACTATGATGATGAATGGGAAGTTAGCTTCTTGATTACTCATGCTTCACACTTGAACAAGTTGTCCAGTTCAACATAGTGTATATTCCTGAAGACTTAGACATCGAAGATTATGAAGAAATTATAAATCTTTATTATTTCAATGAGAATATCAAGATAAGGCCTTTTCTTAGGTTTGGCTAGAGAAAACTTAAATTAACATCCTTAGAAGATTAGACCCAAATTGGTATGGTATGACCATAGGGCAGAAAATATCTAAAGGTGTCAATCATGATCGACATTATTGACAATCTTTTTTAGGATGTTGACAATGGTTTTGTTTGATGCTTCGACCTAGCCATTACCTTGAGAGTAATATGCCATGGAAAAGTGTTGTGTGATCTTATATTTTAAACATAGATTTTTGACATCCTTGTTTTTGAATGATCCACCATTATCATTTATAATGTTGGAATGGATACTGTAGCGATAAATGAGGTGGTTGAAAATGAATTTGGGAATTTGTTTTCTAGTCACGTGAGAGGTATAACTTTGACTACTTAGTGAAATATTTTGTGGTGGTGAGTATGTGTTTATGGTCATCTGAGGAGGTGGGGTTTATCTTCCCAATGAGATCGAGGCCCTGTGTATTAAATGGCCATGGTGTCAACATTGATTTTAGAGTCTTGGCTAGGGCATGAATCAAACTATCATGTCATTGACATTTATCTCATATTTTTACATATGCAGCTGCATTTGCATACATTGTTGGCCAATAATAAATAGTTAATAAGATATTTTTGGATAGCGCTGCCCCATTGGTGTGGGATCCACATACCCCTTTGTGAACTTTCCATAATGCTAGTATAGGTTCTGTCGAAGGTAAACAATGAAGAAGAGTTCCATCAAAATTGTGGTGGTATAGGGTTGGTCCAAGTAAGGTATAATGTTGTGCATTATGTCAGGATATATGAAACACCGAAAGCACACAATTGATTACCAAACCAAGCAACTTAATATGCGGAAATTAACCAGAATCACAAGTAACTAGAATTCAGAAATAACACATGATATGAGAGACAATACACAACTTGTATTAAAACTCTTGAAGAAAAGAATACAATAAAGAAGATGCCACTTCTTCTCCACCACCTCTTCAGAGGCTTCCCACACCTCAAGTGAACAGTAATTCTCTTCTCAAAGCTCTCTCTTAGGTCCCAACACACAACTCAAACTCTGAGTTGGTGTTCACCTTCAGTGCTCCACGCACACCACAAGTGCTCCACGCACTCCACAAGTACTCAAGGTACTTCAAGTAGATCTCCCATGAACCTGCAATAACCTGCACCTCAACAGACCATACTTATGGAAGGAACTCCCTTGCCTTCCTCTTTTGCTCTATCCGAGTACACACCTGTACTCCAAGTAGATCCTGCCTGATTCTGCTCCCTGTTGTGTTGCTGTCCTATCTAATCTTGCACACCTGCAAATCAACCTGGTTCTGTACGCCTGTGAACCTTGACCTTGCACACACATACACCTGCAGATCAACGATCTTACTTACCATGCAGATCTCCTATAAAGGGCATGCTCACCTGATGACCAAGATCATACATACATGAAGAACCCTGCTGATTCTCCATTCCAGCACCCACACTTGGTACTGTGGCACTAGGAAGAACACACCATAGCTCACCTCACACATAGAAGGAGCTTATAATATTGCTCTCTTACTCTCTATCACAAGTTTCCAATACAACCATGAGTCTATTATATAGATCTCATCCAAACAATAATTAGACATCTAATTACAATAATTAGATCCACAGCTCTCAGTCTAAAAATAGCTCTCATTATGCAAACACTTGGTTCGTTAGCTAACTGCTCGTAATAAACTCGCAGTCGAACCACACAGGCGACCGACGTCAGTCCCTGTCTGCCTAGAGGTGACTGACGTCGGTCGATCCCTGACCGACGTCGGTTGCTTCTCTTCACTATCCTGCCGATGTCGGTTGATCAGACCGACGCCGATTTCTCTGACACTCAACAACCTTCAACAACCCCTCCAATGGCCTTCTCCATGTCTACATCAGTGAAGCTTTTAGCTCCACAACCTAACAATCTCCCACTTGGAGATAAATAGCTGCACTGTACCTATACCTGTACTCCATCTAATCTGTTTCCTGGTTTGTATCCCTCTTCAAGCTCAATCCTGAAGACAACCCACCACACAACCTGTGATGTACCACCTGTCATCTGAGTACCCTGCCACATCCGAACCTACAAACCCATGTAGTGAAGTCCTGACCCTGCATAGCATGAATCCCTGCTACTGGTCCCTCTCAAATACCTGAGAATCCACTTCCTGAATTGGCTCCTAACTCTCTGACAGCTCCCACTGCATGGGAATACTCAGGTCTATACTAGACCTCATGTGATTTCAAACACTGTACCTGTCCAGCCCTTAGTGTGCTCTGGCTCTGCATCTTGCGTAATGAACCTCGCGAACACCTGATTCACATCAGCTCCCACTAGAGACAAAATCAACCTGTGATCTCCATGTCTCCCATGTCAAAGAATTTTGCTGCTCTAAACTCCTCATGACATGCCACTGAACTAACCTTACCCTTAGCTCAGCAAAACCCTGTATGTCTGAACCTGTACCAAGTTCATCCTCCACATACAACAATAGGATAATGTTGCGACCATCATCCACTTGGTAAGACAAACACAATGGTTATACTGACATTGACTAAAGCCCTGCTTTGTCATCCACCTGGTACCACCTGTCAGTCCTGTCCCACTATCCTGCAGCTCCCTCAAGACCATATGCCTGGTCTTCCGTCTCACGTGTCCGTTCACTCTATTCTTCAACTAAGGAATCCATTCATCTCTGTGCTTTCATACCGGTTGGCAACCCTACCAAAACTCCTGTTTGGTTCTGCATCGTATCCCTGCCATGCTCCCACCTATTTCCTGGATCCTTCCTGCTCTACAATCAACAATGAGTATAAAGAAGAGGAACAATGAATTTGAGGGCCTACTTATGTCTTCAATCCTCCGTATGGGTGTTTGAAACTCCTTGACAACGTGCTGTCCACCCAAAATCTGTTACAGTGATCGACCTCGTTCACTCCACAGTCTGCATCCAACCGACATCAGTTCCCATGCGTCTGTCCCTGACTACCGATCCTGCCAACGTCAGTGTCCCTGTTGCCGACGTCGGTCCTCCTGACTGACGTCGGTCTTACCCTGCCCGACATCACCGACTTCAATTTGCACATGATCGACATTATCACCTATCTGTTCGACGTCGGTTCCTCCTGACCGACACCGGTACCTATGTTCGCCTATGAGTGATGACTTTTTACCTACGAGCTCCTTTGAATCAAACCCCATGTCCAAACTACCCTGCTCAGAAGTATCCAACACCATCCATTGGTTTCTGTCCACCATCTCCTCCATAAACACCAAGGCTTTCCAGTTCTTAAGCCTGTCAAATATATCTGTCTTCTGCTTAAGAACATGCATCTCCTTCCTGCTCATTTGACCAAGCCTATGAAGCCACGTCTCTGCAACAAAAGAAGAATCAGTAATATAAACAAGTAGATAAAGAGTACCTATTTTATTACCACCAGCTAATTCAAGTGCATCCGCTGTGAGAGTTTTTGTGCATCTCTCATCACCCAATCTTTCTGAAGAAATTAGCCATATCTCCAAACCTAGGACCTGCATGACCTTCATCAGCGCCTGTGTGTTGGCCGCCTGTAATTTCAGCTTCACTTCCCCTTTGCCAGTTCTTTGGCAAGGCTCACCAGCTCCTCTACCTGGGGCTGCATGGAAAGAGGCAACCGAATCTTTTATCCAAGATTTAACTTTATCCAAGAAACCTCCCAGAGCATCTTGTGCCACAACACCTGCAACATCTACTTCTTCAGTTCCTTCATGATGATCTGCTACCAACCAACAATAATCTTTTACTTGCTCTTTCTTTCCATGGGACCGTAAGTGACCATCTGTGCTTTTCAACTCCTCCATTCTTAGCTTACTTTCATCTGCCATTGCTCTACTCCCACTCAATCAGAAACCCCTGAGAGTGACCTGTAACCAAACACAAACCCTGCTTCCTGCAACCTTAGCTCTGATACCACTTGTCAGGATATATGAAACACCGAAAGCACACAATTGATTACCAAACCAAGCAACTTAATATGCGGAAATTAACCAGAATCACAAGTAACTAGAATTCAGAAATAACACATGATATGAGAGACAATACACAACTTGTATTAAAACTCTTGAAGAAAAGAATACAATAAAGAAGATGCCACTTCTCCACCACCTCTTCAAAGGCTTCCCACACCTCAAGTGAATATTAATTCTCTTCTCAAAGCTCTCTCTTAGGTCCCAACACACAACTCAAACTCTGAGTTGGTGTTCACCTTTAGTGCTCCACGCACACCACAAGTGCTCCACGCACTCCACAAGTACTCAAGGTACTTCAAGTAGATCTCCCATGAACCTGCAATAACCTGCACCTCAACAGACCATACTTATGGAAGGAACTCCCTTGCCTTCCTCTTTTGCTCTATCTGAGTACACACCTGTACTCCAAGTAGATCCTGCCTGATTCTGCTCCCTATTGTGTTGCTGTCCTATCTGATCTTGCACACCTGCAAATCAACCTGGTTCTGCACGCCTGTGAACCTTGACCTTGCACACACATACACCTGTAGATCAATGATCTTACTTACCGTGCAGATCTCCTATAAAGGCCATGCTCACCTGATGACCAAGATCATACATACATGAAGAACCCTGCTGATTCTCCAATCCAGCACCCACACCTGGTACTGTGGCACTAGGAGGAACACACCATAACTCACCTCACACACAGAAGGAGCTTATAATATTGCTCTCTTACTCTCTAGCACAAGTTTCCAATACAACCATGAGTCTATTATATAGATCTCATCCAAACAATAATTAGACATCTAATTACAATAATTAGATCTGTAGCTCTCAGTCTAAAAATAGCTCTCATCATGCAAACACTTGGTTCGTTAGCTAACTGCCCGTAATAAACTCGCAGTCGAACCACACAGGCAACCGACGTCGGTCCCTGTCTGCTTGGAGGTGACCGACGTCGGCCGATCCCTGACCGACGTCGATTGCTTCTCTTCACTATCCTGCCGACGTCGGTTGATCAGACTGACGCCGGTTTCTCTGACACTCAGCAACCTTCAGCAACCCCTCCAATGGCCTTCTCCATGTCTGCATCAGTGAAGCTTTTAGCTCCACAACCTAACACATTATGGATGAAGGCTTTGGTTTATTTGTGAGATAAGTTTGGGGGTATAATGTGGTCAGGGAGGCAGGTGTATAAATTAGATTACCAAGTAGATCTAGGACCAACAATATCACATATCATTGCAATAGTTGAATGTCTATAAGCTGGTACTTCTAGATTTTTAATAATAATTTGGTAGTCCTTTGTCATGTCCATTTGTCAAATCAAAAATCTAATGGTAACCATAACATCTATGATTTTATTACTTGCCTTTGGCATATGTTCAAATTGGATGTCAATAATCTATTTCCTGAGAGTGTCAACCATGGCCTTATATGGAACCAACTTATCATCTTTGGTTTGAAAATGGTCTGTAACCTAATTGATGATTAAATGTGAATCACCATAAACATTTAGATGATGTATGTTCCATTGGACTACCTATCAAAGCCCTGTCATGAGTGATTCATATTCATCCATGTTATTGGTACAAGGAAAGTTGATTTTGAATGACTTAGGGATTAGATCCCCCTATGGAATGATAAATAATAGGCTTGCCCCTGATCTTTGCGTTATGAATGGTCCATCAAAATATAGCTTCTAGTGCTACTCCTCAAGAGGTGTTTCATTGATGGTCATAATGGATTCATCAAGAAATTGGAATGTCAATGGCTCTGTATCTACAAGGGGTGCTTTAGTAAGCTAGTTTGCAATAACTTGCCCCTTGATGGCTTTTTGGTTCACATATTTTATCTCAAACTCACTGAGAAGCATTATCCATTTGGCCATACAACCTTGTAAAACTATTTTAGATAGTAGATACTTGAGCAGATCTACACTTGAAATGACCATGGTCTTATTATTCAACATGTAATGTCATAATTTATGAGCTACGAAGATTATGGCTAAATAAGATTTTTTTATGACCATATAATTATTTCATACACTACTAGTGTATGACTTAGATAATACACTGCATGCTCTTTTCCATTATCATCATGTTGAGCTAGAAGTTCCCCTATGGCTTGATCTATCCTTGATAAGTATAACAAGAATGGTTTCCCTAACATAGGAGGTAATAAGATTGGTGGGTTTTCTAGATAATCCTTTAGCTATTGAAAAGCTTTTTGATAATCGTTATCCCAAAGAAATGTTACACCTTTATTTATTAAGTGTGTAAATGGGTGACTCTTATCATCCAATTTAGACATAAAGCCTCTGATGGATTGGATCTTGCCCTACAAACTGTAGAGCTACTTCAAATTTGTCGATGGTGGCATTTTTGTTATGGCTCGTACTTTAGCTGGATCGACTTTAATACCCCTATGAGACATAATAAAGCTAAGCAATTTTCTAAAAGTAACACCAAAAACACATTTCTTTGGGTTGATCCTAACTTTGTATTCACATAACTACTGAAATATCCTCCTTAATACTAATGGATGATTGGCTCTACTCTTTGATTTGCCTAGTATGTCATCGATGTAATCTTCAATAATGTCATGCATGATATCATGAAATATGACTGTCATGGATCTTTGATAGGTAGCCCCTGCATTATTGAGACCAATTTGCATAAGCTCATAATAGAATGTTCCCCACAGAGTGGTGTATGTTATCTTGTGTTGGTCTTCTGGTGCAATTATAATTTGATTTTAGCCTGAGAAATCATTTATCAGTGAAAACATCTCATAACTTGCTATAGAGTTGACTATCATGTCAATTTTTGGTAATGGAAAGTCATCCTTAGGGCAAAATTTGTTAATATCCTTGAGATCAGTGCATATTCTAATTCCTTCTAGCTTTTTATTGACTAGTACTACATTAAAAATCCATTCAAAATAGCTAATTGGTCTGATACATCTCACTTCTAAGAGCTTCTCTAAGTCTTTATTTACCAATACAACAATATGAGGATGCGTTTTGCATAATTTTTGCTTTACTGGTTTGGCATCAGGATGTACCATGAGGTGATGGACAACCAAGACAGGGTCCAAACCAAGCATGTTAGAATATACCCATGCAAATATATCTACAAATTCCCTTAATAGGGTTGTTAAGACTTTGCGCTCCTCCTTAGTGAGAGATGCACCTAATTTAATCCAATTTGGGTCATTTGAGGACCTTATGTTTACATCTGTTGTGTCTTCCACTAGAAGGGTCAAACTATCTTCTAGAATAGTGGGCAAAGATTAGAATTGGCCTACAATGGTAGCATCCTCTATTAGGATTGGTTCTTCAAATTCTCCTAGGCCATGTGACAAAAATAGTTGGAAACTCCTATATGATTCGATCGAAAGCTTGTTGTTCTTCAAGACTGAATTCAGATCCATAGATATGCTTTTATTTATTGTGATCTTGAATGATGTGATCAAAAGCTTGATTCTCTTCAAGACTAAACTTAGAACCTTAGATAAATTCATCATTGGTGCTCTCCTAGTTTAAATTTGAAGAAGGTTGAACACCCTCATCTAGTGGTGCCTGAAATGGGTTTTCCCCACTAGACTGGCTTTTATCTTTATTTTTTCCCTAGTCAAAAACACCTTATAGAGCTTTTAAATTTGGAACCTCAATGTTTTATTTATTTGTTTTTGGCTAAGGGTGTTCACTCTCTCTCCAAAATAGGCTTCATGATCTAACTGGATTGAGAATCTTGCTTTATGATCTCCTAATAGAACATTATCCCTAAGGCCTATAAAATCACATAAGGCCTCATCGTTCTAGAACTCATCAATTGGCATGTTGGATTCTTATTGGTCCTAGTCTATTTGTTGGGGATAATATAATGGTAGTGGATTCTAATGAATGATTGTTTGAATGGTACAAATGGTGTTATTGTCAAACATCTTGGTTTGGGCTAAGTCATCGAATTAGTCATGATCAAACTCTGCTTCATTGTCGACATCATCATTACTATTCATTAGTGATAAAACTCAAATAAGATACGTAGGGTCACCCTTAGGTGGTTTATACCCAAGTCCATAGGTTCCTTTATACTTAGTCATAGAAATTGGCTCGAGTGTTCCCTTTTGATGTGGCCTGAGGCCTCTTCCTTCATAGTCATGGTTCTCCATGATCTGAATAGGAATGGGATACTTGGAGTTTTTGTAAAAATCAAACAATTCGTCATTGTATAACCATGGTTAATCACCTTTAAGAGGGTCCTATGCTTGGATAGAGGCTAGTATGAAAGTGACAGGTGTTAGACTATGTTGATGTCCATTTCCTCTCTTTGCCATTTCATGCATGGTTTGGGTTCTGGTCTTCTAAAAGACTTTGGGTGTTGTGGGAGTTTGGCAATGTGAAAAGTGTTATGCATTAAATACTCTCTTATGCCATTAGTCGAGATGGTATAGTGATTGGAAATTTTAGGAGGTGGTATGTGGGAAAGTGAATCAAGGGTATCAGGGTCAATGTATCTAGCCTCATGTAACTCAAGAAGTATGGCTTTCCCTTTGTCCTACTTGGTGAGTGGATCCATGTTGAAACAATAATTATAGCTCTTGAACTCGATCTCAATCTATTTACAATGCTCATATGGATGTAAATATCATAGAATACTAACCTCCATCCCTGAGTGGGAAAACTTGATACACTGGTGTAATGTCGATGGGACTACATGAATCTCATGTAACCAAGGTCTACCCAAAATCATATTTTATGACAAATCAAGATCTAGCACATGTCAAAGTGTATCATGGGTTAAGGGTTCAATGATAAATAGTAAGCTAATGGTGCATTATGATTCTTATTATTTATTATCATAGGCTTTGATGGTGATTATTTCTACTTGGAGATCTGCTGAGGTGTACCCAAGAAGCTTGACAAGCTTTAGAGACACTATATTCAGACCAAATCCATTGTCTATTAGGACATGTTTCACTTTGTGTATTTTATGTATAATGGATTATTGTGAAGCAAGCCAAGGGATGACATATCACTTTGATTGAAGGTTACTTTTTGGGATGGAGCTAGATGTTCAACCAAAGCTTAAAATTTGTTAGGATATATGTCATTGGGAGCTATGGATTGACCAAGGAACTCTATCAAGATGTTTTTATGGATTGTAGATGTACGTAACAAATCTAAAATGGGGATTAGTGCTATCATCTTTCACAATTATTCCAAAATATCAAAAGTCTTTGCTTGGATAGTGGTAAATGGTTTATTCTAAGGCAGACCAACTGGTTGGTTGATGGGTGAAGTGGTAGATGGTTGTGGGCCTGGTATGGTAATCTTTGATCACCAAGTTGTGATTACACAATCAAGATTAGGCATAAGACCATTATTGATAATAAATGATGGTGGAGGGTTACCATACAGGATAATTCTCAATTTCCAATACACTTGAGCATGGTCATGAGTTAACAATGAGTTATCAGTATAAGGTCCTAACATGGGAATCCCTACTTGTTGGTTTACATGTGTGCAATCCCTAGTCAAAGAAAGATTGCCAACATGGTTTGTTTGATTGGGTATGAGTATCAATGGTCTTTTTTTATTGGTACTTGGTATAGGATTAATGGAAATGGTGCTAATGTGACCTCCTATAATATGGCCCACTACATTGTAGTCATGTGCAACTGCATGGTAGGTCTATTGGTTGTTACCATTTTAACCTTGGTTTTGTCCATTATTTTGACACTATTGGTTTTATTGTTGATTCGGCTTTGGTTGTTTATACTATTGTTGTTGATGTTTCACTGGCTATTATTATTATTGTTGTTGATTATTATGTTGGGGAGAAGGATTATGGTAGATGCCAAGGCTCTGATTGGAAGTGGAAGCTTCACAATCCAATGTGATCTCTCCATTTTCTAACATATTTTGAATTACATGTCTAATTTGCACACAATGCTACAAATTGTGGCCATTAACCCTATGAAAATCATAGAATTTTAATGGCCTATACCAGTCTACCATGTTAACACCCTCACATAATTCATCTTTTGGAACATGCCATCTAATCAAGTAAAAGTGAGCTTGTGAAAAACTAATTCTATGGGCTCCTCAAGGTTAGTAAAAGTGTGATGAGTAGGCATGGTTCTCCTTGGAGGAGGAGGGTTTTAAAAATTCATAGATATTTGCTATATTTGTTTCATTTGTGGCACTGATCTAGGTTGTTGCACCTACTGTGCATGTTGTGGTTGCTGAAAAGGTTACTAGTTAGGTGTAAGCTAGAAAGGTGGCATAAGCTAAGTAGATGGTAATTACATCATTGGACATGTTGTGATTCTATTACTTTGTTCCCCACAACATTCTTGTTGTGATTGAATTGCTTAGATATATCATTGTTATTGGCCTTTGCTGATTGTGATACTTGCACTTGGATTGGATACAGATTTTGGCCACTATTTTGGTTTTGATCTAGCCATTATTGTGATTTGATGAGGTTAATTTAATGATCTCCTTATTAATAAGGGTTTTTTTTAATCAATAAAACTTTGTCAATGATTTCTTTGAATGTATGTGCACACTACAACTCTAGATAGTAAGATATCTCACTGTGTAGATTTTTGGTAAACACAACGACTAGTTATTTGTCTGGTAGATTATGGGTAAAATGACTTGTAAGGGCTCTCCATCACTATAGATGGCTTACAAATATTTCCCCTATTTTTTGATTTGGTTGTGTTAAGTCTACTAATGAAATCTCATGTTTGAGATTGTAAGAGAAATGTTGTACAAATTTGTCTGAGTGATCATCGAAATCAGAAACTAAATTCTTTGGTAACTTTAGGAACCACTTTAAGGCTTGTCCAGCTAGAATTCTTGAAAACAATAATAATAAATAGATGTAATTATAGGCCACTAGTTGGCATATGATAAAGAATTCTATTAGATGGGCTTTGGGTTCACCTTTCCCCTTATACTTGTCAAACTTTGGTGGCTTATACCTTGGAGGAAATGGTATATGTAAGTACTCCATGTTGAAAGAGTAAGAACACACACCCAATTTGAACTTCTTAATCTATTTCCTAGTTTAGATGGTAGCGATTACATCCTTCATTTGTTTTAGTTCTTGTTTGAGGAAGCTTGTGGGAACATTGGCTTGAGGTGATGGTTGAGTGGTCACAAGTGTATTACTTTGACCAAGGTACGATGAAGGTGTTTATTGGGGTATGTTGGATTGGCTAAGGAATGGACCAGGAATATGCATACATGGATTAGGGTTTAATTGTTGCAATTACACTTGTAATTGTGTGATATTCTTGTTGGGGTTGGGTATGCAGGCTTGATGTTGGGAAGATTGAGGTTGGGATGGTGGTATATGGTTGTATTTTGCCTATTGAGGTTGAATAGGGACATGTTGCCAACTAGTCATACCTGGATGATTAAGAGGGACTTGTGAACCAAAAACCCATTACTAAACTTATGGCATACTCTACACAAAAGGCAACTATTGCCTAATAGGCACTTGAGGAACATTGGAACCTCTTTTTTATGTGAAACCTAGTTGGGAAGTGGATGCATGTTCGAGATTCAACATCTATCACTGACCAATATTTATACATTATTAGTTATAAATCATTTGGTTTTAGATCAACATGTTAGTCTGCAATGAAAGATGTATGTTCACTGTTACTTGGCAAAGTGGAACATTGGTTGCCCCTTGTTGAGGTGCCAATATGTTTTGCCTCTGCTATGTGGGTTGATTGGATGGTACCTGCTATTGTGGAGTATTACTCATCACTTATGGGGGAGGAGTAGGATTCATCACATTCTATTATGGCACAACACTAGTTGGTTGACTACTTAATCCTTGTTGGTGGGTGCTAGAAGAAGTAGTTGGTTGAAGATTAGAGGTAGTTAGTTGAGGTTGGGAATTAAAAACCCTTACTCGAGTTTGTGAACCACTAATGGTGCTAGTTAAAGGCATATTTTGTTATTAACTATGTGTTTATGCACTAACACCACTTTGTTTTGGACTGCATGTTACTTGCATATTATCCACTACATTTTACCCACTATTTTGGGTGGAAGTAGAAGATACTTCCTCAATGGTTGGGATATTAAACATGTTGTTGACTAAAGTATTTTACGTAAGTGGGTCAAAACCTTGATTTTTTTAACCTGTTAACTCAAATAAAACTCTCGTTGAAGGGAGTGATTGAATAAGAGGTGTATTTGACATGGTCATTTGATTAAAGTTACATGGTAGTTTTTGATAAGCCTGGTATGATGTTTATATTTACGTGAATTGGTCCTCCATGAGACCTCTTTGTGTGACAAGCATACATGGATATTGATATGGCATTGGTACTATGGCATTAGAGTTGCTATAAGAGGCCTAATCATTGTTTAAATTATAAAACATTTCATAAGGTCCTCTCCGTAGATATGGCAAGTTATCATACCTTTTCTCTACATATCTATTAGGATCATAAATCGTTGGCATAGTCATGTAATAAGGTTGTTGTTGAATGTTTTTTACAACCATAGGTATACTAAATAAATATTAGGTTGTTAGTTCTCTATCTTTTTCTATGTATGGAGGTGTGTTAATAAAATAATTGGCCAAAGGATCTTGATTTTGTTCCCCTATTTGTGTGCCATAAGATGGATAAGGATATGTCTCATAAATGATGTCATCTACATAGGGGTCTTGAACCATTTATTCTTATGCAACCATATTAGTAAGCCCTGGATTGTACATGATGCCAATAAGAGTGTAGGGAAACATGTTGGGATCAATAGTAAATGCTTTGCTACCAAAAAGGGAATAGAGTTCTACAAACTTGAAAAGCTATGTCTGAAAAGAAAAAATGGGTTCAACTTTATCTAACTTGGTCAAGGGTGGAGTTGTATCTCCAAAAGGTTTATGCTAAGAATTTGGTAAAAATAGTATAACATCAAATGTCAAATGTTAAATGTTTTACACAAACAAGTTCAGGAGAAATGACCTTAAAACAATATGCCAAACTCTAATGTCCAAACACGTTCCAAATAGGTTTAACTAGGAAAAGGAAAAAGAGTCTCTAGGTCTTTTTTCCAAACTTGGAGTCAAAATCTAGGGTCAAATAGGCTATTCTAGGACTTTTGGCAAAATAGGATCAAAATCTAGGCTTGAAACAAAGGTTGATGATGATTAATCTAAAAAACTTGGAATAGTTTTGCAAAGACTAGGCACTCAATTCTAGACATACACATGATCTGATTGATGGAAAACACTAGACAAAAGGCACTTTAAATATGGATTGATTCTATCAAACAAAGGCACAAAAAAAATAGTTTCAAAATTTTAGTAGTCAATTAACCTAAGTTATGAAACCCAAAAGAGAAAGATTTATGTATCAGCCCCTACGTGTCGAGCCCTAAACATAAATTAATCAATGTTTGGATCCAAACTTGTAAAAGTTAATCAAAGACTCAACTAAGGTAAACTAGGGTTTTGATGATCAACAAGATAGGTAATTTTGAATAGCATGACTATGTTAAACAAAGATCTAACAAGTCTCAAATGATAGGTTGTAACAATGATAATTTGGACACAAGATCAAGACCAGTCTTTTGAAATAATTTGGGTAGCTTAACGATATTAGCACTCCCAAATGATGTGACAATGTTTATGTTTCAAAGACTTATAAGGTAAAAGGATTGAAATGATTTGGGAAAAATAACATGAATCATTTCAATCAAGTGCTACACTCAATATTTTGACACAAAAGTTTTCTAAGTTAAATCAAGGTGTCAAATGTATGAATCATTTCATAACATGAATCATTTCAATCAAGTGCCACACTCAATATTTTGAAACATAACATGAATCATTTCAATCAAGTGCCACACTCAATATTTTGACACAAAAGTTTTCTAAGTTAAATCAAGGTGTCAAATGTATGACATAATGCCTCCTCAAATAATGGAGTGATGTTGGACACAAGGCTCATTCATGTCATGGTTTAAATAACAAGTTTTAGTTCTTACACACCAAAAAAGACAAGAATAAATGATAAAAGTATATCATCCTAAATCTTATCAAGGGGTGGCAAAGTGGAGTTGACTAAAAACTATTAGTTTTGCAAGTCTATATTGATCCTATGTGTACCAACTTTCATGTTGTGCACATAAGAGAAACAACAAATCAATTGAGTCTGCATCAATTGACTTATTGTGAAAAGGTCTTGTCATTTTCAAAATCACTACATTCATCACTTGATCAGTGTAGTACTATGTCCATATTGATCATATGTCTCAGGATTAGCCTCCTACTAATGTAGATGGTTTAACTACTCAAACCAACATCTCAATGGGGTGATCCCAATTTATATACCACCCCCCACCTACCCATGGAGAGGGGTTGAAGATGATGTGAAGATGATGTTGAGAGATGAAACCCAAGTCAAATCTTCCCTATAAAACCCATGCAAGGTAATGAAGTCACCCTCACAAGACAAAAATGCATGGAATAAGATCCAAATAAAAATATTGTATAGGTTATTTTTAGATCACCCAAACTATGCGGGTTTTGGGGAGAGCCTAGACAACTTCCTTTTTACACCTTTGGACTAAGGCACAATTTATAATGAAAATGATGATTTTGATCACAAAAGTTCACTATAGGGGATGGGGAGAGAGCATACATGCACAAATAAATTTTTGCAAAAATAACAAACAACAAATAATTTTGAAAATGATTTACGCGTGATGTTTGATTTTAAGCACCAAATTTGAATGTGATCATTTGCTCGTTACTATACCCCTTGGATTACGTGTAAAAAATAGAAAATATTACACATAACCAAGTTAATACAAAGCATATAATTTCATTTTTAAACCCAAGTATTTAATTATTCAAGATTTATCCTAGATTCATGATTAAACACCAATTTGAAAATGTTCAAGATGTAAGAATTGTTTTAAGCACTAAAATGAAATGTTTTTAATACTTAGAAAATCCTAGATTTGTTTTAAGCACCAACATTCAAATGTGTGAGATTAAATATGTTCATTTTAAACCCAAATCAAAATGTGTGATTGGTTAAAACATGCAATTTTGTCTTCAAATCAACCCTTCAACCTACAAATGTTAGATTATAACCCCCTGCTTGAAGCGATTTTAGTTGTGAACAAATGAACTTTGAAAAAGAAGGTCTCAAGTTTGTGTTTCATTTGTGAACCTGAAGGAAAAAATGTTATGCTCAAAAATAACTTTTATCTCAATAAAACATAAAAAATAATATTAATCTTATGAAAACATACAAACAACAAGCTAGAAGGCTAAAAAAAATAAAACCAAACACACAAAACATAAAAAATTATAGTCAGTATTTTGATCATAAATTTTAAAATATATATCAGTTTGTTACAAATTTTTTGAAGGTTGTCAATAACTCCAAGGTGAACCTTTCTGAAAAAATTCAAGTAAAAAAGTGAATAAAAAAATTATTAGCTTTGTACCACCATTTTTATCCAAAAAATAGAAAACAAAAAGTGATAGTCATCAAAAGAGTCATAACTTCTAAACTATAAATAAAATTTTAATGAAATTTTTAGAGAATTAGTATGAAACCCATAAAAACAAATTGTCAAAAATTCATAAAAAATAGTAAATGGATTAAAAATAAGAGCTATTTTAACGGTCATTTTTGTTCAAATATGTGGGGTGCGCATTCGTATCCCATTGGGCATTCTATTTGTGATCGAAGAATTTGACTCAAAATGGGAGGTTAGTATCATGTTAGTTCCAAAATCAATGAAATAAACACAATAAATAGGATAAAATCTCTATGCCTAGATCATGGGGGGAGCTTAGTGAACAAATCTAATGAAAAACCAACTAAAATCCAAAGAAAAGAGAACTTTCCTTACCTCCTTGATTGTTCCAAGAGATCTCTTTGTTGGCTTGCTTAGATTATGATCAAAAGGTCTTCATCAATGGGGCTTGGATATATCCATCTCCTCTTAGCACCATGTTTGGATTTGGTTTGGCTTGGATTGATTTTAGCATTATAATATTAGGCATTTGCTTCATGGATCAAATCCAACATTATAACTCTAATATGTTCAAGCTCTTGAAATGAAGAGCTCTAGGCTTGTATTTATAGATTTAGTAACTAACACCAACCCAAGGTGAGTTAGAGGGTATTTAGGGCTTAGAATGGGTTCAAAATTGACCTAGGTGAGTCAAAAGAAACTCTAGTAGAGTTATGAGTTGTCAAGCACTCATGATTTTCAATAAATAGGCATGGGTGGGATATTTTGGATTTTGGACAACTTGCAAAAAGGTAATGATTAATTTCTAAGATAGTATTTTGGTTTTTAAATTTTCCTTTTTGATAATTCATTTAATTTCTCATGTGTGAATTCAATTAGGACTTGATTTACTTTAACATGGTAATTAATTTTTTTTAGGCTTTTCAACATTTTTGAATGATTTTGAATTAATTGGTGTGTATTTGGTCTATTTAATTGAGTTACGAAGCCAAATTTGAGACTCATATGAATTATTAGGTTAGATGTTCAATGGTTGGTAAGATTTTTTCTAATAGTTAGGTATGAGCCATTGCTGGCCAATTTTATATGTCTGCAAAATCTAGAATAAAATGATAACTAATCTTGATACTAGAAAGCTAATCCCAATCCTTGTCAAATAGTGTTAGATTCTGATGAAGTTTTTTTAGTGCCTTTATGTGTTTATACTAATAAAAAACCTCTCTTAAAGTGTTCAATTGAGATGGGAATCTTTTGTAATTACTTATCCTTTCTCCTATCCCTAATCGACTCTGAGAGACTTTATAAGAGAATACAAATATGGGTGTAGTTACAATGACTATGCCTCAATTAGACCTGTATTCCAAGATGTTTGGAAAAAACACTCATATAGTCCAACAAGAAGTTTAGTGCACTATGAAGATCCTTACCCTTACCGTTATCCTTAATCTTATCAAAGAGATGAAAGTAACTAGTAGATTCTATATGCTCTTTCACTAATCCTTAACTATTTAATTTAGTGTAGGAGTGATACTCTAATAATGTTATTCTTTCTTTAGAATTCAATATATGGCTTTCAATTATAATATTTCTAAATGTATAAACATGCTTGTGTATTTATAGACTTCTCAAATTCAAATTAAGACCTTATTGGCATACAAGACGATAATAAAAAAGGCAAAAAATCTAACAAACAATACATAAGAAACCATCAAAACTAGGAACAAGGGTAAAGGGACCCATAAAGAAAAATGACTAAGATTGTTAAGTTCATCTTAACACTCTTACCATGAAAACCTTAAATAGTTTTTGGGACATTCCAAAAGCATCTGATGTCCTATTGAGGCAAATAAATACTTGATCTATATGTTTTCAACCTTCAAATATTGAATGGCAATATTAAAATTGATCTAGTGTGAATTCAAATTCAAATTATAAGGGAGACATAATGCAAGGGAAGGAAATATATGGCCCAATAAAAGGAAAGATGTGTCAATAAGAGCCTAATTTGAACCAATGATATATATGCACAAAAACACACTTAAACCATAGTAAATAACTATTCCTATACTAAAATTAGTTATCTACATAATGCAATACTTTGATAAGTGTGCATGCATGCATATATATATATATATATATATATATATATATCGAAGTAAAATAACTAGAAATATTGAAGAAGAAGTTATGGCTGAAATATGTTAACTTTTCTCAAAGCTAATACTAGAAATGATAATGGATGGTTTTGACCTTAAGCCCTATCAATTTGGGTCATGAATTCTAGGGGAACCCTTGTTTCAATTACTACTAAAACCAAGAAGCTCCAAGCTGGCTTGATAGTCCTTCTCACCTCAAAAACTACTAATCTAGTGTCATTGCCTCTCACAAACCCTCCTTACACCCAAATTGCTTTGGAGGCACTCTCACTACCAATAGAAGGGTTGTATGCTAGAAGAGTATATTTCATGGCTGGTCACCTTTTTTCTCTTTTGGTCACTTGAACAATCACTCCCCATTTCCTTCTTAGCCTCACTATCATTCCCATTACCTTCTCTAGTTCATTAGTCCATTCTTAGAACTCATTTCCCTCTCTTTCCCCAATTCTTAGTTATTTCCTAATGCCATCCCATACATCTGTGCTACCTAATCCAACACTCTTCCCTTCCCCCTTCTCATTATCCTAGATCTCTTGGATTCATGTAGCCTACTAGGTATTCCCTTTTATTGATATGCATAGATGATTATCTCATTATTATTGAAGAAGAAGGTTGGATAAAACAACCATCATCTGTAGATTGACCAATTTATGACCATCGGTTTGAGATATAAAAGAATGGATATACACCTCTTGGGGAAACTTTGGGCTTTTAACCATCAAGATTATCCCAAAGGTTTTCTTTCAAGTCTCATTAAAAGATGAACATTCTTGCATATATATCATTAGAGTTTTTCTGTGGTTTTTAAAAAAATTAGCTTTATGTATTAGATAATGGGAGACTCACTTTGATACTAAATGGCTAGTCTTATCGCTCTTGTTTGGATCATGATGTATGGTCTACCCACAATATATTATAAGAAGGTTATTCTATAATGAATAACCTCAAATAATAGATCCTTTGTTTCTTTAGATACTAGAGACCCACATGCTATTACTTATGTGAGGATTTATGTTTTAGTTAATGTTTTTATCCCCCTCCATACAACATTATTCTTTGCTCCTCTTCTGGTACCTAACACCAAACTTAGGACTTCGAAAGTCTACCTTTTTTCTACTACCAATGTCACATTGTAGGTCATATTAATAGAGACTATCCAGGCCCCTCCTCTTCCCCTTTTGAAACATATATTTCATTCCTAGTAGTTAATTGAACTCCCTTCCTTTTCCCTCCCCCTTTTGATCCTTCCTAGTTGCTTTCTTCTTCATTTCCTCATTATCATCTTGCATTCTAGCCTAGATCCTCCACTACCCCTTACCTGTCTTCATTTCACCTCTCCCTCCTCAGGCCCTTTGAACTCCATATTCCCCTTTTCCCTTGTCTCAACCTTCATCCCCACTCCCTATGCCACCCTATCCCCTTAAAGTTCCCTTCCCTTCCCATGCTCTCTATTATATTAAAAAAATTTCATTCTCAAACTCAAAATTGGATGGCCTCTTCAAAACACTTGGGCATAACTCAATTTTCTAGTGTAGTGAAAAGTTATAACATCAAAATTTGGAGTGTCAAAAGTAGGAAATTTCAACTCAAGCTTTACAAAGAATCTTAGGAGGAATTAGGAGTCTATCAGTGCCTAGTTTTTAAAGTGGAGGGTGAAGGTACCTCCACTTTCATAACGAGATGCATCACTTGGAATGTTATGAGACTCAATTCCCCTAAAAAAGAGAGGCTTGTTAAGAGACAACTTTAACTCTTAGATTGAGATTTGATCTTTTTGTAGGAAACAAAAAATGTTAGCAGTTAACCTCTCCCTATTAGTAAAATATAATTACCCCTTTTGGAATGTAATAGGTTAAAACATAGATGAGGCTTTGGGTGGATAAGGAATTTCTTGGGATAACAAAAAAATCCTAGTTACAAGTGTACATGCCAATTTTTTTTTGATTTTCTAAGACATAAAATTATATAGTGAAACAATCCCCTTCATAGCCATAAATGTATATGATGTAAACCACATTATCCTTAAACTGATAACCATAATCTTATTGGGTTGAGATTTCAATGTAATTCATACATGACATGAAAAAAGAGGGCCAACTCTTGAAATAACTTAGTCTCAATGGGTTCTCTTAGATTTAATTTCTAATAGTTCTCTATTAAAAATCTTCCCAAACAAGGAATCTTCACTTGGACAATCTAGAGAACATGATTCTACACTATATTATAATGTCAGACTCATGGCTAGAATATCCTTGGATTTTGGATGCTTGTATTCTCAAAATAACATGCTCAGATCATTTCTTGATAAGTCTTATTATTTATCAAGAATCTTCACCCCTTAGATACTCCTTCAAATTTGAATTAATGTGGCTTAAATAAGTTTCCTTTCCAAAAAAAGTTAAATAGTGGTGGTAGGATTGCCCCCAACATAATGGCTTTAAATCCTTCAACTTCGTATCAAAGCTAAAATATTTAAAAAATTTAAAGATAGACTTGAATCATAGTTAGTTTAAAAATATTTTCATCCTAAAACAAAAATTAGAGACATACTTAGAATCGATTAGTGGTGCCATCTAACTAGGAAACAACATAGATATCTTGATCATGGAATAAAAATATGCTCTCCAAAACTTAGATAAATTTATGCTAAAGAGGAATTCTTCTAGCACCAAAAAACTAGAAAAGTTTGTTTGTTAGACGGGGACAAAAGTACACAATTATTCTACATATAAACAAAAAGAATGAGTTAATGAACCTAATAACTAAGATTCATATCCAAAACAACCTGGTGATATAATATCCAAATGATATCAGGGTGGAAACTATTAATTTATTTTAAAATCTACTCTCTGGACATTCAACCATTACAGATCAATCTGGTGAGATACTTATAAAATCCATTCCACATATTTTTTTTCTCAAACAAATTGATCTTTCCTTTCCCCTTATCAAAGGATGAAGTTAGTTCAACAATTTTTATCATGGTTGGTGACAAATCTCCAAGGACTGATGAATTCCCAACCATTTTCTACCAACATTTTGGAACCTCATAGAAAGGAGGTAATGGTGGCTATCAATGAAGTCAGGAGATCTCATAATATCCTAAAAGAAAATGAACTACACTTATATAATATTCATTATAAGGTTGAATAACAGCCACACCCTTGATGACTATTAAACTATTTCCTTCTGCAACACTATAGACAATATTGTGGGACTAACATTCTCAAAAATTCCTATTTTTTTTCTTCCACATTTAATCTCCCCATAGCAAGCAACCTTTGTAAAAATAAGACAAATTTTAGACAAAGCAATAATGGCCCATGAATCAATTCACTCCCTATCAATATTAAACTAAAAAGGAATGATGGTCAAGCTAGATATCAAGAAGGCCTTCGACAATGTCAATTGGCCATTCATTCTAAAATTTATTAGACACTTCAACTTTTCAAATAAATGGAGTACACTTATTCAAAAATGTGTTTCACATCTCACTTTTCATTACTAATGAATGACTCCCCATTAGGTTTCTTCTCCTTATCTAAAGGTATAAGGCAAGGTGACCCCATCTCCCCCTTTCTCTTCACTCTTCTCATCAAATCACTAACCAAAAATATAAAATGAGTATTAGCTTCTAAGATCCCAAGATTAAAATTGGCTGAGGGAACTAATCCAATTTCCCACCAATTATTTGTGGATGATACATTTCTTCTTGGGAAATCAAGTTCTATGGAGGTTTGGGCCTTGAAAGACATTTTTCAAAGACATTCCATCTCTTCGAAACAACCTATTAATGAGGTCAAGTCTAAAGTTTATTTTTTCAACACTTCTTCGTGTTGGAACATTAATATTTGTGGGGTTACTTTAGTGGCCCACATTGTTCCATAGTATACATATTAAATGTTATATTTATTATTTAGTTACAACAAAGTATTTAGAACTTATGTTGTGCGAATAATAAAACTTATATTTATTAATTACATGGTTATTTGAAAAGCTGGATCAGATGGTTACAAATGTTCACATCCCTTATAAAGGCATTTTCACCTTTGCAAGAAAAAAGATCATTGTATTGTGAATTATTCACATGGAAGTGTTTCTGAGCATTTTGTGAAGGAGTTATGCAAAGAGGATAAGTGAGGTGAAAAGGATGTTACTAGGTGTAAATCATTTCTCATATAATGGATTATGCTTCTTTGTAAGTTTTTAACCTATATAGGTTTTCCCACATAAATCTCATGTAATGTATTTCTTCTCTATCTATCTATTATTTTTATTTTTGCATTCTTGCATTTCTCAAATTAATTTAATAAACACGCCATTCATATTAAAAAATGTATTATCATTTTTTTAGGTCCTCTGACATGGTACCAGAGCTACATTTTGTTTGATCATGTTTGTAGGTTGTTGACAGGTTGAATAACATGTTTGCAAGTATTTAAAGTTTTTTTAATATATATAACATATATATATATAATTAATCTCATTGTAAATATCTAATATGAATATATGATATAATATTATTTACAAATATATAATTATAAGAATAATAAAATTATTGTATAGCATATAAATATATAAAATAAAAAATATATATATTAATAATAAAAATTGGGGTAGGTATCAAGAGAACGGAAAAGTGAAATATCTCAACTAAAAAAAATCACCTTAAATTGGAGTCATTCCAATTAACTTGAAAATTGGAAATATTGGTAATTGTTCTTTTTATTTGCTACGGTAAACCTAGCATATACTAGTTTAAAAAAAGAAAAAGCAAAAACCTTTTTTTTAATCTTTATAATTATATTATATTGATGAGAAAAAAAATTGTAATTATTATTACATTATGATTTCATTAATGGGAAAACTTTTTTGACAATTTAGGAAAGGTCTTTTGTATTTATTTTTCCACCATATTATATTAACACGAATTTATTTTGCACTTATTTTTAAGTTATGTTACATTGATAGGAAAGTGTAATTATTTTTACACCATCTTACATTGATGGGAAAACTATTTTATAATTTTTTTTCACCATGTTATATTGACAAGTAAATAATTTGTTATTATTTTTACATTATGTTTTTTTATTAGATATGGGTAAACACATTTTTGAAACTAGAGATATGAACTAGACACAAGAGTTTTGAGCCAAGGTCCCCAAACCTAAGAGAATAACAAGAGAAAAGATGCAAACATGAAGTGGACTAGAACACATATTGATACAAAATAACCACAATAGGAAGAATAAAGAGGAAGAGCAAAGGGATTTGACAAGGTCCCTAAACTTGGATACATGAATTAAAAACTAGCTAACTAGTTAACAAATAATTAGAGGAAACATACCAGAAATCTGGTGAGAAGACTAGTTCAAACTGGTAATATCCCCAAACTTTTATAAAAATTCTACTAAAAACCTCTCTAAGTAATTAGTAAAGAGACCTTTAAAATGAATTGTAACCATCGGATAGCCTGATTGGGATTATTCCCTGGTTGTTTCTCAATGTTAAATTTGCCTTCTTTTAGGGTTCTTTTCATTCCTTTGGTGACCTTTTCTTCACTTTGTTTCTAGTTAGCCTAGATTTGATTGGTGAGGTTGAAAATGTGTTCTTCACTTCTAGTATGGGGGAGGATTTACTTGGTTCTTCATAAAATGGTTCTTTAGTGTTTTTAATCTATTCACCAAAGGTGATATTATTGGTGAGAGAGGATCCCTCTCTAAACCTTTTTTATTGCCCAAGGGGGCATGAGGAGTAATTTTTAGTGTATCAAGGGAGGCAACCATGGATTTTAAGATTGTAGTTTTTTCAGGATCCTTTCTTGCTTTAGGGTTTTTGATGTCTTCTTTAAAGATGGCTTCAAACCTTAACAAATTATTTGACCATCTCAGTTATGAATTTATCTTTATCCTTAGTTCTCTCTATTTCATTGTCTAGGTAGGTTGTTGCTTTGTGACCAAACTTGTGGTAAATAAGGTAGATGTTTGTTGCTATTTCATACACTATTTCTTGGGACTAAGTGTCCTACATTGATTATAAATCAACAGTTCTTGGGAGAGGCTTTTTTGAGGAAATATACACATAGAATTTGATTGCTAAAAGCCTTTTTCTTAATCTGGTGATGGGATCCAGAGCAATGGTTGGCCTATGGCTTTGGCCACACCTAAGATGTTTTCTTCCTCCTAAAATTCTATTGGGAGGCCAGGTAAGTTAAACCGCATCATAGTTTCAAAGAAAACATCCCCATTTATATTTATTCCTAGTCTCCACTTTCTTATGTAGAGATTCAACTTCTTGAGAAACTATGGACCCTCAGTTGGAACCTTAATGTAGTCTTATGTAATGGAGAAGGTGACGAGGAATAATTTATTTAACATGGAGATAATATCCATATGACCTTTAAAACTCCATTTTTGATTGGTCCATTCCCTGAATAAGTCAAAGTTTGGCTTGTTTCCTTGAAATGTTCCTAATAGGTATATGTCTAACCTCTCATTAGCTCGATCAAGTAAAGAGTTAGGAATTTTGAGCCATACCTTGTTGTCAATGAACATGGAGTCTAGTGTTGATGTGGAACTTTCTTGAAACTATTACCTTTTACCAATCAATCTTTCTGCCCATGATTTCATGTCAGGTTGACAAGAGTCTTTTGTTATGTCCTTCGGGTTGTCTATTGGTACACGTGGTGATTTCATAAGTTATGTTGTTTCTTGAATTTCTAGAAAAATCTTCATTGTCTCCATATGGACATGATTCTATGGGCCATCAATACTCTGCTGCTACATAAAAAGTTCTCGCTTAGGTTTTAAATTCAAACTTCCCCTCGTTTGGACCATTGCTTTCATACTTATTTCCTTTCACTCTTTATTTTTACATTGTGTTCTATTGATGGGAAAATGTAATTAATTTTACACCATCTTATATTGATAGGAAAATTTTTTTATAATTATTTTTTCACCATGTTATATTGATGGGAAAATATTCTGTAATTATTTTGATATTATGTTACATTGATGTGAAAATGTAATTATTTTTACACCATCTTATATTGATGGTAAAGCTATTTTATAATTTTTTTATTGCCATGTTATATTGATAGGAAAAAATAATAAATATAATACAAACCTCATATAATAATTTATTTCAACTAGATTTAAAAAAAAAAAAAAAACTATTTTTATATTTTAAAAAAATAACAACAATAATAGTTTTTTCCAATCAATTTAATTTTATGTGACTTCATAAGTGTAGGTCACTCAAAATTGTTCTTATATAGTTGATCTTTGTCAATTCAACAACGCCATAATTAAAGAGTTTCATCAAAGGTCGCTCAACTTGGTGAAAATGGAGAAGCTACCTCATTTTCCCCCTTACAATCACCTTCCTTTCTTAGTCACCTAGAACATTTTTTTGCTCTATCATAAAATTTGATGTGTATTTATTATACATAAATAAACATATTCATTGTCCAGTTCATCACTATTGACTAGATAAAAAGGTGTGCAAAAGTATATTTACATCTTTTATGTGAAAAATTATTGTTAAGTGTTATTTTAAGTTGTAATAAAATGGCCTCTCAAAGCTTTAGTATGGATAATTCACAAATGTTAAATGGAACTAACTATAACATTTGGAAGATCTATATCAAATATGAATTCATGATTATAAAATTGTGGATACTATTAATGGGATTGAGAAACCTCCATTTGGGAGATATGCAACAACTAAAAATACAAATGCTTATCAGCAAAAATATCAAGAATCTGTGTTGATCATTCTAAGGAGTGTTAAGGATGAATTCCTAATCTATGTTGGTAATTTATATTCTCCTAGTGAAGCTTGGAAACTCCTTGAATCAATACATAAAGTTACTCAACTTTCAAATATTATCAAGCTTATTCTTGAACTCATGACAACTCCTATGAAAGGTGATGAAATAGTTGTTAATTTTCTTGTTAAAATAAAAAAAATATCAAATCACATTCAAATAGATGTAATTATAATTTAATTCAAGATCAACTTCTCTATTTCATTATTTATTTAAATATCCATGAGAAGTTTTGAAACTTTATTTTCATTCTTAACTCTAAATATGAAACAAATCAAGACATCTTTAACCTCTCTACAATTTTGTCCCTTCTCAGTCAAGAAGAATAAGTGATATCAAATTTTGAATCTAACAAGAATGTCACTAAGACACTGCTTGCTCAAAACAACATTCCCAAAAACAATAAAAACTAAAAATTTAAATCAAAATTCAAACCAAAATCCTCAAATGTCAATAATAAGGATGGGAACAAGAAAAATGTAAACAATAACTATAAATTCAAATTTAGTGGAAATTATAATCTTTTTGGTAAGTTTGGTAATAAAAAGGAAAATTGTTATAAAAATAAAAAAATGACCAAATTACAAAAATCCTAAAAAGAACAAAGGGAAGAATTTTTCTAATTAAAATCAACTTAAAAATCAAAACCAGAATCAAAAGAACAATCATGATCAAATTTATAGTATTATTACTCTTTATGCAACTTTATTTGCTTTTAATGATAACAAATATATTTTATATAGTGTTGTTCTACATCACATGACATTCTTGACTAATATTTTATATGATTACACACACACACACACACACACACACACACACACACACACACACACACACACACACACACACACACACACACACACACACACAGACACACACAGACACAGACACACAGACACACACACACACACACACACACACAGTGTGTGTGTGTGTGAAAGGATATATTTAGGTAATAATTCATTTTTAGAAGCAAATAAACAAGGTAAAACAAAATTTAGTAATGAATTATTAAATGATGTTTTTTAAGTTCTTAAACTTGAAAAATATTTTACCTTGTTCTCAACTTACACAAGATAATTTCATTATAACACTTCTTAAGGATAAGTGGTATTAGAATATTAACTTATTAGTTTAATATTGTTATATTTTATTTTATGGGTCAAAGTTATTGTATCTCCTGATTTTAGTGTGAACTCTATTTAGCTATATTGTTGGGGTTTTGTTTTTATGATAAACTATCTCCTTGTTTGTAGTGGCTCTGCAATCTATTTATATGACTTGTATTATGTAATGAAATATGACTCATTAAACTTCAATAAAAATTTTATGGTATTAGATATATTAGATATGATTGCATATGATATTACATATGAATACAAAGACACAAACATTAGATTTTGAGAAGTTGTCAACGCTTCTCATGCAAAAGGAAAGAAGATAGGAACACTCCATGGTTTCAACATCATAGTCTATAAAAAGTGCATTTATGGCACAATAACACAAGGGTAAATAATTGAATGCTAGTAGTTCTTCAGAAGAATCCTCTAATAATAATAATGTAAGTACTTCTAAATCTAGATGGAAGATGTTTTATTGTAAGAAACTTGGTCATATGAATAAGTATTGTCATAAGTGACAATATGATTTGAAAAATAATATAAATAAATCACAATTTGTAAATGTCATTGAAGAAGATGATCAAATTTTATCAGGTGAATTTACATTTGTGGTGGCACAAAATCAATCACTGAGTCAAGAATGTGATATTTTGACTCAAGTGCATCAAGGCACAACACATGTTATAAAGAGTGGTATATAAACTTTGTAGAAGATGATCGTTGAAATAAATTGGTTTCCTTAGGTGATGGTTGGGTTTACTATGCAAAAGGATATGAAGATGTTTGTATTTCATTGAATTCTTTTACTTACAATTTTCAAAATGTCCAGTTTATTCTTGAAAGGAACAAAAATATTCTTTCCATAAGTGAAATAACTATAACTAACCTTTATGTGGATTTTAAAGGAAAGAAGTGCATGGTTAGTCATCATCATAAAAAGAAAGTCATTGCTATTGGTATTGGTAATAAGGGATTGTATAAGCTAGTTGATCCCAAAATATCAAAAGAATATGCACTAGAAGTGGTTGAAAGCATTAGTGACCTATGGCATGAGAGGTGTTTTAGTGAATTTTAGCTTATATTTCAAAAAAGGGGAAGAAGAGGAAACTAAATACAGTTATGGTTGAAAAAACCATTTGATTGTATGTGCATTGAATCAGATGATTGTGGATAACTCCTCTTTGGCTTGGAAAGATGACTTATAAATAAGACAACTCTAAAGCAAATGGTTGGTTAAATAGATAGCTGAGTGGATTGCCTGGAGTTAGCTAGATCCCAGAAGTGAGAGCTTCCTTGGGGGCTGTCAATCCACACATTTTAAACAATTAGGTTTATAAATAGAATGATAAATCACTTGCATCAATAATCAAAAGGTACTGAAATTGAACACAAGAAATGCCTACTAAAAAAATAGACTAGAAATGACTAATATAGTGATAAGTATGTCAATACTAGTGCTAAATGGTTAGGGTCTATTTCAAAAAATTAGGGAGGGTTCTATGAATAAATAGGGACATAAAAAACTAGATTTGGTTGGGGGTAAGAGGGTGAAAATAACATACTCTTATTTTATATCATAGTGACCATCAATGATTGATGTGACCATCGATGATTAAGGTGACTGTCAGCGATCAAGCTGACCATTGGCAGTTGGAAAAATCATCAATGATTGAGATAACCATCAATGGTTACTATGTGTAGGTCTAGGTTGGTAAATAAATGGTCTGATGGGATCACAAAGTTAGATTTTAGGAGATGGGTTGGTGCTGAGCTGAGTGCAAAAAGTAAATAAAGTAATTGAATATTGGGAAATAAATACTTATCTTACAGTAAGTTGATCAGGTGGATGATTGAGGTGGTTGACTCATTGGTGGAGTCTAATGTGATTCCAATAGAGTAATGGTACTTAATTATTTGGCAAAGTGGTGGTGGTAAGTTGGCTCTTTGACATGATGGCTGGATTGTTGATGATGATTGACTTGAAAAAAAAGGAACTCTAAATGTATAAGCTCTTGATTATAATTGTAGATAAATTTCACCTCCTTGCTCCTCTCTTCTTTTAGGCAAGGCAAGAGAGTTGTAACAAGATGTTAACTAGGCTTTCTAATTTTAACTCATGCATGCAATGGCTTACATGTGGATTTAGATGAGCTATTTTTAGAAAAACAAGGTAGGTGGCTTGTATGTTGGTGGTTAGGGAGGGGCACCCTGACTGTTAATGGTCAAGGTGACCGTGAGTGGTCATCTTGACTATCAGTGGTTGAGGGTGAAGCTAAAAAGATGGTAGAAAGGGTAGGTTAAGTTAGTTGGCCAAACTGACCATGGGTTAGGCTTGATCAGGGTTCGAAGGGTCAAATTGGTCCCAAGGGGGTCCTAAGGTGGTCCAGGGGAAGTTTGACATTTAGAATCATGGTGTGCAGATTTTTGGTGTCTACATTTTTCCCCTTTTTTTATGCAACTTTAAATCAACAAGTTGTAAAACAAAAATGGATTATTAGTCGATAGTTTGTTTACCTTAAGTATGGGAGGAGGTGTTCCCCCTCAAACCAGGTGTCGATAACATAAAATCAAATCAAGTGTGGGTTTGATAAGGTAGATGAAGGTGATGATGAAGGTGGGCATCATAAAGGTGGGTGATAGGTTAGGCATTGAAGTGCAAAAAAGCACATAAAGTGTGACAAAAAGTGCAATAACTAAGATCATGCATTAACTGGTTGTCATAGCTAGTAAAAATAAGGTTTAGTATGAGAAAGACAAGTGACAAGTGGACCACATGACCATATTTAGGCATGGTATCTAGGTACACTTGTAAGTCTTCTAAGTGATGTTTGTGATTCAATGGGTATCTGAAGCAAGAAGTGCTCTAGATGAAAACATAAACTAGTCAAGTGTCATGGGTATCCATGGTAGGAAGTGATCCTAAAAAGACATAAGTGGGTTTGGTATGCACTAGGTGGTGCAAGTTTAAAAAGGTTCAACATGGCAATGTTATCATTATGATCAGAGAACCTAACAAAAGTCATCATAAAATGCATGATAGTTGGGCTAAAATAGACCAATGGTGAGGTGACGAGGTGGTTGGGTTGGGTAGAGAAGGAGTCTTCAGAGGTGGGTTTTGTGATTTGGTTTTGCTAAAAAAAAGAAGGGTATGATCTAGGTGAGAGCAAAAAGGTGAGCCTCTTGACCATCAATGATCGAAATCTATAGAAATATAGATGCCTAACCATTGATGGTCACCATGATCATCGGTGGTCGCCTAGCTTAAAAAAGGCCCTTGTAAATGTTTAAAGTTTTTAAGGTGTAGTAAGCATTGAATGGTATGGTATAGGTTAACCTATAAGTTAGGTGGGAGGTTTGGTGGGTTTGAATGTGAGGTTCAGGTAGGTAGGAGTCAAATAAGTGGTCAAATGGTAAGGTTATGTAGGTTGAAGGTGCTAAGCATATATACAAAAATAGTATAGGTGTTTAAGCTTATTTGTATAAATTATGTGCAGCCATGAGAATATATATAAATGCATGACCAGGTGCTATGCATCTTCATAAAGGTACACAATGGGATGACCCCTGTAGACTGGGCACATATGGAAGAGGTCAGCCTTAGAGCGATGAGGAATTAATAACATGTGCCTTATGATGCATCTATGATCATGGCCCTCTTCGAGAGATGGGATTATATGGTGAACACTTTCCTACTATCCACTGGCAAGCTCATGATCCTACCAAAGGATGTGAACTAAATTACACACTTGCCCCTTCAGGGTGAGTTGATATACCATATTGAGTAAGAGGAGAGGGATGATCTACTAGAGGTTATGTATAGAGAGGATAGGAGTGTGTTAGATGGTACATTATAGGTTTTATCTACTCTATGTTCTAGCAGAGGGAACAAGGTGAGAGGTGACTTATGATGATGATGATGATGGCTGTGTCATACTTTGCCCTTCCCAACTTAAGCAGTGGGAAGTTTCCATATTTGTTGCTAGGGGTTTTAGTTGAGATGATATTAGGGAGGACAATATTTAGATGGGTGCTGATATTACTTGTGAAAATATATAAGGAGTTATGGGGTTTCAAGGCCCATACGAGATATGGTATTAATGTCAACCTGATTCTACACTATTGTGCCTATGAGCACATCTAGGTGTTGTATCCAGTGGGGCTGCCATGGGTAGGATACACTCAGATAGAGTTCTCAATTAGATTCATGCAATGGAGAGGTGACTTCACTGCTTTAGGTGCAGTAGGAGGAGCCCATGACATTGATTGGTTTAGGGCTACTTTAGGTACACTGGTGATTAGAGACATCACCTAGAGACCATATGTTCAATTTTTAGTATGTACTAACTATAAGAGGCAAACATTCTCCTTAAAAATATACAAGTGGATTCTTGATAGGTAGGATGGAGAGGTAGATCTTATCCCCTTTGATAAGGTGCATAGATAGTTCAGTCTTACTCAGGGTATCCCAAGTGTATTTCCTAGGTATAGGTAGGAGGATGCAAACATCTTGGCACCAAAGCCACATATGATGCAAATATTGATAGATCACAAGGAGCTATTATCCAAGCCATATATAGATGATGTCAGCTTTACAAATGGGTACATGGCATGGTACCCAACTCTATATGTGATGGCAGATTTTGGTGGAGATGAGAGTGGTAAGAGATCGATGGATGTGGACCCAACTGGCAGAGGGGGCTAGAGGGTACACGTATAGGGGTCTAGGCTTGATGGATAGGTATGAGTAGTGCTAGCTACTACATAAGCATAAGTCACATCATTACAAGGGCATGTGGCTACGTTATAGGGTCAAGTTGTGATATTACATGGTCAGCTAGCCATTACAATAGGTGATAGGGATCAGGGTAGAGCTAAGCTAACCTAGGTCACCCAAGAGTGAGATGATCTGAGATAGGCTAGAAGAGCAACACCAACACTAATAGGTCTAATGGGTACAATTGATATGCAGAGGTATATAGCCATTATATAGGAGTTGTGATACTATAAGGCTGTAGTCTTCACTCATTGTCTAGTGGAGCCCTGATGTGACAAGTATAGAGTGAGTTTGGTAGGTGGTACTAGTGTGGCTACTCTAAATTAGTGGGAAGCATCTGTAGGTGGATAGATAGGTACATTGAAGGGATAAGCAGGCACTACAAGGGGGAAAGCACCAAGATCTAGTGATGCTTTAGGAGATAGTGGTGCCCTTGGGGAATAGACATGACATAGATTATGACACACTATATTATGATGCATATCATTTTGATTCTGACCTCTGAGCCGATGTAGTGAGATGTAGATTTTGAGAGAGAGAGACATGTATATATGTTTATACACATTATGATGTTATTTGACTCACGAGTTATATATATGATTTTTCTTTATTGCTCACACTTATGGTCTATGATTTGCTTTCACATTAATGTTGATGATGTGATGCTTTTATTGATTATGGATTATTCTTATGTTATGGTTGCTAGACATTGATGTAGACTTACCTAGCTAGGCATGAGATGGTTTTTATTTATGGTGATGCTTATGACATGCTAAATTTTAATGAGTATATGCTTTAGTATCTGGATTTAGACATGTGATGAAAAATGGTTGATTGTGTTATTGCTCATGGATGCTATGATGTAATTATGTTTGTTATGGTTATGATTATGGCTATGCATTTACTTATGACACATGTGCATATGCTTGTTTTTAATTTTTTTAAGGTAAAACACATGAGGTAGTTTAATTAACAACACTATATGGGTAAACAAAGAATATAATCAAGAGACAAATGTCATAATGAAAATACCAACTAGTCACGATAGGATAGGAAGAGGGAATGATGATTCATATTTGACAAGGACTAAAAAAAACTAAATTTAGATTGGCTTAATGAATATAAGCCCTTCAAATGCTTTACATGAACATTCGTTAGTTGGTTAAAAATGGTATCTTAACCACATAATGTCAAGTAAGATCAAAATCCCTTGCTTATAGTGTATTAAGGGGAGATAAATGAAAATGGAACCCTCTTGTGATACTAGCACACCTCTTTTGTAGGTGTCTAAAGAGTTAGTATAAACAAGTTTATGTCATATAAAGTATAGGCTGATCAATGTAGGAAGTCTACTTGTGAGATTCGACTATGGATTTCACATTTTTGTTAGGTTTTGGAGCTAAAAGCTTCACTGATGCAAACATTGGAGGAGGGTGCTAAGTGTCACAGTCGCTAGCGTCGGTCAGGCCAACCGACGTCGGTCAAGTGGAGACAGGAAGCTGTCGATGACGGTTAGATATTGATCGACATCGGTCACCCCCAGGCAGACAGGGACTGATGTCGGTCGCCTATGGAGTTTTGAAACTATCAGTTGCACGAACAGTTAGTTAACGAACCGGTTTTTTGCATGAAGAAGGATAATTTTAGTCTTGAGCTGAGGATTTAATTATTGTAATTAGGTGTCTAATTATTGTTTGCATGAGATCTATTTAAGAGACTCATGGGCTATATTATAATTTGTGCTAGAGAGTAAGAGAGCAAAAAATTAGCTCCTTCAGAGTGAAGAGAGCAGGGTGTGTTCCTCCTAGTGCCACAGTGCCAAGTATGGGTGCTAGTTTGGAGAATCAAAAAGATTCTTCATGTATGTAGGATCTTGGTCAGCAGGTGTGTAAGGCCACATTTGGAGATCTGCATGGTAAGTAAGATCATTGATCTGCAGGTGTATGTGTGTGCAAGGTCTAGGTTTGCAGGTGTGTAGAACCAGGTTGATCTGCAGGTGGCAACAGGATCAAGGTGACAACAACACAACAGGGAGCAAGATCAGGTGGGATCTACTTGGAGTATGGTGTGTACTTAGTTGGAGAGCAAAGAGGAAGGCAAGGTAGTTCCTTCCAAAGTAAGATCATTTGAGTTGCAGGTTATTGTAAGTTCATGGGAGATCTACTTGGAGTGCGTTGTGTACTCGGTTGAGTATGTTTGTATACTCGGTGTACTAGCAGTAGTGATACTGACTGGTTGGAGGTGAACACCAACTCTGTGTTTGAGTTGTGTGTTGGGACCATAAGAGAGAGAGTGAGCTCTTGAAGAGATTTACTATTTATGCTCTAGATGTGTGTGAGCTCTAGAGATGTAAGGAAGAAGACTGTGGCATCTTCTTTGTTGTATTTTTTTTTGTAAGAGTATTAATACAATTGGGTATTGTCTCTCATATTCTGTGTTATTTTTGAATTCTAGTTACTTGTTACTTCTGGTTTGATTTCATATATTAAATTGCTTGTACATGGTAATCAATGGTGCTTCCAGGTCCTAACAGTTGGTATCAGAGCTAAGGCTGCAGGGAGCAGGTTTGTGTTTGATTACAGGTCACTCTCAGGGGTTTTTGATTGAGTGGGAGTATAGCAATGGCAGAAGAAAGTAAGCTAAGAATGGAGGAATTGAAGAGCACGAATGGTCAATTACGGTGTTATAGAAAGAAAGAGCAGGTAAAGAAAGATTGTTGGTTGGTAGCAGATTAGCATGAAGGAACTGAAGAAGTAGATGTTGCAGGTGTTGTTGCACAAGATGCTCTGGGATGTTCCTTGGATAAAGTAGAATCTTGGTTTATATATTTTGTTGCCTCTTTCCATGCAGCTCAAAATAGAGTATTTTTCCATGTTAAGGTCTTTGGAGACTTTGGAAAGATTTATTTAGGGGCTGGTGTGCCTTGCCAAAGAATTGGCAAAGGGGAAGCGAAGCTGAAATTGCAGGCGGCCAACACATGGGTGTTGAAGGAGGTCATGCAGGTCCCAGTTCTAAAGATAAGGCTAATTGCTTCAAGAAAGTTGGGTGATGAGAGATGCACATAAACTCTCATAGTGGATGCACTTAAATTAGCGTGTGGTAAGAAAGCAGGTACTCTTTATCTACTTGCTTGTATTACTGATTCTTCTTCTGTTGTGAAGACGTGGCTTTGTAGGCTTGGTCACATGAGCAAGAAGGAGATGCATGTTCTTAAGAGGAAGTCAAATGTCTTTGATAGACTTAAGAACTGGAAAGCCTTGGTGTTTCTAGAAGAGATGATGGATAGAGATTAGTGGATGGGACTGAGTAACTTTGAGCAGGGCAGTTTGGACATGGGTATGATTTAAAGAAAGCTCACGGGTAAAAAGTCATCACTCACAGGTGAACACAGTTACTAGCGTCGGTCAAGGGGAACCGGCATCGAACAGACAGGTGTCGATGTCGATCATGTGCAGACCAGAGCCGGTGGTGTCAGGTAGGGTGGCTATCGGCGTCATTTAGGGAACTGACGTCGGTGACCAGGTAAGACTGATGTTGGTCAGGAAACTAGCATCGATAGAAGGCACAGTCACATGGGAACTGACATCGATCGGATGCAGATTGTGTGGTGACCAAGGTCGGTCACTGTAATGGATTTTGGGTAGACACCAAGCTGTCAAGGAGTCTCAAATGCCCATATGGAGGATTGAAAGTGGTAAGTAAGCCTCAAATTTGTTGTTCCTCTTTTTTATACTCATTTCTCACTATAGAGCAGGAAGGATCTAGGAAATAGTGGGAGCATGGCATGATTAGGATGCATAACCAAATGGGAGATTTGGTAGGGTTGCCAGTCGAAAGAAAACACTAAAAGATGAATGGATACCTTAGTTAAAGAATAGAGAGAATGGACATGTGAGACAGAAGGCCAGGTCATATGGTCTTGAGCAAGCTGCAGGATAGTGGTACAGGGCTGATATGTGGTACCAGGTGGATGATAAAGTAGGGCTTTAGTCAATGTCAGTATAACCATTGTGTTTGTCTTACCAGGTGGATGATGGTTGCAACATTATCTTGTTACTGTATGTGGATGGTATGCTTGGTGTAGGTTCAGACATATAGGGTTTTGCTGAGCTAAGGGTAAGGTTAGTTCAGTGGCATGTCATGAGGAATTTGGAGCAGCGAAATTCTTTGGCATGAGAGACATGGAAGATCACAGGTTGATTTTGTCTCCAATGGGAGTTGATGTGAATCAGGTGTTAGCGAGGTTCAATACGTAGGATGCAGAACTGAAGCATACCAAGGGCTGGATAGTTCAGTGTCTGAAATCATATGAGGTTTGGTATAGACCTGAGTTTTCCCCAGCAGTGGGAGCTGTTAGAGAGTTAGGAGCCAATTCAGGGAAGTGGGTTCTTAGGTATTTGAGAGGGACCAACAGCAGGTATACATGCTATGCAGGGTCAGGACTTCACTACATGGGTTTGTAGGTTCGGATGTGGCAGGTTACTTGGATGACAGGAGGTACACCACAAGTTGTGTGGTGGGTGGTCTTCAAGATTAATCTCGAAGAGGGATACAAGCCAAGAAACAAATTAGACGGTGTACAGGGACAGGTATAGTGTAGCTGTTTATCTCCAAGTGGGAGATTGTTAGGTTGTGGAGCTAAAAGCTTCACTGATGCAGACATTGGAGGAGGGTGCTAAGTGTCACAGTCACCGGCATCAGTTAGGCCAATCGACATCGATCAAGTGGAGATAGGAAGCTACCGATGATGGTCAGATATCAGCCGACATTGATCACCCCTAGGCAGACAGGGATTGATGTCGGTCACCTGTGCAGTTCCAGAACTATCGGTTGTATGAACAGTTAGTTAACGAACTGTCTAAGTTTATTTGTTTTGTTCAAGGCTTTGTGATAGTTGTCCTTTGAGGGGGCAATCCACCTTATGTTTGGTAATTTTGAATAATTTTTCAATAATTATCCTTTAAAGGAGCAATCTACGTATGTTAAGAATGATCCATGATTGTTTATGGTTTGGATTTTTCCTTTTGCTTGACATAGACATGATAATATAGGCTTAAGGGTTCACCTTTATGAAGTCAAAAATAAAAGCACAAAAAGGTTTATTAGGTGTAAAGAGGTTTAGGTGACAATGATCATGGGAATCCATCCACAGAGAGGGGCAAAAAGTACCATGAGAATCATGCCATGGGTAGAGCCACGGTACCCATTGTTCAAGATTAAGCTATGACCATGATGGATAATCACATGATTTAGTTTTAATTAGTTGCCCCTAGAATAAAGAGATAAATGTGGTTGAAAGTAAGGGATGAGATTAAGTTAAAACAAAAGGTGAACTTGATCCTTCTTGACAAAAAAATGGATGCAAATGCGAAGCATTGAGGGGCTTAGGTTCTGGGTTACCTTCTAGAGGGGACAATTGGTAAGCTCTTGACCCATAATTGTGGGTTATGAAATAGGGTCCAAGCCAAGTGAAAGCAAACTTGCCCCACTTGCTTTTCTCCATATTGGTGACATGTTGATTTTCTTTTAGGATGTCTCTGATGTTGAACTCTCACAATCTAAGGTATCTTTTATAAGCACGCTTGATGCACTATTGATAGACATGAAGATGGGTAAGGGATGCTAAATGATGCTTACTAATTAGCTCAAGCTAGGCTAAGTGGTGCTGATGATAATCATCCTCAGAAATGAGATCTTGCAAAGATATGTGAAGAGAAGGTATTTGGACTTCAAGAGGCAAGAGGCCTCTACTTCAAACACAAGAGAGAAAGGGGTAGCACCCATAGGGGTTCTAATGCTAGTTAGATATACCCATAAGGTAAAGGGGATGTGCAAATTCCAATCACTACCAGATACATTGATCATTTTAGTTAGCATGTTGTTAAGATTTTTGTTAGAGGCTTTGACCTATCCATTTGCTTGAGGGAGATAGAGTGAGGAGAGGCTTAACTTAATACCAATGCACCACAAAAACCCTAGACTTGCTTGTTCTTTAAATATTTACCATTATCAGTGATAATATTGTGAGGAACACCAAAGTGGCAGATGATGTGATGGTTGATAAAGTCGACTATCTTCTCCACTTTGGTCAAGACTAGAGGAATAACCTCTACCTATTTGGTAAAATATTTGGTCGTAGTGATGATAGAATGGTGTTGATGCAAAGAATGGGGGTTAATCTCACTAATAAGGTCCAAACCCCATTGTGAGAAGGGCAAAAAATTGGTGGAAACACAAAGACTATGGCTAGGTGTATGATGCAAATTGACATGTTGTTGGCATTCAACACACTTTTTCACATAATCACAACAGTCTTAGGTAGGCTAGTAATAGCCTAGGTGAAGGATGTATTTAGCTAAATTGAAGCCACTAAAATGTCCTCCATAGATTCCATAATGCATTTCCTTGATAGCATGAGAGGCTTCATGACTGCATAGGCACTGGAAGAGGAGACCATCAAAGTCGTGTTTGTAAAGAATTCCCCCCATAATAGTGTAACAAGAGGTACTCTAGATAAATGCTCTTTGAGAATTCCTAGAGAGGCCAAAAGGAATGATGGCAAGGTTAAGGTAGTTAAAGGTCTGTTGATACCAGAGGTCAGGCTAGGTATCCTCCACATTGAAAATGGTGGGAGAATATGGTTTAACATAGGAAGGTTGGGTAAGTCTATGGATAATGACAAATAGGTTAGATTCAGAGGGTGTAGATGGGATCTAAGAGGTGAGGGAAGCCATGGTATCATCAAAATTATTGGTAGATCATGGGGTTGACTAGATGCATTAGTGTTCAAATGATGCTAAGAGTTCATCCACTAGTTTGTACTATTTTAAAACACCATTCTTACATTGGTAAGAGCTTTTGATTTGATTGACCACAAGTTAGGAGTCACCAAAGATGTTGATTGCTTTGACTCCTAGGGATAAGGCGGTCTGAAGGCCTATCACTAGGGCTTTGTATTCAACTATATTATTAGTACATTCAGAATCAAACATGAAGGATAAAGGAAGAGTTTCACCATCAAAGGAGATAAGGATGATACCATCTCCCCCACCATGTTAACACTTTGATCTATTAAAGAACAGGGTGACTTGACAGGTGAAGTCTACCTGAGAGAGGGTAATCATGGAATCATCGAGGAACTCAAGAAGAAGTTGGTTTTCTACTAATGATGCTTCAAATAATTAGTCAACAATTAATTACCCCTTAATTGACTTTTATTGAAGGATCTCAAAGTCAAACTCTGCTAAAAGCATGAGCTATTTGGCCATGCACTAATTTTGATATGGTTTGGAGTACATGTACTTGAATCGATCAGTATTGGTTATGACATAGGTTTTGTGGTTGAGGTAGTGGAAAAATTTGGTGACCAAAAAGATTAAATCTAAGTAGAGTTTCTTGGTCTGGGTATATCGAATCTCATACTCTAAAATCATGCAACTAATTGTAGTAGATGGCTTGCTCTCTATGTTGTTCATCTTGATGAGTAAGCATTGCCCCTAGGGAGTGATTGGTGGTAGAGATATAAAGGTATAAAGGTTGGTCATCCTTGGGAGGGATGAGGATAGGTTGAGACAAAAGGTACTTTTAAGTGAATCAAAGGCCTTTTGGCAGTCGTTATTCCACTTAAAAGAGATATCCTTCTTTAGAAAGTGGTGGAAGGGTTGGCATCGGTTTGAAAGTTGGGAGATAAAATGATGAATGGATTAAACCTTCCCCTACAAACTGTGGAGTTACTTGAGTTTGACTAGGGGAAGCATGTCAAGGATGGTTTTGATCTTGGCAAGATCAGCTTCAATTCCCCAAAGGGAGATAATAAAACCAAGGAGACTTCCTAATAAGACCCTAAAAATGCACTTTTTAGGGTTTTGGCAGACATGGTAATGGATAAGGCACTCAAAGATGATCTTAAAAATGACTAAATGGTCCTTTCAAAGTTTGGATTTTTTGAGAAGGTCATCCACATAGTCCTCTATAATCTTGTGGATAAGATCATGGAAGATGTAAGTCATGGCACGTTGGTAGGTTGTACCAACATTCTTTAATATGAAAGGCATGACTTGATAGCAGAAGGTTCCCATGGGGTGGTAAAGGTGATCTTGTGTTGATCTTCTAGGGCAATTAAGATTTGATTATAACTCAAGAATCCATTTATGAGAGATAACATCTCGTGGCTGGATATAAGATCAACTAGCGATTGATGCTTGGTAGAGGAAATTCATCTTTGAGGTAAGTGAGGTTGAAGTCATGAAATTACACACAAATTCATAGTCCCCCTGTGGCTTTAGTGATAGGCACAACATTTGAGACCCATTAGGGATAATCAATGGGTTGAATGAAGTTGATTGATAGAAGATGTTGAAGCTCCTCTTTGACGAGAAGGGTTATGCGAGGGGACATGCATTGATGTTTTTTTTTGATGGGTTCAGCATCATGATTAGTGACTATGTTATGGGTAACAATAGTGGGATCAATTCTGGGCATGTTTCTATAAGACTAAGCAAATGCTATGCTGTAGTCTTGGAAGAAAGAGGGGAAATCTTAAAGTTTCTCGATATTTAGGGATTGGCTAATTTTGACAATGTGGGGGTTATCTAAATTACCCAAGTTGATATCCATGGTGGATTTATTAAACATGGTCTAAGTCTTTGGAGGAATGGATTTATTGATGGAAGAATTTAAGTTACCAAGGTATGTGAGGATAGAATCATCATCCTGGCACTGAATAGTGTTAATGGTAGGAGAGTCATCTCCTATCATCTTAGGATGGATCAAAGGGATGGTTAAAATTTCCCTCTCCTTTTGATAAGTTAGGGGTCCAAGGTAGATCATGTTGTTGAAATAAAAGTTAGGTGGGATGATGTCATCATCTTCACACAGAGGTGGAGGAGAGGTTGGTGAGGAAGGGGTGTCTTCCTCAATAATGGTGGTGGTAGGTGGTTTATTTTGCTTCTTGATAGGTAGAATGAAACCAAGGCCATGTTTCTCATGAGGATTTTTGGTGTCAATGGAAATCAAATCATGTGGGCCATGCTCATATCGACTAAGGCAAAATCCTTTCTAAGCACACCTATGGAGGTATGTTTTATCAAAACTCAACTTGTCTAAGTAGGAGAAACCAAAGGTGAATGATTGAAGTGAATTAGAGGTGGTAGAAGCATCAAGTGGTTTGTCAAGTCCCTCATAGATGAAATGGGTTTGATAATGTGAAGCTCTAAAGGGAACAATGGCTTCAACATTAGGGTCATACCCGAGTTGGTGGTCAAGTTTCCCATACTCTTAGGGAGTAGGAAAAGTGTCAAGGGTGAGGAGGTGATATTCCCCTACTGAGAGATGTTAGAATGTGGATTTCAAGTAATATGAGGTCGGGATCTGATCAGAGGGGATGGATGAGCTAGTGGATGCCTCATTGGTAGAGGGAGGTAGGGCTTCCTCTTTCATGGTAGAGTTCTTATCCTTGGTTAAGGAGGGTGTGTTATATAGGGATAAGAGGATATCATTGGGTCGGTAGGTCATGTTGCATGTTGATAAGGGACTTGGGTTAGCTTAAATTTGATGACCTGGCCTTCATGCTCAAATTTAATGCAATGATGTAGGGTAGAGTGGATGTAACCCATGGAGTGGATCAAAGGTCATCCTAACAAAACATTGTATTGGAATTCACCTTCCACTACATAGAAGAGTTCAGGGAGCATGCGAAGTCCTACATAGATATGAAGGAATTTTTTTCCTAGGGTAGTGGTTATAGTATCATTAAAATATCGAAGGATGACTAAGGTTTTAGACATGACATTGTCTGGTAGGCTGAGCTAGTTATAGGCATGGGAGGAGATGATAATAATACTAGCTCCCCCATCAATCATAACCCATTTAATGTGGGTTTGGTTAATGTAAGTAGTAATAAAGAGAGGGAGATCAAGGTCGTCTAGATGGCTATAAGGTATTTCTAAATCCTTGAAAGTGATAAGGTTGGAAATTTGGAGAACACCGATAAAGGATATTAGAGGTTGAGGGTCTTTAGGTTGGACCTATATCGATTGTAATGCCTCTATCATTGCTTGGTGATGATGAGATTAATTAGTAATCAACTCATATAAGCTCATCTTCATTGGGGTTTGGTGAAACTATTTGAGCACCACTCACCTGATATATTTGAAGGGGTTGGATTGGGAGGTACCTAAGATAGATGGGTAGGGTTTGGATAAAGGTGAAGATGTTTGGGTAGGGTTTGGTTGGGAAGTGGAACATGGGTATGTCCATGGGATTAACACTTTATCCTTCCCTTTATCCTTATGTTGTGCTTTCATGACTACATGAATGGTATGTATAGAGGGACGAATTGGTGTAGGAGATTTTTTTGGTTCTTTGTCACTCTGAGGTGAGAGTGGAGGAATAGGTAGGTTTTGGTTAGTGGTTGTTGGATTGGTAATGAGTTCATGGGAGGTTCATTTTTTAATAGATTATCCTCATCATAGAGTCAATGGATAATGGTTTAGAGAAATTTTCAATTCTCCATGTCATGGCCTGGTGTCTTATGATAAGAACACACTTGGTGGTCATTATACTAGATGGGTTTCAAACTAAGAGGGTTGAATGACATAATAGGGGGTGAGGTCAAACAAGAAGCTTGTAGTAACCTTTGAAAAATGGAGTAAGATTTAGCTAAAGGTGGAGAGGGTTTAGGAGTTTTGGTCTTGGTTGGTAAGGTGGAAGTCCTTTTGGGAGTGGGTTTGATGACAAAAGGTTTGGGTAAGGTAGTGCATTTATATGGTAGTTTTGATTTTGGTAAGGTAGAGGTTGAGAAAGTAGAGGTAGGAGGTTTTAGGATAGATAGCTTGGTCATTGATGATTTGATGAAAATATGTGTGTCTAAAAGTAAGTGTAATGGTGTAACCAACAATGGTGGTTAGGTCTTAGTTGGGACAACTAACTTTCTAATTAGAGTGGAGGGATGAGGCCCCAAGATAGAGGGTAAGGTGGAGGGAGGTAGGAGTTTGGACCTCTAACCTTTTCATGTTTCTACTCCCTTAGTTGATTTGGGTTGGCATTTGGTTGTTAGGTTTGGTAAGGTGAGCTCTATTATCCCCCAAAAATATCAGCTATTTTTGGGACAACATTTGAATTATTTTGGTCCTACAGACCAAAATTATCTCTTCCCTTTCCAAAATTTGTCTTGGGAATTCAAATTCCTCATTTTTCAAGCTTTTCAAAAATCTACGGACTCTGCAGGCTTAAATCTATGAACTCTACAAACAGGCTCATTTTTACAAGTTCAACGGGCTTCACAACTTCTGCAGGTGGGTTCAATCAAAAGAATCAGTTTCTAACAATTGGTCATTTTCAAAATTGGTTCATCACCTTGGTTCAAACAGAAATTTCTGTCGGCAAGCATCAGTAGCAGGTTCAACATTTGGTTCATCCTTTGGTTCAACATCAAATGGTTCAAAGGCGGGTTCAATCAAGCGGTTCAACGCTTTGTTTCAACATTTGGTTCATTCTTTGGTTCAATCAAATAGTTCATCAGTCGGTTCAAGGCTTTGTTTGAACCATTGAACCAAAACTTGGTTCAACAGTTGGTTCAACGAAAAGGTTCAAAGCCTTGGTTTAACGATTAGTTCAAACACATGGTTCAAAGCCTTGGTTCAATAGAATGGTTCAAAGCAGTGGTTCAATGGAACGGTTTAATAGTTGGTTCATCACCAAAGTTCAAAGAGTTTCCTGAAGAAGCCCAAAGGCCATTCAATGACTGCCTGAAGGGTAGATACCCTTGTGAGAGGCTCTTCTCGACTCAAAATAGGTCATTTCTTAAGGCCTGAAAGGGCAAGTTCAATCTGAAAAAGTGCCAAACAGAAATGCCAAAAGAGGACAAAGGAATGACGTGCCCGAAAACATCAAATTCAACATAGTGAACTAGCCATTGATCCTTTGAACATATAGACCAGAATACATTCACAAATTTCAAGGCCAAGACCAGCAGAAAGCGGAGAAGGAACATAACAACAAACTAAATCCACGACCCAATTCAATTAATCAGAAAAGGAGGAACGATGAAGATAAGATCAGATCGCCAGGTGGACATTGAAAGTTGCAAACTTTCAATAAGTGCGACTTATTTCTTTGCATTGATAAAATCAAATGGGTAAAATGCCCCTAAGTTCCAATGTGTCTTATTAACAAATTCTAATGCAAAATGATGTATTTATTGTTCCCGAGTCCTTTTTGAAGAGGCTATATAAGGGACTTTCTTCTATTGTAATAAGGATCTCTTTTTTGACAATTAGAACGAAACTCTACCCAAATTGTAAGGCATTACTGAGACTTTGAGCTCAAATTGCCGATCATATTTTGTTACTAGAATAAGAAAGCAAGTGGTTTTTTAGACTTTGTGCTATAATATCTTTGTTATTGAAGAAATTGTTCTTATGTCTTTTTCTTTAATATATCATTTGTTCCTTTAATTCAACAAGTAGAATTAGTGACAAAAGTCAAGAAGGTGTCCTAAAGAGTCAACTGTGGAGAGACTTTGTGCCCCCATAATTGCCTTTAGTGTGTTTTATTTTCATCTCTGTGTAAAGGACCTTGAGGCGACTTTGTGCCCTCATTGTCCTTCATATCATACTCTTGAGAAATCCAGGTGAAGACTTTGTGCTGCATCTCAATTTGCTGGTTATTACATCCTTTGCTACATTTTGTTGTTACTACTAGGAGTATTCTTGTGGTTTGCTAAATAATACTTCTGAAAGAAGAGGAGTACTGTCTGTCATTTCCCCTAAGTTTTTTTCTTTGATCCACGTGCATCATCTTTGAAGAAAGAGAGATGGATGGTTTATCCTACCCATGAGTATTATTTTCTATATATATATATATATATATATAACATACCTACAGGGAACCTCCCCTTGATGAGAGGAGAGATTAGTATCTTTTTGATGTGGTAAAACTACACATTTGGATGACTAATCTCCTACTTTGGCTGATCAGACCTATTTTGTTTATTAGTACACTGATCGAAAAAATATTCAACCAATATTTTTTGGTGACTCCATTGAGGAAGAGCACATAATTTAAAGTCTCAAAATTCAAGCTGAAGCAGATCCTGCTCTTTTCCAATTTTTGTTCTGCAATCTGGCAACTCCATGATATACCAGAGGCCAAAAATCCCAAAGTGTTGTTGACCCTAATTTTGAGTTGGTGCAGCAGAGTAATTTTAAGTTGTTTTCTCCATAATCTCACCTTGGACAAACTGCTGGTCGAGCCTTGCCTGCCCACACTCCACCTAGATTAGTGATCCCACTTTTGCATAATCAAATCATGGCTCAAGGACCCTAGGGTAATTCTTTTGGTCCCCTGAATTTGACTCCACCTCTGCATGAGCTTCCACATAGTTCAAGGAAGAATTTTCCTAAATTATTTGGTGATGGGAAGGTCCATCTTGATGAACACATTGCAGCTTTTAGCATAGCCTGTGGGGTGATAGGGGTGGAATTTGAAGATATAGTGATTAGGCTATTCATGGAGACACTACAAGGCACTGCTATAGACTGGTTCTACCACCTACAGGCTGGGTCAGTGATTGATTGGGACACTTTGAAAGACAAATTTGAAGCCAGGTTCAATCCTACAGAAGATGCACATGCCTTGCTGGCCCAACTCACTCAGATGAAGAAGGAGCCTCATGAGCCTATGAGGGATTTTATTTCTAGGTTTGACAAACTGAGGCACAAGATTCCTCTAATCGCCCAACTGACACCTCAGAACCTCAAATGCTTCTTCATCAACTCACAACTGCTTGAAGTGAGTTTCTTGCTGAGACGGGCCAGACACATAGACCTTGTTGCTGCTCAGGACTTGGCTACTGAGATAGAAGATGATCTTATCTTGGCAGGAAAGATAAGGAGAGACCCTAATAAAAGTAAATCCTCTTCATCTTTTGAGTACTCCCCTACAGTCACTACTGACCCAATGGTACAAAAGCCAGCAAATGAAATGCTAGTTCTCAAAAAGCAAATGACACAAGGGATGTCATCTACTCCTGCATATAGAGATATGCCCAGAAGGACATTCCAAAATTAGGCATAACAAGGCAATGCTACCAGGAATTAGGGACATCAAAATCACCTTCCTCCTCCACAGAAGAATCTCACCCTTAAAGCGCCTCCAAACAACTTGACAGTTAAATATCTTGAAGTTGAAGTGAATTTTTCATTTCAGTCTGAGTTAAATCTTGAAGATGAGGCTAATCTCTTCACTGAGGAAGAAGAAGAATTAGCTGGCGACTCCCATATTGGTTTCCTAAACTATTAGGATGAACCCAAAAGTGAAGGCCATGTAGCTGAAGGGTCGTATGCTGTATTCACCCAGTCTAAGAATCAATCAGCTCAACAAGATGATAAAGAGAAAGCAGAGGAGCGACCTCAATCAGCAGTTTCAATTGCTAAGTGAGGATCCACTCTTCCTTTCCAGCCAAAGGACTCGATGGTTTCAAAAAAGGTAAATACCCCAAATGCCCCTACACCTTCTACTTCAATTTCATAGTCCAATCCTCCCCCTTTAAAAAATCAAAAGGATGAACTCTCATCCTCTGCTCCTAGCTCATTCCAGACATTTGATATCATTGACCATATAATGAGAACCAAAATTCAAATGTCTAAATTTGAATTTTTGTAGTCCCATCTCGAGCAGTTAGACAGACTAGTTCAATGTGTTAAAAATCAAAACATCCCTGTTGAACAAACAATTCCCAAAGTGACACATGATGATGCCAAAAATGCACCCACCAGGAACAACCTTGTCATCGCTCCCCCTGCTGCTCCTGGCAGGACTGAACCTTTTTATGTCACATTGCTAATAAATGGACATAAGCTAAATAATTGCATCATTGATTCTGGAGCTTTAGACAATGTCATGCCTGCTAAAGGGGATGAATCCCTTGGTCTCATGCTGACCAAGACATTTGAGAGATGTTTCTCCATGGAGAATAAGCAAGTATCATTGCTGAGACAAATCAAAGATGCCTAATTTGCATTTGCAGCCTTCTCAGACAAGAGAATCAAGATGACTATCTTGGTGGCTGACGTCCCAACATCTTATGGCATTTTTATTGGATGAAATTTATACAAGGACGTGGGAGGAGAATTAAGCATGGATCTATCTGAGGCAAGGATCCCTGTCCAAGGCGTGATGAAGAGATTGCTCCCTGAAAAGGAAGCAAAATATGTGGTCACTCAGACATCAGCCCCTGAAGCTCAAATTCTTTTTGAATCCGCAAGTATGGGTAATTATTTTCTGTTTACAGATGAAGTGCATGAAACACCTAAAAGTATCAACTCAAAAATTAGTTCAACAAGAACAACAAAAAAATTAGTAGGCTGCAGTACATATCAAGAAGGATTCTCCATTTTTGATGAAAGAAAGTCTAAAGAAAAGTCAGTATCAGATGAAATATGGACTTTAAAATTTGATGGCAGCTATTTTTCTACCAGTTCAGGGGCTAGGATTGTTTTGATATCTTCTCAAGGAGATATGTTCCCTTCATCTTACAAATTACAGTTCAGCAACACTAAAAATACAGTTGAATATGAATCTTTGTTGCTGGGCATGAAGGCTGCTCAAGAAAAAGGCATCGAGTTTCTTCATGCCAAAAGGGATGATGAATTAGTAGTTTGTCAAGTGAAAAATTTATACCAAACTAAGAATGAAATATTACGCCACTACCGTAACTTGGTTTGGGACCAAATTGAAAGTTTTGATGCTTTCAACATTTTTGCCATACCTAGAGAGTCTAATGATAGAGTTGATGCACTTGCTGTTTCAGGAACTCTCTTAGTTCTTCATTCAGATTTCAAAGAAGACAGGTATACCATTAAGCTAGTTTATAGACCAAATGTTCCTGACAATGTTGATCATTTGAAAGTTTTCAATGACGATCATCAAATCATTGCCTTCTTATAATGAAAAGATAATTTTGAATAGCTATGTTTTGAAGGCAGTGAACCTCAGAAGAATGAATCTATGTCTGAATTCAGCTCAGATATAAATGAAGAATTCTTACAGCTGAAAGAAAAAAAAATTCCCAAAGGCCTGGTTTCTTTTGAAAATCTATTTGACAAACATGATAGATTCATTAAACAATAGTAAATAGACTCAAGTTTCTCTCAAGGATTCGATCAAGTGAATCTATCTACTGAAAAAAATTCCAAGATGATCAATATTGGTAAGTGCTGCACCCCTGAAGAAAGATTCAAGTTCACTTCTTTACTCTGTCAATACATGGATGTCTTAGCATATTCTTATGAAGACTTGAAGTCTCTTAGACTAGATGAAATCCGCCATAACATTCCTCTCAAAGCTGACTCAATGCCATACAAGCAAAAATCTAGACAGTATAATCCAAAAATATCAGGTACTATTTTGTTTGAGATACAAAAGATGTTAAATGCTAGAATCATCTTTCCAATCCATCATTCTATATGGATTGCAAACATAGTGCCTGTAAGGAAGAAGAATGACAAAATTTGCATTTGTGTATATTTTAGAAATTTGAATCAAGCATCTTTGAAGGATAATTATCTTTTGCCAATTATGGATCAAGTGCTTCAAACAGTGACAGGTGCAGAGATGTTATCAATGCTAGATGGCTTCTCAAGTTATAATCAAGTTGAAGTTGGTGAAGCAGACCAACACAATACTGCATTCACCACACCTTGAGGTACATTTACATATAGGAGAATGCCTTTTGGTCTAATAAATGCTAGTGTTATTTTTCAGAGAGCTATGGATCTGGCTTTCAAAGATGAGATTGGTAAATTCATAGTGGTATACCTTGATGATTTGACTGTCTTTTCAAAGCATTGATCTGATCATGTATGCCACCTAGAACAAGTGCTAGAGTGCTACCGCGAGAATGGTATTTCTTTAAATCCTAAAAAGTCTATTTTTGGAGTAAGAGAGGGGAAACTCCTTGGACACATTATGTCCAAAGAAGGTAGAAAGATTGACTCAGAAAGAGTCAAGTCTATTCAAGAGCTTAATTTTCTTATAAATAAGAATGTTGTTCATTCTTTCTTCAGAAAGGTGAATTTTTTATAGAGATTCATCCCCAAATTTGCTGAGAAGACTAGACATATTGTGAACATGATGAAAGGGAAGACTATTTTCAGCTGGACTAAAGAAGGTAAATCAACATTTCAAGATATCAAAACTGCCATTGCTCTTGCCCCTACCTTGTTTTTCCCAAATTACAACAAAGATTTCATCATATACAACTATGCGTCTGAACACACTCTTTCAGTGATTATTGTTCAAGAGGACAAGGAAGGTATGGAATCTCCTATCTCTTTCATGAGTTTCCCTCTCAAAACTCATGAGATAAAATATTCAAATATAGAGAAGCATGCTTATGCCTTGGTGAAAGCAGTCAAACATTTATGCTTCTATATTTTGAATTCACATACTACTACCCTAGTGCCTAATACTACAGTCAAGTCTATATTAACTCAGCAAGAGTTTGGCATGAAAAGAGGTAATTGGATTGCAAAAATCTAAGAGTTTGATCTAGACATCAAGTCGGTAAAGCTGGTCAAGGGTAAAGGCCTATGCTAATTAATTGCTGACAATAAGCCAGAAGACACACAACATGAAGAAACTAAAGTAGAAGAGACTCCAACAGTCTTTTTTGTCTCTACTACTAATGAGTGGTATTCAGGTATCACTCATTTCCTAACTTATGGTGAATGTCCTGCTCATTTGTCTTACAAAGAAAAGAGGACTATCAAGTTGAAAGCTATCAATTTTGTCCTTTGGGATAACGGCTTGTACAAGAGAAACATAGATGGAGTATTCCTTCACTGTGTAGATAAGGAGCAACAAACCCAACTTTTGAAATCTTTCTAAAATCTGGCCTATGGAGGATATTTTTTTGCTTCTGTGACTGCTCACAAAATTATGTGAGCTAGGTATTACTAGCCAACTCTTTTCCAAGATGCACTTAAGTGGGTGAGGAAATGTGAACTTTGTCAGCAATTTGTTGAAAGACCCAAGTTAGCTGTTATGCCTCTCAAGCTAGTGATCATAGAAGAACCTTTCCAACAATGGGGACTTGATTTTATTAGGACCATAAACCCATCTTCAAGTGCTGGACATGATTATGTCCTTACAACAACTGACTATTTCACCAAGTGGGTAGAAGCAATCCCAACTAAGCATGATACTTCAGAAGTTGTATGCAACTTCCTCAAAGAGAATATCATTTTCAGGTTTGGAGTTCCAATCAAAATTATTACTGATAATGTAGCTTGTTTCACCTCTCAGGAAATTACATAATTTTGTTTCTATTATAGAATTATACTCTCTCACTCTTCTGATTATTTTCCACAAGGGAATGGACAAGCTAAATCTAGCAATAAGAATTTGGTAACTATTATCAAAAAGCTGGCAAATGACAATCAAAGAACATGGCATAAAGCATTAGTTGATGCTCTATGGGCAGATAGAATCACAGCAAAGAGGGCAATTGGTATGTCTCATTTTCAACTTCTTTATGGTATCAATGCTGAGATACCAATCACCTTAGAATTGCCAGCCTTGAAATTGGCAAAGGCAATTGAAGATCAGACATATGAAAGCTCTCTTGATAAAAGAATCATGTACCTGATTGAGCTGGAGGAATAGAGAACCATGGTGGTAGATAGAATTGCTGCTCATCAAAGTCTGGTAAAAAACTCTTTGACCAGAAGGCTAGAAATCATGATTTCCAGATTGGAGATCAAGTCTTGCTGTGGGACAAAAGGAGAGAACCAAAGGGGATGCATGGAAAGTTTGACTCCCTTTGGAGAGTTCCATTTATGATTCATTAGCACATTGGTGAAAATAGCTTTCTACTAAAATATCAAGATGGGACACTCTTTTCTCTACCCCACAATGGGCAACATCTGAAATACTTCAACTCTTGAAGTATCAAATCATTGCATATGTATATATGTATATTTATACAGTTTTTAATTCTATTTTGTTTTGTTTGTTTCCATTTTTGAAGCCTTTCATTTCTAGGTAGCATGACTCCGTAACTAAATGGTACACTTGAAGACACTGGAGATTCTAGATTCTACTCCTTTTAATTCATTTTACAACTGACAGAAGTTTCCCAACTGGAGCCAGTTGTTGTCCCCCAAAAATATCAGCTATTTTTGGGACAACATTTGAATTATTTCGGTCCTACAGACCAAAATTATCTCTTCCCTTTCCAAAATTTGTCTTGGGCATTCAAATTCCTCATTTTTCAAGCTTTTCAAAAATCTATGGACTCTGTAGGCTTAAATCTACGGACTTTGCAAACAGGCTCATTTCTACAAGTTCAACAGGCTTCATGACTTCTGCAGGTGGGTTCAATCAAAAGAATCAATTTCTAACAATTGGTCATTTTTAGAATTGGTTCATCACCTTGGTTCAAATAGAAATTTCCATCGACAAGCATCAACAACAAATTCAATGTTTGGTTCATCCTTTGGTTCAACATCAAATGGTTCAAATGTGGGTTCAATCAAGTGGTTCAATGCTTTGTTTCAACATTTGGTTCATTCTTTGGTTCAATCAAATGGTTCGTCAGTTGGTTTAAGGCTTTGTTTGAACCATTGAACCAAAACTTGGTTCAACAGTTGGTTCAATGTCTTGGTTCAACGAAAAGGTTCAAAGCCTTGGTTCAACAGTTAGTTCAAACACATGGTTCAAAGCCTTGGTTCAATAGAATGGTTTAAAGCCGTGGTTCAATGGAATGGTTCAACATTTGGTTCATCGCTAAAGTTTAAAGAGTTTCTTAAAGAAGCCCAAAGGCCATTCAAAGACTGCCCGAAGGGTAGATACCCTTGTGGGAAGCTCTTCTCGACTCAAAACGGGTCATTTCTTAAGGCCCAAAAGGGCAAGTTCAATCCGAAAAAGTGCCAAATAGAAAAGCCAAAAGAGGACAAAGGAATGACGCGCCCAAAAATGTCAAATTCAACACAGTGAACTAGCCATTGATCCTTTGAACATACATACTAGAATACATTCACAGATTTCAAGGCCAAGACCAGCAAAAAATAGAGAAGGAATAGAACAACAAACTAAATCCATGACCCAATTCAATTAACCGAAAAAAGAGGAATGATGAAGATAAGATCAGATCGCCAAGTGGACATTGAAAGTTGCAAAATTTCAATAAGCGTGACTTATTTCCTTACATTGATAAAATCAAATGGGTAAAATGCCCCTAAGTTCTAGCGTGCCTTCTTAATAGATTCCAACGCAAAATGATGTATTTACTATTCCCGAGTCCTTCTTGAAGAGGCTATATAAGGGACTTTATTTTATTATAATAAGGATCTCTTTTTTGATAATTAGAATGAAACTCTACCCAATTTGTAAGGCATTACTGAGACTTTGAGCTCATATTTTTGATCATATTTGTTACTGGAATAAGAAAGCAAGTGGTTTTTCAGACTTTGTGATGTAATATCTTTGTTATTGAGGAAACTGTTCTTATGTCTTTTTCTTCAATATATCTTCTATTCCTTTAATTCAACAAGCAAAATTAGTGACAACAATCAAGAAGGTGTCCTAAAGAGTCAACTGTGGAGAGACTTTGTGCCCCCATAATTGCCTCTAGTGTGTTTTCTTTTCATCTTTGTGTAAAGGACCTTGAGGTGACTTTATGCCCTCATTGTCCTTCGTATCATACTCTTGAGCAATCTAGGTGAAGACTTTGTGCTGCATCTCGATTTGCTAGTTATTACATCCATTGCTACATTTTGTTGTTACTACCAGGAGTATTCTTGTGGTTTTCTAATAGTACTTTTGAAAGAAAAGGACTACTGTCTGTCATTTCCCCTGAGTTTTTTTCCTTTGATCCACGCACATCATCTCTAAAGAAAGAGAGATGGATGGTTTGTCCTACCCATGAGTATTATTTTCTATTTATATATATATATATATATATATATATATATATATATATAGCATACCTACAAGGAACCTCCCCTTGATGAGAGGAGAGATCAATGTCTTTTTGATGTGGTAAAACTACACATTTGGATGACTAATCTTCTTACTTTGGCTGATCAGACCTATTTTGTTTATCAGTACGCTGATCGATAAAATATTCAACCAACAAGCTCCACTTTCACAGTTGGGTGATTAAGGCTCTATGTAGGGAAGGTACCAAGGTTTTTGCTTGGTTTAGTTGGAGAAGGTGATTTGGTTGTTTAGGGTTTATTTGCCTTGGATGGTTGAGGAATTGTTGGTTTTGTAGAGGGTTTTATCAGTTTGGTTAGTGAGATAGGGGTTTGGGTAATAAGAGTGGTTGGTTATTCTACTAAAGGTGTGGTCAAAGGTTCCTACTTGGTGATACATTGTATCCCTAATTTCTACCAAAAAGTGGATCGATTCATGTAAGGGTTAGAGACAAATTCTAATTTCTGCACTAACCTAGAGAAGGGTTTGTAGGTTGGCTTTATTCCCTAAATAATGGACTTGAAAGATAAGCCCATAAGTTGAGATAGAGGGGTGGTAACCTCATCCTTTTCCTCAATCAAAGGATGCAAGGTTTGAATGGGTGACTCCTCAGTGAGAGGTGTAGACATGGGGGCTTCCTCTTTGGGAATGATCTCAAAAGGGGCTGTAAATTGCTCGATGGTTGAGGGAGAAGGTAAAATGGGTGATTGTTCCAATATTTAATTGGAAGAAGGGGTTGATGGATCCACTACCTCAATAAGTAGAGGAGAAATGGGTGCTTCCTCAGTTTGGGTCTCTAAAGGAAGAGAAGATAACTCTGCTACCTCAATAAGTGGAGAGGGTGAGGAGCAGATAGGTTGGGTGGTAGGTTCTTTAATAACAATCATGCCAAGGACCATGTTAATAGTATGGGAATCATGAAAACAATCAAACTTATTATTCTCATTTTTGGTAGGCACATGATTGGGGAAAGGTTTCCTAAAGATGTCAAGGGATTGGTTTTGAGGTTCATTGGGGTTATCCAACACAAGCTTGCCCTTATCAATGAGAGTTTAGACAACTCTCTTGAGGGTATTAAACCTACTAACAACATTCCCTACTACTCAGTGGAAGGCACATAAATCATTCTCATTATACTAACTAGGTGCAGGATGAGAATAATCAAATTGCTGAGGTGGTTTGATACAGGGAAATTGTATGATGTTGGCCTTCAATAAATTCTCTAGGATTGAGGCATATGATTATCCAAGTGGAGTAAATTGATTTTGGGTATTCTAGTTTTGGTTTCTCATGTTTTGCTTTAAAGAACCAAAGGAATTTGGCTAGTTGATGGATGATGGAGAAGCAAATTTAAGGACAACCATGTTCACAGTTCCCTTGCTTTTGGTCCCAATGTTGGTTTGGTTGCTTGATTTGGAGGAGGAAGCCTCATTGGTTTTTTAGGTAGAGTTCTTATTTTTAAGTTTTATCTATCCTTCATTGATGGATCTATTCTCTAATTTATGTGCCATGGTGAAATCTTCATCAAAAGTTCTAAATCTCTAGACACATAGTGTAGAAGAGATGTGTTTGGAACATGCCTGAGTAAAGAGTTTGAGTGATTTGGGTTGGGGCAAGGAAAAGGAGAGTTGGTTAGATAGGCTCCTCCAATAAGCTAAAAAATTGGCAATAGATTCATCATCAAATTTACAGATGGAGTAGAGGTCAGTGATGGAAACCTTCTTGGAGATATTTATTAAAAAATGATCCAAGAAAGTTTGAGCCAACTGGGTGAAGGAGAAGAGGGAATTCTTGGTTAAGGCACTATACCAATCTAATGCTGGTCTTAACAAAAACATAGGAAAAGTGTAGAAAAGGAGGGCATCATCGTAAGAAATAAAATAACATGAGTGCCTAAATGCCCTAAGGTGCTATTGGGGATCCTCCTTACTCTAACACTTGGAGAACTTGGGGAGCTCCCACTAAGGAGGATAGGGTCAAATAGGGAAAGATGGCTGAATGGGTTCATTATAGATCTGATTATATGATAAGATGTTGTGATCTCCAAAAATAGATGACTTTAAGGTATTCATCTTATCCATGGGCATCTTCATGAGGTTTGCTTGGGGTTATGCACCCAAAAGGTTGTAAGGTACATACTATTGCAGTGGTTGGGTGACATATTAATAACTGGTAAGAGGTTTAGGAGCCACCACATATTGGTATGCAGACACCAGTGGTTGGGTGGAAGATATGTAAAGGTAGGTGGATGCGGGTGGTTGGGTACTAGGGAGAGGTACATGCCCTTATGGATAGGGATGTAACCTAGGTTGGTATAATAGACACCTATTGGGTAGGAGAAATGGTTAGGTTGGTGACCAAAGGATGGGTAGTGACCTTTATGCTAACTGGGGGTAAGGTAGAAGGTATGGGCACCACAAGACTTTGAAGTGGGGTAGTGGTTATCAGATTAGATGTGGCTGATGGAAGGTTGATAATGCTAATGGTAGGTATTCCCATAGTGAGGGGAGTATAGGTGGCTAATGGTTGGGTTATTGCTAAGGCGGAGGAGTTGTTGGTAGGGTGGAAGGTATAAGGTGTTCATAGGTTTGGTAGGTTGGTTTTACACAATAGTATCAAAGGGATTATTGGTGGATGAGGAAGCTTGGGTAGCCAATGGTTGGGTGGTGACCATGGAAATAGAAGTGTTTCCCATGAGGTGGGAAGGCATGCCATAAGGTGGGTCCATAGACAAAATCAAAGAAGGGATACAATAAAGCATAGTGTTAAGGTAATGTTGAAGGGCCACAAGATTGTTATCTAAGAAGGTGGCAAAGTCCGCATCTCCTTAGGGAACTTTTCAAGGGAAGGGAGGACTTCTTGAAGGGTGAGGAGAGTTAGTTGGTTCAAATACATAGTCCATAGTTGAGGAGGTAGAAAGGTCGATTGGTTTTATGATGGGTTTTACTCTACTAGTTTCTTTCACTGTTGATGAGTTAGAACCATCCAAGGTAAGGGAGAGAGAATGCACAAACAATATCACCACTCAAACAAAGAGAAGACAAAAAATGATCAGGAAAATCAATCACACTCTAAAAATCACATTAGGTCTTAAAGTTTATTTTTAGTCTCTCTTTTGGCTTATGCCTTAAACTTTCAAGAATTTGTGTCACTGAAATTTGGCTTGTAGAATAGGTACTAGAAAGGAAGTATATGATTGGTTTCATGTTGTTTAGGTGCTTAAAAATGAATCTATATTAGAAATCAATACATGGCTTGGTATTGGGGCCTATCCCCTCACTTCACACACCACAATGATAAGGGTGTTAGGTGATTAACCAATATATATTGATTTCCAGAGTTTATACTCAACTAGATAGTTGAGTTAGTTCTCCCCTTGGTAATGAACTCCAAGTAGGATTGTCAAGAAATGGTAAGGTGATCACTAGGTAATGAAATCCTAGTTAGGCCTATCTAAAGTTTGTTTGATCTTTAATTGATGAAGGTGGTTTGGTTTGGTGTGTGTAATAAAAGTGATGCTATGATAGAATTACTTTACTTTAAGTTAAACTATGTGAGCTAAAATTTTAAGCAATCAATGTATGCACTTGATTTTAAACCCAAAATAAATTTTAATTTTGTTAATGATCATAGATAGAGAGAAGAGCATACATATGCAAAAAAAAAGAAACCCAAAGTAAAGACTCAAGGTCCCACTGAGCATGCCATAATGTTTCAGTGAATTTCAACTTATATTTTGAAAAAGGGGAAGAAGAAGAAATTAAATATGGGAATTGTTTAAAAACTTATTTGATTGTGCATGAATTGAATTAGATGATTATGGAGAAATCTTCTTTGGCTTGGAAGGATGACCTAAAAATAAGACAACATTAAAGCAAATGTGTGGCTAGATAGATAGCTGAGTAGATTGCCTAGCGTTAGCTAGATCTCAAAAGTGAAAGCTTCCTCAAGGGCTGTTAATCCACATATTTGAAATAATTAATTTTATAAACAAAATGATAAAGTACTTGCATAAATAATCAAAAGGTACTAAAATTGAACACAAGAAATGTTTGCTAAAGAAATAGACTAGAAATGACTAATATAGTGATAAACAAGTCAATAATAGTGCTAAATGGCTAGGGTCTATCTTAGAAAATTAAGAAAAGGTCTGTGAACAAGTAGGGACAAAAAAATGGATTTAGTTGGGGGTAAGAGGGTAAAAATAACTTGATGTTATTTTCTACCACAGTGACCATCAGTGGTTGATGTGATCATTAATGGTTAAGGTGACCATCAACAATCAAGCTAACTTTTGATAATTAGATAGAATCGATGGTTGAGACAACCATCGACAATTATTGTGTGTAGGTTTGGGTTGGTAAATAACTGGTCTGATGGGATCATAAAGTAAGATTTTGGGAGATGGGTTGGTGTTGGACTAAGTGTGAAAAGCAAATAAAGTAACTGAATACTAGGAAACAAATACTTATCTTGAAGAAGGATGATTGGGTGGATGCTTGAGGTGGTTGAATCATTAGTGGAGTCTGACATGATTTTGATAGAGTAATGGTACTTGATGCTTTGGTGATGCAGTGATGGCAAGTTGGCTCTCTAATGTAATGGCTGGATCACTGGATCGTTGATGATGATTGACCTAAAAAAAAGAACTCTAGATGCAAAATATCTTGATAACAATTGTAGATAGATTTCACCTCCTTATTCCTTTCTTCTTATAGGCAAGGCAAGATAGTTGCAATAATATGTTAACTAGGCCTTCTAATTGTAACACATGCATGCAATGGATCACACATGTATTTAGATGAGCTATTTTTAGAAAATCAAGGTAGGTGGCTTACTTGTTGGTGGTTAGGGAGGTACAACCTGACCGTCGATAGTCAAAGTGACCATCGGTGGTCATCTTGACCATTGACAGTTGAGGGTGAAGGTAAAAAGAGGGTAAAAATGGTAGGTTAAGTTAGTTGGAAAAATTAACCATCGGTTAGGCTCGATTAGGGGTTGAAGGATCAAAATGGTCTCAAGGGGGTCCTAAGGTGGTCTAAGGGAATTTTGACATTTGAAATCATGATGTGTAGATTTTTGGTGTCTACAAGAGGCATGGTCACCTTAGTTATGAGAATTTGCATACATTGTGTCAAACTAACATGGTGAACATAATGTTTTCTATTCAAAAGGGTAAAAATGTATGTTCAGGATGTCAAATAGATAATCAATTTTCACATTTATGTGACATTGGTGAGGAATAGAGAGCTAAGAATGCATTAGATTTGGTACATGTGGGTTAACATGGTATAATACAAACACCTTCACTATCTGGAGCTCTATATTACTTGTTGATTCTAGATGATTTTTCTAGGAAAATGTGGGTTTATTTTTTGCATATAAAGTCAAAATGTTTCTCTAACTTTGTTGCTTGGAAATCTATGGTAGAGAAAGAGGGAGGGAAACATGTAAAATATCTTAGATCAGTTAATAGGGATGCATTTATCTTTGAAAGATTCACATAATTATGCAAGAAATAAGGTATACACAAGCACTATTCTACACATCAAAATGAATCCATGGCAAAGCAGAACATGATAGTCATGGAGATGGCATGGTGTATGGTGGATAGCAAAAATGTACTACATTAGTACTATGTAGAAACTATGAATATAATTATGTAAACTCTTAATAAAAGTCTCACATAAGCATTATAAAATGTAACCCTAGAAGAAACATGGTCTATAAAAATACCTAATGTAAGTCATTTTCATGTTTTAGATCTATTACTTATATATTAGGCAAAGTATTCATGTTTGTTGGTTACTATAAGTAAATAGATGCATATAAATTACTAGATGTCTCTACATATAGCATTGCGGTCAGTAAAGATGTTTTTGATTAATTAAGGTGGAAAAAACAAGGGGCCAAACTCTTACAAAGTAGCAAAAAGAAACCCCAGAGGCATCATCACAAAAGAGCCTTGCAACAGTTACAACATAGCCCACTTAACTAGTATAAACAACAAAGACAACGTAACCAACCTAACGATAATATGTATGAAGAAACAGAGAATAAACAACATAAAAGAAAATATAACTAAGGACAAAGATTCTCTCATCTTTTAGCCAGAGGTTTAGTAAATTCATCCAACTTTTTGAAAATCTCATCTTTGTCCTCCACAGCTGTAGTTTTAAGATCCTACAACACAGAGAGATTAAGTAACACAGTACGCCTGAGCATAGTGGAAATTGAGTGTTCCAATTTATTTACACGACCCCTCAATGCAATAATGTCATTCCTATAATCAACACCTTCCTCCATCTCATCGACAACTTCCTCCATAAACATCCTTCCCCCTTTATTAACATTATCCTTAGAATCACCAATAACACCATTAAAAAAATTAGTTTGTTTATGTAATATCCCCTTCAAATAGGGAATATATAAACTCATAAAACTCTGATCACAATACAAACTTGCAGAATATATTCAAATAAGCATAAACAAATCACAGATCTTATCATTCATCCAGCTGATTACAATAGATGTCCTTTCTTATGCCAACCAAAAATTATTACAGATGAGGTCTTAAAACCCTGAATTCATGCAAACTGGGAATAAAATTGCAATTCTGGAAGTCTCGGATTTTCTGTGTCGACACACAGACGCCGTCGTTGGTCGATATATCACCGACGTCGGTCCCTGTCGGTCGGCTTTTTGCTGACGTCGGTCTTCAGTCGACCGATGTCGGTCACTGTAGCCCTCTGTCTGCCAAGGTCGGTCCCTGAGCTGATCTGAACGGACCTGTACGGATTTAGTACGGCCGCCAACCTGTTTGTTCTTAACCCCTGATTGCTGAACACCCTGATCTGAAGATATACTATTCTAATACAGAGTATTTCTATCTGTATAATTTAGTGAATCAAAACTAATAAAATAAATACCTGTAATACTGTGATAACTTCTGAGTGAAGTTATCTCTCAACCCTGGAATTCTGTGATAACTTCTGGATGAAGCTATCTCTCAATTTGGCAATAGATCGGCTGATCTTTCACAACCTCTGAATCGCACACAATGAAGAGTTGACGTTCTCCACTGCAAATGGAATCCTGGAACCCTTGGCTCAGTCTTCACAGAAGAATTTCTTCAATTTTCAATAATCAATAATCTATGCATAATCCAAACTCTCTCCCATGAGAAACTCTTATACCTTTCCAAAGGTGTGCTTGCTAAAATTAGATTTCCTCAAATTAGAACTTGGGGTTCTAAAATTAGAATTCCTCAAATTAGAACTTGGGCTTCTAAAATTAGAATTCCTCAAATTAGAACTTGGGTCTTAAAATTAGACCAATTAATTAATAATTAATAATTAATTAATATCTAATTTAAAATTAGACCAAATAATTAATTAATTAATATCTCATTTAAAATTAGACCAAATAATTAATATTTGATTAAATCAATCAAATATTAATATCTCCCTCAATACATGTCGGATCCTCGAACCGTCTGAAGCTGGGGAATCAGGGAGTGATTCTGCACATGATCATATCAAAACAAGGGTGCTCTGATGTATGTCAAATATCCCTAAATAATAGGAGCTCAGGCCTAATGTGTCTAAAATAACCTGAATGAGAGCCAACTATAGGAATTCTGTAAATCAAAGCCAAGCCAATCTCCATCATGACCCTCTATCCATCCAATCAGCCTACGAAGGTCGCATAATAGGCTAATCATCAAGCCTGTCAATGTCCACGAAAAAGGGGACATGAAAACTATTCTTACCCTCTACATCTTCAGAAATCTCTTGGACTTCAATAACCTTGGCCTCATCTCCCTGGGTGGATTCTTTAGAAGCACTCTCTGAATAATCAATAAGTTTAGCTTTTGGTGCAGGTTTTCTAGCAATCCTCCCTGACCTCCTAACCCCAGAGGACAATCCCTCCTTCTTATCCTTATAAAATAGATTAGATTTATTTCCAGGTCCCACATGAGTACTGCTAAGATTTTTAGGGGTCCCCACATCATCTCACATATTTTCCTCATCCACCTCCCCAATTTTCCTCTTTCTACTCTTCACATTACTTTTAGAGACCAGAGTGTGGGTAGTGGTCACCATGGTAGTCTCCTCATTAAATAGAGAAAAGGAAACCCCTTTCATCTTATGAGAAGCAGGGGAAGGGCAAGGCTCTTCAAATAAAATAGTATCATCGGGGTTGGCAAAAATTTCATTGCTATGAGACTAGATAGGCTTAGGTGGCTCCAGATCAAGGTAGAAATTATATAAGTAGAGAATAAGACCTTGGTGCAGGGGATTGGTTTCTTGGAGGGCTTCTTAGCTGACTTAGATTTAACCCTAAAAACCAAATGCTCAAGGGAAGACAACAGATAGAATGTGAAGCGAATATGGGCATTACATCTAAAATGACTTAGTAAAGGAAGATGATAATTATAGATCCTGATAAACTGCCCCTCTAGAGTGAAGTATTTCATGAGGAGGAAACACATATCATCCCATGGCTTTGGCAGCTTGGCCCATTTGAATCCTCCTTGATAAGGAACTAGTTCTTCACCTTCCCTAAAGAATAACTTCTGGTTAGAATGGTCCACCACTTTCGCTTTCCTTTGTATCTTGGTCCCCTTAGTCGACATGCTAGTCACCGTAGCAATAAATTTCTCTAAAACTTCAAACCCGATTCTCCTAATAGTGACTCTACGGTTGTGCCAAGACTGAGTGAATTGCTTAGATAGATTTTCATCGTAGCCACTAAGTCATTCCAAAAAAGGGGTGATACCACCTTCCTTACATTAATGCTAGACCAAAACATTGTCCTTAAAATCACAACAGGAAATTGGCTCCATTCAAATCCTATCTCCTCCCATTATAGCCTTCCAAACAAGGACACAGAATCCCTAAAACTAGAGATTCACAGAGTTATTGTGAAAGGAAAGATTAACAGTTTGACAAGGAATTATGATAAGGAGTCTGCATGTATCATCATTAATGAGAGCCACCTTTTGAATGACCAATTGAAGCCTAAAATTCCCATGCTTGAACATGATTATAAGGAATTATCTATAATTAGCAGATAAGCAACTCACCTCAACACAAGGGAGTAATAAAACAAAGATGACATTGTGCAATTGAAGTAAAAAAAACATGTACTTTAAGATACATGCCAGCATCTTCCAACAAAACTAATGGAATAAACTATCTTTCCTAAGATAATGAGTCATCATTGACACATCATCTATTTTTGAATTAGGTCCCTTATGTTTAAAGGGATGTATTAATTTGGCACCAACAATGCCAATTTGAAAATTGTTGACCAAGGTCTGCAAGAGCGTCTGCAACCCTGTTGCCCTCTCTATATGTATGAGAGATATCAACTCTGGGGATCTACTGTAGAAGGATATGTATATCCACTATAATGTCTTTCAGTTTCTAACCACAAGTCAACACATTAGTAACAACAACAATAACAAGTTTGGAATCACCCTGAATGTGCAATTTTCCAATATCAAGTGAAATAACCAATTTCACCCCCCATATAAGAGCAGAGGCTTCAACATAATTATTGCTTTGGAAGCCTATTCCACTAGCATAGACAACAACCATCCACCCCTTGTCATCCCTAATAATCCCACCACCACTAGCCTTACCATCCGCCTTAGATGCCCCATCAAAATTTAGTTTGATCCAATTAGGCTTTGGGGGAATCCATCTGGTATTTAATCTTTGTAACTATTTGGAATTATTATGCGTCACGATTTGATTTAGAATTCTCCAATTAGTTGCAATTTGATCCTCTTCTTTAGAAAGAGGTTTTTCCATAGTTTTGATGTGAGAATTGGTCACACTTTCCATGAGGCTCTTAGAAAAGGAATGAAGAACTTGAGAAGTATCCCTAAGAACATCCCTAAAATTTTTGTTACTATGTTCTTTCCATATAGTCCAACCAAGACAGGGTAGAGTTTGGTTCCAAATCTCAATAAGCCATGGATGAGAGAAGGAAGGACACCAGTTGGAAATGACTTCCCTAATATCAGAATTACAAACCCATTGAACACCAAAATCCTTAAAATAATATTCCATATTTCCCTGGCAAAATCACAGTGGAGAACTAAGTGAGAGATAGTTTACTCCTTCTCAAAGCACATACAACACCTATTGACCAAGGTGAATCCCCTCCTCTGTAAGTTATCTTGAGTTAGGATTTTTTTATGAACAATAACCCACCAAAACATATTAATTTTAGGGATAAGTTTATGATTCCAAACTTTCCCCCAAATCTCATTTTTATGTACATCAAGGATCAACAGTTGGTAAGCAGACTTAACAGAAAATCAACCTTTCTTATCTGTCCACCAATACAACTCATCTTCCCTAGGAAAAAGAGGGATTCTGACCCCCAAAAACAAATGTTGGATAGACCGCATCCTAGGAGAGAGATCAGGGTGATGGGTACATCAATCCAAAAGATTTTTCCAGCTCTTAATACCATTGTTATTGTGAATATAATGACAAACTTTATCCCCAAAAAACTGTGTAGCAATGCCAACAATACCTCCATAATCACCTTGAGTAACCAGGGCCTTATCATTCAACCAAATGTCTTCCTAGAAGTTAATAGAATTACCATTCCCCAAATTCCATCTAAGCCTATGCTTGAGAAAACTTCTAGACTTCAGCATTTTGTTCCAGATAACAAATCCTTGGGGAAGCCCATGCTTGAGTAAAGATGCTGTTTTGTATAAAAAAGTACCACTATTTTCTAATAATGGTCATTCTACTAATATAAATGTATTGCTACATGCTGATGATATTTCTATAACAAATTTTGGTACAAACTTTGACCAGGGGTTAAAATATGGTAAAACTAAAAGAGTCAAGTTCTAGTGGTGAAGAGAGCATTTCTAACTCTTCACAATCAAATAAAGAAGACCAACACAAAATTCCTAAGTGGTACCATATCACAATGAAATATGAATTATTTTACTTATTGGAAGGGCAATCTACAAGGTTAAGAAATCATAATGTGCAAGGTGAAGAGCAGGTAAATTTTTCTCTTGATATTATTTCACAAGTATTAAAACCAAACACAAGTTCAATGACTAAAGTCAAACCAAAATGGATGTTTTCCATGAAGGTTGGTGATAGAGGAAGGGGTACACAAAAAAAACACAAGAGTGGTTTGAATAGTAAATGTCCCAAAATTATTCAACAATGAAAAGTAGTAGGTGTTGGGTTTTTAACCATTCGATGCACAAATATCCCTTAGGGGATACACTATATTGTTTAGTCTTGATGTATATTTTAAACTTTTTTTGGAATTGATCACTCTAGTAAATAGGAAAAATGTGTCACATCAAAGACAAAATTCACAAAATAATAGAAATCAGTGAACCTAGTAATCAACATAAATTCCTACTCTACTTGGTAGTTGCAATGGATCATTACCCATGTACTTCGGTAAGATGGATTGGTGATGATAGAGACATTTGGATAAATTAATGTAGTGGCAATATAACTACACTTTGGTTAAGTTCAAATATGGAATTAATCCTTTTATTGTAATAATGACTAAAACATGTCATTTAGTCATTAAGGGAGGGTGTTAAAATATTAGATTATTAGTTTAATATTGTAATTTTTTTTATGGGTCAAACAAACTATCGTTGTTAGTTGTTGTATCTCCTAGATTTAGTGTGAACTCCATTTAGATACATTGTTAGGGTTCTATTATTATGATAAACTTTCTCTTTGTTTGTAGTGGTTCTACAAGATATTTATATGGAGTGTATTATGTAATAAAATACAGATTATTGAAATTCAATAAAAAATTTAAGTGGTGCATTAAGTATCAATTTGGATCTCTAATTATTGGAGGTGTTCAAAAGAACAGTCTTTATATTTTTACTAATTTTTCTTCTACATCTTGTCTTTCATCTCAAGTCAAAAATGAGTCTTAATTACGACATGAAAGTCTTGGACATGTTAACTTTAGAAGTATTTATGACATGTATCATCATAATTTAATAGTTGGACTTCCTAATATCTATCCTCATCATGAAACTTGTGAATGTTACTTACGTGGTAAGCAACACACTCAACCTTTACATAAACATCATGATGCAAACTCCTCTAATCCACTAAAGTTTATTCATAGTGATGTAAGTGTAACTCTATTTATTTGATGTTACTTTTATTTATGATCATATTAGAATGATTTAGAATTATTTTATAAATAATAAATTTTAAGTGTTGTCTAAATTTAAATAATTCAAAGCTTTTGTTGAAAATTATTCTAACCTAAAAATCAAGATATTAAGAACCAATAACAATAGCCACTACATTAGTGAAAAAATTGATTCATTTTGTATTTCATGTGGTATTTAAAGAGAGTTAAATCCTATTCTCCACAACAAAATGGAATTGTTGAGAGGAAAAACAAGACTATCCTAGAAACGACTAGAACTATGTTACATTCAACAAGTGTTCCTAAGTTTCTTTGGGCTGAAGCCATGAACATTGTTGTACATTTTCTTAATAGAGTTCCTAATAAAGCCTTGCATCTTTATATTCATCTAGAAAAGTGGTCTAATAAAAAACCAAGTGTTCACCTTAAGATATTTGGAAGTCTTGCTTCTATTTTTGTTCCTAAATTTGAAATAAACTTGATCCTACCTCCCACTCTTTACATTTTCATAGGTTATGGAGGAATAACTAAAGGATTAAGGGTGTATGATCTGTCTAAACAAAAAATCATTAAAAACATGAATGTTAAAATTCTTGAAAAATCTTCCAGTGAGCCTTATATAGAATCCTCTCAAGTTTCCTCTTATGAAAAACTAGACACTTTTGTTTTCTTCTTAAGAAGAAATAGATGCCTTAGAGGATGATGATCTAAATTTGGATAACTTAGAGTTTGAGGGGGAGCCTTCTCTATTTTATATTCAATCAAAAATACCTAAATGGGATGAATCCTTAATTTAATCTTCTAATATTGAAAATCTTAATAAAATGACTAGACGTCATCATACTTATCAAGCTTAAATGATTCTTTTTGAATGTGAACCTCAATATTTCGAATGAATCCATTCAATATTATAGATGGATATATGCTTTGCAATCTAAATATAGAGACTTAATTAAAATTTAGACTTGGGAACTTGTCTTTCCTCCTTCTAAAAGGAATATTGTTGCTTTCATATGGCTTTATAAATTAAATTTAACTCAATTGGGAAATTTGACAATTTTTTAGCTAAGATAGTTGCTCAAGGATTTACTCAAAAACTTGTAATTGATTATGTTGAAACCTTTGCTCATGTGGAAAAAAAGAGTAATGTTAGATTAATTATTGATCTTACATCTCAAAATGGTTGGGAAATACACCAAACATATATTAAAAATTGCTTTTATGAACGGTTGCCTAGAAGAATAAATATATACGACTCTGTTGATGTGGGTTTTATGCACACTAAGGAACCTTATGAGGTAGCCTCTAATGTTTTAGGATCAGTGAAAAACATTGATTCCAAGGCACAAGTTTTAGGGTACTAAGTTTTATAAATAACCTAGTGGTGGAATAGTAGTGAGCGGAGCAGTTGTTTACCTTAGATTGTTTAGATATAACATGAGTCTAGAACTACTTGAGATGGATGGATAGGTGAATCTAACCTAAAGTGGATAGGATCAAAAGAAAACCAAAAAAAAAAGAAGGGTAGGGAAGAAGAGGGGGTTTGTGAATCAAAGATAGGTGGAACCCTTCTAAAATGAGTCTTACACTATGCGTTAGATAAGTATTCAGGGAATTAATGCTCACTACATGTTACTATTAGCACATAAAACTATCAAACATAGTTAAGATTCCAAGAAAACAATTTAAAATAAACTTTAATTCACATAATCAAAGGTTACTTCATTTATAAGATTCTAAATGGACATCTACAAAAGGAGATTATGATTTTTAAACACAAAGCATTCAAATTAGCTACTAAAAAATATGAGAAAGTGTATCAAATAACACTTCTACACAACAATAATAGAACTTTTTCAATGAATCACAGGTTTGGAGAAAAATAATATTTGCACATCAAGAAAAATTTATAGAAAACCATGTAGGATTTCTTATTTATCTCAATAGCCAAAAATTCTTCTCCCTTTGGAATCGAGAGGATACAAATACATATAAATTGTGATGGGGGATACCTCATATCTCAAACAAAGTCTAAATTTACATTTATTAATTTAAGAACTAAGTGTCAAAACTCATGCATACCATGCATGTATACAATATAATCATAAATAATAATCCTTCATTAGAGAATCCTTAGATATAGAAAATAGTACAACCAAAAATAGACTTAAGTTATAGCTTTGACATGCAACTATATAAAAAAAACTACCTATAGTGCTGATGTGGCACTAATTGGTGTAGAAGCTTGCATGCTTCTGATAGTCATTGTAGTTGAGTTATAACTAGAGTTATAACTTTAGTGGGAACTATATTGCTAATTGAGACTATGACTGGAATGAAAAATGGTATTGGTGGCATTGTAACTATTACTAGAGGCATTTCATGTGTTTAGGTGGCCACAAAACTGATCAAAGTATTCCCCAATGTTATTGCAGTAAAGTGGGGAGTGAAACATAGGTGGGCCCAATATAAGTTTACATTAATGTGTAATTTGGATCATGAGGCCAAGTGCCTTGTGAAGGTGCTAACAAAGAAGTTATAATAGCAGTTGATTGATTGGATACCTCCATTTGTAATTACAAGGCATGACTAACTTGAAAATCAATATTAATAGCCTCAAAATGAAGAAAAGATCTCTTGAATAGCTATGGAATCTTATCCATCAAATTCTTATGCAAAAAATTTATAGCCTTGAATTACACATACATGGTATTTGATCCTATGAACCTTCCCTTAGAAAAATATATTAGTTGTATGATCTCTTTAGTAGTCATGTAAATTGTCCCCTCAATTTTAGCTCAAAAGTTGTCAGCCACAACTTTGAGTAAACCTTCAAAAACATGCTTAATAACCAACTATTCAACATGAGTATTCACACCTAAAACTCTTATGTATTTCAAAATAGAGATAGATTTTCCTTCTCAACTAATAAATTGTTGTAATAAAGTTCACATCTCTCGATGATAGTCAATCAATTTGTCTCTCTTGGTGGCCATGTGAATTTGTGCCCATGCAAATTCTGGTGTCATTATTAAATTTAGATGAGCATAAGCTCTATTTGTTATAGCTTGACCCAAAAAATTAACCCTACCTTCCATATCTTTCATTTTATTAAAAAACTGGGATACATCTCCCCATTTAAGATAAGATTTAGCCTTTATAGACTTTATTGTATTAAGAATGTCAAACAACTTCTTTGTTGCACTCTGCACATTGTCTACAATTTCCTTTGGAAATTGAGTTATGTTTGCTTGTTGTGACATTTGCCTAGATTGGTCATTGCTCTTAAACATTTGTTTTATAATCCCTCCAGTTACATCCACAAAACTATAATGACCATCCTTATATTCATCTAGGTTAGTATGGTTTACTTTTGTCTTTTTGATCAAGGAGAACATGTCCTCTCTATTCTTGATCAACTCTTTCACCCTTTGTAAGAACACATTATCTTTTAACCTTTCTCAATGTATTAATTTATCTATGAAAATGGAATCATATTGTTGGTTGCTTAGTGATTATTATATCATGTATGCCTACCTCCTCTACTTGCAAATTTTGAATCCATGAGGAGATATTCACTATAACTTATGGTTCTATTTGCTCTGTGGATGCAGAGGTGGAATAAGGAGATTGTATTGGAGGATTTATTAAAACTATAACAAGATGGGTAGTAGGAGATGGTGAATGACCTTCCTTTGGGCTTATGTGTCTATATAATACTTAATCTCGCCTGATGCCCTATGCACTAAAATTGTGGAGGATTTTTTTGGATAGCTTAGTCAATTGGCATATCTAATTGTGTGGATAGCTTGAGAGGTGTAGCCCATGTAACAAAAATAGATGTAGCCACTAGATTTTCAAAATGAACCTGTTTCTTTAGCTTAGTGGGTTGAGGGTTAGTCTAACTAAAAAATGAATAAGTCACAGGGGTAATAATAAAATTTTACATATAAGATGTGATTGGTGTGTAAGCAAACCCAGTAGTAATAGAAGTGGAAGGGGGATCCTTAGTAGGTTGATTAATAAGAGGAAAATCCCAAATCACATAGCCTTGGGATGTTATAGGTAAAATTAGAATTGTGCCTACATGGGACTTATTTAGTGGGCTTAAATAATGTAGATAATAGGTGGTCCCTATTGTATTCATTGTAGTAGTGGAAATCAAAGAAGTCACCAAAGAATCAAGGACCTGTGTACTCATATTATGGGGGGAAGTAACAAGGAAATTTGCTACTATAGTTATGGCCTCTGTAGCTTGAGATGAAGATCTAGGAGGTGTAGTTGATAATGATCCATGAACTAGGACTTCACATTTGAACTCTGCCTCATCTTTCATAGCTCCTTTATTTGATAATAACTTAGTTGCAATGGAGTCAACATTTCCTTTCTCAATATCTTATAACTCCCGTAATATTTTTGTCCTTCTAGATTTAGTTTCTTCCTCTTCATCCTCATCAGTTTCTTCAAATGATGTTGTTTCTTTAGATTATGTGTCTTCTTCTAATAACCACTTTATTTTGCCTTCCATTGCTCATTTTCACCACTATCATACACTTTAATAATCTCTACTTATTCCTTTCCCTCTTCTGATCCCTCCTCCTCATTTGACACCCCATATAGAGGGATCCTTTTGACAAACATGCCTTTCTTCTTGTTACACAATTTTGGGAGGTTGAGGAGTCTTGAAGTTACTCTTATAGTGGGTGGAATGGAGGATGTAGGAGCTACAAGGGTGGAATTCAGAGGTGAAGTGGGAATGGCAGTCGCTAGTGGTAGAGTCATTGTGGATGGTTGCCCCATGGATGGAGGTAATGGTTGTGATGTTGTCGGAGTTGGTAACAAAGGGGTAACAATAAATTTTAACAAGAAATAAGGGAGGCTTACCTATTATACCATGGTTAATAGAGGTAGGGGTGTAAAAGAGAGTGGACCTATAGCTCTATTAGGACCTACATATTTATCTATGCTATTGTAGGTAGAAGAAGAGTAGCAATAATTGAAGATGTGGGAAAAGCTTAGACAATACCATATCTATCTTGAACATTTGCCTCCCTAGATGTACCTATTTCTTCATCTTTATTAGTTTTATTTTTTGCTCTTGTCTGAGAAGTAGACCCATGAATTGGTGTAGAGATTCAATGATCTCTATTTATCCTCATGGCATCCTCATATGTGATTTTAGGATCATATTAGATCCTTTGGGATACTATCATAGACATGCCAACACTGTGCATTTTAATAACAACATCACTATCATTTTGAACATTCATGAATATAAAATCATCATTGTATGATTCATGTCCATAATAAATCTTAACCTTTTTCTAGTATTTATTCAAGTGTTATTTAACATTATTTCTAGGATCCCAATAACTAAAAGTTTCCATTTTTAAACCATAGTGCATTTTGATTTTGCCCATTGTAATATTCCAAATTAGAATATTTTACATTAATTTGGTTTTCTTGAAATTACTTTTTAAATAATATTTTTTATAAATATAAATATTGCATTTAAAATAATAAATAAAATAAAATATAAGTCCACAAGGGGTTTTGTCCTTGGGCTATTATTATCACAAGGCTTTTCTTCCTTGAGAGTGTTTGTATAACATGACGCTTATACAAAGTTAAATGATTGAATACATAATTGAATGCCTTCCTTACCAATGAATGACTATTAATACTTCATAATCTTCCATTGAAAGATGTGTCTCTTCTGATTGTCTTTTCCCAAGGGTGGTGACTATTCATTTAATTAATGCAAAATTAATTAATCAATAGTAATGATGCAATTTAATGGTTAAAAATGGGCTTCCTTAATGATGGCTCTACACCTTTGGACTATTTCACTCTTATTGGACTACTACAATCTCATTAAACTATTGTGTAGACCTCTTTGGGACTACTACGATCTCATTAGCCTGCTGTGTAGACCTCCTTAGGACTGTTGTGATATCTCTTGGATTTTTTATGATTTTCCTTGATTGTTGTTGTTTGTCTTCCCATGCATTATTTGGAAATGATTAACCTTGATGGTTGACTACAATTTAATTAAGGCTAGTTTGGAGTTTAAGGACATTACATACCTCCCTCCCTCAAATTGCTTATCCTCAAGCAATAGTAAATTGAGGAGTTTAAGAATTAATGCTCCTTTAAACATTGTATTTGTTATTTTCCATCTCAAAAATGTGATCAAATATCATAAGACAACAATAGTCATAGTGGTAACTATAAAAATGTTAGGAGGTTTTGTATACTTTTTCCATGACAAAATCTTACAAATAACCAACACTCTATAATCTGTAATTTTCTCATTTTTACTCAATAGTGAAGAGTAACAATAAAAATATGAATAAATTATATAAATCAAAAGGTAGATGCCATTTCCATGTATATTTATAGCATAAATGAGTTTTGTCTTACTCAAAACGTTTAAGCCATTCCTTAGATAGAGTACCAAATACATGTAGAACTTTCATAGAATGCAAACATGAATTCCATAATGGTCTTATGTTGATCCAAATTCATCTCTCTTTCAAAGTTATGAAGACATTCTTCATTAATACTATTAGATATACAATCCCTTTGTATCCATTATATACCCAACTTTACCATTAATTCAAACTTGTTGGAATATGGTTGCATTTCTAGAAGTAAGGAGCATGAATCTATTTTCTACCTTTTTGGTCCACCATCTCTTCAAATCTGAATCTATTATCTCCTAGCTATCAAGCTAGAATTGGGCTATGAGTTAGAGTCATTGTACCCTTAATTTATATTATAAATACAACAATCTCCAAGTTTGGAGTCATATTCACATAGCACCAAAGTAATTTCCTTCTACAAGTGTACTATCATAATCACATGTGAAAAAGGCATTCTCACATTCTACCCTAGCATCTCCAACTAATATTTGCACATAAAGTTGTGATTTTTGTTGTAGCTACTCACCACCTTGGATTATATTATTACTCTTAGTTCACTTGTTTTGCTCAAAGATTTGCACTTTGTTGTTTAGTAATTTGGTCATGTAGTCAGAACCAATTCTCACTTTTTGTATACGTGACTTCCATTTTTGAATTTCTCTTACATTCAAAGGAAAATTTTACTTTTTAGATATATTCAAAGAATAATAATATATGATAACTATGTACTTCTTATCAAACATTACTACACCACATAAGTCAACCTGTATGTTAATGGTCACTTTTGGAACCTTTCTAAAAACATCCCACAAAGAGTGACATACTTTAATATGTAATCTATAAGCTTCTTATATCATAGAGTTACCCAATTTCCCATCAATCCCAACAACCATATTGATGCTTGATATCTCAAATTGAATGACATCAAGATATACAATAGATGGATCTTTGTCCTTGTAACCATGCCATTCAAACTTGTCCTTTGTTTTTGAATATTCCTTCATCATTCTCTCATGGTATTTGGCAACTCCTCTCTTACAAATGGCCCTAGCATCCTTATTTGTTCAACTAAATTATAAAAACTTTTTGTGATCTTGAAATTCTTCCTTAAATCATTTTTCATGAATTTCTTTTTGAAATACTGTGACATGCTTGGCAAGATCAGTTCTTGGGTGTTCACAAAGATGCATAAATTTATGATATGGCCTATCAAACATCAACATAATTTGCTATTTTTGTTGTTCAATTTTTCCCCTTAACTAATTTTGAACATATAATAGATGGAGCTTGTGTTCTTCAATTTGGAGTTTTTGAACAAGTGATATGGCCTATCAAACATCAACATAATTTTCTATTGTTGTTGTTCAATTTTTCCCCTTAACTGATTTTGAACATATAATAGATGGAGCTTGTGTTCTTCAATTAAAAGTGTTTGAACAAGTTTGAATCGAATCTACTTTCCAACTAATGCCATTCCCAAAAGTGAATTTGATACTTGCTTCTTCTCACCATAATTCATTGAGAATTTTTTTGCATATTTTTTATGAAGCATGATTTGGAATCTACTTGAATACATGCTTAGTTGTGCATTTACAACTTTGTTATAAATTATATGCCTTATTTATCCATTCAAAAATAGAGTGTCAGGGTCTCTCTTGGCTGCCACCAAAGTTTGTCCTCTAATTTCATTTTTTAAACCATTTGTTAGTTTGATATGTAGAGTAAATTTATTAGTTGATACTATTGCTACAATAACTTGATCTTGATGTTGGGTAGATTGTGGTGGCGCAATGCATCAAAATATATTTGATGATATGGTTCATCCATGTTTAAATTGTTTGGAATCCAATATTTGAACCCTAAAAATAATGAGCTGCTATTCTGTGAAAACATAGCTCTAATAGTGCATTTGAAAAGGGTAATTGACTACAATATTCTATTATTACTAACCAAACTCAAAGGGGTTGGATCCAACTATTTTGATTGATACAAATTTTCCATTTGTAAAGTGATTGGGGGTAGATTATTTTATACATCAATGATTGTCAGGTTTGATAGACTTGATATACTAAGAGACAACCCCACTAGTTATTGCTTGCCACTTTCAAAGGTTTCAATGGCATTAAGTCAACAACATTGTTGGGTATAGTCTCCAACTTATTAAAATGTAAGTTAATCTCCTCCAATTCATCTTTTTCTATGGATAGCTAAGAATCATGACTAAAATTAAGCTTTTTATTAACCTCCTCCATTAACTTTTTTTCTCTAGTATTCTATGACTTTGACTCCTAATTTTCCCATATTATATCAATTATTTTGGTTGGATCTCCATCTTGTTTATGTTTAATACCATATCCCATGATATCTTGTTGACAATGTGTATTAATTAGATAATAAATTTGTTTATTAAACTTATAACTTGTGCTCAAGGAACAATCCTTAAGACCTCTCTTTTGCACACACTGACGTTTATATTCACTCTGATGCAGACAACACATATCAACATCATCATTAGTGTTTTAGACAGATAACTCATGTTCATCTCTAATATCCAAAGTTTTTATGTCATTATTTATAATATATGAATATCCATAAATATCAACTTCTTATTGGATAAGTATGTTTGAGCATTCCCTTAGTTCAACATTGGATGCCTCATTCATTTGATCTTGGATAGGGAAGTCAGTCTTGGAATTTTTCATCTTCCTTTCTTCGAGGACCTCTTGAAAATTGAATTTCTCTTCATATTCAACACTACCATAACTATGATTCACAAACTCATCTTCCTCATAGTGCTTATTTCCATTCCATGACTCTTTTAAATCTAAAAAGTTTGAAAAAGAGATTTCTTTTCGAATCTATGTTGAAAGGATGTTGTATGAATTGTAACTGTCCATAATTTCCTTATGTAGTGACCCCATGGTTCATAGGCTGACAAGAAAAATAGTTCTGATACCACTGTAATATTCCAAATCAAAATATTTTAGATTAATTTGGTTTTCTCAGAATTCCTTTTTAAAATAATATTTTTTATAAATATAAATATTGCATTTAAAATAATAAATTAAATAAAATATAATCCACAAGGGGTTTTGTCCTTAGGCTATTATTATCACAAGGGTTTTCATCCTTGAGAGTGTTTATATAACATGATGCTTATATGACGTGATATGATTGAATACATAATTGAATGCCTTCCTTCCATACTTCATAGTAATCCATGAAAAAATGTGTCTCTTATGATTGTCTTTTCCCAAGGGTGGTGACTATTCATTTAATTAATGAATAAGAATGATGCAATTTAATGGTTAACAATGGGCTTCTTTAATGATGGCTCTACACCCTTGGACTGCTATGCTCTTATTGGAATGTTGTGATCTTATTAAACTATTATGTAGACCTCCTTGGGACTACTATGATCTCATTAGCCTGTTGTGTAGACCTCTTTAGGACTGCTGTGACATCTCTTGGATTTTCTATGATTTTCCTTTACTGTTATTATTTGTCTTTTCATACATTTTTTGGTAATGATTTACCTTGATGGTTGGTTGTAATTTAATTAAGGCTGGTTTGGAGTTTGAGGACATTACACCCACTAAGTTGAGGTGCTCTTATTTTGTGTATTGTATGTGGATAATGCTGAGAGGGGTTAGGTGCAGATCTCCTTGTTTATCACCCCTCAACTAAATGTCTACACTATTAGCCAATAATGTATTAATTTATTATTTTGCCACTTTGTCTTGAATAATACATGGCAAATATATAGGTTATGTTGTGGTGCTATCTATCTATTACAGTGCACTCTGGGTAGTATTAGTAGTCACCCATTTTCCTAATTATTATTTTGATGTAGTCTGATAACCTAGGCATGTTATGATCATATATGGCCTTATTTACCATAGGGTAGACTGTCTCTATTAGTCTCTTAATCTAATTTATAAACTTGTGTACATGGAGAATGTTGAATTCATCAAAACCTTATTTTGGATATTCTGTGGATGGTTCTTAGGGTTTTGCAATAGATGAACACACTATGGAAGTTACAACATCAACCATGTATGACATCTTCTAGAAATTACCATTTGGTAGCTTGCCTGGGTTATTGATGTGATACATTAAATTGAAATTGATAATTTAACCTAGGGAAATTATTTTGTTTGAACTCAAAATGATGTCTATCAATGGGACCCGTATCTCATGGACATAAGAGATGCAAGGGAAACCATACAGTCAGTTCAATAGAGCCATGTAAATTATTATACCTGGTCTAAAAAATGCTATGGGGACAGAAGAAATTGGGCCTATAATTATAAAGTTATTTAAGTTCTTAACCCACTATTGTAATTTACTAGGGATCAAATTTTCAAGTAGCCATGAATTGACCATAGCCTAGCCATAGGTGATTTTAGTAGTAGGAAACCTGTAATACTTGTCAAAAGCATTGCCACTAATGTAGGCCACATGGGTAGTTTGAGCCTATAGTGAAATATTTTCCTAGTAATTTTCCCATTTGAAAATAAATCAAAGAGTAAGTCAATGTATGCCATTACCTCTAGTTTCACTACAACATTGTGTAGGCCCACTGCCTTGATAGCCAAAAGGTCATCTTTGTATCTTTGCATGAAGAGGTACAATTAATCCTCTATGATGTATGGTTTGGTGGATTATAATTCATCCCATATGGACAAATAATCTTTGAACTTATGCTACAGTGATACTGAATCAAACATTATGTCTATATATTTGGTCATGCTAGTGATTGAATATGCGAAGGGAGGAGAAGTATGAGATGAGGAAGCCATAGAAATTATGCAAGAATTTTGTGTTCTCTAAAATCTTGAAGTCACTCTAAAGATTGAATTCATAATGTGATAAGGTAATTATAGTCAATGTGATCAAATCTCACTTTGCAACTAATTTATAGGTTTAGATTCATTTGATCTATGAATTGAATTCATTAAATTTCCAATTCATGTGAATTAATGGCCATAATGAATTTTGAGTCATTTACTACCTACATTTTCTTATTTGAATTTTGATTTTGTATTGCTAAATTTAATAGGTCTTATTCCATGTGGCTTCTTTTTTGCTTCTCTCAGGTGCCTTGTCATTTTAATATGATAGATATCCTTTTTTTCATGCTCCCAGAGCTAGATTTCATGTCTTAATATTTGCTTGTTTAGAATAGAGATACGTGGCTATGTATCACTTGTCCATTAGTGACTAAACTCTATCCCTTTGTACTTTATTTATTTTTGGCCATAGGTTTCCAAGATGATGACACTTGGTGAGATTTTGGGGATCCACTTATCTAGAGTATAAAAATATTTATTATACAATGTGTAGATTACTGGTTAGTGAGTCTATGACACATGGAGCAATCTCATTACTCTATAGAAATCATTTAAAATTTGTTTTATACCTTGTGGTTTTCAAACTATGGGTTCTTGTGATGATGACATGTGGATGACTCTCAATGCTCTGCTTTCCTGAATGATTGTAGAATATAAGTTTGTTAATGTCATCTACTAGTTAGCATGATAATGACATGTGGAGTAATATCGCTACTACATAAAATCATTCAAACCTCATAAACTATGAAAATATCCATCGGCTAGGATGAGTAGGATGATGCCATATGGATGGCTCTCACTACTCTACTTGCCTAAATGACTTTATGACTTGTACTTTTGCCACTTGAACTCTAGGTTAGTGAAATGGTGACACTTGGAATGATCCTGATGACCCAAAAAATTAGAATATTTTATAATTCACTTAAGTACTGGACAACTTTAGAAGTTGGGATGGTGATTCTTGTCAAAATCTTGGTGATCCGAATAAAATAATAGCTAGTCGATCATCGAGGGCTACATATGAGAGAGATGATGCTAATTGACATGATCAAGTGAGCTTTGATATATTTTAGAGATGAAATGGAATAAACTAAAGTATGTAATATCCTACATTGAATAAAAAACTAAGCAAAAATAAACTAGAACATAACACCATTAGTCTCATTAATTATCCAAATCAAAAGGGTTCATTTTGAAAGTTAATGTTTTCATAAAGAATATCTTAATGCTTGAACCTTGAATTCTTAAAAAAAAAAAAATATAGTACTCAAGATAACCATTTAACCTTAGAATTTAAGATGCATAATGGTTGGGCTCTAAGGTTCTTTCATTTATGGATCATGTTTTTAGACTTTGTGTTTTGAAGAAATATTCTTAGTAAAAAATGTGGGTCCCTAGGGTGTGTGGGGGTAAAAAAATGGTGAATCAGTGGGGAAATACTTTAGAGTATTTGAGAACCCAAAACTTTAGTTAATGTATTATGATAAAAATCTTTCCCTTATAAAAAAATAATAAATAGAGTCGATAACCAAAAAAGACTCCAACTTCTTCATGCAACATACTAACCCTTTTTTTTCTGGGATTTGTGTGTAATTATGTAGAATTTTTACCCCCTTGCTATGAGAGTTTTGGATAGACATCGTAGGTTTAATTTTAATTTATTTATTTTATAACAATAGTGAATGAAGCCTCAACATTGCTCTATTGCTAGCTAGGCATCCATAGGCTCGATAGAGACATATGTAATTCCACTTTAAGTATTTCTCTATTGTCAACCATGCTTACATAGCACCGATAGAGTTTAATTGAACCAACCTCTTCCATAATTTAATGATTTAATCGATTTATTTGCCTTTTTTTAACATAAATGGAAAAATGGTTGGGAACCACTATTGTCTAGGTGTATGTATAATAAAACTTATTTTTATCAATATGTCGTACCAGAATATATCCATTTCAATATTTATTATTTGTCATCTAAGTTTTAACATGTAAGAGTGCAATTGATCTTTGAAAATGAAAAGTATTTCTAAAATTTGCATGACTATAAAAAAGTGAATTTCTAAAGCCTTGGTGAACTTATTCAATTCAGATAAAGAGTTGATTCTAGTAATAACATATACCTTAATTTAGGAGCTTTAGATCCATCTGGAGCAATTCTTAATGAACACCAATTTGCAGATACCCTTTTTGTTTACCCTCTTTTGGGAGAATTATGATGGCCTCAACATAATAAATCATTCTGATTGTTCTACATTTTATCTAGAAATCAAGACATTTATGAAAACAAATGCTGAAAACATGAAACTAATCTATAAAAAATGAAAACTAATATAAGAAAATTAATTATAGAAATAAAAATATTTATTATAGAAAGTGATAAATCTAATCTATTCTTACTTCTAAAACTAGAATCATAGTCATTCTCAAGCATCTCTAACTGGATTAGCCATGAAATAAAATTTTAAAAACTGTTCATTTATTGGAAAAATAAGATCATTACCTTGGAGGTACTTCAAATGAAAAGCATTGTTACCAAAATTTTTAGAGATTTGTTATGATCCAATCCATAAAGGAGTGAAATTATAATGTTCTCCTTTCTTTTCATGTGCTTTATACCATAAAATCACTAAGTATGATATCCTGAAAGCTTTGATTTTGGATCTCTTATTGAACCACATTTTGAAAATGTCTTGGTACTTACCAAAACTATGCAATGCTTATGTTTGTGCATCCTCTATCTGGACTGTGTTTAACAACCTAGACTGAACTCTTTCATCTTTTCCAATATAATCTTGCATGAATTGATGCATTGGTAGTTTGAGAGTAATAAGGAAAATTAACTGTTATCCATACACTAGTAGAAAAGGTGAAGTCTTGAGGGATTTCTTATGCCTTGTTTTATCTATCCATAGTGCATACTTCAACAACAAATGCCATTATCTTGTTTTATTTGATGCTAACTTCTTGATGGCATCCATCAATTTCTTGTTAGTAGCCTCGTCAAACACATTCCCTTGTAGGTAATACTTTGAAGAAAGCTTGCTGGTAATTTGATTATTGTAGGCTCACTCAATAAAATCTATAGTTTGAAAGGCTTGACTATTATGACATACCAAAGAAATTGGAGTGTCAAACTTGGTCAATGTGTTTTCTTCTATAAATTTTATCACATCTTGGACTCTAGAAATTTTATTATCCATATCCTCTATCCGTCTGGTGCAATAATTAGTGGCTATTAGGATAAAATTATGTCTTGTTAAAGAGTTTGAATCAATCATCCCAACAAAGTCCAAAACCCATTGAGCAAAAGTATGTCCTTCAATGATTGGTTGTAAAGGCATGGAAAAATGCACTTTCATTTTCTCAAAAACTTGACATTCATGGCATATTATGACATGATTATGGGCATATCTAAAAACTATAGGCCAATAGTATCCCATTTTCAAGATCTAATGAGTTATTGCATTTCCTAAGGATTATCCACTGCTTATTTTCTTATGTAAACTATCCAAGATATCCATAACTTCTTATCTTGAGACACACCTTAAGCACATGCCCTCATTATTATTTTTGTATAATACTCCCTTTTAAGCATGTAATGGGTTGAGTTGAGCATGAGGGATCAACTTTGTTCCCTATTCAACTCAATGGGGCATGTACATATGAGTAGGTAATGGATGATGTGAGAATACCAATCACCACTAGCTACATATGTTTCATTGATCTTCTTGATGTGAATATGTGGATCCATTTCAGTCATGAGTTGGATGATTCCTTAGCCTCACACCATCTTAGCTGATCTGATTTCAAGATCAAAATCTTATAATTTAGCTATCATTCACCTCTTACTTCTCCTAATTCATTTTGGCCAAGTGTGAGCTTGATAGCTGGATCTGGGATAATGGCATATGTATTATTTATGAGAATGTAATACTTGAACTTCTTCATCACCTTGATCATATATCATTTAATATTTTACTTATACATCCTTCATATTTTTACTCATAAAAGAAATTAGATGTTTAATGCCATCTACCTTTTGCATGAGCACTACTGCAATAATGTGCTTTGAAGAAAATGAGTACATAAAGAAATCCATAGTACAATTAGGACTAATCAACACTGAAACTTGAGCAATGAAAAATTTAATATCTTGAAATGCCATATTGGCTTCAACTATCCATTCTATTTAGCATCTTGTTTCAACATGGCATTCAGTTACTTGGCAATATCTATAAATCCAAAAATGAATTTTATCACAAAGTTTATCTTGCCAAAGAAATACTTCAATTAAATTTTTTGTTAGAAGGCATTATCTTTGAAATAGGTTGGATTCATTCTAGGTTGATTTAAATCCCATCTTTGGTAATGGCATGGCCTAATAATTTTATTTTTATAACTCCAAAGATGCTCTTCTTTAGATTCAATGAAGTTTCATATCTTCTACATCTATTGAACACATTATGTAGATGATTTGCATGATCAACTCTATCTTTTGAAAACACTATGAGATCATCCATGTAGATGATGATGCACTTTCCAACAAGTCCTTGAAAGGCAAAGTTCTTGGTAGCTAGAAATATGCTCATGCATTAATCAGACCAAAAAACATCCTTTTGTATGCAAAAGTACCCCTTTTAGTGATGCATCCAATCTTCATTCTATGCTCTACTTCTACCAACATTTGATTATAGCCTAAAAATCCATCCATAAAGGACATCATTTCAAACCCATTGACCATCTAGATTAATTCATCTAATGATGGAAAATTATAATTATCCTTTTTTGATGCTCTGTTCAAGTTCCTAAATTTGACACATAGCCTAATTTTTCCATTCTTCTTTATGATAGACACTAAGTTAGCGACCCAGGTGGAATGCTGAATGGGAAATATAATTGTAGCATTCAAGAGATTTTAAAAATCTATTTGAATGAGGGGATCTAAAATTTAATTTATTAGCCTCTGGCATTCTTAAAGGGATTGTGTTTTGGCTTTAGTGGGACAGTATGCGCAATGATCTTGGGATCAAATAATTTTAGGTCGTCATATGCCCAAGCTATCACATCTTTGTATTTTGGGAGCAGGCCATTCAATTTTTATTTCTCACTTTCAGTGAATTTTAGGCCTAGATTAACATATTGAGGATATTTGATGGTTACTATTGTAGGCTTAATTTGTACCGTTGGAGAGGGTTATTCAGGTTCTCTCCAACTAAGCTACACAATAGGAACAACCCCAGGCTGTGGGTATCTTATAATAGGGTTGAACCTCTAAAGAAGGCTGACTTCCCCTTGATGGATCACCTAAATTAATGCTACTGCTAGGAAAAGGGTTAAAAAAGGGGAAATAGGGCTCCTAAGAAAGCTAACAAGGTGATACACCATATTAAAGTGAGACACTCATATGCTTGAACGCACACTAGATCAACATAAGACAATACTAGCTCATACAATCTCACAATCTAGAAAATTGCATAAGTATTTCATAAACTAAGTTCAAGAAGAAATGAATAAAAATAAAGAGGATTTCTAAGACTCACACCCATCTTACATTAATGGCAGAAAGAACACAAGCCTAAACCTACAATATCTTGAAAACACATTAAAAGAGGTAAGCAAGAATGACAATGGCCTAGGAAGAATCTCCTTAACAGGATCATCATGCACAAGCTTACTAAAATAGTTGTCAAAGGTAAGAGATAGGTAAAAATCATCTTATTTCTTCAAGAGGTAGTTATTACAAATTTTAATAGGGTTTAGCCTAGTCAAATGAGAATCTCTTGCTCTTCAAAATTAGAGAGTCCTTGAGAGAGTAAAAAATCTCAGAGAGTTAAAATGTGGAAGAAAATAAGAGATATAGGAGAAAAGGGGAGAGAAAGAGAGAGCACATCATTCGAGATCATTGAATGGGATGCTACCACCTTTCAATGAATGATCCATCATATTTTGATCAAATTAAGGTTATACATCATAGATAAAATAACCTTCATTTGTCCCAATAGCCTCTGAATCTTCTCATTGGTTGAACAACACACTAGAGGACAATAGTTTGTCGAAGATGATGAGTCATGATTCTAGTATGAATAAAAACACTTAGAGACCCTAGAAATATATTAAATGCTCTAGCTACTTTCTCCAACCACCAGATTTCCATCCTAGAAATCTATTCCATCTTTCACTTGACTTATTCATGAGGATAAAATCCTCATATCTTGAACCTGACAGAGCCATGAATATATCTATTTTTATGGTTATGGGTACTTGTTTATCAAGGAGTTGACTATGTCAAAGAAATGAGATAATTTTCCATTAATCACACATTTATCCCTTCTTCAATATTTAAGCATAGATCTTACTATAGATTGAAAACCAATCTCATTTATTGGTTTTCTTATAGTTATCATGTCGATGAACACCTACAGGCTGAAAAACTCACTGCACATGAGGATATTCCTTCTAAAAGAGCAATGAACACAGCCATGGAATAATCCTACAACTTTGGAAAATAGGGTTGATAGGTTCTAAATAATTGACCAAAGACTCTATCTAAGGTTAATGGTGATGGAGCTTTATTATTAGCAATATTGACTGTTTGGATGCATCTCATGTTTAATGATGCTTGACTGAACTCTAATAGTGGTATATCCCTTTGATATACTTGCTCTGATTCAACCTCAATCATATTTGTTCTCCATTTGAAGTCTCTTGGCTTTGAATTTTAATATCGATCATTGATCTTGATCTGGGCTTTCAAAATTGTGCCATCTCTTAGTTTCTCATTCATTTACTGGGCCCTGAAATTATTTTCATCTGATTCTTGTGCTTGCACCACATGGTGGCCTTGCATTCATTCTTAAGAACATTGACTTTTTGACCTTACATGCATCATCAATTTTATTTTTCATGGTTTGAATGTGTACCAGATTTACTTAGTAGTTATCATGATCATGACACTTGGCAACATCACATTCATCTCTAAGATCCACTAACTCATTAACCTCTTGCTTGCCATAGATCTACTTTTATATGATTAAATGCACTCCATCGATCTACCTGGACCCACTGACTTTATTGATTGCTCATGCACCATTAGATATGATCCAAGATTTCATGATATCAACACTTATCAGCTCCACATTCAACCTTAGGAATATTTAAATTCAAATGTTTATTTACTGTGGCTTAAATTTGATGTCCCCAAGCATGTCCGACTCTACTGGTTCAACTTTGAAATCTTATTTATTGAGATAGACAACTCATCAAGATGCAACATTTATAGGGAATACTCCAGGCACAAATAAAATCATGTCCATGTGATCCTTTGGCTTTGATATGCTTTCCAATTGCATTTATAAAATACATAACCAAGTTGATTTGTTGACCTTTTTTCATGACATGTTGAGACAATCTAGTTCTTCTAGACTTGTGGTAGAAACTATTGATTATATTTTCAAGTTTTGAATGAACCTCTAAGATTATTTTCAACCCACCTTATGCTCCAAAATGATATAATCACCATGAGAACCTACTTGGACCCTTCACTTGAAATATAGACATACTTCCAAACCATTTGATCATTTGCTTCATCAAGGATTCTATTTAGCTGATCTATCTAGGCAAAGGATTTGTATGTGGGCCAAAATTGGCCAACATTTCTAGTGACATCCTAAGATTGCATGCTTTCTATGCAAGAGATTAGTATCCTTAAATTGTCTATTTGGCATGGAGTCTCAAATATTTATTTCAACTAATATGAAGATGAGATAAGATTGCCCTTTCTTGAAAACCTCCTCTTAGAGAAATAAGGACAAAAAAGAAACAAAACAAAAACTATGTCCAAGGCACTTATTGAAGGGAAACACACAACTAAAGGGAAAAATATACAAGGCACTTAGAGGAAAACATGAAAATCTACTCTAATATGTACAATATTTTACAATGGTTACAAACCCTTTTAATAACAAGGCTTTAAATGAATGCCATTGACTAAGATGGGTAATACCTCTCCATCTAGTTGGGGAATCTGAAAAGCATTATGTTGTCTACATCTATTGTTCAAATAAGGACCACTCCACAAGCTATCTAACTTGGTATGGTTGCCTGGCTTGGCCTTATTTGAGTCCTGCTTGAGGACTAAGTCTTTTTATTTGAAGTCCCTTGCTGTGGCTTTCTTGTCAAAGGCTTTCTTGACCTGACATTGATGTGAATTTAGTGTCTTAATTGCAAGGTCCCTAGTTCCTTCTATCTCCATGAGCTCTGCCATCCTCACACTCATAGGTTCACTCTCCGACAACTCAAATTGATGTGCCAACTCCAAGCTAGGCAATTCAAGAGAAATGGGCAATTTGGCTTACTTTCCATATACTAGGACATATGGAGAATTTCTAATGGCAACTTTGGGAGTCACTCTGTCAGCCCATAAGGCCATTTTTAGCTTTGTATGCCACTCTCTTTGATTCTCCTCTATAATCCTCTTGATAATCCTGATCAAGTTCTTATTTTTAGACTTTACCAACCCATTGCCTTGGGGATAGTAATTAGAGGATGTATTAAGGTAGATACCCAGCTAAAGTGCTCATTAACTTGTATTTATGCCAATAAATGCTAAGGCATTATCTAAAATTATTGTGCTTGGTACACCAAACTTGGTCACTATGTTATCATAAAAGTCCAACATTGTTGTTTCATTGGATTCTTTTAGGGCAATTGCTTTCACCCACCTGGTGAAGTAGTTAGTAGAAGTTAGTACCTATTTGTGTCCTATACTAGAAGGTGGATTGATCATTCCTATGAAGTCCAAAACCCATTGCATGAAGGGGTGTTCCACTTGGATTGGGTTGAGAGGAAGTGACACCAATATTTGTTTTCCTACAAATAGAACACACTTCTGACATTTCCTGGCCCATACATAGGCATATTTGAAAAGGTTGGGCCAATAATAACTAGATATTATTACTTCTGTTGTTTTAGTCCTTGAAGCAAAGTGGCCTCCTACAGGCCCATCATGAAATTTATCCAAGAGCTTTGTCACTTGATTATCATCTATGCACCTAATAAGCACTCCATTGAGGTCCCTTCTACATAGATCCCCTCAACTAATGCATAAGGTATGGATTAAAGTCTAAAATACCTTATTTTTACTCTATCTAAACCTTAAGGGAACTCACCTATCATCAAGAAATGTGTCATATCCTGGAGCCAACTAGTGTGAGGTGGAGGTGTCCTTGTTTGTGAGTTATCTTGTGTTACCAAGACAACTTTTTTATCTTCATGGAGGTCATCAACCATATTATCATATAAGCCTTTGCCTCTTATTAGCTTAGTGACCCCAATTTCCACATCATATTCCATGACCTTGGTAATCCAACCATCCCTCTTCTCATTCAAGTCTTTGTTGAAGAGAAAATCCCTCACTCTACAATGAGACACCATAAGATGAATCTTACTATTTGAGAGCATTGGCCTAAACTTTTTGAGGATTCTCAAGGATACAAGAAATTGTTTTTCTAAAAAAGTGTATCTTACCTCATATCCCTCAAGCCCTTGGCTAAAAATGTAATTGGTTGCTCAAATCCCTCACCATTTTTCTACATCAGCATATTAGATATATTATCAATATTGATGAAGGCATACAATATGAAATCCTTTGATAAGTTAGGATTTATGAGTGAGGGTATTTGGGCAATGGCCTGCTTGATACCTTCAAATGCAAATTTACCTTCAATTGACCAAGTGAACACTTGGACCTTATTCAATATGGCAGTGATGGGTTTGACCAAGTTTGCAAAACTAGGTATAAACCTTATCACAAAGTTTATTTTCCCCAGGAAGGTCTGGATTCCTTTCTTGTGCTTGGGTAAAGATAGTACCAAGATAGCACTTATTATATTAGGGTCAATGGGTAACCCCTACTTTGAGACAATGTGTCTCAAAAGTTTGCCTTCATGAACAAAAAATACACATTTCTTAGGATTTAAAGAGATCCCATACTCTTTACATCTCTCAAAGATCAACCTTAGGTGATCTAAGTGTTCATTGGTTTTCTTGGAGAAAATTGTGATGTCATTCAAGTAGACAAACACCATTTGATTCATCAACCCTTTAAAATCCATGCTCATTGATCTTTGAAAGGTTGCCTCTACATTAGACAAGCCAAAGGACATCTTCTGATAAGAATATGTGCCAAAGGTAGTCTTATATTGATCTACTTATTTTACCAACACATAGTTATATCCTAAATACCCATCCAAAAGAGAAAAATGTTTTGAACCAACAACTATTTGAAGTAGTTACTCCATGGATGGTAGGGGTAATGATCCTTCAAAGAGACCCTATTCAAATCTTTGAAATTAACACACAACCTGATCTCCCAATTCTTTTTTTTGATAGGTACCAAGTTGGTTACCTATGAGGAATGCTTGATGGGAAAGATGATCTTAGATTCAATCAATTTGGCTAATTCTTTCCTCATAAACTCTTCAATTTTGGGGTTGATGGGCCTTTGCCTCTCACTGATAGGCTTGGCATTAGCCTCAAATTCTATAGTATGTTGGGCTAACTTGGGATCAAAACCTCTCAGGTAACTGTATTCCCAAGCAAAAATGTCTACATATTCTTTACAAAGCTCTATAGAATCATGCTTTTTAGCCTTAGTGCTTACCTTTCCAAGATTGAGGAGCTTAGCTTTAAGGATAATAACTCTTTCATAGTTCTCTTCATTGGTTGACATCATTGCCTTATCTTTTCTCATATGATCTCCTTCATGGAAAATACCTTCTAGGGTAACCAACCCTTTAGGAAGCTTGTTAGATTTCAACTAGAATATTTGCTCCTCATACTGACGTTGAATCTTTTCTTGGTTCATTGAGGAGAACTCTAGTTCTTGATGTAAGAAACAAGTAATTTGATTATCATTCTCAAATACCTGCCAATTAACTTCATTGTCTGGAACTAATGGTCTTACTACCACTTTGACATGCGGTTACACTTTATGCTTTTATAACTCCTTGGGGATATTAAATTGAGATCCCATAACTACTAATCTATCAGCATGTTGGTTTTGGTTCCTTGGCACTTCTTGGATGTTAAAGGCCTCTAAGTCTTTAATTAGGTCCCACACCCTATGTTTTTAGGACTTCATCAAGGGATTCTTTGTGATATTCTAGCCTTTGACTTGGTGCACTATTATCTCACTATCCCCATAAACTTGTAATTATTTGATCCCTCTCTTACTAGACCATTGAAGGCCATATATAAGGCCTTCATACTTTGCTGCATTGCAAGAGAAACTAAATTAAAACCTATAATAAGAGAAATACTTGTCATTAGAAGGGGATACTATCATTACACCTGCACCCACTCCATATTTTCTCCTTAAACCATCAAAGAACAATTTCCATAAGCCACTAGAGTCTTCTTGAGGCCTAATGAGGGATGACATGGACTGATTTTATTCATGTAGGTAGTAGACACCCATGTATCTTTCTTCGACACCTTCTAAAGGGTCAATTAATTGATTATCACCCCATAATTCATTTAAGAACATATCATGTATCTCCTTGGGATGAGTGTTTAGCTCTTGACTAGCTATGAATTCATCCTCATCAAGAATGGTATAGTTGATATTTATGCCATTTGGCCCATAAGGTTCAATGTGGAATTGTGCAATGGGCTCAGCCTTGATGGATACCTTGGTTTCATACCTTATTTTGAAAGTCATTTATGACCAATCTACTACTAGATAGCCTCTAATATTTGCTATGAATTCTCTAGATAAGCATAATACACAGTGCAGAGGCATATCTAGAATCAATATATCTTGAGCCACTGAGATACTAGGACAAACATGTAGTTTCAAGTTGAGATCTCTAATTATACAAGATGGTTTGGTAGAAGATCCATCAAATTACAACACTCTATTAGACTGGGGCTCATACTTTAAACCAAGCTAATCTGCTATGGATTTAGGCATTACTGAGGTACTTACCTCACTATCTACTAAGAAATTATGCACTAGAGAGTCACCAATGATCACATAAATGTAGAAGGGAGGAGGCTTGATCACCTTATTTGATTTCCCTTCATTAGGTCCTTTGGTTACATTGGTGAGAACTACATTCTCTTTACTTGGTGGCTTCTTAGACACCTTGATCTTTGCTAATCCCTCTTGAAGTATATCCATCTTCCTAGGCATGGAAAGCATGTCCCACATTGGCACACTCATATTATACTTTTTCATTTGTTCCACAATGTTGATTGGCAAACCACCAAACTTTAGTTGTGCTTTGGGGGCCACAACTATACCTTGGACTTGTGAGTTTTGGGGCACTAGGGCAGTCCCTTGGTTTTTTTTTTGAGTTATTAGAACATTTGGAGTATAAATAGGTTCATTTGGTTTTGATAGTAAAGGAGTAATGGTAGGAAGTTCTTTGACTACCTCCTAGTTACCATCCATATTCCTTCTTTTGAATCTTGTATTAGTTGCTACTAGAACATATGCTTAGCTATAACTAGCGTACTGATTAGATGCATATCATTCTTCTTGTTCATAACTAACCATAGTATCATCCACCTAATTTTATCCCTCATTATATTCCTGACCTTGTTGTTATTCTATTTTATTCATCATGGGTACCTCTATACTCTGAGCCATAAAAGCTTGATTGTACCCATAGTTAGTAGTTTGTTTCCATTGATCATTGAAAACTTGATTGAAGTTAGTGTTTTGGATAATGGATTGACCAAAATAATGATTCCAAGGCATAGTTCCTTCATATTCTTGAGAAAAATTGTTATGATTAGGGATCAAAGTAGTAGAGGTGCATGCGGTATTTGGATTACAATGATTTTTCCTAGCATAGTTAGGTTGCCCTTGTCTTTGGCCTTGACTTTGGAAGTTTCCTTTATATGGTGGCATATTTGCTTGATAATATTTCTTATAAGGTTGATATGAGGCTTGATAAGGCCTATTGAACTAGGCCTACTGCCTCTTGACATTTACCAATTCATTTTACAAGGATTGAAACATACTCTTAAGCTCGTGAAAATTCTTATGTTCTTGGGAGTCACTAGGCTAACTAGTGGAAGCCTTTTCTTGATTTGGTGTACTTATGGAAACAACTATTAGTATAGGAGGAATGGTAGCAAGGGGAAGAATAGAGATAGAAGGTGGTTGGATCTCAAGAAATAAAGGCATTGGTGGTCTAGGTGTAAGCTTGTCAGCCTAGACTATGATTGCTACCTCATATGCATTTGATAGTGTGTTCCCCCCATAAAATAGATCATTACTGAAATATCACTATTGAGAGCCTTCAAATAGTAAAGGAAGGCAAAGTTAGGAGTAGGTCTAACATAGACTAGAATCCTATCCCATGTCTTTTGAAACCATGTGTTGAAATCTTGCATGACTTCATGGGGAGCCCTTTTAATTGTGGTTAGCTACTCTGCAAGTGACAAATGGTTACTTTTATCTTCAAATCTTTTGCACAAGGCATCTCCTAATTGATCCCATGATGTTATAGAGTTGGTGGCAAGGCTTGTATCAAATTCTAGGGATTTACCTTTGAAAGAGATAAATAATAACCTAATATCTACATTTTATTCATTAACATTATGAATATTACAAAAGTTAGCTACATTCATTAAGTGTTCATAAGGGTTTTTAGATTGGTCTCCTATGAAATAAGGGACACTTTTAAGAGTTACTACTGTAATAAGGTCATATTGCTGGAGGTCCAAAGGACTTTGACCATTAAAATACACAAAAGGGAAAGATCTAAGGGCTGCCATGGCAATAAAACAGCCTAATAAAGACCTTCTTGTAGGGTTAGACCTAAGGATTGATCTAGGAATAAAGTTGCCTTTATATGGATGTGTATTAAAAAATCTTAACCTATTCATTGAGTTTAAAGGAAATTCAACAAATTCAAAAGGAATACCTCTGGAAGTTGATCTTGTATTCACCTTTGGCATGAAAGAAAGCTACTACTTTGCACCAGAATGTTGAGTGTTCTTTTGGAATCACCAAATACTATTGCATAAAATCTATAACTACAAATCGATCACACTAGCATGAAAATTGATCAATCATTTTTTAAATTGGTCCTACTAAGCATGTTAGAAACTATTGTAGGCTTAATTTTCACCCTTGGAGAGGGTTGTTTAGGCTCTCTCCAACTAATCTACATAATGGGAACAAACCTAGGCTATGGGTATCCTATAATAGGGATGAACCTTCAAAAAAGGTTGACTTCCTCTTGATTGATCACCTAAACTAATGCTACTTCTAGGAAAAGGGTTAGAAAGGGGGAAATAAGGATCCTAAGAAATCTAACAAGGTGATACACCAAATTAAAGTGAGACACTCATATGCTTACACCCACACTAGATTAGCATAAGACAATACTAGCTCACATGATCTCAACATCGAGCTAATTACAAAAGTATTTCACAAACTAGGTTTAGGAAGCAATAAATGAAAACAAAGAAGAGTTCTAAGACTCACACTCAACTTACATTAATGGTAGAAAGAACACAAGACCAAACCTATAATAGCTTGAAAACACCTTAAAATAGGTAAGCAATAAGTACAATGGCCTAGGAAGAATCTACTTCACAAGATCATCATTTACAAGCTTACTAAAACACTAGTCAAAGGCAAGAGATAGGTAAAAAGCATCTTATTTATTCAAGAGGTAGTTTTTACAAATTTTGACAGGGTTTAACCTAGTCAAATGAGAGTCTCTTTCTATTCCAAATTAGAGATTCCTTGAGAGAGTCAAAAAATTGAGAGAGTTGCAATGTGGAAGAAAATAAGAGATATAGGAGAAAAGGGGAGAAAAAGAGAGAGCACGTCATCCAAGATTATTAAATGAGCTACCACTACCTTTCAATAAATGCTCTACCACATTTTGATCAAATCAAGGTTAATAAATCATATAAAAAATAGCCTTAATTTATCCTAATAGCCTTCAAATCTTTTCATTTGTTGAACAACACACTAGAGGATAATAGTTTATCAAAGATGATGAGTCATGATTCTACTATGAAGAACCTTAGAGACCCTAAAAATATATTAAATGCTCTAGCTGCTTTCTCCAACCACTAGATCTCCATCTTGAGACTCTATGACACCTTTCACTTGACAAATTCATGAGGAAAAAATCCTCATATCTTGAACTTGACAGATCCATGACTATATCTATTTTTATATCTATAGGTACCTATTTGTCGAGGTGTTGACTATGTCAAAGGATGAGATAATTTTCCATTAATCACACATCTTTCCTTTTTTCAATATATGAGCATAGATCTTAATATATATTTAAAACCAATCTCATTTATTGGTTTTGCTATAGTTATCATGTTGATGAAAACCTATAGGCCGAAAAAGTCACTGCATACGAGGATGTTCCTTTTAAAAGAGCAATGAACACAACCATGGAATAATCTTGTAACTTTGGAAAATGGGGTTAATAGGTTCTAAATAATTGACCATAGGTCCTATCTGAGATTAATGGCTATTATGGGGATTTATTATTATCAATCCTAACTATATGGATACATTTCATGTTTAATGATGCTTGACTAAACTCTAATGGTGGCATAGCCCTTTGAGAGACTTGCTCTAGTTCAACCTTGATCGTATTTGTTCTCCATTTAAAGTCTCCTAGATTTAAATTTTAATATTGACCAATGATCTTGATCTGGGCTTCTAAAATTATGCCATCTATCAGCTCCTCATTCATTCATTAGGCCCTATAGTCAGTTTCATCTAGTTTTAGTGCTTGTGCCATGTGGCAACCTCATATTCATTCTTAGGAACATTGAATTTTTGACCTTATGTACACCATCAATATTATTTTGCATGGTTTAAATGTGTACCATTCATTTAATTGGTATTTACCATGGTAGTGACACTTGGAAGCATCACATTCATCTCTAGGATCTGCTAACTTGTTGACCTCTCGCTCACCATCGATCTACTTTCTTATGATTAAATGCGCTCCATCGATCTGCCTAGAATCACTAACTTCATTGATCACTCACATGTCATTAGATATGATTCGAGATTTTGTGATCTCAACATTTTTAAACTCTAAGTTCAACCTTAGGAATATTTTAATTCAAATGGCTATTTGTCATGACTTAAATTTGACATCCCTGTGCACATCCCACTCTACTAGTTCAACTTTTAAAGCTTATATCTTGAGATAAACAACTCATCAAGATGCAAAATTTGTAGGGAACACTCTAATAAAAAAGAACATCATGTCCATATAATCCTTTTGTTTTTATAAGATTTAAAATTACATTTATAAAAATCACAATTAGGCTGATCTGTTTACCTTTTTACATGATGTGTTGAGACAATTTGGTTCTTCTAATCTTGTGCTAGAAACTATTGATCATATTTTCAAGTTTTGAATGAACCTATGAGACTTTGTGCAACCTAACTTATGCTCCTAAATGATATGATCACCATGGGATATTTCTTAGACCCTTCAATTTCAATTTATACCTGCTTCCAAACCATTTGATCATTTAATTCATTAGGGATTCTATTCAACTAATCTATTTAAGAAAAAACATTGTATGTTGGCCAAAATTGGCCAACATTTCCCATATTCTCTTTGATAAAATCAGATCCATTTTTCTTAGACGAATTATAATTTGAACTTGTGGATCCATGTCAAAGGCTCGATCTAATGAGACCATTCCCATAGGTATATGATTCTCTTTCAACTGTAAGATGCCATCTTCTCCCAGGTCCTCTATGTTGATAGACTCAAAATATTTTTCATCTATTATTTGAGATTCAAAGACCCCATAATTTTTAATAAATTTTATTATCTATTGATCATCATCAAATACTTTTAAGTTCTCCACATTGTCTATGATAGAGGGGAAAGGAACTAGTTCCATAGAAAACTTCTACATTTTAGATTTCTAAAGTGGTGCTAAATTGGTAGCTGAAGCTGCTAGTGAGTCTACTATCTAATTTTATTCTCTAAAAATAATTATGACATTGAAAGTTTCAAAGGATTCAATCAAATCCCAAGATTAGTGTTTATACTTATTCAAGCAAGCAAGTTTACATTGGTGTTTTTTCCTGATCTAGTTGACAACTAGCTTTGAGTTACCAAATATATGCATATGCTTGACACTGTGTTTTAGTGCAAAATATAGGCCCAAAACCAAAAATTCATATTCATATCGATCATTAGTGTAAGGCAATTATACTGTATATCTATAAAAATATTTTTTCCTATCTAGGTCGATCAAATCTATGATAATACTTGAATCTTGCTTCAATATAGCTCCATCAAAATGAAGAGTCCACAATTGGGAAAGACCTTCAAATTATTGTTTATGAGGTTCATACTTTGTATTTGTAGGTAGAAGAGCATATATTTTAAAGATGCATATAATATTTGTCTGATATTCATACATTATGCACTCATTTTATCATTGTATAGTCTATTTTATCTTATCTTCATGATTTGTAATAAGATAGAATATGAAGAGACTCCACTTTTGGTGCCAAGTACGAGAAGAAGATGAAATTTCATAGACTAGAAACATCTATATATACTTCTATTTGTAAGAATAATAGGGGTTTAATTTTTATAAAAGATCAATTGAGATTATTTGGTTATGGTTAGCTATGTGATTTCTTATTATGTTCCTTGTGTATATTCTCATGTGTAATGTTTTAGTTACTTTCTGTCAAAACTATTCTGAATGCATTATTTCAATTTATGAAATACTGGTTGTTTTTAATTCCTCAATAACACAAGATAATTAATGCTTCCTATATTTCTATCATCCAAATTCCTGTATTTATAAACTATTCTTCACACATGAAGTATATCATAACTATTCTCGTCCTTAGCATATTCTGATGCTTTAAGAACCTCTGCTAAAAGTAGTAAATATATAAACACCTACATGTGAGGATGTGAAGTGACCTTCTCATTCATAGAATTATACTCAGTAATCAGGTAATTAATCTTTGGTTCTTGATCTACCTAGATCTGATTGGCTATTCCTTTCCAAGACAACCACATATGTGAGAAGTTTGTTACCATGTATCCATTCAACATTTTTGACCAATCACAACTTAGTAACAATTTGTAGACTTTAGAAATGTTAATGACTAAAATGTATATATACTATTATATATGTGGTTCAAATTTAAGTTGTATATGCATGTTTGTCTACTACCCAATGCATGGCACCAAGGACTTGTCCATCTACAGGACCAATCTTTTGGATTTACCTGGGGTCAAACCCAATTTCTTGTATATAACTATGGGCATCACATTAGCTGAGGAGCTTGAGTCAACTAGATAATTATGTACATTCTTACCAAACATATTGATGGTTAGCATAAAAGGTGGCACCTCAGGTTTATCCTTGTAAATAACCATGGTAGTGTGAGCAACCTTTGATTTCTCTATTTGTTCATTAATCTAAGCTATATCATAAATACTAATATTTACCTTGATATTATTAATATATTGTATCCAATTTTACTCTATGGATTTGCACTTTGTAGCTGATCATTTCCTTTTAGAGGGGGCAGATTATTATTTGCCTTAGGATCTAAAGGAGTAGTTCAGTATTGTTTGGAGGCATCAAAGTGGCAACAAGTTGTTTATTCGTTAATTTATAGTTGTTCATCTATAATTGATAAAAGGAATGGATTTCATCTATATTATCTTTAGGTTTATTCTCATATTCCACTGGGAATGGAAAGTCATATGTTTTAAAGTCCATCATTATACTATAAGGACCAAAAGTAGTGGAAGAAGATGGCTATGTTTGATTTGTAAAGCTTTCCTATCTATCAATTTCCTTCTGAAATATCTCACAAGTGATGCAAAACTCTATACAATCTATCTCACCATGTTATGTTGTATTATGGACTCAACACTAATTATGAATTACTACTTCCAATATGTTTATTTTATACATCTTGTTAGGTGGCTCATGTTCAATCTTGTTTTTATGTCTATTGAAAAGTCTATTGCATCTTTGGTATGCAAAATTATGATTAGTATTCTACCCCATGGTGTTTCCCATTCACTTCTACATGCTTAAAAACTCATTAATTATCTTCTACACCATTCTTCGGATAACATCTAATTCTACTTTTGTAGAATCAGAAGCAACACCTTGGGTGGTAGTAGTATTAACTGGTATCAAATAATGGTTCTAATTTTGTTGATTAGGTGTATACATAGGATTATTTAGAAAGCTAAGGTGTTGGTTAGGTAGAAAATGGGCCAAAAGCAATTGTGTATACACTTGGTTCTAATTTTAAGCCATAACAATTATGGTTAACATTTGAAATGGGGTCAAAGGCTAGCAGTTAGGACCAATATTGGGTGGAGCCAAGGCTTGTAATTAGGGATTCAACTATCATTAAATGTTAAAAGCTTCAACATAGGCCAATGGTAGTGTAGTAATTTTAGGTTCTTTGCGGAGGAAGATAGTTATCATAAAGTCAAAGGCATTTTTATACATTTCAAAGATTACTGCTTCATTGGGTTTATATTCAATGTCAACTCAATGATATATGTTTTGGAATATTATGTTAAAGGTTATAATTGAATCATTGGGATATCTCCTTATGCTTATAAAGTGATAGTTTATGACACTTGGGCTAGTTACCTATCTAAATTATGCTAAAAAATATCTTGACACTGGGTCTAGGAGGTCATTGAATTCTTCAGGATATTAAGGAACCAGTCATAAGTAACATCCTGCAAAGTAAAAGGGAAAAGTTAGTATGCTATATCCTCATGGGTTATGTTTAATGTTCCTAAGGTAGTATTGAAAGCCTTCATATGTTCTTTAGTAGTCTTGTCTCCTCATGTAGAAAAGATAGGATGATACTTATCAAGATTTCTAAGCAACCCAAGTATGTCTCTAAGCACAATAATGGTATAACTAGATAACCAGGCTAGGGCCATTATATGTGGAGGAAGATGGTATTTTTTGATTATATAATAAGATTGGACATATGGTCCCCTTAATACACCTCTATCTAACCTAAATTTTCTATGGATATGCAATAGTGGGAATAGCAGGGCAGTGTCAGAGGTGGACCTTGTTAGTCTTCTAGGAATATCCATCACAACTCAATTGATCTTTTAAATAAATGAAAAAGTGGCCTTATTTCTAGTACCAATTTAATTATACATGATGTGAGTTTTATGCACACCAAGTAAACTTTTGAGGTAACCTCTTAATATTTTAGGATCAATGAAAAATATTCAATCCAAGGCACGAGTTACAGGGTATCAGATTTTATAAATAAACCAGTCATGGAATAGAGGTGAGTGGAGCAGTTATTTACCTCAGATGGTTTAGATATGACATGAGTCTAGACCTACTTGAGATATATGGATGGATGGGTGAATCTAAGCTAAAGTGGGCATGATCAAAATAAAATCAAAAAATAAATAAGGGTAGGAAAAAAGGGGATTTTTGAATCAAAGGTAGATGAAACCCTTCAAAATTGGATCTTTCACTATGGGTTGGATAATTAGTCAGGGCACTAATGCTTATTGTAAGTTGCTATTAGCAGATAAAATAGTCAAACATAATTAAGCATACAAGGAAATAATATACAATAAAATTTAGTACACATAATCAAAGGTTGCTACATTTGTAAGATTAAAATTGCACATCTACAAATGGAGATTATGATTATTAAAGAAAAAAGCATTCAAATTAGTTACTGCATAATATGAATAACTTTATCAAATAACACTTCTACACAACCCAAAGACTAATATACCATAATAGTGGAACTTTTTCAATATATCACATTTTTTGAGAAGAATAAGATTTGCACATCAAGATAAATTTACAAAAAACTTTTAGGATTTATTATTTATTTCAATAGCTAAAAATTTTCCTCCCTTTGGAATCAAGAGGATACAAATATATATATGTTGAGATAGGGGATGCCTCAGCTTTCAAGCAAAGTCTAAATTTACATTTATTAACTTTAATAACTGAGTGTTAAAACTCATGCAATTATGTATGTATCCAATATAATCACAAATAATATTCCTTTTCTAGAGAACCCTTAGATATAGAAAATAATACAATGAAAAATAGACTTAAGTTACAACTTGGACATGAAATTATACCAAAAAAAATACCTATAGTGTTGATGTGGCACTACTTAATGAAAAAGCTTGCATGCTCATGATAGTCACTATAATTATATTTATAATTGGAGTGGGCATTATTGTGCTAACTAAGACTATGACTTGAATGATCAAAGTTACTAGTGGCACTATGACTATAACTAGAGGCATTACATGTGTTGAGGTGGCAACATAACTGATTGAATTAGTCCCCACTATTACTACAGTAAAAGTGGGTAGTGGAACATAAGTGGGCCCAGTCTAAGTTTGCACTAATGTGTAATTTAGATCCTTAGGTTGAGTTCCTTGCAGAGGTGCTAATAGTGCTATTGTAGTAGTAGTCAATTATTTGGCTACCTCCATTTGTAAGTATAAAGCATGACTAGCCTAGAAATCAATATTGATAGTCTTGAAATCAAGAAGTGATCTCTTGAAAATCCATATAATCTTATCCATTAATTTATTATGCAAAACCATTGCAACCTTCACTTCTACATACATGATGTCTGTTCCTGTGACCCTTCCCTTAGAAAAGTCTATTAGTTACATTATCTCTTTATTAATATTGTATACTTTCCCCTCAATTTTAGCTTAGAATATGTCAACCAAAACTTTGAGCATACCTTAAAAAATAAGCTTAATAACTAACTACTTGAGAGGGGTGTTTATACCTACAAATTTCATATCTTCCAAAGTAAAGATAGATTTTTATTCTTAACTGATAAATTATTATACTAAAGTTTGTATCTCTCGATGCTAGTCAAGTAAGCTATCTCTCTTAGTAGCCACATGACCTTGTGCCCATGCAGCTTTTGGTGCCATTATTAAAATATGATGAGCATAAGCTCTGTTCTTTATAGTTTGACCCAAAAAATTAAGCTTACCTTTCATATCTTTCATTTTATTATACAACTAGGATACATCTCCCCATTTAGGCTGAGACTTAGCCTTTATGAATTTTATTGAATTAAGAATATCTTAAAACTTCTTAATTATACTCTACACATTATCTATAATTTCCTTAGGAGATTAAATGATGTTTACTTGTTGTGACCTTTGCCTAGACTGGTCATACCTCCTAAACATTTATTTTATCACCCCTCCCGTTTCATCCACAAAACTATAAGAATCCTCCTTATAATCATCTAGATCTATGGGTTTTAATTTTCTCTTTTTGGTCAAAGAGAATATGTCCCCTCTCTATTCTAGCTCAACACTTTAATCCTTTGTAAGCATAAATTTTACTTAACCTTTCTCAATGTATTTATTTATTTATCAAAATGGAATCCTACTGTTGGTTGCTCAATGTTTATTAGATCCTATCTACCTATCTCCTCTTCTTACAACTTCTGAATCCATGAGGGGATATTCACTATAGCTTATCATTCTATTTGATCTTTAGATGCAAAGGTGGGAATAGGAGATTGTCCTAGAGGATACATTAAAATTGTAGTAGGATGGATAGTAAGAGATGGTGTAAGAAATTATGGAAAGGAAGGAATGGCTTTTATCTAGCCAGTGACCTTCCTATGGGTTTGTTATCTATAATATACTTAGTCTTGCTCGGTGCCCTATTCACTGAAACTAGGGAGGAGTCTATCTAGATAGCTTAATTAATTGACATACCTAATTATGTGGATAGCCTAGGAAGTGTAGCCTATGTATAAAAAATATAAGTAGCCACCAAAATTTCAAAATGTACCTATTTTTTTGGCTCAATGGGCTAAGGGTCAGTCTGACGTAAAAATTAATAAGTTAAAAGTGTATTAATAAAAATTTGCATATAATTTGTGACTGATGTGTAGGTAACCCCAATAGTAATAGTGGTGGTAGGAGGATCTTTAGTAGGTTGATTAATAGGAGGAAAAGCCCAAATCATTGGACCTTGGTCTATGTTAGGCAAAATTGGCATTGTGGCTACTTGGGACTTATTTAGTGGACTTAAAAAATGGAAGGAATAGGTGGTCAATATTTTAGTCACTATAATAGTGGCAATTGAAGAAGTCACCAAGGAATCAAATACCTGTGTATTCACATTCTAGGTGAAGTAATGGGGACATTTTCTATTGTAGTTTTTATCTTTGTAGCATAATATGGAGAGTTAAGAAGTGTAGTTGATAATAATACCTAAACTGAGACTTCTGATTTGGACTCTGCCTCATCTATTATATCTCCTTCTTTATTTGATAATAACTCAATTGTAATTTAGTCAACCTTTCCTTGCTCAATATCTTTGGACTCCCCTAATATTTTAGTCCCTCTAGATTTAGTTTCTTCCTCTTCATCCTCATTGGTTTCTTCAAATGATGTTATTTCTTCAGATTCTTTGTCTTCTTCAGATAACCACTCTTATTTTATCTTCCATTGGTTACTACCACTACTATCACACACTTTAATTAATTATACTTCTTCCTTTAGATATTATGATATCTCCTCCTTCTCATTTGACTCCCCATATAAAGGGATCCTTTTGAAAAATAGGCCTTTAAGAGGCATTTCTTCTTATTGCACATCTTTGGGAGGTTGAAGAGGAGTCTTGAAGTTATCCTTATAGTGGATGGAATGGAAAATGCAAGGGCTATAACGGTGGAAGGTGGAAGTGAAGTGGGAATGGTGGTGGCTAGTGGTAGAGTCATTGTGGATGGTTTCCCCATTGATGGAGGTACTAATTGTGATGTTGTAGGAGTTGGTGACAAAGGGGAAACAAGAAATTGTGACAAAAAGTAAGGGAGGCTTAGTGTCCTTTAAATTTTAGATCTTAGGATACCCCTTTAAATTTTTTACATCTTCATCTTGTGTGAGTTAGTTGCATTTGTTGATTCAGTCCTCTGAATGTACTTAGGTTCTATTAGTTTTTTTACTCGTTTGCTTATTTCCTCAATTAATCCTAATTATTCCAAAAGGTTAAAAACATTTTCCCCTAAAGTCATTACTAAAATCCATCCACTCATCTCCTTCAGTAGATTAAAAGAAGTTGAAGTGATTTGGCTTACCCATAAACTATATTAGGTTCTACATACTACTTTACTAATCTGAAAAGAAGTAAAGTTGTTCCAAAAACTTGAGTTACTCATCACAGTCTAAAATGGGGTTATCGAAACACTTTATTGCATTATATAAAATCAAGTAGAGTGACTCTGAAAACCCGTTAAATACTTCCCAATGAAAATTGGGTTCTCAAAATTGATTTACTTGCACACGATCTCAAGTAAAAGTAATGCAGGTCTTTGAACCCAAACCACTCTTCTTAGACCAAACTGGGATTGCATAGTTACTTTACTACATTATCAAAATTATGTTAAGCAGTTCCACAAACATGATAAACATTTCATAAACATATATAGGTTTTTTCCACAACTTTAATTATATAAATCATAAGCAGGAGCAATCTAGGTTCACAAACCCAAATTACTCGCCAACCTAGACCTATTCAGGTTTGCAAGGGTGCTCTACTCAAAAGGGCCAAAGTAAGTAAAGTAATCCAAGTAACCTAATGAAAAGAGTCAAAAGCTAATGTGGCTTTAATACACTTGTCATTAATGCATTGGAATATATATATATATATTGGTAAATTCCAACTCATTCCTACCTGTCAGCCAAGTCATCCAACTAAGTAATCATGCTTGTAAACCCTGAGCCATGTTGTTTGAGCTTCTAGAACATTTTCAAGCAAATTCTTTTGACCAATTTATGCTTGAGGTAAGTAAATCATTTCCTTGTGGTTTTTTAGGTTTGTTGTTTTCCTTTTTCTTGGTATTTGTCTGTATAAAAGTTCTTTGTGCCACCATGATTATTTTTTTGTTAAGTTTATTTTGTCATAATTTCCACTTTATTTTCTTAGCATGATTAGGTGTTGTAAATCATGTGTTAATACTTTTCAATAATTTATCCTTCTATAGAATTTGCTAGAAAACCTCTAAGAGACCAAGCCCTTCATGAGAAATCTAGCAGTCGAAGATCCCTTGCCCATTAGGGTTTCATAACCTTCATTACTCCATTAGGTTCTTGAAGTGAATTAATAGACCATAAGAAAACCTGAAGTTGTCAGCCATCAAAAATATAAAGTCTTGAATCTTGAGAAACCTGAAGAACACTATTAAAGACCCAGCCAGAATCTTTCCCTATGCTTACTTACCTAGGTTTCTAGATTCAAGTAACTTATTAGCTAAAACCGAAAGTCTTTGGCAATCTAAAGCCCAAACTTGCCTGTATAATCTTAGTGACCTACCCAAGTTTTTGAAGACCTATTACTTAAAAGGATGATACTTAGTTAGTCAAGACTTCCTATTACTCAAAACTCAAAACTTGTTTATAGGTACTTCAAGAGCAATGAGTTAATTTTTTTCTAAAAATTTCAAATCCAATGGAAGCAATTAATCAAAACCAAAGAATACATATCAAGTTATTCAGAGTAAGTCAGAGCCAATGTCTAGATTAGAAAGTTTAGGAAGATCAGAAGAAGAGGTAGCTGAAGTATAAGATCAAACAACATTGGTTGAAGAGGTCTTAGAGTTAGCCTTAGAGGAGATCCCATAACCAAGCAGGAAGGAAAAAGAAAATTTAAGAAAGTCAAGCCACAAGAGCCAAAAATGAGGTATGAGTATAAGGGTTACCCAATCAAATCAAGCATAGTCTCCAATTTAACTGAGATAAGTGACAAAAATATGGGGCATGTGTTTGTAACAAAATTATTAGAGAGATCTAAAGCCATAAATAAGACCCCACTCATACATGCTATGACAAGAAATGGAATCCTTCAAGCTACAACCTTCCCAAGCTCAGCTCAACACCCTAAGTTTGTGCTGACATGTGCCAAATATTATGACTCCCTAACTAGGACTATGAGAGATGCTACTAGGAATGTAATTATAAGATTGGATGCTTAGTATCTCAAATAATATCTTAAGATTCTAACATCGCCTAAAGTAATTGACATGATAATGGGGAAAGCCATCAATTAGTGGGAAACTAAGATAGCTAAATGTATCAAGATAATGAATACATATTACTTGAAAAGAGTGAAACAAGCTTCAAGGTTTTCTAAACACATTGAAAGATAAGATTTTATTCAAGAAGTTGATGATATCATTCAGTTGCTCTACATGATTAACGGTGAAAAGAATGACAAGTTTTTTTCTCCATGGATGTATGCTTTTATCATAACCATTGATGTGACTAGAAGCTCTTCCAAAATTGAATGGGCAATAATGATAAGTGATAATGTAGATCGATAGTTGAATAATGGTGTTGCATACCTTTGATTTTAAGATGACATCATATATTGTATACATAGCTGCTTCAAGTGAAATTTTCTCAAGGTTAAGGACTAAGGGCACATTGTCAACCATGCCTATATATGAATATTATCCTCAACTGGTCCTTGCAGAATACTACAAACATTACATTGTAGTAAATGATGGTTTATTTTATGAACTTACTTACAAATTGGATAAATCTCTAAAACATAGAAGAGTATTAGATGAAGCATGGGATGCAATTTCATTATATGGTTGTATTTTCATTCAATTCCTTGACTTCACCTTATTCTCCCCCAAAAATATCACTCATTTTTGGGACAACATTTGAATTATTTTGGTCCTATAGACCAAAATTATCTCTTCCCTTTCCAAAATTTGTCCCGAACATTCAAATTTCTCATTTTTCAAGCTTCTCAAAAATCTACAGACTCAATAGGTCAAGTTCAATGGGATTTTACAGGTTGAAATCTACTGACTCTTTCAAGGTTAGAGAAATTATGAACTTGGTATCTACGAACTCTACAAACAGGCTCATTTCTACAAGTTCAATGGGCTTCATGACTTCTACAGGAATTTCCATCGGCAAGCATCAGCAACAGGTTCAACATTTGGTTCATCCTTTGGTTCAACGTCAAATGGTTCAAAGGTGGGTTCAATCAAGTGGTTCAATGCTTTGTTTCAACATTTGGTTCATCTGCTTTGTTTCAACTTTTGGTTCATTCTTTGGTTCAATCAAATGGTTCGTCAGTCAGTTCAAAGCTTTGTTTGAACTGTTGAACTAAAACTTGGTTCAACAGTTGGTTCAACGTCTTGGTTCAAACACATGGTTCAAAGGCAAGTTCAATAGTTGGTTCAATGCTTAGTTCATTGGCTTGGTTCATTCAAATTGAACCATCGGCTTGAACCATTTTTGGTTTAACCGATTGGTTCAATGTCTTGGTTCAACGAAATGGTTCATTGCCAAAGTTCAAAGGGTCATTTTCAAAGAAGGCGAAAGGTAATTATTTCAGATTTGTTTAAGGCATTTAAAATTGATTCCCTAGACTTTTTGTCCATGAGAATTTGCCCCAGGAAAATGTCAGCGGGAGGAAGCATAAGAAAATCTCGAGGGATATCTGAAGGGTCACCCGAAGAAGCTTGAAAGGCCATTTAAAGACTGCCTGAAGGATAGATATCCTTGCGGGAGGCTATTCAAACTCAAAATGGGTCATTTCTCAAGGCCCAAAAGGGCAAGTCCAATCTAGAAAAATACCAAGCAGAAAGTTGAAATAAGACAAAGTAATGACACGCCCAAAAACGTCAAATTCAACATAGTGAATTAGCCGTTGATCCTTTAAACATACAGGCATACAGATCAGAATACATTCACAAATTTCAAAGCCAAGACCAACAGAAAGTAGAGAAGAAACAAGAATAGTAAACTAAATCCAAGACCCGATTCAATTAACCGGACAAGGAGGAATGATGAAGATAAGATCAGATCGCCAGGTGGACATTGAAAGTTGCAAACTTTCAATAAGCGCGACTTATTTCCTTGCATTGATAAAATCAAATGGGTAAAGCACCCCTAAGTTCTAGCATGTTTTCTTAACAGATTCCAATGCAAAATGATGTATTGATTGTTCCCAAGTCCTTCTTGAAGAGGCTATATAAGGGACTTTCTTCTATTGTAATAAATATCTCTTTTTTAGATAATTAAAATGAAACTCTGCCCAAATTGTAAGGCATTGATGAGACTTTGAGCTCATATTACTGACCATATTTTGTTATTGGAATAAGAAAGCAAGTGGTTTTTCAGGCTTTGTGCTGTAATATCTTTGTTATTGATGAAATCATTCTTATGTCTTTTTATTCAATATATCTTCTGTTCCTTTAATTCAACAAGCAGAATTAGTGACAGCAGTTAAAAAAGGTGTCCTAAAGAGTCGATTGTGGAGAGACTTTGTGACCTCATTGTCCTTCATATCTTACTCTTGAGCAATCTAGGTGAACACTTTGAGCTGCATCTCGATTTGCCGGTTATTGCATCCTTTGCTACATTTTGTTGTTACTGCCAAGAGTATTCTTGTGGTTTACTAAATAGTATTTCTGAAAGAAGAGGAGTACTATCTGTCATTTCCCTTAAGTTTTTCCTTTGATCCGAGTGCATCATCTCTGAAAGAAGAGAGATGGATGGTTTGTCCCACCCATGAGTATTACTTTCTATTTATATATACATACATCTACATACATACATACATACATATATATATATATATATATATATATATATATATATATATATATATATATATATATATATATATAACACATACCTACAAGGAACCTCCCCTTGATGAGAGGAGAGATAAGTGTCTTTCTGATGTGGTAAAACTACACATTTGGATGACTAATCTTCCTACTTTGGCTGATTAGACCTATTTTGTTTATCAGTACGCTGATCGACAAAATATTCAACCAATAGTTTTTGGTGACTCTATTGGGGACACAGTAATTTTGTGCAATTTGGAACCTCAAGTTTCAGATTGAAACATCACCTGTGTCTTACCCATTATCATTATCACCTTATCCATTATACAGTCTAGCGACTCCCATCTAGGTCTTACCCATTATCCATTTATAGCCTTACCATTTTTCATCCATCTCCATTTTCATCCATCTCCATTATATATCTGGTCTGCAAAACCAGAGTTGCTGGGAAAGAAAGCGCAGTTTGAAGCCTCAAGATTTACACTAAAGCAGGGCTAGTTTCTTTTCCATTTTTGTCTTATAATCTGGAAACTCCACTTAGATGTGTTATCCCTATTGTTCATAATCTAATCGTGGCAGTTCGAGGCCCCTAAGGTAACTCATTTGGCTCACTTAATCTAACTCCACCCCTGCATGAGCTACCACTCAGTTCAAGGAAGAATTTTCCCAAATTCTTTGGTGATGGAAGAGTCCACCTTGATGAAAACATTGTAGCCTTCACCATAGCCTATGGTGTGATAGGGGTGGAATTTGAAGACGTCACAGTCAGGCTTTTCATGGAAACATTACAAGGTGCTGCTGCAGACTGGTTTTACCATCTGTAGGTTGGATCAGTGATTGACTGGGATACACTTAAAGCCAAGTTTGAAGCAAGATTCAAGCTCATAAAAGATGCACATGCCTTGCTAGCCCAGCTTACATAGATGAAGAAGGAGCCCCATGAACCTATGAGAGACTTCATTGCCAGGTTTAACAAGCTGAGGCACAATATTCCCATGATCACCTAGCCGACACCTCAAAATCTCATGTGTTTCTTCATCAACTCATAGCAACCTGAAGTGAGTTTTCTGTTGAGACGGGCTAGACACATAGACCTTGAGACTGCTCAAGACTTGGCTACTGAGCTAGAAGATGACCTTATCTTGGTAGGAAAGATAAGGAGAGATCCTAATAGAGCTAAACCCTCTTCATCTCCTGAATACTCACCCACAGTCACCACTGATCCAATGGTACAAAAGCTAGCAAATGAATTGCTAGCCTTGAAAAGGCAAATAGCATAAAGTATATCTTCTACTCCTCTATATAAAGATATACCAAGGAGGACATTCCCTAATCAGCCATATTAAGGCAACACTGTCAGAAGTCAAGGGCAACAAAATCATCTTCTTCTTTCACAGAGGAATCCTGCCCTTGAAGCACCTCCAACAAACTCGGTAGTTGGATATCTGGAAACAGAGCATGTTTCCTATTGACACAGAAGATTTCACTTGGGGCAAGGAGGCCTAGCTCCTGCCTTCTCCTCGCAACATGGAAACTCCTCTCTCACTTGTGGGATGGTGAAGCTGGAGAGGAGAGTCTTTAGATAAGGGCTAGCTCCCTTTGATGCATCGTGTTTATTCTAGCAAATGCAAAACACATATATATAGATATAATAAAGTGGGGGATGAAAAGGGAGAGAGATGCAGGAAAAACAAACCTACACTAATAGAGGTGATGCACCAAAATAAGTCAACCTTCACACACCCACACTGAAACCAAACAAACACATACATACACTACACATTTGGCAGAAGGACCAGGCTGCTGGAAACTGGCAGGGAGGCCTTAATGGAAGATACAAAAAAGAAAGAGATCACCAAAGGTGCTGTGAGATGCACACTTATGTAGTAACTTCCTCTATTTTGCACTTCTCAAATACTGCTCTTCTCCTATTAGCTACAAAGATGGCACCTTGTAGATAATAGGTATGCTGGTGCTGAACCTGTGAGAGCATCAAGAAAACAATGACTGGACATAGAACAAACACTCAAGACATACTCGAATATATCTATCCAAATGGAGGTAAAAACTAATTTTATTTGATTCAGGTGAAATTTCTCCAGGGCTATGCCTTAGCAAAATGTGGAAGATCTGACCCTTCTCAAAAATGAGAAGTTACAATATATAGAAGAAAGGAGAAAGAAACTTAGCGCTTTTTTTTTGACAAGTTGGTGTGTCGCTTTCCATTGGAAAGAGGAAAACACTATTGTGTTGTCATCATTCTAGAAGAAGCCTACTAGAACCATGCTGTATAATTGTCAAATTTGACTTTGGCATTCGAGATTTAATGTGGAAGTGTGGATCACACCTCTTTTCTACCAACAGACTAAAATTTGTCCCCTTTTAAATGCATGGGCCGTGTTACTTGTTGTTTGCACCATTTGGGGACTATCAGGCAATAAATCGCCTGCACTTTGCCACTTGGACCGCCTTGTCACTTTTGCGCCATATCATTTCTCCTTGCTTGTCATCTGCGATTTGTCTTTTCTCAGTTTTGCCTTTCTCGCTCTTTCAGCCCCTCGGGGCGATCTCTTGGCTAGTCACTGCATTCCTTGGGATTTTCCATGCTTGACGCTCAAAAAGTTCAAAAAACAAATGGCTAGTTTATTACATTAAAATTGACGGCCTCTGGGGTGTCATCGTCCTTGTCAAAAGTCATCGGGTCTTTTCCTTTGAATTGCGGCCTCCTTGAACTGAACCCATTGAACCAAAATGGTTCAATGGTTCAATGGTTCAACCAAGCACGTTGATGAGCCTTTGAACCGAAGCCAATGAACTTTTTGCCTTTGAACCATTGAACCCGGATATGAACTAAATTCATTGAACCTACTGAACCCGAAGTGAATTGGCCTTAAACAACAGGGGAGAAGTTGACTAAAATTTTGCTTGTGGGCAAAATTGGTCAACAGATTGGTGACTCATAGGGGAAGCATGCCTGCTATGCTTTAGAACTCAGTTGCCTTAAAATCCATTGGGCATAGAGTTAGATGCAGCTATAAAAGATTTAGCAACAGCCCCAAAGATTCGAGAATCAAACATGAAGCTTTTACCCCCAAGCAAAGGGAAACACACAAGGTTAAAAACACTACCTACACAAAATGCACTTAGGGAAAGTGGGAAAGAAACTGAAAACAAACTATTATGTGCAACTAACCAGGAAAATTTGCCTCCCTCCTGGATCAAAGGGAAAATTTCTTAAGTCCCCTTCCTGGCAAGAAGACTTATGGTGCCAGGCAAGTAGCTGAACGAAAAGGAGATTTGGTGACTTGCTCCTCTTGCCAGCCACCTGAGTTGGCTAGAATCTGAGTGGATTAGGTTCAAACATGATTCTGACATATATATACTCTGCTTGTCCATGGAAGCTTGTTGAATGATGGTCCTTCAAATTGGTGCTCTTCACCAAGAAATCTGTGGCTGCTGGCTTATCACCGTTTACCCCTTGATATGTATAGCTCCTCTACAGTGTGTCATGGTCTAACCCATTTCCTTTTGCTTCATTGCAGGCTCTGTCAGACTCATCCCCTACTCTTTCAAGGCCTTCCTCAAGGAAGACAGACCTCTCCTTTTCCTCCTCAAAGATCAGAATCTTTAGATGTTCAAAGATATTCTCCTAATCCTCCTCCAACTTAGGCTCCTCAGCATAGTCATCCTCATCATCAAAACAATGAGGAAGTTCATCAAATAAAGGGGAAGAGAGCTCACCATGAATTTGTTCCCCCTCGTATTGCTGGAACATCTGCATATGTGCAAGACCTGCATCTTCTTCACTGCTGATGGTGTCTTCACAAGAAGCATCAATGATGATTTCTTCTTCATTGTCTTTCATGATAGCCTCTTGAAGGACTATAGATTAGATCTTCTACTCCTCACTTGCCTCCTACAGAATAGGTTCTTCCTTGAGAAGGGGTGAAGTGGCAAAAACATGTGGAAGAGGAGGCAGTCCTTAAGCTAGAATCGAATGATTCTCCTCCTTCCGCTTGGTTAGCACTTCATCAATATTAGGTGTGGCCTGATAGCTCTCTTAGAGGTGTGTGGATGGGCTGGGTTCAGATAGATCCACCACATGTTGGCTGAGGAATCTCATTTGGGATTCCAACTCTGCAATTCTCGTAGCTAGATCTTCTTGAAGGAGCCTTTCTTGGAGATCACCAACATTATCCACTTTGAAGCTCTAAGCTGGTTCCTGGCATTCCTTCCTCCAACTTGGAATCTGCACATCATGCTGAAAGATTTTTGGAGGTTGAAGAATGCAAGGAAGAGACTATTGATGCACTAGAAGAGTCTCTAGAAGAGGGACGTGCTGGCTAGTGGTATTCCCCCCAATGGAAGATGCACAATATAAAGAATTGGGAAGATTGATCTCCATGGGGGGTTTCTCTGATGCCCTCTGGTGTTGGAAATCTAGGCGCATGAGATTAAGAGCAGATGCATTTGGTGATCTGGAGTGAGGAAGCGCTATTTGATAGAAAGGATTTGGCACAAAAAAAGGTGCTTTCTTCAGATTACGAAGGGGTGTGCAAGGTTGAATGCCTTGGACAAATGGATTTCTCCATTTTGTTTCCTCCTTCATGGATTGTGAAGCCTGTGCTTACCTAAACAAACACTCCTCTTTATACATCAGCTCTTACTGATATCTGTACTCCTCCTCCTATCTGTCGATCTCCATTATCTACCTCTCAAACTCCAGCACCACCTCCCTTATCGTTGCAGGGCAACTAAGAGAGCTGCTTGAGGGGATGCCATAAAGAGGATGAGTCTAATCATGGTAATATGAAGGAATATTAGGCCCATGATTTTGTGCAAAGGGATTATATATAAATAAAGTAGATTTATGATGGCACCAGGCTGCTTAACTAGCAGATTCAACTCAGAGTTGCCATTGGTGTTGATGTAAAAGCCTCCAAAGGCTGGTCGGTTGAAGAACACACCAAAAATTCTTTAACTCTTTGGATAAAACTTGTCCCAGTTAGTCCCACTGGGCGTGCCAAAACTATTGACGTAGAAGATTACACCCAGGGCAAGGAGGCCTAGCTCCTGCCTTCTCCTCGCAACATGGAAACTCCTCTCTCACCTATGGGATGGTGAAGCTGGAGAGGAGAGTCTCTAGATAAGGGCTAGCTCCCTTTGATGCATCATTTTTATTCTAGCAAGTGCAAAACACATATATATAGATATAATAAATGGGGGGATGAAAAGGGAGAGAGATGCAGGAAAAACAAACCTACTCTAAAAGAGGTGATGCACCAAAATAAGTCAACCTTCACACACCCACACTGAAACCAAACAAACACATACATATACTACACATTTGGCAAAAGGACCAGGCTGCTAGAAACTGGCAGGGAGGCCTTAATGGAAGATACAAAAAAGAAAGAGATCACCAAAGGTGCTGTGAGATGCACACTTATGTAGTAACTTCCTCTATTCGCACTTCTCAAATACTGCTCTTCTCTTGTCAGCTACAAAGATGGCACCTTATAGATAATAGGTATGCTGGTGCTGAACCTGTGAGAGCATCAAGAAAATAATGACTGGACACAGAACAAACACTCAAGACATACTCAGATATATCTATCCAAATAGAGGTAAAAATTGCTTTTATTTGATTAAGGTGAAATTTCGCCAGGGCTATGCCTTAGCAAAATGTGGAAGATCCAACCCTTCTCAAAAATGAAAAGTTATAATATATAGAAGAAAGGAGAAAGAAACTTGGAACCTTTTTTTTTTGACAACTTGGCGTGTCGCATTCCATTGGAAAGAGGAAAACACTATTGTGTTGTCATCATTCTAGAAGAAGCCTACTGGAACCATGCTGTATAATTGCCAAATTTGACTTTGGCATTCGAGCTTTAATGTGGAAGCATGGATCATGCCTCTTTTCTACCAACAGACTAAAATTTGTCCCCTTTTAAATGCACGGGCCATGTTACTTGCTGTGTGCACCATTTGGGGACTATCAGGCAATAAATCACCTACACTTTGCCACTTGGACCACCTTGTCACTTCTATGCCATATCATTTCTCCTTGCTTGTCATCTGTGATTTGTCTTTTCTCAGTTTTTTCTTTCTCACTCTTTCAGCCCTTGGGGGTGATCTCTTGGCTGGTTGCTGCATTCCTTGGGCTTTTCCATGCTTGATGCTCAAAAAGTTCAAAAAACAAATGGCTAGTTTATTACATTAAAATTGACGGCCTCTGGGGCGTCACCGTCCTTGTCAAAAGTCATCAGGTCTTTTCCTTTGAACTGCAGCCTCCTTGAACTAAACCCATTGAACCAAAATGGTTCAACGGTTTAATGGTTCAACCAAGCGCACCGATGAGCCTTTAAACCGAAGCCGATGAACTTTCCACCTTTGAACCATTGAACCCAGCTATGAACTGAATTCATTGAACCTGCTGAACCTGAAGTGAATTGGCCTTAAACAATAGGGGAGAAGTTGACCAAAATTTTGCCTGTGGGCAAAATTGGTCAACATTTCCTACTTCCAACCTGAGTTAGAGCAAGAAAATGGCACTAATCTCTTCAGGGAGGATCTACAAGAATCAGTTGGCGACTCCCACATTGGTTTCCTGAATTACCAGGATGAATTCAAAAGTGAAGGTGAAGCAATCAAAGGATCATACGTAGTATTCACACAGTCCCAGAATTAATCAGCCCAACAGGTTGACAAAGAGAAGACAGAGGAGTGACCCCAACTAATAATTTCAATTGCTGAGCAGAGAACCCCTCTTCCTTTTCTATCAAAGGACCTAGTGATTACCAAAGAAGTAAGTACATCAAACATCTCTATACCTTCTACTTCAGCTTCACAAAATAGTCCTTCCCCTCTCGAAAGTCAAAAGGATGAACTCCCATCCTCTCTTCCAAATCCGTTCCAGTCATTTGACATGATTGATCATGTCAAGAAATCCAAAATTCAAATGACTGAGTTTGAATCCCTGCAAGTCAATCCTGAGCAATTGGACATTGATGGAGAACCAAATGTGGACCTGTCTAAGACAAAATACGTGGTCACCCAGACATCAGCCCTTGCAGCACAAATTTTGTCTGAGTCTTCAGGCAGGGGTAATTATTTCTTTACCACAGAGGATGTTCATGTTTCTATAGATGAAAGTCCTATAGCTGACAATTCAGGAATTGATCCAAACAAGACTTCAAGAGAATTGGTAGGATGAAGTATAAATAAGGAAGGATCTTCCATCTCTAATGAAGAGAAATCTGATAGGAGATCAACTTTTGATGATGACAACAATTCTTCCACCAATGATGAAGTTGAAACTATGTTGATATCTCCTTAAGGAGATATTCTTCCTTCATGCAATTTGCAAGTCAACAACACCAACAACATAGCTAGATGTGAATCTCTGTTGCTTAAATTGAATATTGCTCAAGATGAAGAAGTCAAACTCCTTCACATCAAAGGAGATGTTAATCTAATAGTTTTTCAGGAGTTTGATATGGACAATCTGATCATATGCTGGACTGAACCAGAAGAACAACCAATTATGGTAATGGTCCATGCTGCTGCAAATCAAAATTAGGCAAAGGAACCCTTCGCAGGGAGAACTAGGATTTATGGTTTTTAGTTTGAAGACCACGTCCTGCCACAGAGCAAAAAGAAGGAAAGACCAAGAGGAAGATGCAAAAAATTGGTTTCCTAGTGGAGAGCTCCATTCGCCCTTCACCGTTTCTGGGGACAAAATGTCTTCTTGCTAGTTTACTAAGATGGCGCACTACTTTCACTATCTCTCAAGAAGCAGCATCTGAAATACTTCAATTCTTGAAGTATCAGATCATTGCATATGTATATATGTATATTTGTATAGTTTTAAATTCTATTTTGTTTTGTTTGTTTCCATTTTTGATGCCTTTCATTTCTGGGTAGCATGACTCTGTAACCCAATGGCATACTTGAAGACACTGGAGATTCTAGATTCTACTCCTTTCAATTCATTTTGTAATTGATATAAGTTCCCCAACTGGAGCCATCTGTTGTCCCCCAAAAATATCACTCATTTTTGGGACAACATTTGAATTATTTTGGTCCTACAGACCAAAATTATCTCTTCCCTTTCCAAAATTTGTCTTGGACATTCAAATATCTCCTTTTTCAAGCTTTTTGAAAATCTACGGACTCAACAGGTCAAGTTCAATGGGCTTCTATAGGTTTAAATCTATGGACTCTTTCAAGGTTAGAGAAATTACAGACTTGGTATCTATGGACTCTGTAACAGGCTCATTTCTACAAGTTCAACGGGCTTCACAACTTCTGCAGGAATTTCCATCGGCAAGCATCAACAATAGGTTCAACATTAAATGGTTCAAAGGCGGGTTCAATCAAGCAGTTCAACACTTTGTTTCAACATTTGGTTCATCTGCTTTGTTTCAAATTTTGGTTCATTCTTTGGTTCAATCAAATGGTTCGTCAGTCAGTTCAAAGCTTTGTTTGAACTGTTGAACTAAAACTTGGTTCAACAGTTGGTTCAACGTCTTGGTTCAAACACATGGTTCAAAGGCAAGTTCAATAGTTGGTTCAATGCTGAGTTCATTGGCTCGGTTCATTCAAATTGAACCATTGGCTTGAACCATTTTTGGTTTAACCGATTGGTTCAATGTCTTGGTTCAACGAAATGGTTAATTGCCAAAGTTCAAAGGGTCATTTTCAAAGAAGTCGAAAGGTAATTCTTTCAGATTTGTTTAAGGCATTTAAAATTGATTCCCTAGAATTTTTGTCCATGAGAATTTTCCCTAGGAAAATGTCAGCGGGAGGAAGCATAAGAAAAGCCTAGGGGATATCCGAAGGGTCACCCGAAGAAGCCCGAAAGGCCATTTAAAGACTTCCCGAAGGATAGATATCCTTGCGGGAGGCTATTCTGACTCAAAATGGGTCATTTCTCAAGGCCCGAAAGGGCAAGTCCAATCTGGAAAAATACCAAGCAGAAAGCCGAAAGAAGACAAAGTAATGACGCACTCGAAAATGTCAAATTCAACACAGTGAATTAGCCATTGATTCTTTAAACATACATACATACAGATCAGAATACATTCACAGATTTCAAAGCCAAGACCAACAGAAAGTGGAGAAGGAACAAGAATAGTAAACTAAATCCAAGACCCAATTCAATTAACTGGACAAGGAGGAATGATGAAGATAAGATCAGATCGCCAGGTGGACATTGAAAGTTGCAAACTTTCAATAAGTGTGACTTATTTCCTTGCATTGATAAAATCAAATGGGTAAAGTGCCCCTAAGTTCCAACGTGTCTTCTTAATAGATTCCAATGCAAAATGATGTATTGATTGTTCCCAAGTCCTTTTTGAAGAGGCTATATAAGGGACTTTCTTCTATTGTAATAAAGATCTCTTTTTTGGACAATTAGAATGAAACTCTACCCAAATTGTAAGGCATTGCTGAGACTTTGAGCTCAAATTGCTGACCATATTTTGTTATTGGAATAAGAAAGCAAGTGGTTTTTCAGACTTTGTGCTGTAATATCTTTGTTATTGAGGAAATTGTTCTTATGTCTTTTTCTTCAATATATCTTCTGTTCCTTTAATTCAACAAGAAAAATTACTGACATCAGTTAAAAAAGATGTTCTAAAGAGTCGATTGTGGAGAGACTTTGTGCCCCCATAATCACCTTTAGTTTTTTTTCTTTTCATTTTTGTGTAAAGGACCTTGAGGTGACTTTATGCCCTCATTGTCCTTCGTATCTTACTCTTGAGCAATCTAGGTGAAGACTTTGAGCTGCATCTCAATTTGCCGGTTATTGCATCCTTTGCTACATTTTGTTGTTACTGCCAGGAGTATTCTTGTGGTTTGCTGAATAGTATTTCTGAAAGAAGAGGAGTACTGTCTTTCATTTCCCTTGAGTTTTTACTTTGATCCGAGTGCATCATCTCTGAAAGAAGAGAGATGGATGGTTTGTCCCACCCATGAGTATTATTTTCTATTTATATATATATAACATACCTACAGGGAACCTCCCCTTGATGAGAGGAGAGATCAGTGTCTTTCTGATGTGGTAAAACTACACATTTGGATGACTAATCTTCCTACTTTGGCTGATCAGACCTATTTTGTTTATCAGTACGCTGATAGACAAAATATTCAACCAACACACCTATCTCAGAGAAGGAGGTTTTTTAGGTGCACCTATCAAGATGCCAAAATATCCTAATGATAAGTGGATCCTCATGGAATTTGGTAGACAACTTGTCAAATTATATGATCTACAATCAAAGGCTCACAAAGCTGCCATTAATTTTCCCATTGTGATTGGTCACTATCATTGCCCTAACATTTATAAAGCCAAAAATGTATAGAAATAAATGTGTCACCATTATACTCAAGTACACTTTGATGCTAGATCCAATTTTGATTATAGGGGTATTTCTTAGAGTACAATTTCTCTTGAGTACATGCATATCTAAACACTTGAAGATTTTTGGAAGGATTACAAGGATGAGTTGGAAGTGAGGAGGGATAAAAATAGGCTGATAATAGACCATATTCATGTATTTGATTTAGCTTCTATTCTTGAAAATATGGAAGATGATGGTTTTATTACAAGTGTTGCTTTTCATGCAGCAAGGGGGATAGTGTCTTGCTTATAGTAATCATTTTTAGAGATGATCATGACAAAAAAAGTTTTGATAGAACTTCAAATGTTTTGGCAATGACTTCTAGTTGGCTTCTTGACAAGGGTTATTGCATGAAGGAATTGATAAGTGAGATTGCACATGTAGGATATAAAAGAAAAGAAATAGGACAAGGAGAAAGTAACCAGGGTCTTATAAAGAAGTTTAGGTTGAAGAAAAATGTTGATGATACTTTTTCAATAATGAAAGATAAGGAGCCATCCTAAATAATTGTTTCCACTCCATCATTGGTCTCTTCTATCCCCATTACTCCTTCCATTCCCACTTTTGTTCCTCCCATTAATACTTTCCAATACCCTTCAACTCTATGCCACCTCTAAAGTTTTATACCACTAAATATTTCAATAAATCCACTAAAAAAAGGCAAGCCCTCCTCCTCTTCCATATTCTCCACCTGGTTCAACACCACCTCCTTCAGAAGATCAACCTATCATTAAAAAAGACCCTAAAAAAGTGAATAATGAAGAAAATACATCATCTCAAGAAGAAAAAAAATAAAAGTAAAAATAGCTGAGGCAACAGGAGAAAGAAGAAAAACTATTGAAGGACTTGAGCTCATGGAAAAAACTCAAGAGGTTAGTGAAAGATCCAAAGAAGAGGAAGTAGTGGCTGAGAAAATAGTAGAATTAGGTGAAAAAGGAGCTAAAATGGAGATTCATAAAGAAGTGGAAAGTCAAGAAGCCCCTTTTTAAGAACTAATGATAAAAAATGACCAACAACAAGTGGTCATTTATTCAAGTACTTCCATTTCTACAGATTTCTCATCTTGGATGGCTACACAGACTACTCCTGAGGTGAAAGAAGTAATAAATTTCAAGAATATTGATTTGAAATTGCTAAAGAGTCTTGAAAAGAGAGGTAAAAATCCAAAACTAGCCAAACTAACTTCAAAGTTACTGGTTAAATCTTCAGGATAAAAGTTTGTTGAGATAACAAACCCACCTTAAGGGATGAGCAAATGAGAAGTCACTAAAAGTGACAACCTTTTCAAGAATACCTCTTGGGGAGGTAACTACTGAGATTTTGAAGGAAGATAATCAAACTGTAATTAACTCTCTTGTCAATAAGTTAAATGAGGAGAAGGTTGCTAAAGCTAAATTAAAAGAACATAATACACAATTAGGTGAAATAATAGCTAAAGTGGCCAAATATTTTCCACAAGTTATTACTTTAGGAAAACAAATTGAGCAAAAAGTGATTTTTGAGGTAGAAGAGACTGGAAATAAATCTAAATCTATTGACAAATGGATTGATAAAATGAAGCAAAAGGCCTAAAAATTATTCCCACACATCCCAAACACTCACGCTGATATTTTGAATAAGAAAGTAGAAGTAAGGGCAACAAAGGATGAGTTGGAAAATGAAAATGGTTTTTACAAACTTCAACAGGAAAGTCTACAGGCAGTAGTTAATTTGGATGAAATTTTTTTGATTGAGGAACAGATTGCCCCTTTTGTAAAGAAGGTAAAATAAGAAGAATATTTGATATCTTTTTGCTTAAGTATTCTGCTAGACATGGAAGAGGAGATGAAAAAACTAGAAGAAGATGCATGTGGTGCAAAGACTAATCTAGAAGACTCCTTCTTTGGGCTCATAAGTATATGGTCAAGTAATGTTTCAAGAACAACTGAACAGTTAGATGAGAAATTCAAGTAGTAGATGGACAAAGCCATGACTCCTTTCACAACCAAATCTATCAAAGTGTTGATCAAGTGTTAGGAAGAATTGAAGATAATTGAGCCAAGGATCGAGAAAACTAAAGATCATTATAGAATAATTGAAAGAGAGATGTTGAGATTTAAAACAAAAAGGCAGTTAATTTCTAAATTAGATGATTCAACAATCTAATTGATGATATCTCATCAACATCAAGTATAAAGAGAAGTGTAGGAGTCAAGTTCATGAAGAAGATTAATTTTGCCCCGAGTTTTGAATAAATTGTTTCTTCTTCTTCTTTTTCTATTTTCTCATTTCATAAACACACTATAAGTAATATTTTTTTCAGTGATTTCTTTATAAAAGTATTGTCATTATATGATTTACTTGTAGAGGTGAAATTACTTTGTAAAATTCAAAGACTTAAGTAACTTGGCCAAAACACCATTTACTTAGAGTTATTTTGTATAAGTGGAATACATGGGCTATTTTAGTGCTTCATGCAAAGAGTTAGTGTTTTCTTAAACAAGAGGTTTGAGTTTTACCACTTGTCATCAACCATTGCAAGCCATGAAGGAGAAGATCAAGGGAGATGCCACTTAATCGCCTTCAACTTTTTTGCATAACACATGGAAATAAAAGAGATTGAATCCTATTTGTCTTTGACAAGAGAAATTATATAAATATGAATGCAGGCTTGTGTGCTGGAGGAGGATAATTTTTTGAAAAGAAACAATTGTACAAGAAGTTTAAGAAATCTAAAACTTTGGGTTTGGATAATTAGATTATTTTGTATAAATTGAGTTGAAAGTGAATAAGAAGGAAATATATTTTCTTGAGGAACTTTGTGTCTGAGGGGAATCATTTTCATGCATTTTATGAAGATAAAATGGTAAACTTTATGTTATCTTTTAATCTAAGTTGAATTCATAGTTTTCTTAATCATTTATTAGAAAAGTTATCACACTCTGTATGTTTGTCTACTTGCATGGATACAATAGACTCTATAAAAATATCTATTGTGAAACATAGTTTTCTTATTTCTCAAGTATTGTACTCTTTCTCTCCTAACTTATTTTCACATTCCCAAAACTAGTTGCTTGCTGAAAAATCCCTTTGTTATGGCTCATGAACATTGCGATTAAAGTAATACCCCAATCAAAACCAACTTGCACATAAATTGTTAATCCAGTGAATAAATTAAGTTGTAAGTAATTAGGAGTAGATAATCATAAATATATGGGAGCTTCACTATTAAATTCAGGGGATCTAATATCATGACTACCTAGATACGTTTAAAGCAATTTAAAAAATATCTGGCCAACAATGCTTACCTGTTACATCATGGTTAATGAAGGTAGGGGTGTAAAAGATATTGGTGTTATAGCTATGCTAGGACCTATATGTTTATTTTTACTATCTGTAGGTAGAATAGGAGTAACACAATTGAAGGTGTGGGGAAAGCTTGGACAATACTAGATTTATCTTGAAAAATTGCCTTCCCAGATGGACTTGTTTCTTCATCTTTATCGGTTTCCTTTTTTACTCCTATTTGAGAAGGAGACCCATGAATTGATGTAGAGATCCATTTATATCTATTTATCCTCTTGGCATCATCTTGTGTGATTTTAGGATCATATTGGATCCTTTGGGCTACTATCATAGACATGTCAACATTGTGCATTTTAATAACAACATCACTATATCTTGAGCATTCATGTATATAAAACCAAGGATGTATGATTCATGTCCATAACAAATTTTAACCTTTTTATCATATTTATTCAATTTTCCTTTGATGTTATTCATAGGATATAAAAACTTGAAAGGTGCCATCTTCAAACCGTAGTGAATTATGATTTTGACCACAGAGTTGAGGTGCTCCCATTTTTTGTATTGTATGCGGCTGATATTGAGAGGGGTTGGTTGTAGAGCCATTTTTTTATCACTCATCAATTGAATGTATACACTCTCATCCAATTTTGAAATAATTTATTATTCCATCACTTTGTTTGGAATGATACATGGTAAATATAGAGGCTGTGTTGTGGTGCCCTCTATCCTAATTACATTGCACTTTGAGTAATACTAGTAGTCACCCATTTTCCTGATAGTTCTCTTGATGTGGTATAATAACTTGGACATGTTTTGACCTTATATGGCCCCATATAACATAGGGTATAATGTCTCTATTAGTATTTTAATATACTTTCTAAACTTGTACACATGAATAATGTTGAATTCGTCACAAATCTTATTTTGGTGATATTTTGTGGATGGTTCCTATGGTTATGGAAAGGATGAATGAACTATGGTAGTTATAACATCCACCATATAAAACATCACATAGAAAATACCATTAGGTATCTTGCCTTGGTTATTAATGTGATAAATTAAATTGAAACTAATAATTTCACCCAGGGCAATGATTTTATTTGAATTCAAAATGATGTCTAGTAGTAAGACCCATATATCATGGACTTAAGATATGCTGGGGAAACCATATAGTGAGTTTAATAGAGCCATGGTGATTCTTATATTTGGTTTGAAAGATGCTATGGGGACTGAAGAAATTGGGCCCCTAATTGTAAAGTTGTTTGGGTTCTCATCCCACTATTATAATTTACCAGAGATCAAATTTACAAGTAGCCATGAATTAACCATAGCATGGACATGGGTGATTTTAGGAGCAATAATCTTATAATACTTATCAAATGCATTTCCACCAATTTTATCCACATGGGTAGTATTGAGTCTATGATGCAACATTTTCCCAGTAATTTGCCCATTTGTAAATAAATTAAAGAGCAAGTCAATGCATGGCATTACCTTTATTTCACTATAGCATTGTGTTGGCCTAATAACTTGATACCCAAAATGTCATATTTTTATCTCTACATGAAGAGGGACAATTGATCCTCTACCCTATATGGTTGTACAAATTCCACTTCACCCCATATGGCTGAATAGTGTTTGAACTTATGCTACAGTACTGCTGGATCAAACATTATGTCTGTATATTGGTCATGCTGATGATTGAATATGTTGAGGGAGGAGTGTGAGATGAGGAATCCATTAAAATTATGTAGTATTTTTGTTTTCTCTAAAATCTCTAAGTCATTGTGAAACTTGAATCCATAATGTGCAAAAGGTAACTAGAAGTCAATGTGATCAAATCTCACTTTGAAACTGAGTGTATTATTTTAGATTAATTTGCTCTATGAATTAAATGCATTAATTTTCTAATTTATGTAAATTAATAGTTATAATGACTTTCAATCATTCCATATCTACTTTTTCTTATTTGAATTTTGATTTCGCACTGCTAACTTTAGTGGGTCTTATTACCATGCATCTTATTTTTCACTACTCTTAAGTGCCTTGTCATATTAGTATGGTAGATATCCTTTTTTCATGCTCCTAGAGTTAGATTTCATGTCTTGATATTTGATTTTTTTAATCTTGGAGACACGTGCTTATGTATCACTTATCCTTTGGTGACTAAACTCTAGCCCTTTGTACTTTGTTTATTTTGGCCATGGGTTTTCGGGATGATGCCACTTAGTGAGATTTTGGGGATCCGATCAGCCAGAATATAAAATTCTTTAACACTATGTAGACCATGGGTCATTAGGATTGTGACATCTAAATTAATCTTGCTTCTCTATAGAAATCATTTAAACTTTGGATCTATACATTATGGTTGTCAGACTGTAAGTACCCAAGATGATGACACATGGATGACTCTCACTACTCCACTTATCTAGATGATTGTATAATATAAGTTTGTTGACATCATCCATATATTAGTAGGATAATGACACATGGATCAATATCATTTCTCTATATAATCATTTAAACTTCATGAATTATGCAAATATCTATTGATCAGGATGAGTTGGATGATACCACATGGATGGATTTTACTACTCCATTTGCATGGATGACTTCATGACTTATAATTTTGTCACTTAAGCTCTAGGTTAGCAAGATGGTGACACTTGGCATGATCTTGATTACCTATAGAATCAAAATATTTTAGAGTTTGCTTAAGTAATGGACAACTATGAAAGGGCAAGATGGTGACACTTGTCAAAATATCAATGATCCAAATAAGATTAAAGGCTTGGTTGATCACTGATGGTTGTGAATGAGTGGGATGATACCACTTGGCATGATCAGGTGAGCTTAGATATATTCTAGAGATGAAATGTAACAAACTAAAGTGCATAATAGCTTACATAGGAAAAAAAACTAATCAAGAATACATTAGAACATAACATAGTTAGTCTTGTTAGTTGTCCAAATTAAAAGGGTTTATTTTGAAAATCAAATATTTTCATAAGGAATATATCAATGTTTTAACCTTGAATTCTAATAAAACAATATAGTACTCAAGATAACCATTTAACCTTAGAATTTAAGATGCACAATGCTTAGGCTCTAAGGTTCTTACATTCATGGATCATGTTTTTAGACTTTCTATTTTGAAGAAATCTTCTAAGTAAAAAACATGGGTCCCTGGCATAGGTTGATTTATTGGTGGAGAGGAGAATGACGGGCTGCACCGTGTGTAGGTTTTGACTGAGCTAGGGCAGTCGTGCCCTAGCCTATTCAAAGCAGTGGGTTGGTGTGCGTAGGTGTAGAGTGGGGGAGCGAGGGAGTGCCAAAAGGCTGAGGCATCAGGCGGAGGCATCACAGGGCCACACTGGACCAAGGTGGGCGTGATCATGGCTCAACAAGAGCCTTTAAAAACCATGCTTGGCAAAAGTTTTAATGCAACTATGGGCATGAACATGTAGGAGCAGCAAGGTAAAACAACAGGTCAGGAGTTTTCTTCCCAGAATCCAAGAGCAATGGAATGGAGCTTGCCCGGGGGATCCAAGATTATGAAGATTAATGGTTGCCTGGAGAAATGCAAGGAATGACCTAAATTAGTAATTCCTTTCGATATGATTTTGGAGGATGTGGAATATTATTCTAAGCATTCTTTGTATTGCAAGTTTTTGGGTCTGAAAGTTTCCCTCCAATTTTTGGAGGGTTGGGCTAGGAGAGTGTGGGAGCCAGAGGGAGAAATAGAGGTTACATTGTTGGCAAATAACTACTTCATGGTCACGTTTGTATGCCTGGCTGACTGCAATAAGGTTTTTGAGGGAGGGCTGTACTTTTACAATCAGGTCAGACTTTTTGTTAAACCTTGGCATGCTGGGTTTAATCCTTCTGAGGAATTACCAAATTGGGTTCTGGTATGGGTTAGGCTCCCCAAACTTCCTATTGAATACTATCGCGAGGACATTCTCCTGATGTTAGCTTCGATGCTTGGAAGGCCAGTGGGGTCTTCATCTCAGACTTTAGGCAAGAAGTTCATGACTTTTTCCAAATTTATGGAAATTGATTTGAGCAAACAACTGCTTGATGCACTGGAGATGAGTGTGAGTTCATACTCATGGGTGCAACAACTAGACTATGAGACCTTTCCCTTCAGGTTTTGCCTTTGCCATGAGTATGGACACTTGGTGCACAAATGTCTGAAGGCTAATCCAATGGAGCAACATACCCAACTACCACCTAGCAGCACTCCCAGTGCCGATAAAGGGAAGAAATTAGGGGTTGAGGAGAGCAGGGATGCTGAAGGTTTTGTACAGGTGAAAGCTCGATGTCGTAACAGGGGCCAAAAGAAGATCCTTAGGGAGAGGCAGGATGATGACTCTTTCAACAGGTTTGAAATATTGGATGGATTGGGCTAGCAAGAAGTAATTCTAGGATTAATGAGTGTGGAGCAGTTCGAGGGAGGTTCAGTACCAGAGATTAATTCAGCTAATCTCCCAGTGGTTCTTCAAGAAGAATCGGCCTTACCCATGGCTGTTGAGGGGAAAACAGAGGAATTGGAGAGGGAGGTGATAGATAAGGACCTAGTAAAAAATGGAGAGGACCTATACCCTTTGGTAAGGGTTGTGGGGATAGAAGTAGATAAGAAAGGAAAATCGTCTCCTCACCTAGGTATTCTCTAGAAGGAGGGAAAGAAGGGGACGTCAGAAAAAAATGCTAAAGTGGGACGCAAGAAGGACACATATAGACTCAAGATGATTGGGGAGACCTTGGTGGAGTTTGGTGCAGTTAAGAACTTAGACTCGCACTTCTTAACTCCTTCAAAATGATCATTATCTCATGGAATGTAAGGGGACTGAACAACGGTCCCAGACAAAAGGCTGTTAGGGAATTAGTTAGATGTCAAGTACCTGATATTCTCTTTCTTCAAGAAATGAAAGTTTTTGTGGGTGATATGAGGAATATTGCACCTAAGTTATGGAGGTATGGTTCATGGCAGTGCATTAGAGCTCATGGATCTTCGAGGGGCATGGCTTGTTTCTGGAATCTGCGCAAGATCCAACCTATGTCCTAGATTTCGTTTAAATCCTCTTTATCTCTGGTGGCTTCATGTATTGAGTCAGGTGAATCAGTCCTTTTTTCCAATGTTTATGCTCCTACAGATTTTCAAGGTAAAATTCTTGTTTGCAAAAACATCCACTTTCTTCATCAATTATGTCCCTATCTGCCTTGGATTGTGGTAGGGGACTTTAATGCTATTCTTGATTTAACAGAGAAGAGAGGAGGTAATGCACGAATGGAACCTTCTTCTCTCCTACTCTGGGATAATATTGAGGCACTCAATTTAGTGAATATTAAGCTAGTTAATGGATGCTTTACCTAGAATAATTGAAGAGTGGGGGACAGGTGCATTACAGAGCATATTGATAGATTCATGACCTCCTATTATTGGGTGGGGGGTTCGTGGTCTTCCTGCCTTGAGATTCTTGATTGGAGGGGCTCGGACCACTGGCCAATAAAATTGGTAATTTCTTCTACCCGTGAGCCTCTGAGGGTGCCTTTCAAGTTTCAAATTATGTGGTTCAAGGACCTAGACCTATTTGGCCGAGTGGCAGATTGGTGGAGGAGGGGCAGGCCTGCTATGGGAACAACAATGTATACTTTTGTTAAGCTTCTCCAATTCGTCAAGTACCAGCTCAAAAAGTGGAACCAACAAAGTTTTGGGAACATTTTCCAAAAGAAAAATGAGGCACAAATGGAGCTGAATGTCATTACCAGAACCATTCAGGATGAGGGAATGACTGAGGTTTTGCTAAGGGAGGAAGCCAGGGCCTTAAAAGCTTTGGAGGAATGGGAACTAAGGGAGGAAATATTTTGGAAATAGAAGGCCCAGATCAAATGGCTTAGAGAAGGGGATAGGAACACATCCTTCTTCTTTAATTTGGTTCAAGCTAGACATCATGGCATGGGGATTACTTCTTTGGTGTTGGACAGCGGGGAGACTGTTTCTTCTATGCAGGGTATCATTAATGAGGTAGTGTAGTATTTTGCTTCATTATTCAAGGAAGAAGTGCAGGGGGACTCGGCTAAAGAGGTCCAGATCCTATCTTATATTCCCTCTTTGGTGACCAGGGAGATGAATGAGCATTTGATGAGGGATATATCCTTGGAGGAGTTAAGGAGGATACTCTTTATGATGTAGAAAGGAAAGGTGCTTGGTCCAGATGGCTTCTCGATTGAGTTCTTCTAAGAATTTTGGGAAATTATTAAATTTGACCTCCTGGCTATTGTTCAAGAATCCATGAGGAATAAGCAAATGCTCTGAGCTTTGAACTCCACCTTCCTGGCTCTCATTCCTAAGGGTGCTGGGGCTGATAGGTTGAGTCTTTTTAGGCCCATTTATCTCTACAATGGCACTTATAAAGTTATTTCTAAGCTGATCACTAAGAGGTTAAAAAAGTGGCTACCTGTGCTTATCTCAGAGGAGCAAGGTGGCTTTGTAGAGGGTCGACAGATTTTGGATGGGGTGGTGATGGCTACAGAGACTATACATTCCATGACCCAGTCTAATGAGAAGGCGATGTTTATCAAGCTGGATATGTCAAAGGCCTATGATAGAGTTTGGTGGTCCTTCCTTCAGAAGGTCTTGGGTGCCTTTGGTTTTGCATAGGATTAGATTCATTGGGTTTTGAGTTGTGTGAACTCGACCTCCTTTTTAGTTCTAATTAATGGTGAGCACTCTAATCTCTTTAGGGCTTCTCGTGGACTGAGGCAAGGTGACCCTCTTTCTCCTTACTTGTTTCTTCTGTTGGTAGAAGGCCTGGGTCGATTAATCAAAATAAATGTGGGTGATGGTGCTATTCAGGGTTGGCAGTGGGGAGAGGAAATCCCTGTATAATCCCATCTCTAGTTTGTGGATGATGTGGCTTTGATGGGTAGGGCTGCCATTAGGGAGGTGTCTAACATATGTAAGAGCTTGGATGTTTACCTTGCTGCCTCTGGATAGGTAATTAATGAGGGCAAATCATCTATTTTTTTATTTAACACTCCTCTGGCTATACAACGAAGAGTGGATCTTATCCTTAGGTTCTAAATTGGGAGTCTCCCACTGCTTTATCTTTGGATTCCTATCTCTATTGGCTAGTTGGCTAAGGAGTCGTGGCAGGCAATCCTAGACAAATTCTAGGACAAGGTGAATCACTGGACACATCATTGGTTATCCTTTGTGGGTTAGATTCAATTGATTCAATCAGTGGTGTAGGCTCTTCTTATCTACAAGTGTATGATACAGGTGGCATCGAAGAGATTTGTTAAGGACTTGGACTCCTTAACAAGACAATTTTTATGGGCTAGGAATTTATCTTAGACCAAGTGGAGCCTAATCAAGTAGGAGACGGTTTACAACTCAAAGAGGTTTGGTGAGCTGGGATTACGGTAGTCTGTGCTATTTGGTACTGCTTTGGCTACCAAACTATACTAGCATTGGTGCATGGAGCAAGATTGACTGTGGGCTAGAGTGTTGTCCCACAAGAATTTTTTTGGGATTCCCAGGAGGGATATTCCATGGTATGATTTGGTTGGTAAAGGCTCAGCAATTTGGGAGACTCTCAAGCAAGGAGCCACGCTGATTAAGAGGGGTCTTTTCTATATATGCAAGAGTGGGGTGGAGGTCCAGTTTTGGCATGACTCGTGGGATGGTTTCCCTCCTATAATTAGCCAATATCCTCAGCTGAGTACCCTAGCTCAGAGGTTTTGTGAAGCTGGCTGGAAAAGAGTGTCTAAATTTAAATCCCTTTCCTTTCAGGGGTAGGTGGTGGCCACTAGATGGAAGTCCCCAGAAGAGTGGCTGATTCGTGGTTTGAAGGCAGAGAGCGCAGACCTGTAGAATATTTTGTTCCAACGTAGTTGCAATGCACTTATGGACAATGATGTGTTAGCCTAGTCCCTGCACCCCAAGGGGAAGTATACAGTGGCCTATGGCTATCAGGAGTTGATTTCCCAGTAGTATGAGGATAGAGGGGAAGTGTAGTGGTGGAAGAAAGTTTGGAATGGTTTCTCGTGGCCAAAATTTAACTATTTTACATGGACTTTAGTGTGGAACAGATGTTTGACATGGGAAAATATTTAGAAATGGGGATTTGTTGGTCCTTTGAGGTGTGTGCTATGTAATAGAGAGGAGGAAGACTCCTCTCACATTTTCTTTCATTGTCCCTTCACTCTTCAATTATGGCACTTTTGGTGGGATGCATGGCAGTGCCAGTGCATCCACATTGTCTCTTTGGTTGATTTTTGGTCTAGAGTGGGCCGTCCCCCTTATTTGACTTCCTTCTTGTAGGATGCATGGTATGCTGGCCCTGTTTTCTTGCTCTGGCAAGTTTGGCTGGAAAGAAATTAGAGGATTTTTAAAGGGGAAAATTTGGTGACTCAGCAGGTCTGGAGCAGAATTAAGGGAATGATTCAGGACTCTGTTGAAGCAAAGAGCGAAGTTATGCTGTCTTTGAAGAAAAGGGACACTGAGGTGATGGAATGATTTGGTATACGAGAGTTATCTCTGATCTTGGCTTATGTCAGATGTGGTACATAGGGGCAGCAGAAAGTTCAACGGTTGGGGAAGTGGATGCCTCCACCTACTGGGCTTTTGAAAATTAATACAAATGGGTCATCCAGGGGCAACCCAGGGACGGCTGGGATTGGTGGGATTGCTAGGGATTTTTCAGGATCTATGGTTTTTATTTTCTCAGCATATCAAGGAGTGCAGACAGTTAATAAGATGGAAGGTTTGGCTATCTTATATGCTTTGAGGAGAGCTTATGATTTGGGTTGGAGGAGGGTGATCTACAAAGCTGATTCTCAGGTCCTGATTAACTTGATCCTAGAAAGGAAAGTTTCTGATGTGAGCTGGCAATTGGCCACGATAGTGCAACAGATTTTACAAGTGAGTTCTTGCATGGAATTGATATCCTATGCCCACATTCCACTTAAGTGGAATAGGGTGGCTGATTGTCTGGCAAAATGGGCATCAGAAGAGGGAGAAGGCCACAAGGCAGATGAATGGGAGCAGCTACCTGGCAATTTACGTCAGGAACTGGAACCCATTCTTGCTAGAGATATTAGTGGAGTTGAGGTTTGAGGCTGTTGCTTCTGGTTTGCTTTTCTTGTGGGCTGTTTGTATGCTTTTGTAACCTGATGTTTTAAGTTTAATAAAGTTTTTACCCCCTTTTTAAATAAATTAAAAAAAAAACATGGGTCCCTATTTGAAAAATCCCAAATGGGGTGAATGGTTACCTAGAAGAAGAAATATATATGACTTAACCCAAATATTTTGAATAACCTAATAAATAAAATTATGTATACAAATTAATTTTTTTGTATGGTTTAAAATAAGCTCCTCAAGCTTGGTACTCTAAAATCATAATTTAATTTAAAGAACTAGTTTTTTCTAATTGTTAATCTAAAATGATCTCTTTGTGAAATTGGAAATGGTCATATTATATTAATTGTGTTATATGTAGATTATATTATCATTATTGGGAATCAAAATAGTTTTTTATTAAATAAAAATCTAAACTAAATCAATATTTTGAGATGACTGATCTAGGCATGCTTCATCATTTTCTAGGCATGGTTATATTTCAAGATAAAAAATTGCTTTTAGCATCTCAATCTCAGTATGCATATAAACTTCTTGTTAAATTTAACATGATTGATTTTAAGCCTATTTATACACCTATTAAATTTGGTATTAAGCTTGATCTAAAACTTGCATGTGACAAAGCTAATCATGATTTATATAAAAAATTAGTTGGAAGTTTGATTTATCTAATTATTACCAAACTAAATATTTCATATGTTGTAGGTTTTGTTTCTAAATTCATGCAACATCCATATCTAGATCATTGGAAATTAGAAAAAAGATAATTAATTTTGTTTTATATTATTCTTCCATTGATAGTGATAATTTATATGATTATTATGATGCTAACCATGTTGGTGATGTTATAGATTGAAAATCTTCTTTTGGATATGCGTTTAAGTTTGGTATAAGTGCTATTACTTGGAGCAACAAAAAGTAACCTACTGTTTCTGTCTCTTCTATAGAAGCAGAATATAACAGTGTTATGGAAGCAACTAAAGAAGCAATGTGGATATGAATGTTGTTAGAATAACTCCATATGGGTCTCTCTCATAGTACAACCCTTATTTGAGACAATAAAAATTATATAATGTTGGTGAAAAATCTAGTTCAACACCAAAGAATGAAGCATATTGAAGTTTAAGTGTATTTTATCCAAAAAAAATTTCAAAATGGTGATATGGATTCACATTATTATTTATAGATGTTCAAGTGGCATATATCTTCACAAAACCACTATGTACTACGTAGTTTTAAAAGTTCAAAACAATGTTAGGCCTCTCAGAATTGCCATTGAGGGGAGTGTGCATCACAATGTCACCTCCTAATGACCATGTATTCCTTTTCCTCTCTATACTTATCCTCTATTATAAAAACATTTTATAAAGTCACCCTAAGTGATTTTTGTGTAAACTTCACCCTATGTGAGTTTACGATGTACCCGATAATCAGACATTTTATTGTAATAGAGGTACTTATGTTATAAAAGGCTCCAAATGCTTGTAAGCTTATCCATGAAAAACTGTGGGATGTAGTGCCACTATCATGCTAGCCTAAATCACCCTATGTGGTTTATGGATTGTAATTATTTTTGTATAAAATGTAACTATGGCATGTGTCCCCACCACATATTAAAGGGGAGTATTCAAACATTAATTTTTTTGGGTTACTTTATTGGTCCACATTGTTCCATAGTATAAAATTTAAATGTGATATTTGTTATTTAATTACAACAAAATATTTCCTTGGATAAAACTGTGTGAAATTTTAGATGCTCAACATTTCAGATCATCTTCTATGATCCTTCATCAAGATATAGGATTGATGTGGAACAATAAGACCTAAAACCTCTTAAAATCCCAAGGAAAGTATCCATTACAAGAAGTTTCTAAAAAGAAAATAGTTGTTGGCAAAATATTGTGTTACTAAAATTGAAAAAATAATTCAAAAAATAAAGAACTAAGATTTAAAATTTATTAGGTGTATTAAATGAGGAAATTCTTAAAATTTTTATTATATAAACCTAGATTAATGTGGGAGACTCAAACCTATTTAAAATAAATTAAAATTAAAATTAAAAATTAATACCCTAGAATGAGCAAACAACCTATATCATATTTTTTTATTGATGGTTATTAATAATAATTATTAATGTTATACAAACCTAAATAATATTAAAAATTCTCTAAGACTTGCTTAAATTACAATACTAATGAAACCTAATGACGTAATAAATATTGAGGACCAAATAAGGGGGACACTAAAAGAGGTCCAAATAAATAAGAAAAATAACAACCAACAAAAGGAAATCAATGGAAGCAAATAATAACACGTATAAATGAAAGGCTTGCATGCATGACTAATTCCAAGCCTTTCCTTGCATGCATGACTAATTCCAAGCCTCTCATCCCTATTTAAACTGGTAGGGTGTTTCAATATTTCAAGGGCTTCCCTTAACTTTCATTGTTGGAAGTGATCTTAAGCAACAATGATTCTAACCTCTTCTATATTGATAACATGCTTAGTCTTGAAAGAGTGTTTGGCCAGCGCTGATTTCTCTTTTCTTTCAAGATGGATGTCTGCTGCATGTTCCTTGACTCTAGTACAAGCAAACCTTCCCCTTTCCCCTATGTAAGGGATACCACAAGATAAATCTACAATGTAGACTTCACTATGAAGGTTAGGGTCTATATGGTCTTTCACAAACCTAAAGTCATATACAAATTATTAATTGGAAGGAAAGTAGAGCTAATATTTTAGCATTTGAAAATTTTAGGTAACTTATTGGAAATGCCTTCAACATAAGTTAGATAAGCCCTAGGTCCTTCAACTAAGGGAACATCAATTTTAGATCTATTGAAATTATCTTTTATTTATTTAATAGATCTAGCTATTTGTTTACCTGAATACCCATTCAACTTGAAAACCTCTCTTAAATGACCAATTTCATGATCAATGTTATCCTTATCTCAAATTTTGAAAGTCTTAGTGATCAAAGTTTTGAGAACCCCTAATTTCTGAGATGGATGGTGGTGGGAAGAGGCATACAGGTATAGGTTTGTATGTGTACCTTTTCCATAGACCTTTATAGCTAAAGTTACATCCTCTTTTCTGGAAATGAGGACATCTAAAAAAGGTAGACTACCTTCTGTCTCAAGTTTTTTGGTGAATTTGATGCTAGTAAAAAGACTGTTAAAGTGGGTCTCAAATTATTCTAAGATATTTATGCCATGTTGTCAACACAAATTCATGTCATATACATATATTTCCCACCATTTAGGTTTCAAATGAAAATAGTGAAGAGCGTGTTCTTCAAAATTTTCCATGAAAAGGTTTGCAACCACCAGGGACAAAGGAGAACCCATTACCAGTGGAAGGAATAGTTTACCCTTGACTAATAAGACTAGTAAACCCAAAAGCTTTTAAATTTTTGGTGTGCAATCATGAATTTGATCATTTTTATTATTGAATTCATTTGGTAGAATAATTAACTATCAAATATGTGTAATCTATTAGATGCTAATACTTAGAAGTTGCTAGTTTCTATTGTACATGATAAAACATGTTGCTAGTTTCAAAAGTAATTTTTAATTACATATTTATATTCCTCTTGAAAAATTAGACAAATAAAAAAAATACATGTTGGTTTGAGGTTTTTGTTATAGCTAAAATTTTCACCATTGAGAGGGTGATTCAAGCCCTCTTAACTTGAGATATGTAATGGGATTGATCCTAGGTTATGGGTGACCTTTAGATGGATCAAACCTCTATGTTATAGGACTAGCTCCCCTTGATGTATCAATTAGGCTCTAATACTAAATATATTATAAAGGAAAAAGGAGAAGGATAAAATGAAAACAAATAAATGGGATGATACACCAAATAGTTGATCTCTACCATCTAACTACATGTGCACATATAAACCAAGAAAACTAACCTTACATACACTACTCCTAATTTGAATCTCTCACATAAGTGTTTTAATGTGAAGGTGGTGATAGATGTTTAAGATATAAGGAATAATAAATAGGTATTAAAGGACACTAGTGGATATAAAATATCACTCAACCCTTTCACCACACTTACACACTTCACATGACCTACAAAAGAAGCTTTCAAATTGCATATAGGTGTTAGAAAAGGACAACATACCAGGGAAGACAAGTCAAATCACTTGAAAAGATCAAATATTAATATATAAAAAATAAGAATATTAATATGATGAGGTAAAACTAGTTATTTATCATTGATCAAAGGCATATAAATGGGTAAGGCTTTTCCATACCGAGGTGGAGGATACTTAACAAGCTAAACAAGGCTGCTTAGATAGAGAAATGCGAGTAGAAGAGAGAGAGGGGAATAGAAGTGAGCCATGAAAAGTTTCAAGTGAGAGTTAAAATAAATAAAGGAGTTGGAGAATAATTTTATAAGACCTTAAAATATATTTTTTACTTCCTTGATGATGCTTCACCCTCCAAATGGCATAGGAGTCTTCATATTTGCTTGACACTTTGATCTTCCTCTTGAAAACTGCCCTTATCTTGGATTGTGAGGTGAAAAGTGGTATTATTAATAATAAATTCATGTTAAGTTGATAATTATATACTTTATGACACCTTTAATCAGTTTAGGAATCTTTTATATTGATGTTACAATGATGATTACACCTCTTAGGTGTCTTGAAGCCCAATTTGTCTTACTATGCCTTTTTTGTCCAAATGGCTCAAAACTTGATTTCATATTCATGAATGAATTATATCTATATGAAATTAATACTCATATCTTATCATACCTTAATAATCTCATTTGGGTCCATCAAACACTCCCTAAGACCTCATTTTGCACCCAAAGCTTGCATTTGTTTTCAATTCCTTGTAGCATTGAAAACACACAAAGCTCCTTATATAGGAAAAATTAAAAGTGATATTTGGAAAATATTAATATTTTTGAGTACCCAATATGTATTTAAATATCCATGCCAAATTTTAAGACCCAAATCTAAGTGGAAGTGTGCTTAATCACTTGATGTCTCTCAATAATTAAGCCTAGATTAGGTCTTTAGGCATAGAAACCAAAATTGTACTCTAGAATTCTCCCACTCATGTAAAAAAATAGATAATAATTTTAAACTTTTCCTAACTCATTACCATGATACATGTCAAATTTGAACTTCTAAAACCTTGAGTAGATAGGTAAACCATGGAATGGCCAAAAAACCTAGTCTCCCACAAGCTCTTTTGTATAGCCTTCAAGAATCAAACTTGTTTGAGAAATTATAGGATTATATGTAAATATTTTTTGAATTTTTTATATTTTAAACACATCAATCCACCTTCTCTAATATTTTTCATATGTTTATGATTTTTTATACCCTATTTTGAGCCCAAATCTTCAAAAAAACACAACATTTAATGAATATGTATAGTTGTAGTTACAAGAAAATTTCATGGTGAGGGTCCTCTTGGAGTGAGGAATGATATAAAATAGGTTTAAATGTCAATAAAATTCATCTTAAACACTTGGGAATCCAATCTCTCTCAACTAGTCAATACTAGTCCCCTAGGTAGCCAAAAACATGCTTATCATCTTAACAATGATTCATTAAAATCATAGCCTTAACCAATGAAAAAATTCCATAAATCATAATTATATATTACCCATATTATTTTGGGATCCCATGCAGCTTTTTAATACCTTTTTAAGCTTGATAAAGTGTTTATTGAGCTGACAAGACTGTGTTTGGTGAGGCAGAGAGAGGATACAGGCCTAAAAATACTATTTTGATGTTTGGTTTTGATTCCAAACACCTCAGATAGGTCTGTGACACCTATATTGAATTTTCACAATGGTTAAATTTTCCACTTATCTCTATAAACCTAATTTAATTTCCATTTTCTCATGCTTGGGGTTTACTCTCATATTAATACAATTGACCCTAACATCCTGTGTTACCCCTTTTCCTCACTATTGGGAGAGTATGAAACCTCATAAAATGCTCATTGAAATTATCATCACTTGATAGAGTATTTATTATCTCATCTCACCCTAAATTAAACCACTTCTCTTCATAATTTTACATACATAGGCCTCTATAGCCTGTAGGCTTAAGCATACTTGGTCTAATCAGACCTACCAAAGTTTTGACATTGTCTTTCTTTGCCCTAAGTGTCATATGGAGGTGTAATTTTAACATTAAAGATTAATTATAATATTAATTTATTCCTCTCACTAAATTTTTCCTTCATAACAATGTAGGCACTTCACCATCAAGACTGGGCAGGTCTATAGGAGCTAATTAATTGTGTGACTACAAGCTTAGGGTTAATTAGTTTTGGTCACATTATATGATCTTCCTTTTAGGTTTATTTTTATTTATAATGTTTATATAAACTCTTATTTTTCATCCAAACCCAATCTACCATACAACCATTTCACCCTCTCTTGTCATTGTTCACACTAAAACCTTCATCTTTGTAGGATGTTAAAAGTCTTGACTACTCTCTTGGAATAAAAGCCTTTATACAAATATCTTGACATTTTAAATATTTTTTAAACCATTGGAGTGTTCCCAAACTAATTTCAAAGATCTTGTGCTTATATTTACTTACAAGGAACAAACTTTTCCATCAATCCACACACATGCCTATGTGAGGAGGTCAAGCCTAATAGGCCTAAACATACTTATCCATCCTTATAACATGACTCCATTTACCTTGAACATAATATAAGGATCATGTTTCATCTTGACATGATATGTAAGTATTATATTCACTCTTTGTACATGAATTCACATATCATTCACTCCCTTAAGGCCCATAGGTATGTAATTTAGATTCATTACATGGTGAACTCTTAGAAAGGTTGTTTTGAGTGGGTTACAACTCCTTTAGAGTACCAATGGAGTCTCTATATCATTGATGCATCCTATAACCTTGTTTGATCATTTTAATCTCATGTTTTAGATTAAGGTAAAAATAGGTTTTGAAGGGGCCCTGAAACCCTGTACAAATCAAGAAAGATAAGCATTACAAACCGCCAAAAGAGGCAAGACACTAAAAGACAGTAACTAAACCAGGTTTTACAGGGACCTGAAACCAACAAGATAAACTAGTTAAATCTCCCCAAGTTTTACAAGGACCTGAAACCTAAATAAAACTAGACAAACAACCTAAAACCCTCGCTAAAATGGCAGAGGTAGAACCGCCTTGCCCAACAATTAATGAGCAAGGCTCCTCCACAACTTAAGGTTTTTCCATTAATCCCATAACAGGGTGCTATGGCTCAAACACCAACCACCAAGGAAACAGAGTTTCCCCCATGCAAACACAAATACTTCGCTTACCAAATCTGGATGGCCATCCAACTCAGGCTAGAGATCCAACCCAGGTTCCATCCACAATGCAGCAGACTGAAGCAAAGTAAAAAACATGCAAAAATAAAGATCTCACCATTAAGCACTGCATAAAATGCACTTTCCATAATGGACAACACCACCAATAGAGATACTTCACCTGGATCTGTCGCCACCACCGCCCAACCTCTCCACCCAAGAGAACTGTAGGTTTGCATTTTAATCTCATGTTACAATGCAATATCATTACATTTTATGTGAAAATGAGACCTACATGTCTGTAGAACTATAGGTCTGCATTTTCTTGCTTTGGGACTTTTATATGATGAATGCGTTTGTCCATCTAAACTAATTTTCTCCTTAATTTATATTTATCAAGGTATGAGGACCTTATATGATTTTATTCTTGTGTTAAAACTTGATTTCAAATACCCTTTCTTTAGATATTTTTTAGGAGGCCAAAACTTTGCCTTTTGAAACTTGCAACCATGGAAGTTAATGAACCTGTGAAGGGTATGAGACCTATAAGGTATCAATATGTTCATGGATGAACATGTGAAATGATATAGGAGCTATTAGATATTGTGAAATACATTTTAAAACCACTTGTATTCATGAAACCTATATAAACTTCTAAAACTTCAAAAGCAACCTTGCAACTTGTCTTAAATGGAAGCTTTGCTTGAACATTGCATGTTCACACAAGTGAACCTAATAGAGGAGTGTGTAAAATTATTTTTCAAACCCTTCCAAACCTTAAAAAATTCTCCTCATGCTGAAACGAGTTCAAACCTACATGAAAATTGCATAAAACTGACCTTGTGGGGTTTAAGTGACGTTTAAGACCACTTGTTAGTATTAATAATTGTTCATAAATATATAGGCACCAAACTAAGAAATAATACAAAAAACCAAAGGAAATTATGCCCCACTCCTTTTTCCACAAGATCAGACCATGAATCTCTCCTCTATCCATATTGAGCATATGAATTTGCCCTTTGCTAGTCTACCAGGAGGTTGATGGAGGTTCTGAAGCAAAATTCAGACCTTTAAGATCTATAAAATCTTGATATGCATGGATATGGCTTGAATAAGATTAAGAGACACTCTGAAGGTATTTTAAATTGAAATTGGATCCTCGAAGTCTATACAAGTACCTTTAACTACCCTTTTTGGAGTGATTTTATTTCATTTGGATGTTGGACCTACAAAATTGACTTGATTTAACATCCCTGACATGTATGCAAGTTAGATAACTACCTTAAAATATTTGATAAGTGTGGTGTATGTATATTTCATTATTTAATGGCTTTGACACATGTTGAGCTTGACTATATGCACTTTTCCCTTGATTTCACTTACCTTAAACTTTATAAATACCTTAATCTCTCCAAATAAGCATAAAGCACTCATGCAACGTGGTCAAAGCATGATATGACTTTGAGGGACACATTTGAACCTATGACACCTTTTGAACAACTATATTATGCTCAATATATGACTAGACTTAGCACAAGACAAAAATAAGACATTATCTTAATTTTGTCAAAACAACCTTAACATATGCTAATAAGACTTTAGAAAGACCATTTTCAGACCTCATAAGGCATGAAATGGGTTATGAACAATATCATAAGGCATGATAATCAAGTTTTTTTTGAACCTATGTAATGGTAGCCAAACATTTGGCTAACAATTATATGCAAAAGTTGTGACCATTTGAAGTTGGCACACTCTAGCTCTGGGGTTTACTAGAAGTCTGACCATTGGACTTGAGAGCCAAGAATATTGGAATCTAGAGCCAATTGAGAAGATAATAATTTGAACCATTTTGATGCTTGGATATTAATTTCAAGTGTTATGTGAATTATTAGCATGAAAAAGATTAAATATAGGTCTTAGAAGGTAAATTATAGGGGGAGAACAAAGGAGGAGAGATCAAAATAGATAAAAAACAACAAATGCAATGAGATGGATGGAAGTTGGATTCACATTGTTTATTTTTCAAGTTTGAGTCTTTGTTACTTATTTCCTCATTTTTGCTTAGCTATAGGTGATAGAGTGAATACTACATAGCAAGAAAAGGCTAATTTTAGTAGTTTTATTTCAAATCTTTCAAGGAATATTGCATAAATAATTATGAGTGTATGAGATTATTTTCCTCGTAGTTCTAAGAGGCATAAAAGCTTGTAAAATATAGAACATAGTGGAGATGAGGAAGCATGGATTCACTCTTTCTAGAGTTTTATCACATTAAGTTTCTCTAAGGTATGTCTTGTGTATATCTCTTTGTGGTTATTGTGTTTATTTCCTTTACTTGCATATTTACATTCTTTACAACTAGGCTAATATACAAAAATTTAAGAGAGCTCAAGATTTAGCCCTATGGTTAAAGAAATTCACATTTGGTATTGAAATTATATGGAAGCATGTTAATTACAATCATGTATGGAGTAGTATCATGTTTAGAGTGTGAAGAATTATATGCAATGTATATTTCATCTGGATATGGCATGTGAAGGGTTGCATATTCTTTTATATGATGTATTTGATAGTCTTAAAAGATGGAATACATAGTAAGACAACATTTTAGGTGTTTTTTCATGGCATATAATTTGAAGGAAACACTTTGACTTGAAAGGGTCCATGTTGGTGAAACTTAGAGTGGAATATCCACCTAGTTTACAGATCAATATGTGGGATGTTGAACCCTGATGATGAGCACAAATTCAAAAATTTGCATCCTTAATATTGAAACCCTAGGTGTGTTTATGAGGGATAAATACCTATAAAATATACGAAAGTATAATGGGCTTGAGCTAATCCTAATCACTCCCATCAATGATTGACCATTACCTATGTATCCAATATTGTGAGTAGGGAAATCAAACATCATGTAGTTCTCCCACCTAGTGTGATAGTGCAATTCGGCTCCTTCACTATATGTATGCAACTAATGATTTGGATTTGATACTTGATAACACTTTCTTTGACTTGAATTTTGTGTGATTCAGACTTGGCTTATGACTGATCCTAGTGACTAATTTGAAATTTAGGAAGAAAATGATAAATTTACTCAATGTGCAATAGTGTATAGATGTGTACTAGATAAGTTTCAATTACCCTATAAAATGAGGCATTGATTTGTATATATATGAGTCAAATTAGGTAATTTATCATTCCACTAACATGTTAGGTAGATTAGCTGATCCTAAGGAAAGATTTAATTTTAAAAAGTAATCTTTATTTGGAGAGGGCCGATAACATTAGGTAAAACTCAATATCGATTAGTGATATTAACCCAATGTGACGTTATTAACCTATGCAGAAGAAGACTTAATTGAAAATTGGGAAAGTATTTATAAGATAGTATGTAAGTTTGAAATAGATTGTGAAGTTATTGTAGGTGTTTAATAGTATAATGGAAGGTTAAAAATCATAAGGTAGCATGTAGGTGTGAGAGAATAACAAGTTAAGGCCACACTTGTGTACAAAATTCATGTGTGGTAAATATATGTCAAGCTTGTCATTGCCAAGTATTTAATACATAATTTTAGTATATACAAATATATGGAAATTTATAGTTGAATTTGAGAAATCATAAGCATATATATGTTGAATTTGAGAACTTGTATCTCAAGTATATGTGTATGTGAAAACTTATAATTCATGCTCTTATAAACTAGGTACATATACCCATGCATATTCACCCAGGTGTGTATGAATTTGTATTCTGGTCTCTATAAAGTGAGTGTATATGCATGACATATGATCCATTGATTTTTAATGATGTGCCAATATCTATCATGCAATTGAACCATTATGAATGTTTAAAATTTGTACTCCGATTTGATTTTATATTCATGGAGGCTTATGTCTTTATGAAAATCCCATGGTAATGCCCAAATTTTGAGATGAGGGATGTGTCTTGTAATCAAATAATATTAAAATAAGAGTTAACTGTATCATGTCATGTATAAAGATAACATCATGTATAATTATGTGACATGTGGAGAGTATGTTATCATAGTAATGTATATGTCAATCAAGACATGTAACATATGGGATACATGGAATATAAGTGCCATGTTTGGATAGATGTATCAATGAATCATGTAGTATTAACCATCACTAAAGGATAATTAGATAAGACTATATAATAAATTTTCATGATATAAGTCATGGCATGACTCAATGTGAACAAGCTCAACAAGCGCAATAAGCTTAAGAGTTATTTCCACACATAAATCAAGGTCCGCATCTAAGGGACATGAATATGTCAAAAAAATAGGGCCAAGGTCCATACACAAGGGACATACATATGTCAAAAATAAGGGTATTGATATGTTGCATCAAATAAGGCCAAGGGCAACGCATAAGGGACATAAAGACATCTTATCAAACAAGGCCAAGGGCCAGATGCAAGGGACATACATATGTCACAAACAAGGCCAAGAGGACACACATAATAGATAACCATAAACTATCCTATCATGAAAGAGAGTAAAAACATCGATGAAACATAGACCAAACAAAGATTAGTCTACACCATCCAATGTATCAATGTCACATCATATTATAATAACATATCTATGTAACAATGTGTAAGATATGAGTAACTAGCAAGACATGTGTAATTAATATAGATAGCTCAACATGGTAGAAGGGTAGAGAAAGATATAACCTACAATAGTGAAACCTATAGAATAAAATGCCCCTAGTGTTGGCATGGCCACTAGGTAGAGGATAATCCAACATCTATATGTCCATGTGTAACTTGCATGTTTCACATCACACTCTATACCATGAAATGCATGTGCATATGAAAATAATATGCCATTTACCAACCATGTGATAAATAACATACGTAAATAGTGTAATCTAATAATCATGTCATGCTCATGTCCCAATTTTTTATTTTTTGAATATTTTGAGTTTTTTTTTATATTTTGTTGATTTTATTTTATTTTTGAAAATAATATGCCATTTACCAAACATGTGATAAATACCATATGTAAATAGTGTAATCTAGTAATCATGTCATGCTAATTATTGATATTTTATTTTTTGAATATTTTAAGTGTTTTTATATTTTATTGATTTTATTTTATTTTTGAAAATATTATGCTTGTGTAATATCATTGTAAGTGCATGATGTTCATAGGGTTCCTCACATGTTTACCTTCTAATATAGATAATCAATAGGCTCCTATACCCACCTTTTCTATAATCACATATAGGCCCAACCAATTATGCTTAAATTTTCCTTTGCTCTACTTATTTGTATTAATGTCCCCAACATGAAATTCATAGTTGCAAACTTTCTTGCCATATGCCCATTTGATATGATCTTGGTAAGCTTTGAGATGTTCAGTATCCTGTGTGTTTGTTGTCTATCATTTCTAATTCATGCAATAATTTTTCTTGGTATTCATTAATCTTGATAATGTTTTTTAAGGAAAATTTCAAAAAGGGTATCCCAAGCTCTAAAGATAGCACTGCTTTTATCCCTTAAACAATAGAGAAAGGTGTATCCTTAGTTGGTGTATGAACACTTGTGTGATATGCCCAAAGTGAATATATAATATGATTATGCAAATGACACACTAGGAAAATGGGCTAAACCTAAGGAAATATTTGATATTAAAAATAAACCATTGCTAAGAGAGGGTATGTAATTTTAGGTGCAAGTTGATATCCACTAGTGATACCCAATTTGGCATTATTAAACTTTGCATAAGAGGACTAGAATGAAAGTTTTGGGATGTCTATGTAGGATATTATTCAGGTTTGTAATATATTTTGAAGTTCTTGTAGGCATGTAAAAACATAATAAAAGGGTCAAACTAATAAGGTAGCTTGTAGGTGTGAGATAATGGTAGGTTAGGACCATATTTGTGTGTGTAAGTCATGTGTGGTAAATGTATGTCAAGCTTGACATTTTTATCATCTTTTAGTAACTACAATATGCCAATTTTTTTGAAGTTATATATGTATTATTGGGTTTAAGGTTTGGTTGAGAGTGATTGTATCCTATTTTTCCACAACTCATTTTTAGTTGTGAAAAAAAGGGGAGAAATACACAAGAATATTCAAAAGTATTTATGCACAAGATTTTGAAACAACACATAGAAGGAAAGGTTGTGCATAAGTATATGAAAACATAAGTATAGGTGTTACAACAAGCCAAAAAACACACCTATTAATGAGCTATAACATAATCATATGGGAATATAACTAAGGATCTATAAAATATTCTATAATTTTGAGAAGAAGTCTATTTTAATGTGGTTTTCATGAGCAGGTTGGTGGGGAATACTGTAAATAAGATCCCAAACCTCTTATTTAGGACATCTAGACATATTGGACATTTTGGTATACTTTAGTAAATTTTAAGTATTTAAAACTTGTAAAGAAAATTTTAAGGGTGACGTAGCTTATGTGCAAAAGTATTAACATGCATAGAACATATTCATTGCTTTGTATATGTTGTTGATGGTAAATGAATAGACATGGCTTACTATGTATCCTTTGTATGTTGTGGTTTAAATCAAGCTCAAGTAGTATAAATATTTTTGATGTGAATTTATGTCATATATTCCTTTAAGTTCTATAATATTCTTAATGGCAGAGGTCTCAGTGTCTTTGATATGATTCTAATGAGTGCTAAATCTTGGGGTTAAGTAAATGTGATAGTATGTTTGAGGTTATATAAGTGTTGTTGTAATTAGTGTTTATGATTTAGTCTAATTTGGAGGCCAAACAATTGGATGCCGAGTCACAATAGCCAAAATACAAGCTTTCCATCATTTTTTAACTCAATTCATGCTATCCAAGCCCATTTGGTGCTTGTTTACTTGAAAACTATTCTTTATGTCTTTTAAAAGAAAATTTTAACTAGTAAGCCTATATATTACATTAAACTCAAACCCTATTTAAGTAAGAGAGGAGATAGGTGGTATGAGAACTCAAAAAAAATTACTCAACTTATACTAACACATTTCCAACCTCAAATGAACCTTACACAATACTTAGACTATGATTTTAGCTAAAATATAATTTTAGGCCTTCCTAAAACATGCACACATACACACAAAACACCACCAAATTTCATGAGAAGAATTTAGTTTTCTAATTACAAGAGTTTTATGAAAAAAACAATTCAAAGTGGCCTACTACATGCTTAAAAACACTTTTCTTGAGCTATAATAGTCTTAGGATACTTTAAGGCATTTTAACAAACACTTACATAGAATTTGATAGCTCAAATTATCACTATAGAAGAGGAATGATCCTTAGACGTTTTTTCCTTCACCATATACATAGAAAAACCACCTAAAATATGGAATTATATTTTGGAATGGTTGCACTAAATTTTCTAGCCTATACACTCCCAAAAAGACTCACTTCCCTTTATTTCTGACTCTTTTCCTAATTTTTCTTGTTATTGTCCCAAAATTCTCTTTTGATGTGTTTTTATAGCAGCCTTGGGTGCCCATTGGAATCCTCTAATCATGAAATATGAACAAAAATCATCAAAAATATTTTCTGGATTATTTTTGGGTCAATTTTGAAAGATTTTCTATTATTTTTAACTCCCAATATACTTTATCTTGTTCCAAATGAATCTTGCCACACCATCTCCATATAAAACCCAAAAAATACATATAATTTGTTTTGGTTGAGGTTGCTCAAGGAATTTAAACCAACACTTTGTGTATGCAAGTGTTTGACAAATTGCCATCAAGAGAAAATAAAATAAAAATAAAAATTACTATTTTTGTTGTGATACAAGATTACCCACTCACCTTGGATGCTCTTGCATTAGACACATGAGGTAATTAAAATATGAGATCTCACTCACATGGATGGATTAAGAGATGAAACCACTAATTTTTCCACTATGATTGATGACCATTGCATCCCTTTCCATCACACCAAATATCTCAATAAAATGTCACATTTTCTCCTCCACTTCCAACTTGTTGCTAGCTTCAAATCCATTCTCTTTTGCTTAGCCATATTCATTATTTCATCTATAGTGGGATTATACCAAAAATAACCCATCCACCCTACAAAATTTCTTCAACACCTCCATCTTTATATATTTCATTTGATTTTAACCAACTACATCCATCTAAGATTAACTTCTCTCTCATTATTGATATCATATGTATAGAAGCAAGCAACTCATTCCATGTTTCTTCCTTCCTATTTTAACCTATTATTGATTTAATAGTGTTTTATAAGGTTTTTTAAGATTATTTAGATTATAATATATGGCATTTATGCATAAACCTAAATGTAAACTAGAATTGAAAATTGATATTGATTGACAAGTGGCATACATTAAAAAGAATAAGTACAACCAATAGTAAGATACTTAGATTTTATAGTTTTTGGTTGATTGTAACAGTGTATGACAATGAGAAACAAGACAATACAATACTATCATATCTAAAATCTAAAGATATATATTTGTGGCTATATCTTGAAAACTCGACACTTTCTAGACAATGATGTAGGGTGGTCATGTCTGCTGAGTGTGAAATTATTTGCTTTGAATGTGATAAAAAATATTACTGTACCATCTACACCTATGTTTGCTGAGAGGGATAAGATATTGTAATTCTATTAGTTCTATACAAAAACTTATATTTTTCTTCTCCTTTCCTTGGAAATCCTTGGGGTACTTGTGAGAGCTATAAACCTATAAGAAATAAGAGGAAGTGTAATGGGATGAGCTGACCCCAATCACCTCCATTGATGATTGACCATTGATTATGTATCTATATATGTTAGAAATATTTTCATTGATGTAAAAGGTCTATAATTATTGGTGATAAAGGCCCCATTGCATTTAATGGTGTTTTTAATATTCATATCTTGGCTAATGTGTGTTAATATTTATTTAATATTAATGAGTATATTTTTGGTTGCATATAAGTCAAAAGAGGGCCCATGGAGAAATCAAAGAGTCATGGGGTAAAAGATGAAAGAGGAATGAGATGCATTTTCTCATGAAGATTCATCTTGAGGAATTCCAAGAGTCACCATGTGAAGAAAAAAGAGGTATGGCACATTTTTCCATGAAGGGACACTTTGAGGAATATGAAAAGTCACCAAGATAAAGACAAAAGAGGAAAGGATGCTTTTGCTTATAAAGGGTCACCATATGACTTTTAAAATGTAAGGATATGAAGGGTCATGTAAGTTTGGCACCATTTTCCATGAGGATTGAAGGGTCACAAATGGTGAATGCCAAAGGTCATTTGAAAAGCTATAAATAAAGGCTTGAAAAGCCGTTTGTAATATGCAAGAGAGTGCATGGTTTGTATTTGTTTGCAAAGAGAGAAAAGCATGATATATTCTAGAGTTCTATCATTTGTTGAGTAAGCAACATTGAGAGATAGTTATGTTTTATACACAAGAGGGGTTGGTGCTCCTGTGGGTTGGTGCTCACAAATATTTGGAAGGGGTTGGTGCTCAAAAATCATTGCTGTGTTGGTGCTTGGCCAAGGGGTTGGTGATCCTACAAGTTGGTGATTGTAAACTTTGTATTTTGAGTTGGTGCTCATTCATATACTTGAGATTTTTCTCCATAGTTTTTCCCACTTTAGGTTTATACGTAAAAATTTGGTGTCTTTCTCTCTCTCTCTCTTATGTGGTGAAAATTATTATTTTAGTTTTATTACATATCTTAAATATATGATTAAGTGGTTAAAGAAAATAAATCAGATTAAGTAAAAAGATATATAATATACTGATTCACCCCCCTCTCAATATATTTCATGATTAACAATTGGTATCAGAGCAGTTTTCTTTTGAAAAAGTTTTACAGCTTGAAGGTAGATCAGGAAAGCATGATGGATGGATCGCATGAAATATTTTCTAAAAAAAAGGCACCTTTGTTTGATGGGATGAATTATATTTTTTGGAGCACAATGATGAAGACTTATTTGATGTCCCTTGAATTTGACATATGGCAAGCAGTGGTGGAGGACTATGAAGAGCCACAAACACTTGTAACTACTTTGATAGAAAAGAAGGCAAGTGAAAATAATGCTAAAGCTTTAAATACTATTTTATGTGGTTTATGTGAATCAGAGTTTGTTAAAGTTATGTAATGTAAATATGCTCATGAAACTTGGGTAAAACTTGAGAATATTTACAAAGGTGATGGAAAGATTTATCAAGCTAAGCTTCAGACATTTAGAAGATAGTTCGAGAGTTTGAAGATGCAAAAAGAAGAAAATATAGTAAGTTATCTTTTGCGGGTTGATCAAATAGTTAATCAGATTCAAGGTCTTGGATAAAATTTAGAAGAATCAACTATGGTTCAAAAATTTTTGAGATCTCTACCATTGACATATGATGCAAAAGTTTCGGCAATTGAAGAGATGAATTTAGCCAAGCTAAAGATGGATGAGCTTCATGGTATTCTTATGGCATATGAGATGCGGACTGAACAAGATAAACCCTCAAAAAGAGAAGCTACTTTTAAGACATCAAAGAAAAAGAAGGCTAAGATTCAAGAATCAACTGATAGTTCTAATGATGATGAAGATGACAATGGAGCTCTTTTCATTTACAAGCTAAAAAAAGGCACAAGTAAATATCAAGGAAAATTACCTTTTAAATATTTTAATTGTGGAAAGATTAGACATTTTGTAGATAAATGCCCAAATAAGGGTAATGATGAAAATGAAGAAGGAAAGTCTACATACAAGAATAATTTCAAAGGTAAAATCAAAAAGGGATTCAAGAAAAAGAGTTTGTATTCTAAAGAACCTAGCTTAGTCGAAGATAGTGGAGTTAGTTATTCAGAAGAAGAGATTCTGTTCATGGCCACACATAAATATGCCTTTGCAAGCAAAAGTATAGATGATCAAGAAGAAGAACAATATGAAGTTGAAGTGAATCTGGAAGGAGAACTCATTTGTGCCTTAGAAGAGTTAAGAGCTCTTGAAAAGAAAAATCATAGATTAAAGCTCCAAATTGAGAAAAATGAAAAGGAGTCAAAAGAAATAATTGAAGATCTACAAGCACACTTTGAAGAAGCCAAGAAGAATGAATAAGATCTAACGACACAGTTGAAAATATTAAGTAAATAATGTGAAAGGTATGTTATTGAAATTGCTTCTTTAAAGCAGATCTTGAGAAAACAAATAAAAAAATCAATGATAGCACAACTAATGATTCAAAATTTGAGAATAACACTAATATGCTGAATAAGATATTAAAATATCAAAGATCAATATCAGATAAGATAGGTATTAGATTTGAAAAAGAAAAAGAGGAGGTCACTACTTTAACAAACAAGGAAAAAACAAAAAGCTATGCTGAAGCTCTTACAAAAGAAGAAATAAAAAGGGAAGAAGTTAAGAATACATAAGACATCTCAAAAAAAGAAGGCTATAGGGAACAAAGATACAAAAGGAAATTAGGTCAGAGATATATAAATAAATCCTATTTTTATGGTTACTATTTTTATTGTAATGGATATGGTCATAAGAAAATAGAATATTAAAAAAGGGCTAACAATTTCAGAAATAAGGAGAAGAAAATTCATATAGAGTCAAGTAGAAGCCACAACTCTTTTGATCCTCTATCAGGCTTTAATGAATATGCCATAATATGGTACAAGTGTAACAAATTTTAACACATATCTTGTTAATGTAGGAGCGTGTTTGAGTTAGTCAAGAAGGACCAGATTTTCAAGGCTTCATTCATCAAGAAAAAATTTCAGATAGGTTCATGTCAAAAGAAACAAACTAAAAAATCTATGTTGGTACAGACAGCTTTGCATGTAAGAAATGAAAAAAACCATGGTTCATTGATAGTGGATGTTCGAGGCACATGACAGGAGATAAGAGGAAGTTCATAACTTTGAACAAGATCAATGGTGGCATAGTAAAATTTAGAGACAATACTACTGCCATAATTTTTGGAAAATGTACACTAAGTTTGGATAATGGTAGAACTAAAACTAAAAATATTTTGTATGTAGAAGGTCTTAAGCATAATATTTTGAGTGTAAGCCAAATGTGTGATCAGGGGCACACACTAAATTTTTATGTAGAAGGTTATGAAATTAGAATAAAATATTTAGATGTGTTGGTTGCAGATGCTTAGAGAATAGGTAATAATTTTTATATGCTATAAGACATCAAAGGTCAAAGAATTTGTTTGAGTCAGATTGAAGAAAGTTGGCTATGGCATAAGATAATGGGGCACATAAATTTTGAAAATCTTGTCAACATAAGCAAGAATCAAGTAGTAAAAAATCTTTCAAAGATTACAAAGCCATCCGACACACTTTGTGAACCTTGTCAGCATGGGAAGCAAGCTAGAAGGCAGTTCAAAACAAAAGAGTACTCGACTACTCAGATGCTAGAGCTTGTTCACACTGATCTGTGTGGACCTATGAAAACTCAAAGTACTCAGGGTGAGAAATATTTCACGTTGCTTATTGATGATTTTTTATGTATGACTTGGGTAATATTTTTAAAGAAAACATTAAAAGCTTTCAAACATTTCAAAGCATTCAAAGCATTAGTTGAGAATGAAACTAGTTTAAAGATTAAGTGTCTATGGTTAGATCAAGGAGGAGAATTCATGTTTGATAAATTTATTGAGTTTTGTGAAGACCATGGAATAAAGAGACATTATTTAGTAGCTAGAACTTCATAGCAAAATGGAGTAGTTGAATGAAAAAATAGAACAGTTCAAGAGATGGTGAGGACAATGCTAAATGAATCCAAGATAGCAGATAAATATTGGAGAGAGGTAGTTGCTACAATAGTGCATATTTAAAATAGAGCATTATTGAGATTCAATAGTGACAAGACTCCTTATGAGCTATGGAAAGACAAACTGGCAATAGTTGATTATTTTAGAGTTTTTGGTAGTAGATGCTTCATAAAGAGAACCAATGAAAAACTTGGTACATTTGAATCCAGAGTAGATGAAGGTATATTTCTTGGTTATTCTTGAAAAAGTAAAGCTTATAAATGTTATAACAAAATTACCAAGAAAATTGTTGAAAGTGCAAGTGTTAGGATAGAAGAAGATGGAACACAAAAAATTAGTGATCTTGTAGACATTCCTAAAATCATTGAAGAGGAAGGTTTTGAAGAATCAGATGAAGATGAGAAGAAGGAGAAAAATGGCACCAAAACTCCATCTAAATATGTTCAGAGAAATAATAATGAAAGTGACATCATCAGGGACATAAATGAAGGAATTTGCACTAGAAGAATGATGGTAAGTGAATCTAAGCAAGTTAATTTCTCTTTGTTATCTAAAATTTAGCCTAGAACTTTTTTAAAAGCTAGACATGATAAGCATTGGGTTAAGGCTATGGATGAAGAATTAAATTAGATAGAAAATAATGATACTTTGGAATTATTGTCTAGACCAAAAGATCACAATATGATAAGAACAAAATGGGTTTATAGAATTAAGTTGAATGAAAATGGAGAAGTGACCAGAAATAAAGCAAGATTAGTATGTAAAGGATATGCTTAGATTGAGGGAATAGATTTTGAAGAAAATTTTGCACCAATGGCAAGGTTAGAGGCTATTAGAATGTTTCTTGCATAAACAGTGTTTAAAAATTTTAAAGTGTTTCAGATGGATGTCAAATCTACCTTCTTGAATGGGAATATAGAAGAAGAGGTCTACATTGAGTAGCCTAAGGGAATTATTCTCTCAAATATTAGTAGCCATGTATGTAGATTAAGAAAGTATTGTATAGATTGAAATAATCTCCTAGAGCTTGGTATGTAAGACTTGATAAGTACCTACAAGATCAAGGTTTCAAGAGAGGATTTGTTGATAATAATCTCTACATCAAAATAGAAGGTGAGCATCAATTGATTGTTGTGATATAGGTTGATGATATCATTTTTGGAGGAAATATTAAAAAGATGACAAAAGATTGTTTTGATAATATGCAAAAAGAATTTGAGATGTCTATGCTTGGAGAATTGTCATTTTTCTTAGGATTACAAATATTTCAATCAAATAAAGGAATTTTTATATCTCAAAGTAAATATGCCAAGAAAATGTTGAAGAAATTTGGTTTTGAGGATTATGCTCCAGTTGACACACCAATGTGTAGAGGAAATAAGGTGAGAAAGGATGAAGATTCACCTATTACATATCAATCTTTGTATAGATCTATGATTGGTAGTCTTTTATATTTGACAACATCAATGCTAGACATCATGCATGTATTATGTATGGTTGCAAGATATCAGTCATCTCAAAAATATATTCATGTTCAGTTGGTGAAGATAATATTCAGATATATCAAGGGGACATTGGATTACAGATTATGATATCCCACAAGCATAGATTTCACTTTGGTTGCTTATACAGATTCAGATTGGGTAGGGTGCTTAGATGAAAAAAAGAGTACAAGTGGAGGAGCTTTCTTCCTTGGTGATAGCTTAGTATCATGGCTAAGCAAAAAGCAAAATTTAGTATCACTTTCTACAGTTGAAGTAGAATATATTGCAACAGTAGTGTGTTGTAGTCAAGTGCTTTGGATGAAGCAAACTTTGGAAGATGTCAAGGTAAAGTATGATGAACCTATTTCTATTTTTTGTGATAACACAAGTGCTATTAATATTTCAAAGAATCTAGTGATGAATTCAAAAACAAACATATTCCCATTAGATATCACTTTTTGAGAGAGCAGGTTGCAGATCAATAGGTTAAGATGGAGTATATCAGTACTACAGAGCAGATTGTAGATATTTTCACAAAAGCACTACCAAAAGACACATTTGAGTATCTACGAGAGAAGTTGGGAGTAATTTATTTTACTTCCTGCCATTGAGGTTTAACATCAATTGAGAGGGAGCTAAGTGTTAGCTCCAGGTAGACCCTTTGCCATTGATGTCAAAAGGGGTGAATGACAGGTACAGGTATAGGTGTATAAATAGGTACAAGGAATAGGTATAGGTTGCTATAGTAAGGGGGAGTTACTGTATGTTTTTTAGATGGTAGTATGTGCAGGTTTTAGGATGTGGTAGTTTTAGTTTGAGGTTGCCATCAATGACAAAGGGGGAGATTGTTAGAAATATTGTCATTGATGTCAAAGGTCTAGCATTATTGGTGATAAAGGCCCCATTGCATTTAATGGTGTTTTTAATATTCATATCTTAGCTAATGTGTGTTAATATTTATTTAATATTAATGAATATATTTTTGGTTGCATATAAGTCAAAAAAGGGCCCATGGAGAAATCAAAGAGTCACGGGGTAAAAGATGAAAGAGGAATGGGATGCATTTTCTCATGAAGAGTCATCTTGAGAAATTCCAAGAGTCACCATGTGAAGACAAAAGAGGTATGGCACATTTTTCCATGAAGGGACACTTTGAGGAATATGAAAAGTCACCAAGATAAAGACAAAAGAGGAAAGGATGCTTTTGCTTATAAAGGGTCACCATATGACTTTTAAAATGTAAGGATATGAAGGGTCATGCAAGTTTGGCACCATTTTTCATGAGGATTGAAGGGTCACAAAGGGTGAATGCCAAAGGTCATTTGAAAAACTATAAATAAAGGCTTGATAAGCCATTTGTAATATACAAGAGAGTGCATGGTTTGTATTTGTTTTCAAAGAGATAAAATTAGGAGATATTTTAGTGTTATATCAATTGTTGAGTAAGCAACATTGAGAGATAGTTATGTTTTATACACAAGAGGGGTTGGTGCTCTTGTGGGTTGGTGCTCACAAATAGTTATTGTGTTGGTGCTCTGCAAAGGGGTTGGTGCTCCTGCAAGGTGGTGCTTATGAACTTTGTATTTTGAGTTGGTGCTCATTCATATACTTGAGATTATTCTCCATGGTTTTTCCCACTTTGGGTTTCCACGTTAAAATATGGTGTCTTTCTCTCTCTTGTGTGGTACAAATTATTATTTCAATTTTATTGCATATCTTGAATGTAAGATTAAGTGGTTAAAGCAAATAAATCAGATTAAGTAAAAAGAAATATAATATACTGATTCACCCCCCCTCTCAGTATATTTTGTGCTTAACAATATATTTTGAGGAGGGAATCAAGACACACGTAGTTCTCCCACTTACTATCATTGTGAAATTTTGCTCCTTGACTATATGTATGTAGTTACAAAATTGGATTTCATACTTGACAATGTTAGCTCTTCACTTGATTTGAAATGCTTTAGGCTTGATTTATGAATATTTCTAATGATTAATATTGAATTTAGGAAGAACAGGGTAGACCTACTTAATGTACAATAATGTAATAGATAGATGCCAATTAGACATCAAATCCCTTTGAAATAAGGTTTTGATTTATTTATATAGTGAACCTTTTTATTAATTTCCTTTAGCCAAATTGTGAAACATGCAAAATGAACCATATACATATTTCAAATTTTTGATACTAGCCATTAAATGGTGTAGGGGTAATTTCACATGAGGTGGAGAGGTCTGTGGTAGTGGATGCAAACATGTCACAAAATTAGGAACAACCATCTTGAGGTTTGAAGTAGTATGAGAGTGATATAAGGTAGTTTAAGTATTGGCTTGGAAATTTCTATGTATAAGTTACTAAAAATATAGGGGTAAAGCACCCATATAAATAAATGACTAGTAAAATGGCGAGTAAAAGTTTTATATTTGAGTGTAAGTCAAATGGCTCAATATGTCAAGAATTAACATTTTCAAGTACTTGTGACTATATTTAGGTATCTACGTTGCCCTCCTACCACCCCTTTATTAACTTAATGAAATTTATAGAGTAAAGGAGAAATATAAAACCTAAGTGTGTACAACACACTTTGTCTTTGATAAGAAACTCCAATTGTGCAGGGCACTCATTTTATCAAACCTTACAACAACACAAGAAGTAACTACTACCCATATTTTAAATTTGAAATTTAAAATTGAAAAGAAATCAAGGAATGAGCATATTTGTATGGAGATGAAACCTTATTACCTTGTAACCCTTAAACTATCATGAAGCATTAGATAAATGCACCAACTTTCGAATGCAATTGGAGATATGGATATTCATTTGAACCATTAGCGAAGTGAGAGTGATTAGGTCCAAATCTTGAATAACTAATCAATCCCTTGAGTTGGAAAGATGCATATTATAATTCTCATGAATGGGAATAAGTACCTAATGTACTAATTCAAAATAAGATGGAACCATAATGTGTTCACTAGATGTGATGCCAAGTTCATTGGGTGTCATTAGATGTGAATGCACATAACCCATAATAGAAAGCATAATTGCACAAGGGGTTTGCTATAAGTAATGCCAAGGTCATTGAGTGTCACTAGACTCAAATAGCCATTAGCCATAACAGAATAAATCACACTACTACATATGACTCTAGATTTTATTTTCATGATTGAAAGATAATGAAGAATATTCATGTCCTCATCATGAATGCAGTGCCAGTAGATTTGAAGTGAAATAACAACCATTTGACATTGAATATATAAACTTTATTGTAGTTCATATGCACATGAACTAGTATAATGCATTTCATATGTGCATGACCAACATCATTTCCCCTAAATGTGTGCCAAATTTATAATTCCATGCATTTATATACTCAACTGTAAGTGTATGTGAAACCTATAATTCATGTTCCTATAGTTGTTTTTCATATGCCCTTGCATATGCATCCAAATTTATATGATTTTGCATTCAAGTCTCTATAAGGTGAGTGCATATGCATGTCATATGCCCCAATAATCTATTTCTATGTGCAAATATTTGTCATGTGTTTGATTTATTAATTAATTTGAATTTTTAAACTTGTACTCTATTATAAATTCCAATTTTTATGCTCATGGAGGATTGAATATCCAAGAGAATCCCATTATAATTTCCCCATTTTGAGATGAGGGATATAGCTTTTGAGTCACTCATCTCAAAAGAAGGGTTAACTATATCATGTGATAAATATATAATAATGTCAACATGTGGATAGTATGTTATTATAGTATAGTCTATGTCATCAAGGCATGCATGAAGCATATGTAATGTGATGTATACAAGTGCCATGTCTAGATAGATATAACAATGAGGCATGCAATAAAGTAACCATATTTGAATAAGACTATGAGATAAAAGTACATGATTTGGATCATGGCACAACTAATCAAGCTCAACAAGCATAACAAGCACAACTACATAATGTCATGCAATGGCACAGGTAATGCCAAGGGATGCTTACAAAGGACATGAATATATCCCAACAAACAAGGCCAAAGGTCACATGCAAAGGACATTTAAAATGTCACAAGAAAGGTACATAGATATGTCACACACACAAGGACAAGTGACCACACACAATAAGAAAGAAATTTATAGCCTATCATACGAGAAAGCAACAACAACAAGGAGCATAGAACAAGTGAAAAATAGTCTACACCATCCTTATGCATCAATGTCACATCATAACAAAGTATCGTAATGTAATATATGAGTAAATATCATAACACTTGTAAGATAAGTGGATAAACATGGTAGATAGTAGATATAACTTGTGTCAATGTAACCCATAGAATAAGATTCCCCCACTAGAGCCTTGGCCAATGGGTATAATGGATTCCAACATCTAAGAATCCATGTATGATATGTATGTCATGCATCACACTCATATACCTATGAAATGCATGTACGTATGAAGAATAATATGTTATCTACCAAACACGTAATAAATAACATATGTAAATAAGTAAACTAGAAACTCATGTCATGCTCAAGCCTTAATTTTTTATTTTTTAGAATATTTTGTATGTTTTTGTATTTTTGATATAGTTGAATGTTTTTATATTTTTGACATATTTAATTTTTTGACATATTTGAATGTTTTTTTTTGAAATATTTGTTTTTTTGTATTTTTTTACATATTTGAAAATAATCTAGCCAAAAATACCATCAATATAAGGACCATAGTGTGTGCCTATATCATAAAATTAGAGGGTGAATTTTCATGAATAAAAAAGCTATATGTAGATGAATGAAAATTTGAAAAGGAATATGATGATTTAATGTAATTTTCTTGATCATTTCTCATAGAATCTTGTGTAGGATGTGTAACTTTATAGGGCACAAGAATTGGCAGAGTCCGTTAAATAGTAGGAGAAGGTCTCACTTGTGTTCATTGTGGAACATGTTGAATTATCTATTATATTACCTTAGTATGTACTTTATAAGATTAAGATATCTTTAAACTCTAAATAAATCTTTGATTTGAAGGTTTCTATTTAGGAGGGTGTATTACTCTCCTCTAAATTAACTATATAGATAGATCCTGCATAGGTTTAACAACTGACTCTACACTATGCTCTTGAATATGTGTAACAACCATTTGTGGTGGTGGTGGGAGAAGAGGAGGAGATACCACTAACTATATAGGGTATTCATATCAAATGCCTAAAGCTTTGAATACTTTATTACCATGTATATATTTGAGACATCGATGTATTATAGATGAAACTACATAGAGATTTTGTATCCAAGGGCATCCTAATAACATGTCAAGGATCCCTATGCTTGATAATATGAATAAAGGAGTAGATATTATCATTGAACCAATATGATGAGGTATACCTATATGCCCAAGAATAATGTGTATGTGTCCATTGAATGCTATAGAAACCTTTGATGCATCTTGTAAATCCTACTTTGTGTACCCAAAAGTGCAAATAAGTGTCACTTTACATTCATTTTCACTTGACCCATTGTTGATCATGACATTATGTATTGATTGTTTGTTGATATAAGATAAAATAAAGAGTGCATGTCTATCTCAATCATCAACAACAATATCACTATCATAAAATGTGATCAATGTCTATGGTGATGATTCTCTTGTAATTGTACTAATAACATTGTCTATTAGGTGTCCATATGTCGAAGGAGGAGGATGTGCATTATATGCATGGTGTATCTTTGAATTATCTATAGTTTATGTCATGTGATGATTTTTAAATAGATTACTGAATAATTTCAAATTTGATTTTTTATTTCATTGTGGTTTATCCTCTTTTATGGGTGTGCTTTAATCAATAGTATTGTCATCAATCAGATCTTGTGTCTTATGCCTTAATTTGTAACACTTGTTTGTAAAATGTCTAATACATCTATGATAGTCAAAATATGTGTTACTGTCGAATCCATTATGTTGAGGTTTATTCAAATCAACCTTTAATGGTGGAGGGAGGGATATGAGATTGAATTCAAGTAACTAGTAACAAAATATGAGGAGGTGATGGTAACCGTAAAAATTTCCTCCTTGGTTGAGTTGTTAACTAACGCTTATTTATTGGTTGTAATACTACATTGATTGTTACTTTTACTTCATTTTCATTTTCATTATATTTGACCTTATATCTTGGTTTTATTTAAAACTTAGTATTTTAATTCACTGGAGATTTTGGTGCATACTTAAGTTTGTTTAAATCTATGAGCTTGAATTCTTATTCTTTGACTGTGTGGCATAACTCATGAAAATATATGATTTTTTTGAAAAATATAGACTGATGAAGTGGTGCTAGAAAACTTTGAGTGAAGATACATTGAAATTAATTTTGTTTGATACAATAGGTCATCTTAGCTAATATAGTTTTGTATTGAATAACACATTCATTGATTGGCTCATTGGACCCTTGCTTGAGTTTAACAATTTACGCATAAGATAGTTAACTTTTCACCAAAGTTGATAGATAAGTGTGCTAGAAATTAATTTTCCAATGGGTTGAATGGTGTAACTGATTGGAGTGGAAGATCATAGAACCATTGTAAATCATATTTTTTGAGGCTTAGTGGAAACAACTCGGTTAATAATTTGTCATTGTATTCATAATCCAAGCATGTTACATGAAATAATCAAAGTCATTGTTCCATATCAGCTTTACCTTCATAAAGTGTAAGATTAGGATATATAGAGCCTATTGATAATGGGTAAGGTGATCTCTTAGGTGATAAATTATTATGAAGTAAAGTATGGGAATACATTGAATGAATAGCTCTAGAGACATAATGATTTAATTATAACACACTAACATGTAGGGATATAACAGTCTATTCAATGGAATGTGCATTAGAAAATGTTGGTGGTGGACCATACATAGTAAGTAAAGGAGGTGTGTATGATGCCTATATAGAAACAAGAATATTAAAATGTTATAAGCTTTGTGATGCCCCCATACCTAGGGATGATATTACATATATAATTGGAGGTGTCATTATAGGAATATAAGCAATAATAGAAACTAGAACACCTGAAGTGGAAGTATCAACAACTCAAAAAGGCACCTCTTATTTTTGTGTCTGAGATCTAAAAAACTTAAATTTATGTGAAATCTTAGAAGCTAGGAGTAATTTGAAAATGTTAGTCACGTGATTGGTATATTAACAAAGTCCTTGATGAAAATTTAAAAATTATTTAACCTACTTTAGATTTACCTCATTAAGTTCATTGGGATTAATTATATCAAATCCATCAATATTATCTTGATTATAATGTTCATTTTCATTATATTGATTATCATGTTCATCATAAAAATGATTTTTGATTTGTACATAACTTTGAATAATTGTATTATCAAATTGAGAAAATATATTTGTATTATACATTTTATAAATGATCAGATGAATCTAAATATGGTCTATATGGATTCCACTTAATTGATAACTTCACATTATAATAACAAGGGAGATAAATTTATTGGGTGACATAAGAGGGGATTATGTAAATGTGAAAAAATAAAGAGAGAATGGGTGTAACTAGATAGGGTGTGTTTGGGTTGTAGGTTTTCATATATACTGGTCTTAGTTGTAAATAGTGAACATGGCCCAAAGGGACACTAACTAAGAATAATTAAATCATATCATAGTTTCACTATCCCATCTCTAGGGTATGTTGAGAGTAACTTCTTGGGGCTAAGGGCTTACTAGTGTAGTACATAACCAAATGGTTGAAAGACTTCCTATGGCTAAAAATTAAAACACCATATACATTTCTGATATACCGTGAGGTGCATGGAAATTCAAGTCTGTATATAGTGTTATCTAATGGCTTGAGTATTGGGGAAATACTCCTCAAACCATGCCTCAATTAAAACTAATGATTAATTTTACTATAAAAACATCTCCTATGAGTTTTAAACTACCAAAACATAGTTCTATAAAGCAAGAAAAATAAATTGAAAGCTATTAGAAGAAAATATTTTATGTATGGAAATAAGGAATTCAATCTAAAACCCATAGGTCAAAAAGAAATCCTAGAGTAACACTCAATCAAATCCTAGAAAGGATGATCAAATTTATCTTTAGTGTATGGGAATCATGAAATTCAACTAAAACCCTAGAACAAAGTTTTAAAAAAATAATGTTAAAAAACTAAACATGTTCACCAATATGTTTTACCCTATTTTTTATTTAATAATGTTTAATAAGTATACAATTTTATACATTATTTAGATCATAATAAATTACATTCAATCATAAACATGAATGTAAAGCAAAATTGAAAATTGAGATTGATTGACAAGTGACATATGCTAAAAATATTAAGTACAATCAATAGTAATATACTTAGCTTTTATGGTTTTTGGTTGACTATAGAAAGTGTGTGATTGTGAGAAATAAGATAAAACATGACTGTGAAAACTCATATAAATGATATTCAACAATAATCTCATAATGTAAATTTAATTTCACTTCATCCACCTATATATTTTCTTCATGGAAACCTGAAACTCTTCTTGACTATCCTCTTCATTCATCTATTCATGTGAATTCACTTGCATTTTATCCACCATTACTGTTTCCTTCATGGAAACCTAAAACTCTTCCTGGTTGTCCTCTTCATTCACATATATATTTTCCTTTAAGGAAACATGTAACTTTTCTTGGTTTTCCTCAACCTTCCTTCTTTAAAAAAGAGAAAAAAAACAAATTCATTTCATTTATTCACTAAGAATAATTATGCCTCTTCCCACTTACCATAAACTCTTTCTCGTTATCCATTATTGGGTCTCCTTCTGGTGAACAATACATCACATCTACATCCTCTTCCATGAGGATTCATTTTTCTATGGGCTTCTCACATATTTATTTCTCATTTTTGTTTTTTAAAGGGATTATCACATAGAAACCTCATCCTCCTATTGCCTCTTAATGCAGTAATGTTATCTTCACTAATATCCTTATCCTTTCTATCTTTTAGAATATATTTGAGTTACTTAGATGGAAACTTCCCTCTCCTATTTCCTCTCAAGGTGATATTATTCTCTTCTATCTCAAGTCTCAATACTTGGATATTCTTCCCCCACTTTTCTTGTAATCTTGGGTGTACAAAATGACCCATCAATTTGGAAACCATATTTTCCCAACTTATCACCTTCTTCTTTCATTTCTATTGTCTCCTCATTTGGATAACTCTAATACATAGTTGCACTATCATGAAGCATCTTTTAACCTTTACCCTCAATGGGTCTTCTACACTCTTCTATTCAAAAAAAATTTCTAACTCAACTATCCATTTCATGATCTCCTCTAGGCTATTTCTACCATAAAACAAAATAATATTGATAGTGAGATTACCTTTTTATATTTCCATGACCTCTATTGGTCTCTTTATTTTGATAGGATCTTCTTCTCTTGGCTCAATGAGTTTCTTTTTATCAATAAGTTTATTTACTCTATTCGTTGGTATTCTTTCCAAGGCATCCAATTTGGACATAATTTCTTCCATAATTCTCTCCATTGCTACAATTTATGACTTTGATCCACTTTTAATTTCTTTCTTGACTCTTTTTTGAGCCATCTATTCCACTATTTTCTCAATACTCATTGAAAAATGATGGAGAATTTTTTCTTTTCTCTTTCATGAGTGTGCTACCTTGCATTTGGCATTCTAACTACACCTTCCTCTACATAATTCTTATGAAAAACATCAAATTTTCCTCTTTTAGTTCTTCATTTTACCATATTTTCAACCAACTCTTGATTCTAAACTTTGGGTGATTCACCTTCATTTTTTCTCACAAATTTCAAAGCTCCTCTACTTTGTGCAATCTCCATAACATCTAATTTTTCTTGGATTTCCTTCAACATCTTTGTCAATTATTCTACTCTTGGTGATCTTCCATTTTTGTGTGCCTTATCTTCTCCACAAATAGGATTTTATTTCACAACCTAAAATAGACTCAAATAAGAGCCTCTCATACTTTCCCTACACTTATAGGACTTTTTTCACACTTGAAATAAATTCATCATCTATCCAATACAAGATTTTATTTCAAAAACTATAATATACTCAAAAAAGATCCTCACATATCCAATCTAACAAATCAAAACCTCACTTTGATACCAATTGATACAATTTAGGTTAGGGGCCAAATGAATGAAAATGAAATCCTAGCAGCCTAAACACAAGTTATTTATTATTTTCTAACCCAATCCATTTAATCCAACCCATTCTGGTGCCTATTTCCTCGAAGATTTAAAATTTCATCTTCTAGTAGAAAATTTTAACTTGAAATCATTTAAATTGCATTAAATTCAAAACTTATTGAAATTAGAGAGGATATAGGGGTATGAGTACTCAAAATAAATCTCCCATCTTATAAAAACACTTTCCAAACCTAAAATGAACCTTAAATAGAACATGGATTATGGTTTTGGCTCAATGTAATTTTTAGGCCTTCTCAAGGCATGTACACAATGTTTACAAAAAACACCAAAACAATTCATTAAATGAATTTAGTTTTCTTATTGTAGGAATTTTAGGCCATAAACACCCCAAAATGACCTACTACATGCTCAAAAACACTTTTCTTGAGCTCTAATAGGCCCAAGATGCTTTCAAGCATTTAAAAAAATAATTACATATATTTTGACAAATACAATTCTCATTATAGAAGTGGAATGATCTCTGGGCATGTTTACCTTCATCATCGATATGGAAAATACATATCAAATATGGGATTATATTTTTGGAATAGCTACCCCAAACATTTTAGCCTACACACTCCCAACCCTTCCCCCTTATTTCTAACTTTTTTTCCAATTTTTCATGTTGCTATACCAGAATTATATTTTGTTGTGTTTTTATAATAGCCTTGAGTTCCTATTAGACTCATATAGTCATGAATTGTGAAACAAATAATTAAAAACATTTTTGGCTTCTTTTTCAGCCATTTTTGAAAGATTCGCTTGTGTTTGAGACTCCCAATCTACTTTGTCTTCTTCCATATGAATCTTTCAACACTATCTCCATACAAAACCCACAAAATCCATACAATTTTTTTTAGTTGAGTTGGCTAGAAAAATTCCAATCAACTATTTATGTATGCCAAGTGTTTGACAAAATATCAATAAGAGAAAATGAAACCAAAATTGAAATTCCTTTTTTTTGGTGATGCAAGATTGTCTGTTCATCTTGGATGCTCCTATATTGGTTTGGATGATAGTGATTGTATCATAATATATCATAACATTAATTAAGAAATATATCATTATGAAAGTGTACATATGTGATGCATTAACACTTAGGATCTAAATTAAGAGATGTCTTATACCGCACAACCAACAATTTCACAACAAAATACAACAATTTAATTTCATTAATTCAAATAAAGATAATAACTTGACACAATATTTTGGTTCCCATGATCCAATCCATATATTCTTTCCTAGACCTAAACATAGATCTAACTATAATACTCCTTACAACCAAACTTGAGACTAATTCCTCAATATGGAATCAAATGCCTTATACAAAAATAAGGATGTGTTTATATAGCCACAAAATCTACCTACTTATTTTAATTTTTCTCAACAACCCACTAAGGCCTTAAATATTAAATGCCCCTAATACATAAAGATGAACTACCGTCACTAAATGCATGTTATAATATCAATGATCCTTAACACCTCACCATGGGATGTATCACTAAATCTCTTATTTATAATGTGACCATATCCTTAGTTGATCTTTTACTCTTTTTAAAAATTATTGTCAAGTACTCAAATGACTCATGATCAACTATACTACTATTTAAAATCAAGCCAAAGATACATTCTTAATGTATATAATCATTATGCCTATGTGGTGAGAAAAAAAATTCACCAACTACCACTGAAGTAAAGATAACCTTGTGTCATCATAGGATAAAACCATATATTTCATTAACTCAAAAAATTAGTTGTCATTCAGAAACACACCTTAAACAATTGAAACATCCAAGGGCTTCACTATTTCTTAATATTAATAAGATACTCATGTTTTTGGTTGATGTAAGACTGCATGTGAACCTAGATTCTCCTAAATTAATATGAATCAAGTAATTTAAAACTATGGAGGTCTCAGTCAAGTAATAAATTATTGACACTATGTATGAATTATATAGCACCTCAGTCTTGTACACTTGGCAAACTCAAACCTTAGATGTTCCTCTTAGCTATAGACCTTTCTTGCATCCACAAGTCTTGAATCTACTCTCTCTTATGCCCCTTGGCCTATTTATTATTCCAACGAGTCTTATGTTGATGAACCAAGCCCTATATCATGCCTATAATGCTTAAAACTAGATTATCTTATGCCTTTGCAAGTTTTGAGCCTGTACCTATTTTCCTACTCCTTGGACACCTGCATCTAAGACATACACCTACATTGACACTTGTGTCCTACTTTGAAACAAGTGTCAAGTGACCTAAAAGTAATATAATTTTCAAATTAAATGTATCCTAATGGTAGGCCTAAGTGATTTATTATGAGTTATTCTCCTAAGGGATTGGTATAAATACAAGATTAACCCTCATTCATACCTCACCTAGAAACTTCTTACCTACTTACAAGGTGACTTACCAAAAAGCATTTAATCAAACATTCAAGTTATCAAAACTTCCTTATTTTATCCTGTTTTCATAAAAATCATAGGGACAACACATACACATGTTTGAAGTACTGAAGGAGCAACCCAAGGGCCCAATTTTCTAAGTTACAAGTTAGGTCATTATTGTATTTGTTTTCCACATATTATATGTGTATACACATAATATTTTCAAATTTTATCAATTACTGATGCTTTCTCTCTTACAGGAACCCATCGAGTCTCAATCTTTCTAGCACACCTTAAGGGGTGTGCTAGAAAAGGGGTGGGTAGACCATTGGTACTTCACAGGATTGTTGTCCCTATACTACCACTTGCTATCTACACAACCATCTCCTAAAAACATTTCCCTAAGCTTTGCCTCCTATTTTTCACCCTCCTTTAGTCATTTTACACCTTCATTATCCCTTCCCTAGCCTAAAATCCTTTTTTATGATTTAAGATACACTGTCAAACCCATCAACTTTTTACTCTAATTGATAAACTTTATTTACAATCTAGGTTTTCTCTTGGTTGTCATAGACCATGACCTAATTTGTTTTTTGTCAATAACGATACAAAGTTAATTGGGATGACAATGTCAAATAAATTTTTTAAAAGGATTAGGGTTAGATTAAATTATACACACACACTCATTTCATCATTTATTAGGAATAAAAGAGAAGAGAAGAAGAGATATATATTTTGCATCTGCTTATCTACCATTCTACTTAACGAACATAGCTTAGGGTTTCATAATTTCTTTGGAGATATGAATCTTGTCTTGTGGAGAAGTCTTTTGGATGCACAGATAGGTTGTGCAGTCTAGAGATGATTTATCCTTGTCATCCTTACATACCACAATAACCTCTTGTGAATCACCTTGGGGGAGAGATTGAGGCTCGATGGGTTCATATTCAAAGGTAAGTATTATTAACTTTTTTCCTCTTTTGTAAGAGTAGATAGATATGCATTTGTAATTCTCTCCCATGCATTAGGATTTTGTATACATTAGCATGAATATATGTGTTCTATGTATATTTGATTTTAATGTTTTTTACCCCCACTTTATACCACAAGCTTTGGTGAGCACTAGATTAGACTTTACTTGTTATTAGTTTAGTGAATATGAAAACATAGGACTTAGTTAGGGATATTGCATAGTTTTGCTTGATTGGAGGCTTTGGAACCCTCCTTAGTGATATTATTATCATAAGAGATCCCTTGGTTAGGTCTAGTAGATCCATCTTGGTCATTACTTTGAATATCTAATGTATCAACAATCAGACATGTTAGTAGGATTTATCTTCTCTAAGCTAGGATTGATTTATAGATCAGTTGTATTTCCCTTTGTATATATTATGATGAACTTGAAATGAAATCAAACTCTTTAATTTTTTCATTCACACCATCATTTTTATCATTTTATTATATTTTTTTGTATTTTTAGTACTATATCAAACTAGTCAATATAGTTTTAACTTTATGTGCGTAGATTTAACACAGTTATTTCAAAATATCTCTATTTTATTTGTGGTCTCTATCAACTATAGGTTATTGGATCGATCAATTAACATAGTATTCTTATTTAGATATATATTAGAACACAACTATCGAATAGGTTGAATCTATCTGCTATTTGATTATGTCAACAAACATTGTCAAACATATCGACTCTATTCGTTATTATTCTTCAACATTCAAGGTTTTGTAAAACTTGGTCGAACCAATCGACCCAGTTTGCTAAATTTAAAATAAATAATTAAGCACTAAAATATAAAATTTTCAATCTATATCATATTCAATCCCAACAAGGTTCCTTTATTATCTCTCTCTATCATTTCAATTCATCCTACAATTATTTTTTTCACAAGTTAGTAGTCTTCAAACTATAACCCTACAACTAACTCAGTTGACTTAGTCAACTTAGTTATGTAGTATACCTTTTGTCTAAGAGACATAGTTGACCTATTTGACTCTATTCTTATAGACCTTGTTTCTTTAAAATAATAATGATCCATTCGAATATGTTCTATACTATTTGTATACATTATCGCCTGAACTGACTCTGTACTATTCTTAAACAAGGCATTAACATCTATTTGTTAGTAATTAATTCACATTTCCTTTTCAATTATTTGCATGCTTAGAGTAACTCACATAATTTAAATATGTGGTTTTTCAAATTACCATTTTAGTTACACTATTTTACTCTTTTGCACACACTACCAAATCACTTAACATTCAGAAAGTATTTAGACATTTGTCTTCCCAAGGCCTACCTGCTTGGATTTCATCACCAAGGGGGAAGCTAACTTAGTTTTCTAGCCAAGTATAAATACATGATTAATGGTATATATTGGCAAAGAACCTGACACCCTTATCACTGTGTGATTGTGAAGTGAGGAGGTAAGATCAAATACCAAGCTAGTACTATTGCCAATATAGATCCCTTTCAACCCAAACATCCTAAAATCAACTTTAAATTGCTTTCTAGTTCCCTATTTCAACCAACTTTCATATCACATTAAAATTAATTTTTTTTAATAATATAATAACACTTATGGTGACCAATTAGTTAGCATTTACTTTTTAGTTGATTGCTTTCTCTTTGATCATTGTGTGTTGTATTTCAAAACTTGTATTGGCCAAAATTGGTGTAAGGTTTGTACAATGTGCCCCAATCAAATCAATCACATTGATCCAATTTTTTTTGTGTTTGATTTCATTCTTTATTAAAACCATCTTACAATTTTTTCCCCTATTTCAAAACACTATCATCTTGGTCAATATAGTCTCTTACAAGTTATGTTTTACCTTCCTACCAATAGTACATAGTTGACCTGAATCACTATGTCTTCTTATCCCCCTATTTAGTTCTTTGTTCAGTAGTACATAGTCAATTTGAATGACCATATATCCTTATCAACTTGTTTATCTCTCCTATCTGTAATACATAGTCAACTTTAATGATTGTGTATTCTTATCTTTATGTTGGGTTACATAACATAGTCAACTAATCCACCTTTGTATCCTATTTTATGACTTTGTCTTTACATCATCATCATCCTTCTTATATTTTCATCTCATCATGAACTTACAGTTTAAGGATAACACAAATTTTAACTTAATAGATATGATGAACTCTACCACTCCCAATAGGTTTCCCCATAAATAGCTTGGGGCTTCCACTTTAGACAAAAGTAATGTGCATGTAGCTACTCACACTAAAAATTATGGGACTCCTCCTCATGCATCCTCAGTTCATAACCCTTTGTTCTCCTTAAAAGATCAACTTGAATTAGAGTATACTCTAAAAATACTTTTCTTCATTAATAAATTTCCTCAACATCAAGGAAAATACCCTTCCACTATTTACAACCTTATGATAAGTGGTCAAGAAGAATAACCCCATTCACCTTCCCCCACATTCTCACATGCATTTGGGGGCAATAACATCTTTTATTCTCAACATCTTCCTTCTCTTTTGACCCATTCTCATACTATGACCTCTTCTTCCTTTATTTCTTCTACCTCCATGCCAAGTATCTCTACTAACATGGCAGGTTCAATATCTAGTGGGCCTTTTCCAAGACCTATCCTTCTCAAAAACTCTACTAATGCCTCATTTTTCACCAATGGAAATCATGCAACTAGTGCTTCTTCTTCTTCTAATTCTTCTACTAGTGAATCTTTTTTAACACATGCTAATCATGCCACAAGTGCCTCATTTTATACCAACTCCTCTCAAGCCACTAGTGTCGCACATGCCACTACTCATACTGGTACCCAAGCCACTAATACCAATGTTAATGTTTTACATGTCATGCACACTAATCAAAACAACTCTCAAACCCATCAAATTTTATTGTAAACTCTTAACCAAATGAATGCTTTCCAAGATAATAATGCCAACCAAATGATGGAAATGAAGAATCACCTTATTCGCCTCCAAAATCACCCTCAGCAGGTTCTATGGGGAGAAAAAAATTAAAATTCCCCCCACCCTAGTTAGGGATTCCCATGACAACATTATTCTTCAACCACCTCTTGCTAACAAAAAATTAAACATCTTCAAAATGAACCTCTTACGTCTCAAATTTCCAACATAGATATAGGAGCTATCACCCATACCATTAGTTACAATGGGACAAATGATCCTACCTTACATTTAAAAACATTTGGAAATCTATAAAAAGATTGGGTCAAGTTAAATAATTTTTCCACTACTAATATCTTAGCAAACACCCTCTCTGGAGATGCTTTAGATTGGTATAATCAACTCAAGTCTCTTTCCATCACTAGTTTGGAAGATCTAGTTAATGCTCTAGTATAAAAGTTTCAAACTAGTGACATCCCTGAGAATACCTTAGTTCATTTTAATAATTGTAAGCAACTTGAGAGAGAAACCATAAAAACTTTCATCAAATGATGGAATACCTTGTCTAATAAGTGTGAACATAAAATGGCAAATAATAAACTATTTCATTTATTCACCAATGCTCTTTGTCCTAAGTTGCAATATCAAGTTAAGACTCTCTCTCCATGAACTTTGAAAGAGGCCCTCGACTAAGCCAAACACCAATATTTTCTCATGCATCAATTTGAGCCATCCCAACCTCCTGTGGGCACTGACATACTTATCAAAAATAAAAATGATCATGCTACTAATGATGTTGTCACTGATTCCTATGATACCATTTATAATATTCAAGCTATTAATCCTGACCCTACTCCAGAACAAGCTTCCCATTTAAACCACACCTCTAATCCTCCATTTTATCCAATAAATAACATCAATGGTCATAAACCATTATCCCAACAAAACTATAAAAGCATCTATCAAGGCCTCTTCCATGAGAGCTTGATCCCACTCACTCTGTGAAATCATGGTATGATCCAAATAAATTTTATTGGTTTCATACTAGTTAGGTCGCTCTCATGAGACCTGTAGGCAATTATGTAACTTATCTATGGATTTCCTCCTTGGTCCAAATTTTGATCATGATTCCCTCATTCGTAAACATCAAACCTATGACATTGACTTAAAATCTCATGAAACATAAAGTAAAAATCAATATTTAAACCAAGCCAATACTCATCTGGCCATTTATAAAGATCCTCTTCCAAACCATCAAGATAATAATGACAAGCCTACTCCTTCAACTAATAATGTTGAAAGTATTATAGAGCCAAATCCCAAAGAGAATGTGGTAAATATGACTAATATACGAAGGGTAGTTGATTTAATTGATTCTCATCTTACCCACATGCACCACTCATCTCACATTTTATATGTTATCCAGGATTATTTCCCCAGTCACCTAACAAATTTGGTGCAAGAGGACCTTCTCTCTTTTGATGAACAAATTCCAACACCTCCATTAGATAACACCTCTCATACCATTTCTACAAATTTTATAACCTCTTTACCCATAACCAATAATATTCAACCTTTCAATACTACTTATTCAAATTTATCACAAGATAAACCTAAATCAACTACCCCATCCTCTCATGATAATTAAACAATTTGTCCCCCAATTAAACCTACCACATCCTATCAACACAAATTTACATGCACTTTTAATCCTCCTTCTGAGGAACTCCTCCAACATTACACATCTCTTTCTAGCAATACACTCATGGGTTATGATGAATGGGACCCTATCATAGGGCTTACTAATCTCCCATCTCAAATTCCCTTTCTTTAACTCATGAAAACTTCTCCATGTCATCATAACTACTTTATGTAACTCCTATTCGAAATTAACATCCCCCATATTCCCCTAACAGGATCTAAAGCTACCTTATCTGGGTCAGAAGACAAAATCTTAAAACAATGTAAAGAGATATCTATGCATAATGATGAAATAATGAACACTTCTCTCTCTCTCTCTCTCTCAAATTTCCTATTGATTCTATGATTCCATATGAGATTCTACTTTATGTGGATGATCTTCCCCTCTTTATAAGCATCCAAATTGATGACATCCAAGTCAAGTGTTCCTCGATTGATGAGGGTTTAGGTACTTGTGTAACCTCTCTCAACTTCATTAAAAACCTTGGATACTTCAAGTGTAATCCTAAGTCCACATGCAACATGTGGCAAGGTTATGATCAAAGGCAAATGCCTCCCTTACGTTATGTGTGGTTCCCTATTACTGTCCCACCTAACACTATTCAAGTGAAGGTTATGATCTTCAATTTTACTCTCTCTTATAATATCTTGCATGGAAGGATATGGAATCATCGCATGAGGGATTTTGCTTCTTCTTCCTACCAATGTATCAAGTTTCCTTACAATGGTACTATCTATAGGATTCAAGGTAATACTAACCCTTAGAATTTTGAATAATTACAAGACCATGGTGTATTAAAAATTCCAACCCTTGAACCCCTTGCCAAGTGTTCTGTTTCAAGAATATCAATATTTTAACTTCCATGTCATCTCTATGTGAGGTTATCATGGTCACCCCAAACTCATCGGGAATATACCACCTAAATTCTTAAATTTGAATGACGATGAGCCAAATGAGATCAACCTTAGGATAAAAACTTATGATCTCTATCGTCATCTTATTTCCTAGCTTCCACCATATTTGAAGCCATGTTCTCATCAACCACATGGTGAAGATATGACCTTAGTCTTAATTAAGACTTGGCACTCTACTCATCATGCCACCTCTGATGAGAAATTCATACCTACCTACATAATTAATCTTCATACACCCAATTATGATGATGGTTATACTTTAGATGACCCATATTTGGGAGGTTTTGTTTAAGATAGAGATATTGAGATCCTTCATTATCATTCTTCTTTGTTTTAGTATTTCCATTTGTCTTATCACATTCCATCTTATATAGCTCTTAATTTTAGCATTATTCCTCTTGTTCATAGGGTAAAATGGTGCATTTACATGACACACCTCTAGTTTTTGAAGAACCTCTTAGGAGCATGCTTATAGATCATGATATGATTGGTCCCTATCACTTCACTAGATACTAAGATCCCTATAGCAAGCTTCCCCCTGAGATGATTGCTACTATCTTTAAACCATCTATGCATCCTGCTCCCCCTTTAGCTGAGCCTAGTTTGAATCCTATTATCATTCTACCTTTAGCTGAGTCTCTTCCTACTTTTGATTTTGTTTCTCCTTTAGTCGAGCCTCACCCAGTCTCTCTACCAGCCCTACCTCCCCTTGGAAATAGCCTACTTTCTTTACTTCAACTTACTCCTCTACCTACCCAATAGGTTGATCAGATGTACTATGACATTCATAGAGTTGATGATAATTAGACTAGAGATTATAAACTATACCAACCTTCTCTAGGTTTTGATTCCACTCCCTCTATTAATACACCAATAAAGTATATTAATAAGTGTATCTATTGCTTCCATAGCACAAATAATCATTCCTCGACCCATTGTAAAAATATTCAATAATATATCAACACCTTGCATCCTACCCTTAGCCTATAAACAAGGCTATACCTCCTCCCAAGTTATTACTTGACTATATTACCAAATATGGAGAGGTATATTTTATTCAGTACAAATGCGGTACCCATCACATTGATTATTGCCACATCCTCTAGGAACATCTCTAGGATCACCTTATGACCATTCCCATGCTTGTTATTCCTCTACCCATAGGTTTCCCATACATTAAGGATCCCCCTTCTTCCCCCATGATTCCTCCACCTATGGTCCCTTCTCCACCTATAGTTCCTCAACCCATGGATCCTCCTTCACCTGTGGTCCCTTCACCACTAGTGGCTCCTTCATGTCCTATAGATTCCACTCATATTCCTTCTCTTGAGTATTTTATGTATGCTAGCCTTCATGGGCATGATCCTTCAATCATGCCTACATTTTATATCAAGGAGATTCAATGAGAGGTATTTTCTCAACTTTCAATGAAGATTGATGAGACCCTTGCTATAGTTAGATTTTAGCTCCACAAGGATCTATAAAATGTTATAGATAATGTTTGTGGATAAATTTACTAGTATTTATGAACATAACACAGTGTTCCTTCACTTTATTATTAATTTTGGATTAGAAATGTGCTCCAAGTTTATATTTATCCACTTTATATATCATTTGACTCTGTATCACATTATTGCTTCACTTATCTATCTTATATGGCTATTTCTATTTTGCATTATATGTTGTTTATGGTGTCATTTTATTTCTTTATGATCTCTTTTGCATTATTTTCATGATTAAATTCTTATATTTATGAATTAATTTATTTCCATTAATGTCTCTTTATTTTCTCATTATTTTTTATACCTTATCTCCATAACATAGATAATTATTATTGTGACTTGGTTATACAAACCTTTCTCCCCTTAGTAATCTTTATTTACCATTTGATCAGTTAGTAAAAAGGTCATCTCATTATAATCTAATTTTACCATTCCACCTTGGATCTTACTTTATTACCCTTATTTTCTTTCAAAAACTAAGCATACACATGGTTGAAACTTGAAGATAACATATTGGTTCATAGGTAAGCCTAAGTGTTTTAGTCACTCATATATTTGGATACTTAGCTTCCTTTATCCAAAGTCTAAAGCTAATTCATGTGTATATCACTTTGTATCTCATGTTGGTTATTAAAATTTTGTATGGAGGAGGAATCTTAAAATCCATACAAATTTAAAAGCCAAAACATTTTAACAAAAGACAATGATATAAAAGGCAACATTCAATATTTCAAAAGTCAAATCACACTAAAAGACATGATTCAAAGCACATCTCCTTTTTCTAATCAAAACTCAAAGTCATAGTTGGCAATATGATATATTCTAGGTATATTGGGGTGTGGTAATATAGTATATTGGGAAAGGAGAATAAAAAAAGAAAAAATTCTTTTAGCACTACCTACTTTCTCGCACAAGTAACCAATATTCGTAGTAAACTGATGACTCTGTAAGAGGTCCTAAGGAATGGGGAACACATTATGGGAAGGTAGGTCCATTTTAATTTTATAGTTCAAAAAACCAACATGAGTTGATCTTAATAGCTCACTTATTTGCATATACAACTTTGTATTTACTTTAAATAGTGTATCTTTTGTATATTGATGGCCATTAGTCACTTAGTCTCTTTTCTATGTCTTTAGTATGCCTCATGTTTCCTAAGGTATTTTTATAGATGCCTACATTGTGATTTATATATTCCCTATTTCATTTAAAATAATAATATATTTCCCCTTGAGAAATATTATTTTTTTCACTAATCACTCCCCCCTAGGGATTCCATTTATGAGTTGCAGTGTAATACCATGGATAGGACCAGGCCATCCTCACAAATTACCAAATTACCATTCCAAACATTCCTTTTAACATATTTTCTCAGTTTTTTCCACTTTACTGGTGTTCCCTTTGTGAGTTGAAGTGTAAGACCATAGATGGGACCAGGCCTTCCTCAAAAAAATATTCCAATACCCAAGTCACAATGAAATTACATATGTCAAATTTGAGATAAGTAGTGATTGATTATGAGTAACACATCATTGACATGCTTACCATCTTGATATATTATGTTTTATGCTTACTTCATTGATATTTCAATTTTATCTTATATTTTCTAATTGCATGTAAGATTACAACCATTTTTCTTAAATTTTCATACTTCTTAGCTTGAATTAGTGTGATCAATTTAAGTTCATTTTCCAATTTTGTTTCTCTTTTATACTTCAAAACGTGATTTAGTATGATTGATTGAATTAATTGTTTTTGTTTTTATACCATTTGATTTTCTTGGGCCTTCCATTTTATTACATTATTTTCATGCTTCCCAATGTGATATAGTGTGAAGTTTACTTGTTTTAATTTGGTGTAAATCTTTTCATGGTTTAAACAAAACATTTAATTATTCCTTGCCATCTTTGGTTTATTATAGTTAATCATCTTTTGTTATTACATATTTACTATCGTGATATAGTGTGTAGTATATTTATTTTGATTACTTGTACTTTTCCAAGTCATTTTTGATTTTTGATTTTTAATCATGTATGTGTATCACATAATGTTAGAAAAGAAAACACTCCACATATATTTCCCATTACATATATAACAAAAGATACATACATGCATTATAAATAAATATATCCATGCATCAACATCCACAACCAAAAATAACTCATGAGATCAAATCCAACTATCAAAATCAATATCTATATATATTATGTGTTTTATATAATACAAATTACAAAATATAATATAGCTCTAACTCTACAGCTGGGCTCCATCATGCCTATCCTATGGCCTAGCCATGCTATCCATAGATGATTGGGACTATCCCATTTGAATGATATACTATAATGAGGCAATTTGGGATCTTAAACCTACTACCTAGTCTCTATAAGTTGGTCACCTGGGCCTGCACCTATCCAATATGGATCATGGTAGCCATATGCACTACTTTCTCCTAAGCCAAGGCTTGTCAGACCTATGCCTCTCCCTCTCCCACCCTTGATAGTGGCTGTAATCCATCCCTAAATGTTTGTAACTACCTCACAACCTCTACCACCAGTCTAAACCAACCTACCTAGGCTAGGGTAGATATTACCATAGGCACATCTAGAGTGGTAGGGTCATACGGTGCCAACACCTCATCTAAAATGTCATGATGTGTGGCCACAATCAGGGATCACCAACTGACCTCCTCCATCACCATATATATAAATCCAAAACTAGATATATATTAGATCACATAAATATCTCAAAATCTATCTACTATAACCACATACAAATAGTATTCCATATCAAAGATTATATCAAAATCATAAAATTTCTCACTAGTACTAGTATCACCAGCCATCATCTCCCCATTTTCTCACCCATGAATCAAAGTCTCTCTATCTGCTCATCCCTCAAGCACCTCATTTGTGGATTGCATCTACACTAGTACAAATCCAAGAGTCACCACTCATACATGTCATGACCCTCTCTAAAGAGGTGTCTCTATATACTAGTTATGTATTGGAATAGATGCTTGCTCATCCTACATTTTTTCCCTTGCCTATGCCCACTCTTGTTGGTAGAGCCTCCATTTTTGGTGTGGTTGAGGTGGTCATTAAAGCTAATATTATGGTGGTGCCTACTAAGGTGCCTACTATGTCCATGCATCCACATCCATGTCATCACCTACCTTGGCCATTTTCTATTATGATCAACCAGTTTATGGTCTAACATGTCATGGCCTAATCATGGGTCTCTTGATTGGTAATCCTCCTACTCCTCTCTCCCTTAGCTCTCTAGCATGTCATGCCTAATAAGTAGGAACTAATAGAGGGGAAGTTGAGTGTGGGAGTTTGACCTACCCTGACAAGCATGCCACTAAATGTGGCTCTACCCATGAAGTATAATGGCTTGTGATCCACATCCATGCTAGTCTTGTCACCATAATCAACCAACTAGGCCATACAATAGTAATGTGCAGGTAGGGATAACACATGATCTCTCCTCATGTGATAGTCTATAACACTAGTACATGGAACACAACTTGAAATACATGGTACTACCTCCATCTCATCACTCAAGGTAATTTGACATCAACCACATAAGGAAACCTAGCTAGTTGATACATAGGAAACCTCTCATATATCCAAGCACTCAATAAAAAAATAGGCCCCATGGTCTTCTACCCTCTATACAACATCCCATACATATCATGCATGAGTTAGACATAGATGATATCCCCAAAGTCATACAATGCTCCATAATCCAAAATGGACTGACACAAGGCTATCACATATAATAGTACCTTACCATCCAACTTGTGACACAACACTCATGCTATCAAAAGTCCAATCATAACTTTATAAATGTCTTAATTATTTGTAATATATACATTAAACAAACTTACCCTTAATCTTGGGTATATCCTATCCGAGCATGTTGCCCAATAGGCTAGTGCTTTCCTCTCCTCCAGATCATTCAATGTCCCTATGATCACCAGTGTCCATCCTATTGGTAGTCCCAACAATGTATGGACATCATCTAGTGTGATACCCACCTCAATGGTATCCCCATCCACCTCCCATCAAAAAGTGTTCATCAAATATTCCTATTGTCATGTGAAATTGCACCTAATGAGGAGATGAGACAAGCTTCTCCTTGTTCAAGTGTAATAATGGAACCACCTCAGGGCTGTGGGTATCCCTATTAGGAGGTGGATCTCTAGGTTAGGGGATAGCTCCCCTTGATGTATCAATAAAGCTCAAATATTACTACTAAACTTGGGGATGAAAAGGGATAGAGGTAACATGAAAGTTAACCTATTTTATGGGAGTGATACACCAAATGATTTTCTCTACTCATACCTTTGACGTGCACTTAGAACCAAGAACAAGTTACATATACATTTCACTCAATATCAACTCTCTCTCTCACACACATCAATGCTTAAACATGGGGTCTAGAAGATAGCATAGGTTAGGAATACTTAGGCAATAAGCATTCTAAGACACTCTATTGAATAAGATATTCACTATACCTATAACCTCACTTGACACTTCTTATTGACCTACAAGAAATATATTAGAACATACTAGGTACTAATAGGAGTAACATGTGAAGCTAGATATACATCACTCTTGCACAAGAATAGAAAATATATTTTACACTTAGTGAATTATTTGAGTGAGGTAAAAGTACTTGTCTTTATTGATTCAAGGTAAAATTTTGGTAGGGCTTCACCATACCCAATAGAGAGATTTTATACAATGCCAAAAGGCCATAATTTATAAAAGAATGGGATGACAGGGAGAAGGGGAGTCCAAGATTCACTTGGACATGTGTCAACTTGCTCAAATTAGTTACAAATGCATGATAGATAGGGATGGGGTGAGCCATTCCATGTCAAAAGTTACAAATGTCATCTGAGATCATTTAGGACCTGCAAAATGGTCAGAAACTCCTTTTCCATGAATAGAAAACTACCCTATAACTATAAATAACTAGGTCTAAATTTTTTTATGATTATGAGGGGTTAATAGCAGGTCCACACATGAATTTTTGAGGTCCTAAACCACTCATGATCATCTAGCCATGCATAATCATCCTTAGCAGTCTCAAAATGGCCCTTTTCCCTTCACCTCTCACACTTGGCATTTAAAAAATATTAAAACCTACAATATGATCTATAAACTAAGAGGAATGACATGTTTAAGGAGTGATCATACCATCAGTTACAATAAATTGGCCTTAAAAGGCTCTCCAAATGAAGATTTGTCATTTTTTCTAAGTCCTCACTAGCTGGCTCACTAGACTGGCTGAAAAGAAGGAGTTTGTAGGCACACTTATAAGCTTTTAAAATTTATATAATGACCATATTTAATTATAAAAAGTCCTATTCTTCCCTCCAAAAGTGATTTGATCTCCTAGAAGTTCACCATGCCTGCACAAAAAAAAAATGGTCAAAATAAGCCCTAATTTACTCTTTTTTGTATAGTTACATATAGTACAATTCCATGGATGTGATAATAATGGATTTGGAAACAACTTATTTTCATCACTTAGGATCAAATTTGTTCATCTGCATGCACTTTTAAGCTCATTTTCACCTCTAGGTCTCAAAACAGGGTTTTGGAGGGTTTTAGAGTGACCAACCCTCTTAACCTTTATTCGTAAATATGGAACATTGGAATTACCTCAAAATTAAAATTGTGTATCCTCAAGTAACTTATTAAAATATACTAAATTCCTCCAGGTCCCATGCATTAGTTCATGAAATTTATGAGTAATTGAAGTTGACCATTCAAGCCATTTTGGGCATTTTGTGAGGGTTTGGGAGCTTCTAAGTCAATAATTGGCTTATTGATGCATATATTTGCCAAAAAATGGTTAAAAAACCTATATATTAACCCCAAAAACATTTACCCATCATTATGTTATCTCCTAAAAATCCAAAAATGAAAACTTACCCCTGTTTGGCATTAGGCATAGACCTTGCTAATAGGCCTGCTTGCCATTTAAGACTCCACCTGACACTCCAATTGCTTAATTATAATAATTATGGATTAAAAAAATATTATATACCCATTAAAATTTTTTCCAATTGATTGGAAGGCATGGAAAAAGTCAAAATTGCACATGACCCTCAATTTGGCTTTTAGGTCTAAGGATTCCCTTCATGTATGACTGCAAACCTCCTTGGTTAGAGTACCCTGTTTGGTTCCAGACCTTATATAAAGGTTTATTAGGTTTATTTATGTCCCATAAAGCTTATACAATCATAATTTTGTCCCTTTTTGATTTTTGGTTCATCACTTCAACATTTTTCCCAAAATTGCCCTCTCTATGCACACTAAAATTGCCCCTACTCTGAGATAAAATAGAGAGGATTTTACCTATTATATCATAAAAAATTATTATTTTATAATATTATATGGGTCATAAGGGTACTCTGTACCAAATTTTATCTCCTAAATCCTCCATTTGACCCTCCAAATCTCCATTTTACCAAGGTAGACTTTTGGAGAAAGCAGAGTTTGAGGTGGGTAGGGTATAGGATGTACTTAGAGAATATGGAGGTTATTTGAGATTTTTCATGGAATTTTAGGTATCCTCTAAAATTACCCTAATTTTTTATAACCATATTCTACCATACTTTCCCTTTATCCAACTTCTATGCCATGAAAATCTAGAATTAGGCCTATAACTGTTTACAAGAGAAATCATTGTGTTATGCTTGGTTGTAGGTGCACTTGAGCTTAAGTTGGGATTTTGAATCACCATAAAAACCTCCTTTTATTTCCTCAATATCCTTAAATTTTTCTCCATCCATCATTTTCTATGGATAATCTCACTCTTTGTATTAGTTTCTTTCCATTATCAAGACTAGGCCTATTTCTCATTAAAGACTAAGACAAGTCTAAAATCCTACCTATAGGTCTAGGCTGAAGGTGGTTTGAGAATTTTTTTGATGTTTTTAGACCCTATTAATAATAAATTATATCATATATTCCCCTCATTGCATGTTCTTACCTAGAAAGCCTCAAACTAGTATTATTCCATGCTTAGGATCTTCAATTAGTACTCCTCTGCTTGCCTAGACTAATACAATCTTGTAGGTGATTTTAGGCAAGATTTAGGGATTTTTCATGTTTTTATAGATTAATCCTTGAGTTATTTGAGGTAATATTCCCCTTATTACACTTGAATCAACCTAAAGGACTCAAATCCAAATTCAACTTCAAATTTCAATCTCACTGTCTAGATGCCCTACCTTGACTATGTTTTATGAGCTTAGGGTTGCCTGTAGGTGTCTTGGGGATCATTAAGTCAGGATATTTGAAAGGAATAACTACAATATAAGATTAATATAATAAAAACATCTTATTACCCTCAAACCTTCACTTGGTTACCATTTTTAGCCCAACCGAGATGAATTTTTCTAAGGACTAATGTAGATGGGTGTTCCTAGCCCTGTACAGACAGGGGAGGGTGTGTTAGGGGGGTCAAAACATCAAACTCACACTTTATTTTGTGATTTCAGATTATGATATCTATTTGTAACATTTTGAATATTTTGAAATTGCTTGCATAGTTTAAGACTCCCCATTTTGAAATGCAAAGTCATTTTTTGTCCTTGTCTTGTAGATATCACTGTTGCAAATTAGTGATTTTTTGGCAATTTTGAGGCCTTGTAACTCCCATCTCCACTCCTACTTTGGCCTTAAAAATTGGCATGGGTGTTTTTGGTGGATAGGGATACAATATAAAATAAACAAAGGGCATTAAAACCTATTATATCATGGTACACATCATCCAAAAAAACCCTTAGGACCTCTGTTTGGTCAATTTTGGGATTGAGAACCCAAAATAGTCAACTCACTGTTTGAAGTGAAAATCCCACTTTACATAGCCTCTAAACTTCCATGGCATGAAAAATATGAATCCTTGGATATGATAATTATCCAATATGAGTTCCATCATATGTTTCATGATCCATTCTTCTGTACAAACCTCCTGAAACCCTGTGCAAGATGAGTATAAATTCACACTTTGGAAACAAAATAGTAAACAAGGAAATTGGGCAATTAGCTTGAAGGGATATGTTGGTCACTTATCCCAAGATAATTTTATGTAATAACCTTTTAAAATATGATTCTAAGCATATTTAAACCTCCATGGAACTTATTTCCATGTTGTAAAACTCAGACTACACACCCGTAGCTGCAAACTTGGAAAACAAGCACAATTTGGAATCCTCCTTCAAGTGGCATTGAAAGAGAAGTGTTGGGTGATTGAAAAAACATGAAGAGGATCTTATTCACACCTGAAAACACCTCATAAAACTCACAGATCTCCCTATAACTCTAAAAATAAGAAATATATGCAAACATACACCCCTTTTGGATACAATTCCATAAAAAGCTACCTAAAGTGTAAACGATTGTTCATAAAGGAGGAGCAACCAATATGAGAGTTATTAATATGTATGTGAAGTGAAATTAGAGTGATATCCACCTATATAAGTATTTCCATTAACTCCACATGTAGCTTCCATAGTGAGTGCTTGAACTTTCCCTTACTTGGCTTGCCAATGGAGAAAGAAGAAAAATGAGTTATAGATGAAACTTTTTGTGTAATATATGAAAAAATAACATGGATATGACCTTTGGGGAGGTGAATATTCACACCACCATGCTTTTATACTGCAAGGGAGCTTAAGAAGTCTGTATAAGTGTTGGAAAAGGCCTATTTCTTAAGTAAAACTGCTCCTTGATTGATGAACCTAACTTATAAATATCACTTGACATGACACATGTTGAAACTCACCTTGATGTGAATTTTTTTTGCATAAAAGTATGTACAAGTCAATTAATAGGCTAAAACGTGGCCAAAAGACCCCCTTTTGCACATGAGACCTAACAAATGACTAATTTATGACTTGTAAACATATTAAAAAATGATAAATGTCATATTAGGATAATTTGACACAAAATTGACCTTTGAATAAATTTGACCAAGGTTTGACCATAGTTTACCATGGTTGACTAGCCAATTCAAGGAGAATGAACTTAGACAAGGACTAGGACAAGACCAAGTAAGGTATATAGAACAATATGAGACCCCATAAGATATGTAAAAACATTCTTGAAAAGTTTAAAATGATATGGGTTGACCTCATTTGACTAGAAGTCAAATTTGGTCAATATTTCCCATGCCTTAAAGAACATGAAAATGAGATCAACACTAAGCATGATGCATTGAATCTCCATGATGCCTCCAAAGCCCAGTGTGACCAGTCGCACTCTGTCCATGTCATTCAATCTCTCTAATAGCTCTAATAGCCATGATGCATCTATCAATCACTAATACCTCTGATGTCTCTACAAAATATCAAACAACAAAGGATGTATTAGACCTCCATGCCATAAATAATCAAAATACATTCCTAAAAATTTCAAAAAATAGCCACTTTTGATTTAGTTTCTCAATTTTATACAGAATCAACCCATTTCAAAACTAAATCAGCCCTATATTTTATTTGTGATACTATATTGGCCCTTTCAATTTCCTACATAATCGACCTCTTTTAGTGATACCACATTGACCCTCTTCAACAAACTACATCGACCCTATCATACACAATCAACCTTTACCCCTTACCAACTAAGTTGGCCTACTACTACACAGTTGGCCCCATTTTAACATACTAAATTTTCCCACTGTTACATACTCAACCTTCTCATTCAGCTTAGCCTTACAGACTATGTCAACTAGGTCAACTCTGTTCATCCACAATGATAAAATTTTGCCCATTTATCATAAATGCCTTGGGCATTTTTTGGTCTGACTTCTTCCTACCCTACACCCCATTTTACCCCTAGTTTACCTAAAAATTTCCTAGGGTTCATTTTAATACCTATATTTTGCCTACTGTTCAATTTTCTATTTTTAGCTTAATTTCAAATAAAAATATTCAAAAATTTGAAATTTCCAATTGCTTACAGGTGTTGCACTTGTTGCAGCCACTATGTGTCCTCCTCATCTCAGTTGTCATCTCCTCACCATGATGGCTCTTTGGTCTCCAACTAGATTTCTCAGAGCTCTATTCTCTTAGAATAGTAAAAATGACAAATGAATTAATTTTCACCCTATTTATATTTACTATTCAAAATTATTTACCTTTTAAACATTTACTACCAGATTTTATATTTTGATCATATCTTTGTCTCTACTAGCTCTTTTTTTAAACTGAAAAATGTTATGGAACCCTGACATCGTAGAGAATATTTTCACCTATTATATGTCAATGATACAAAAATTTCAATGTTTTGCTCTTTTTCTACTAACTTATAGAGGTTCGCCTAATGCTCCCTACATTGGACACCTTTACATTTCTTACATTTCCTTCTTTATCTATAACACCAAGGTAAGTAAAGATATGTTTTTTTTCAATTTTATCCTTTCATTTATATTATTTTGTCTTTAATACAATTTATTTAGCTTCAATATTATGTGTTTCTATGCTCTTTTGTTGAATCACCATCCCGTGTTACACCTATGTAACACATGATGAGCTTTGAGTGGGACATATGTATACACATAATATTTTCAAACTTTATCAATTAATGATACTTTATCTCTTTCAGGAACCATTGAGTCTCAATTTATTTGAGTGCACGCCTTAAAGGGTGCACCAAGAAAGAGGTGATCAAACCATTGGTGCTTTACATGATTGATGTCTATATACTACCACTTGCTATCTACACGACCATCTCCTAAAAAACATTTCACTAAAAATTTCCTCCTATTTTTCACCCTCCTCTAGTCATTTTATGCCTTCATTATCCCTTACCTAGCATAAAATCCTTTTTTATGGTTTAAAATACACTATCGAACCCATCGACCCTATACTCTAATTGACAAAACTCATTTAGGGTCTAGGTCATCCCTTGGCCAACATAGACCAAGACCTAATTTATTTTTGTCAATAAAAAAATAGAGTTGAATGGGCTAACTTAGTTGACTAATTTTTTGAAAATGATTAGGGTTATATTTAGCTATATATACACACCCTCATTGCATCATTTATTAAGAAGAGAAGAGAAGAAGAATATATATATATATATATATATATATTTCACATATACTTATCCACCATTCTAATTGAGGAACATAGCTTAGGGTTTCAAACTTTCTTTGGAGATATAGATCTTATCTTCTAAAAAAGTCTTTTGGATGCATAAATAGATTGTGTAGCCTAGAGCTGATTTATCCTTTTCATCGTTACATACCACAATAACCTCTTGCACAACACCTTGGCCAAGGGAGAGATTGACGCTTGACAGATTCATCTTCAAAGGTAAGTATTACTAACTTTGTTCCTCCTTTGTAATAGTAGATAGGTATGAATTTATACTTCTCTCCCATTCATTATGATTTCATATACATTGACGTGAGTACATGTCTTTTATGCATATTTAATTTTAATATTTATTACCCCCAATTTATACCATAAGCTTTGGTGAGCATTAGATTAGACTTTAATTTACTTGTTATTAGTTTAGTAAATATGAAATCATAGGACCTAGTTAGGGTTAATGCATAGTTTTTACTTGATTGGAAACTTTGGAACCCTCCATAGTGATATTATTGTTGTAAGATATCCCTTAGTCAGGTTTAGAAGATCCATCTTGGTCATGACCTCAAATATATAATGTATCAATAATCAAAAGTGTAAGTAAGATTTATCTTCTCTGAGTTAGGATTGATTATAGATCAATTGCATTTCTATTTTCATGCAGTACAATGCACACACAATCCAACATGTAGGGGAGAACTACATAAGTTTGAGGTCTTATTTAAAGTATTGGCTATGTAGGAAACACTCATTTATAGAAGGGTATTTGGGTTAGATCGACACCATGTGCCCATTAACCCATTTTTCCCATAACCAATATGAGGATGAATAACTAGGGTTTTGTTATTTGATAAGGAGTGATAATCCATGACCTAGATCTAAATTCACTAGAGTTAAGGTGATGAAAAACCTAGAAGCATGTAGGTGGATGCATCCTAGTTCAATAGGTATTCTATATAGGATAATTGTGTCTGACACAACCACTAGCATCGACATAACTATCCTAGGCTGACACAAGTGTCCAAGGCTATAGAGGCAAAAAATCTAGAATTTGGTGATTGTTCTAGAATACTCTTTCAGCCTGCTTCCTGCCCATTCTAGATCAATATCTGTATTAATATCAAAACTAATCAAGTACCTTGTTTTCATTATTATTGTAATAACTAGCATAGTTGTACTTTCCATTTTTAGCATAGCTCAAAATAATAAATTCAATATATGTTTTATCTAAGTTTTATAATTAATTGGCCTACTATAGAGATAGTTTATCATCCTTGTGACTTAGGCTATCTATATCCACTTTATCCCTATATTTCTCCATATATATATATATATATAGGGTTAAACATTTATTGAAATTGATTTATATGAATGAAAACATTTTTGATTCTTAGGGTTTTTAGGTAGCTAGGGTTTTAGATTGCTATACTTTTCCTTTTCCTGGTTATATTATTTTGCATGCAAGGCATAGACCTAAATTGGAAGGTGTGCCTATTAAACACATTAATATTCCCACCCTACCATCTAATATGTCTCAAACTAATAATAAACCTCATCCCATGGTCCATGATGATACCCATGTTGAGAATGAGCAACATGTTGATGAAGTTATCGTAGAGGAAGATTATGTAAATGAAAATCATGAATCTAATGAATCCAATGAACATTAACAAATAGATCATGATCAAGTGCAAGATATTGCCTTATTTCATGAGTTTATTTATTAAAACCCTAAAGATCTTGATGAAATCCTAAAAAACATATTAGAAACTAAAAAATCAAAAAGCATACATGACCAAGTAGGTCCATCTATTGATCATGCTATTAGAGCTATGGGTCATATCCATATACCAACAATACTCCCATTGAACATATTACAACTTAATACTTATAATGGGGGTCCATGATATGTATTTCAATACTTATTTATAAAAACACTACTACTACATCTACCATGGAAATACTAATCATTTCAACTTAAATACCAGTTTCAATACCTATTAATACTCAAACCATGTTCACTTCTCCATTGATAACTACTCAACTTGCTAATTTAAACCCCAATGGATCTATAGTTCAAATAGTCCTTTAAGTTATAAGGACCTTGGAGGTCAAGGTTACAAACATTGAACAAAATGCTTTAAAGTCTCCTCATGCAATTGATTTCTAAGATGTGTTACATAACCATATTATATTTGAGATATATTTGCACCCTTTGCCAACTAGTTTTGTTGCATTGAAGTTCCCATTTTATGATGGCAAGGGTGATCTTGAGAAACATATTCAATATTTTTATGTGGTATGCCTTGATTATGCCTCCAATGATAAAATTTTGACTAAATCATTTCCAAGGAGCCTCAAAGTCTATGCTTTGAGGTGGTTCTATGATTTACATTTCCAATATGTGAAATCATTCAAACCTCTTGCACATTAGTTTTTCGCACACTTATCTATTAACATTTTTGAAAATGTTTCCTATGCCTAATTTATAAAAATCAAATAAGGAACCAATGAACCTATCAATGAATATGTCTTGAGGTATAAGAGAAAGTTGGCTAAAATGATCAATCCTATGGTAGATAAAGAACTTCAAGATATCTTCAAGAAAAGTTTGATTTCTCCTTTACATGAATCCATCATTTTTTAAAAGTTTAAATCCTGTGATGACTTATGCCATGTTGTTTGGGATCATGAAATAAATATTATCTCATTGAAAAAACTCAAGTTTGTAGCAAACACATTGACTACATCTAAATCCAATGCCAAATTTATAATTAAACCAAGTTATAAGGTAAAATCTTTTGAGCCTAAAAAAAAAACAACCAACATGCTATTGTAGTTTCACAATAGCCTAATCAAATTATTTTATCCAATACACCAAGGAGACAATATACACACTTACCTGAGTCTCCTACCTCATTACTCTCGTGGCTAGTAGAGTGTCATCTTATATCTCTCCCTTATCCTATAAAGGTTGATATGAGTTGACATATAATCAAAGGGTATGATGTGAATTTTTATTGTGATTATCATCAGGGACTAGGGTATTATATGAATAAATTGATTACCTTAAAAGCATAATATCTAAGACCTCATTGATGACTAAAATATTAAATTTGATGATCCTCCCAAGGAATCAAGTTCACAACTTGACGATCACAAGAAACAAAAGATATTTAACGATCTTTGTAAGACCATTCTAAGAAGGATGCAAAAGTGCAAATGGTATCATGCACATCATACTCCATCACATTATGGGCACCCATTAGATGAGATTATTGGTACTTATACATGACATATACCTCCTATGGTTTATATAAATTCTATTACTTTTGATGAAAGTGAGATTAAGGATGATGACTTTGCTCTTCATTATTCATTAATTCGAGAAAACCTTGATAAACACCCTATACATAGTGTTATGATTGATAATGGGGAAAGTGAGAACATTTGTACCATGACATTACTTATGCATTTAGGTTATACTCATCATGATATCCACCCTTCTACTAGATCAGTTAGAGCATTTGATGGGACCTCGTAGTAAGTTCTTGGTGATATTGACTTACCTTTATAGGTGGGTCCCACATATGTGATTACTACCTTTTCAGTTATAAATTCCATGGGTTTCTTTGATATGTTATTGGATTGCCTTTGGATACATACTCTTTGAGCAATAACTTCTACAATGTATGGGTGTGTTAAATACATTCATGCCAATCGAGTAATTACAATTTCTAAAATTCCATATGAGCATCTTATTAAACAAGATAAATTTATACCCAAATAGTTAATTATCAATCCTATTAAGGATAATTCACCATAAAAGGGTAAGCAACAGGCAATCCCTTTTACCAGGTGATTAGTACTTGAGAAAAAATTACATTAGAGACATACAATGGATTCCATATAATCTTCATCTACAATGCACCATATTCAAATATCCAAAGCACCTACACATGTTTTTATTATTGCTATTCCAAAAAAATAACAAAACACTCAATGGTGGGTTCGAAAAACCCCAACTCTTGTTACTCTTATTATTTTTTCAATACCACAGAGTCCTATTTTGCATATATAGAGCATCACATATACTATATGTTGGAATAATTGTCATTGATGTCAAAGGAATTGTAACGGATATGAATGGAAATGTCAAACAAAATTGTTACCAGAAGTGAATGGAATTATTTATGAAAGTGAATGGAAGTGTTGTTGGAAGTGAATGGAATTGTTGCTGAAAGTGAACGGAGTTATTGCCGAAAGTGAACGAAAGTGTTGCTGGAAGTGAATGGAATTGTTGTCAAAAGTGAACGGAAATGTTGATGAAAGTGAATGGAATTGTTGTTAAAAGTAAATGAAATGTTGATAGAAGTGAATGGAATTGTCAACCTTGGCTGACCTATTAGGAGGAGTTGTGACCATTCAAATGGACCTTTTCAATTGAAGAGGCATGACCTTAATTTTTGGCTTTTTGTGGGTTATAAATAAGTGCATAACAAATGTCAAAAGTGTAGATTCAAAAGTGGAAGATATAAAAGAAGAGCAAAATTTTTAAAGGCAAATTTTTGTGAGAATATTAAAAGGAAAAACTAGCAAGTATAAGGAAGAGTATAACAGTGAAAACACTCAAGTGTAGATAGAATCAAAAGGAGATAAATCAAGTGTTCTATCATCTATTGTTTTGAAAACAAATTTGAGATAGAAGAGTGTTTTCTTAATAAGGTTGGTGCCTTCATTTTGAAGAGATTGGTGTCTCAAATTGTTTTTGGGGTAGGTGCTCCAGTAAGTTGGTTCCTACAAATATTTATATTACAAGAATTTCTCCATGGTTTTCTCTTGAAAGGGTTTCCATGCAAATCTGTGTCTATTTGCATTGTGTGGTTTTGCATTGTATTCTTTGATTGCTTTGAATATATTAATTACAGAGTAATTTGAGGTTTTGGATTTAAGATTAATATTCAAATGTGAAAAAAAAATATATCTTATACTGATTCACCCCCCTCTCAGTATAAGCTTGTGCTTAATAATTGGTATCAGATCCAGTTCCTTTGGTGTTAGCACAACTACTAGAAGGTAGATCTTGGGAAGCACATATGGTAGGATCTCAAGTGCTGGATGGTTTTTCCACTAACAAGGCTCTTTTATTCGATGGAAAAAATTATGCATTTTGGAGCATAAGGATGAATACTTACTTGATGGCCCTAGGTTTCGATATTTGGCAAGTAGTGGTAATAGGATACACAATGTCAAAAATTACACCAATGGATGCCACTAGAAAAAACACCAGTGAGAATAATGCAAAAGCTATGAATGCAATCTTATGTGAGCTTTCAGGAAAATGAGTTTGTTAAGGTTATGCATTGTGAATCTGTAATAGGGATTTGGGATAAACTCAACACTATTTATGAAGGTGATAGTAAGGTTAGAAAATAAAAACTCTAAACCCACTGAAGGAAGTTTGAAAGTTTAAAAATGAAGAATGATGAAAACATTGTTGGGTATCTTCTTCGTGTCGATGAGATTGTTAATTTCATTCAAGGACTCAGAGAGAAAATTAAAGAATCTGTGATCATTCAGAAAGTCCTGAGATCCCTACCATTGAGATTTGATGCGAAGTTCTCTGCCATTAAATAAATGAAGGATTTATATATGATGAAAATGGATGAGCTCCATGTCATTCTTATGGCATACGAAATGAGAACCAAATTTGAGAGACAGTCAGAGAAGGAAGCATCATTCAAGGTCTCAAAGAAAGAGAATATCAAAGAACCAAAATCAAGTGAAAATTCAAGCAGTGAAGAAGATGAAAATGAATATCTATTCATTTGGAAGCTAAATAAAGGATTAGGAAAATATAAAGGAAAGTTACCATTTAAATGCTTTAATTGTGGTAAAATTAGTCATTTTGTAGCCAAATGTCCAAATAAAAGAAATAGTGATGATGAGGGAAACAAACCAAAGTACAAAAGGGGATTCAAGCCAAGCAAAGACAAGCAAATATTTGAGAAAAAAAATAAAAACCTATACTCTAAGAGGTATAGCAACTCATTTGAAGAAAACAAAGAAAGTGATGTTGAGAGTGATAATGAAGAGATTTTGTTCATGGCTATAGAAGAAAATGCCACCACTAGCAAAGATAATTTGAAGGAAGATGAAAACATGGAAGAAGAAGGTGAAGTGAACTTTGAAGAAGAACTTATTTGTGCATTGGAAGAAATGAAAGCATTTAAGAAGAAGAATTAGAAACTGAAGTTACAGCTCTGAAATTATGAAGAAGAGAATCGAGACTTCAAAGCGAAGACATCACAAGTATTTGAGGAATCAAACAAGGTAATTTCTGATCTAAAAGTCCAAATCGAAGAAGCAAAGAAAATTGAATAAGATCTAATGGATCATCCAAATAAGAAAGGATAAGACTTTGAAAGGTATGAATATGAGATAGCTACTTTAAAAAGGGATCTAGAAAAGGTGAATTATAAAAATAGCAAGTGACTTAAAATCTGAGAAAATCACTCAAATTTTGAATGAGATTCTAGAGAGTCAAAGATCACCATCTAAAAACTTAGGCATTAGGTATGAGAAGGAAAAAGAGAAAGCTAAGAGCTATGATGAAACTCTTAAGGAACTAGTGAAAAAGGAGACCAAGAAGGAAGAAGTCCAGAATACAAAACCAGCTCTATCAATAAAGAAAATAAAGGAGAACAAAACTTTAGAAGACCATTTGCTTCAAGATATGCAAATAAAACCAGGTTTGGTAAATATTTTGATGGATATTGTTATTATTGCAATCATTTTGGTCATAAGAAATTAGATTGTAGAAAGAAAGCCAAGGATATTGAAGTCAGGAGTAGAAACAAAGGAACCTATGGAACTTCAAATAGAAACTACAATTCATTTTCTCCCTTATCAAACTTTGATGAAGCTATAGTTTGTTACAAGTGAAAAAATACGGACATATAACACACTCTTGTAGAAGTTTTTTTGAATCTGTAAGACAAGATCAAAAGTTCAAGGTTCTAGTGATAAATAAAAGAGAACCATCAAAGACCTGGAAGAAGAAGAAATAAGAATCCATGATCGTTCAAATAACATTCCATGTTAGAGATGAAGGACAATAATGGCTCATTGATATTGGATGTTCGAGATACATGACTAGAGATAAAAGCAAATTCATCTCATTAAAAAGGGTCAATGAAGGCACGATGAAGTACAGAGATAACACTACAACCACAATAACAAGAAAAGGTACACTTAGTATCGATAATGAAAAAACCAAAATAAAAAATGTGTTATATGTGGAAGGGTTAAAGCATAATCTTCTAAGTGTTATCCAAATGTGTGATCAAGGACACACACTCAAGTTATTTTCTAAAGGTTGTGAGATCAAAAAAAGAGACGTGAGAGAACTAATTGTAGATGCTCATAGAACCACAAACAACCTATACATGCTTGGAGAAATGAGAGGAGAGAAATGTTGTTTGAGTCAAATTGAAGAGACTTGGCTATGGCATAGAAGGTTAGGGCACATAAATTTTGATAATCTTGTGAAAATTAGCAACAAATAGGCTGTGCAAGATATGCCCAAGATAACTAAACCTTCAAGCACTCTCTGCAAGCAATGCCAACACGGGAAGCAAAATAGAGAAAGGTTCTAGAATGAAGGAATATTCGACCACCAAACCACTAGAGCTGATTCATACAGATCTTTGTGGTCCTACCAGAATTGAAAGCATGCAAAGTGAGAGCTACTTTATGTTGCTCATTGATGATTATACTAGAATGATGTGGGTAGCCTTTCTAAATGAAAAATCAGAAGCATTTGAAAAGTTTAAAGCTTTTAAGGCATTAGTAGAAAATGAAAAAGAGTTGAAAATAAAATGCCTAAGGTCAGATCGAGGAGGTCAGTTTATTTCAAATGAATTCATTGAGTTTTTCAAAGATCATGGAATTAAGAGACAATACTCAGCTGCAAGGACTTCACAACAAAATGGAGTGGTGGAAAGGAAAAATTAAACCATTCAAGAGATGGATAGAGCTATGTTGAATGGATCTAAGCTATTAGATAGATTATAGAGAGAAGCAATTAATACAATAGTATATATCTTGAATAGAGGGCAAATCAGAGTTAATAATGACAAAACTTCTTATGAATTATGGAAAGGAAGACCAGCTTCAGTCAAACATTTCAAAGTGTTTGGAAGTAAATGTTTTATCAGCAAGAATGAAGAAAACTTGGGCAAATTTGATTCAAGAGCCGATGAAGGAAATTTTCTTGGTTACTCCATCAAAAGCAAAGCCTATAGATGTTATAACAAAAGGCTACAAACTATCGTAGAAAGTGCTAGTGTTAGAATAGATGGGATCATAAATCAAAAGGCAAAAGAACCTTCAGAAGAGCCTATAAAAATACCCAATCTTGTAGAAGAAGAAGGGGAGGAAGAAAATGTAAAAAAATTCAGTGAATTCAAAAGTCAAGACACCAAAGCACCATCTCACTTTGTTTAGAAGAATCATTCTGAAAGTTAGATCATTGGCAACATTGATGCTGGGGTGCAAACTAGAAGAAGAATTGTAAGTATACCTGAGCATGTAAAGTTCTCTTTGTTATCCAAGGTAGAGCCTAGGAATTTTTTTGAAGCTAGTCATAATAAGCATTGGGTAAAAGCAATGGAAGAAGAGTTAGATCAAATTGAGAAGAATGAGGCTTGGAAACTTGTGCCCAGGCTAATGGATCAGAATGTGATTGGCACTAAGTGGGGTTTTCGAAACAAATTGAATTAAAATGGCCAAGTCACTCAAAATAAAGCAAGGTTGGCATGTAAGGGGTATTCTCAAGTAGAAGGTGTAGATTTTGAAGATACTTTTGCTCTTGTTGCTAGTTTATAAGCAATTTGAATATTTCTTGCAGTTTTAGTATTCAAAAATTTCAAAGTCTATCAAATGGATGTTAAATCAACATTTCTAAATGGCAATCTAGAAGATGAAGTTTACATAGAACAGCTAGAAGGATTCCTCTTATCAGAAAATAAGGATAATGTGTGTAAGTTGAAGAAGGCTTTGTACAGATTGAAACAAGCTCCTAGAGCATGGTATGCTAGTCTTGATAAATACCTACAAGACCAAGGATTCAAGAGAGGATATGATGATAGTAATCTTTACATAAAAATTGAAGGAGATCACTAGTTAATTATTGTGGTGTATGTAGATGATATAATCTTTGGAGGAGACAATGAGGAAATGTCTAAGAGATTTGTCAAAGATATGCAAAAGGAATTTGAGATGTCCATGTTAGGTGAGTTGTCATTTTTAATTGGTTTACAAATCTCTCAATCCAACAAAGGAATATTTATATCCCAAAGCAAGTATGTGAAGGAGATGTTGAAGAAATTCCATATGGAGGAGTGTGCCCCTATTAGCACACCTATGGCTATAGGTATGAAGTTGAGCAAAGATGATAAATCTCTGAATACTGATCAAACTCTTTACAGATCAATGATTGGGAGTTTACTATATGTGACGACATCTAGGCCAGATATCATGCAAGAAATAGGTATGGTTGCATGATTTAAAGAAGCTCCAAAAGAAACACATGTGCAAGCCATGAAAAATATATTCAGATATTTAAAGAGAACCTTAGATTATGGGTTGTGGTACCCAATAGGTAAAGACTTCACATTGGTAGCGTACATGGATTCAGATTGGGTAGGTTGTGTAGATGATAGAAAAAGTACAAGTGGAGGAGCATTCTTTCTTGGAGATAGCCTAGTATCATGGTTGAGTAAGAAGCAAAATTTTGTATCTCTATCCATAGCAAAAGTAGAGTACATAGTGGTAGTGATATGTTGTACACAAGTTCTATGGATGAAACAAACCTTGAAAGATATCAAAGTAGAGTATGATCATCCAATCTCCATATTCTGTGATAATACTAGCGCGATAAGTATTTCAAATAATTTAGTTATGCATTTTAGAACTAAGCATATCCCTATATAGTATCATTTTTTGAGAGAATAGGTGACAAAACAACAAGTAAACTTGGAATATGTTTCCACATCTGAATAGATGGTAGATATCTTCACTAAGCCACTTCCAAAGGAAACATTTGAGTACCTACGACATAAGTTACGAGTAATATCCTTTGCTTCTACTCATTAAAAATCAAGATAAACATTGGTTAAGGGGGATCTAAATTTCTTTTTTTCAGCTCCTTGAATGTCCCTTTGCCATTGATGTCAAAGGGGGAGAATGGTAGTACAGGGGGTTATAACAAGGGGGAATTGTAGAAAAGAAGATGGGGAGTTACAAAAAAGATCTTTTTGGAAGGTTACCATCAATGACAAAGGGGGAGATTGTTAGAATAATTGTCATTGATGTCAAAGGAATTGTAATTGATATGAGTGGAAATGTCAAATGGAATTGTAGCTAGAAGTGAATGGAATTATTGCCGAAAGTGAATGGAGGTGTTGCTGGAAGTGAATAGAATTGTTGTTGGAAGTGAACGAAATTGTTTTCAGAAGTGAACAAAAGTGTTGCTAGAAGTGAACGGAATTGTTGCTGGAAGTGAATGGAAATGTCGATGGAAGTGAACACAATTGTTGTCAAACGTGAACAGAAATGTCGATGGAAGTGAATGGAATTATCAACCTTGGCCAACCTATTGGGAGGATTTGTGACCATTTGAATGGACCTTTTCACTTGAAGAGGCATGAACTTAATTTGTGGATTTATGTGGGTTATAATTAAGTGCATAACAAATGGTAAAAGTGCATATTCGAAAGTGGAAGATATGAAAGAAGAGCAAAATTTTTAAAGGCAAATTTTTGTGAGAATATTAGAAGGAAAAAACTAACAAGTATAAGGAAGAGTATAGTAGTGAAAACACTCAAGTGTAGATTGAATCAAAAGGAGATAAATAAAGTGTTCTATCATCTATTGTTTTGACAACAAATTTGACATAGAAGAGTGATTTTTTCTGAGAAGGTTGGTGCCTTCATTTGAAAAAGATTGGTGTATCTTGCTGAGTTGGTGCTCAATGAAAGGGGTTGGTGCTCCTGTAGGTTGGTTCCTAAAAAAATATTTTTGGGGTAGGTGCTCTAGTAGGTTTGTGCCTATGAATATTTATATTAAGAGAATTTTTCCATGGTTTTCTCCCGAAAGGGTTTCCATGCAAATTTGTGTCTATTTGCCTTGTGTGGTTTTGCATTATATTCTTTGATTACTTTGAATATATTAATTTTAGATTAATTTGAGGTTTTGGATTTAAGATTAATAGTCAAAAGTGAAAAAAATATATCTTATATTGATTCACCCCCCTCTCACTATAAGCTTGTGCTTAACACTATAGTGATAGATATTACACCTATACATGTTCTTCAATAGTATCACTAGTTTATTAGACCAGATTCACGGTGGGGAGATATATATGAGCACACTTTATATGGGATCATAGGATATTATTTTCCTTTCACACATTCTTAAAATATGAAAAAAATAAAAAAACATTAAAAAATCCAAAAATATTTTTGGCACCTACATATTCTATTGGCTCCTTGGCATCTATGAGTTAGTTCTATATTGAGGATTAGCATATCAATTAATTATACATACACATGTGTTTCATGCTTCTATTTGAGTGTGATATAAGTATACACAGATACATGATTTATGCAATTATGGATGTTGGATTTCCCTTTATTCCAATCACCAAGATGTTGGGGGCATCCACCTCTATGATAATGATACATACAAGTTATATCATTCTATGGTCACTTTACATTATCATGTTTGAGGTCATATATGTACTTACACATGTATTTATCCATGTTTATATCTTGTGTAATGTAATTGATATGCTATATACTTAACACTTTTTGATAGCACATCAGATCCATGGGCTACTATGATATGTTATGATGGTTGATTTTGATTTCCTTTGTACACTTCTTTGAGTGTCTTACCTTGCTATTGTCTTTGTTGTTGAGTATTTGAATATGCTCCATTATTTTTAGTCCTTGTGCCTTTGTTTGCTTCTTTGACATTTTATATGTCATTACTTATTATATAGAAATTTGAATATGTCATTTTTGATTTTATGGACATTTGACTAAGTCATTTCCATTTGATTATGCAGTATTTGAACATGCCCCTTATTTGTGGTCTCTTTGGACCATTGCCTTTTGACTTACTTTTTAATGCTCTTGTGTGTGATTGATTAATTGTTGAGATCATACTATTACTATATAGAGTTTACCATGATATTTATCATGCATCTTAGGCTTTGATTTGATCATACTCTATGCACTTCAATGATACATTTACCTAGACATATTATCCTAAATGTTACATGGTTTATTCATAGTTATAAGGTTATCTTTTCATTTTGAGGTGAGGTAACTACTAGTTTATCTTCTTACCTCACCTCAAAGTGGGGGGCATATCAATGGGGACATGTCATAGAGACATGGCTTCTACACATTCATAGTTTTAGATATATAGTGGGGGAATGTTTTGAGAACATGTTATCCACACTTAGTATTCAACATGTCCACATTGGCACTTACACCAGTTCTCAAATTTAGACTACAATGGGGGCATGTTTGGAAACATGCTCTCCACATTATCACCTACATTGATTTTTAGATATATCTAGATATAGTTGAGGCATGATTTATAAACATGTTCTCCACACTTACATAGTTTTCAAATTGGCCAAAGCACATAGTTATATGATTTAGATACACATCTATGATAGATTTCTATACATTGGTACCATTTTTATCTATATTTCTAGCATGAGACATTTCTAAGGTGCATCTACTATGTAATGTGTGTATAATATTATAAAATCAAATCAGTTGCAAATTCATAATACTTTAGGGACTATCACCATGCACCAAGTTGGACTTTTACAAATTATATTGAGCTAATCTATTGCAGTAGTTAGTTCACCTTTTGGTATGGTTGAGGTGATTAAATCACTCAATATTTTCAAATTTTTAGGTTGGACTTGATTTTATCATCCAATCTCACCAGTTTGATAGTGTGAGTTGACTTGGTTCACTCACACTTACCAGGTTATAAGTATGATTGGGTTACATGGTTGAGCTAGTCTTAACTACCAAGTGGAAATTTATCTTTTCTCCAAGGTTGGGGGAATGTTCTCTCCTATCTCTCTTTCCCTCTATCTATATCCTTATATATATGCACTTTATATATCTATATATTTGTCCTAATCTCTATTTTAGTGATTCATAATGATACATCTTTCAATTGAAGTTTCCAATAGATAAGATAGTTGCATCGATACACATGTGTACTCCTAAATCTTACTCTTTAAATTTCAACCATTTGAAATGATTTAAATTTTAGATTATATGCACCAATTATATACTATAAAATGTTCTTGGTTGTAGGCCAGTCACTAGAAATGCACTCAAGTTAGAATTAAACAAAGATAAGGAGTGTCCCAAGTACACATTCCTTTCCTTTAAACTAGTAATTTCATTACTGGATTAAGGGGGGGAAATGTAGACACTATTTATGAATTATATAACACCTCAGTCTTGTACACTTGGAAAACTTAGGCCTTGGTTTTTACTCTCAGTTCTAGACCTTTCATACTCCTATAAGTCTCACATCTACTCTCTCTTATGCACCTTAGCCTATTTATTAGTCTGACCAGTCTTATGTTGATGATCTAAGACTTATATGCTACCCAGAATGCTTAAAAATTACTTATTTAATGCCTTTGTGCAAGTTATGAGCTTGTAACTATTTTCCTACTACTTGTACACTTGCGTCGAGGACAAACACCTATGTCAAAGCAGGTGTCCTACTGTAACACAAGTGTTTAGTGCCTTAAAATTAATCTAATTTACAAATGAAACATATCCTAATGGTCATCCTAAGTGATTTAATGCAAGCTATTATCCAAATGGATTAGTATAAATACAAGATCAACCCTCATTCATACCTCACCTAGAAAGTTATTACCTACTCACAAGGTAACTTACAAAAAATAATTAATCAATCTTTCAAGAGAGCAAAGTTTCCCTATTTTCTCCTATTTCCATATCAGTCATAGAGACAACACATACATAGGTTGGAAGTACTAAAGGAGTATCCAAAGAGACTAATTTGAAAAGTTATAATATAGGTCACTCTTGTACTTACTTTTCACATATTCTATGATTCACATGCAAGCCAACACATAAGGGATAAATACATAAGTCTAAGCCCTATTCAGAGTATTGGATATGGCCTAAATTTTAATGCACCAGAGTGAAGGTGATGAAAAACCTAGAATCATCTAGGTAGTCAAATATTATTTCAATAGGTATTTCATATATGACACATGCATCTAACATAGGCACTAATATCAACATAATTATCCCAAGATGACGTAAGTGTCTGAGGCTATAGAGGCACAAAATATAGAATTTGGTGATTGTTCCAGAATACTCTTCCAGTTTGCTTCTTGCCTATTATAGATCCAGATCTGTATTAGCATCAGAACCAACTAAGTACATTGTTTTCATTATAATTGCAATATCTAACATAGTTGTACTTTCTATTTTTAGCATATCTCAATATAATAAATTCAATATATGTTTCATCTAAGTTTTATAAATAATTGGCCTACTATAGAGATAGTTTATCATCCTTGTGCCCTAAGCTATCTCTATCCCCTTTAACCCTAAATTCCTCCATATCTAGATATTTAGGGTTAAACAAAAATATATCATCATGAAAGTACAAGTATAATTGGTTTACCCTAATTTGGTTTTAAAAACTTGACAAGGATATAAATTAATAGATTAATGATTAATTCAATTTGGTATAGTATACATAAAAATGCATGGAAACTAATTTGAACTATGATAAAATCTATAATATAAATATACCAATAAATGTACAAAAAGAGGTAAGAAGGGTCTTAGTTTATTTGTTGTGTTGTTTTGAATTAGGAGTGTTTGAATATTGCATCTCTAGATTATGTAAATGGTTTGTGTACACCTTGATCTAACATGTTTCCTGTTGGTCACTTACATTAGGTGTGGTTAGTATCAATAGTTGATATTGACCTCAAGTGGTTAGTATTGTACCTACACATAAAGAGATAATTTTTTATTTTAGGATGATGCACTTGTATTTGTAATACCTTTTTCTACCTTTAATCACTATCAAAATCACTTAGATGACCCTATATGATTAAAAATCTAATTATGCATAAGCAATCTCATATCAAATAGGGAAGTTAGGCTAAAGTGTTCAGTTAGACTAACCTTGGTCAATCTTTATTAACTGACCAAGCATTACACTACATTTCTAAAACTCTAAAGAGGGCTCATACTCAAATTTAATTATCTTGTTAATATGCATATGTGTAATTATGGATGCAAGCCTAGATGTTATTTCTCATATCTCCCCTTGGTTCAAGCATGCATATGTAAATCAACCTTTATAAACTTAAAATTCAGATATAATAATTCAGTAGGTGCAATATGTAATAATATCTAGCTTTTTATAATGTAAAGTGATCATTCCCAAATACCTTATTATGACCTTCTATATAAGAGCTTTTAAATTTAAATGAAGGACATAGTGGCATGAAATTCCAACTAAAATAAATTAAAACATGCCCAAAAAATATCCATAAAGTGAAACATGCCAAAAATAAGTTAAAAAAATTCCTCAATCACTTTCATCATCTTTGGTCATTATCAACTATCGATATTGATCGTAAATGGTAGATTTGATCTAAGGCCTAAAAAAGACTCCAGGATGAAAGAATTAGCAAGAGGTCTCAATAATATGAAAATGAAAATGATAGGATAAAGGTGTCACTTAGATAAATAGAATTAGTAAGATAAATTAAAGACCAAAAAAGATACACCACTAAACACTTAGTTCACAGTTTGAGATATATACATGCAAAGTTTCCTAACATTATTTTGAAACAAGGCTTGTACCAAATTTGGGTATCTAAATTTTACCCCCTTTAATATAGCATTTTAGTAGAACCATAAATACTAGTTAAAAGGAAAAAATAGAATGCAAACATATGATGGTGATTGTGAATTTAGAATTCTATTTTAATCTAATGTTCCATGATGTCCAAGTGTTCCTATAAAATATGATGTATGCGATTAGATAGATTTAAACACAAATAAATGAGTATAGCTATAATGAGAAATCAAAAATATATTCAAATAAAAACTACACATGTATGCATGTCATATGATCTTGTTTATGAAATATCCTCTTGTTATGAATAATAGAGATGTCTAGGGTCAACAATTAACCTAGTGAGTGTGGAGAATAAGAGGGGGATTTTAGTCTTGTTAACTTCCTAACTAAGGAAATGAACAAGCTTTAGAATGGTTATTTGAAGACATGTTCCAAGATGAAAGGTGAGAACTTGAACTGGGTTCAAGGAATGATGTATTACGCATCATTGAACCTTAACACAATAATGAAAATAAATAACCATCAAAAATAGTTTATATATTCAATTTGTATAGTTTTTATCAAGTTTACTCAATGTATGATCAAAAGGGAATGAACAATATTAATGCCTCCATCATTACCTTAGATTAAATTATATAGTTCTACTCAAATTCACTCAACTTCACTCAACATATAAAAAAATGCATGATTGAAAGAAAAAAAATAGTTTTACTCTAATAATTTGAATAATGTAAAATGTGTCAAATTATGATAATTTTAATCATTTATAATGTGCCAAAATCTAATAATTTGACTCTTTGAACCAACTGTATCATATTAGGTGGCCAAAAATATGACAAATATATCCATATGTAAATTTAATTTTGTATAATAAGCATGACATATGCCCTATTCTAATGCGAGGGATGTAATTTTATAATTGATCATGTTGAAAGATATGCGCATAATTATATAAGTTTGATCATTTGTAAATTTTTTTGAATTGATTGGCTCTTGAATTAATCATTCAAAATTTTCACATTTTTATTTGTCATTGCAATTTTAATATTACTTTAATTGACCTCAAGGACGAATATAAAGATAATATACTTTGATAACAATATACCTCAAGGAGGGACATGTGATTGAAAATTAGTTATAAGGAATGAAAAGAGTATTTTAATAGTTAAACGAGTGTCTAAGACTTAATCAAATTCTAGTGTTCAATTGAATATTTCTTCCAAATGATCAAACAATCTTAAAAAAGATGGAAAATATATACAAACCATTATAAATGATAATAATGCAAAAAGCCTTACTTAAAATTATATCATAGTTTAATCAAGTGTTATTAATCCCATATGATAGAGAGAACCTATTGAAGAGGTAATCCCTTAGAGGACTAAATACTTCAATATATATATCAATAATAATCAAAAGATCTCTTTATATGAATGATATTTTTTATTGTTTTATTATTACTTTGTCCATCGAAACCAAAAGAACAAAAGAATGACACAAGACAAGAAAATGAAAAATAAAACATAAAGAAAAAAATGAACACTAATCTACGAAAATAGAATTAAATTATTAATGAAATAAATACTACCACTAATCTAAAGTAAAATGAAAAGTGAAGAAAAAAAACTAGAAAAGAAACTAATTGAAGGATCAATAAAAATTAAATAAAATTGAATACTCAATCTAAAAGACTGAAATCACAAGTACAAAATTAGAGTAAACTCAAAATGTAGCAAATAAATAGAAGTTTTAATGAGAAATTATGAATTTCATTACTATTTTATAATAATTATGATAGGAAAAAACTATAGATAATGAAAACTCAACAATTTGTCATACAATAGATAAATTATTCTTCGTGATTTAGGAAAAGTATTCCATGCATATGACTATATTATTCTATAGTCATCAAAACTTTAATATCCTTGACCATATAGTGACAATCAATTTAAAAATGAAATAATCAACTTGAATATATATGACTATACTAATTAGGGCACTTCACCATTATAGAATGTGTTGTTTTGTCTTCCTACAAATAATACTTGATCTTAAAGGTTTATGACAGAAGATAAACTAGAATATGGAACTTGAACTTAAGAGTAGTTCTACTTTATAAGTTCCTCTTTTTGTTTGAATGATGCCCTTCTAATCCTTTTAAGCTTTCACTTTCAAAGTTAGTTGTAATTTAAGTTATAATTAACTTTTAGTTAACTTAAAATATAGTTAGGTCTACTTTATTTAAAATTAAATAATTTATATTTATATTTTTAAATAATAAATTCATAAAGTGAATTTATAATGAAGTCTTTAATAAAATTAACATACATAAAACAAAATTTATTTAACGAGGCGAGGGCCCACTTATAACAATTTGTTTAACATCATTATAAGTTTACATATGAATTAATTAATCATAAATGAAAAAAAATTAAGTAATCATACTTAAAACTATTTTTGAAATTATCAAACTTATTCTTCAAGAATGATGAAACATAACATAACATTTTCAAAATAACTAGCTAAAATACATCTATTGAGATAACCATCAGAACTCATCTAAAATTGAAATTTTCATTGAACTTATTTGAAATCAATCAGAAAGAGAAAATTATTGAGGAAAATAATCCATAACTAAACTATTATTGCAATAATATTATCAATATCAACTCAGGATACTACATACTAATAGTAATCAAGTCCAATTGAAAGAGATTATCAAAGTTAGCAAATTTTTAGAGTATCATCAATAAATAAAACAAAAACCAAATCATCCAACATATGAAACCAAATCATTATATGGATGTTGCATATAATTTATTGAAGTATTTATAGAAATACATCTAAAAAAAAGAGATCTCAAAGCACCTCTATGAAAAGGTCGCCAATAATGGGTACCATGAGATGATAAGGAATTACAAGGCACATAATTCAAGATATCCAAAAATGAAGGGTTGCCAACATCAAAATGAAAGGAAACATGACTTCCATGACTAAAACCATACATAAATGTACTAGAGGCCATTTGAACCCTAAAGGGTCTTTCTTTATATTTATCTCAAACTAGTGGCACAGTCTTATTTTGTTGAGATCTTCCCTAATAATTATTTCTATTAGTACTTTGATAACCTCTACTCCAACTTGACATTTTATTTTTAAATGGAGAGGTAAAGATCAATAAGAAAAATTTCAAATATAACTACCATCTCTAAAAAAAGTTGCTAAAGAAGAGTGGAAATTCAAATGAATTTAAACATTCACAACCTGTTTGCAAATATCTGACTGTTTGTTCAATTTAAAAAAAAAAAACTATTATAGACACTTAAAATGTTATTCTTCAAAAATTTAATAACTCAAAAAACTAAAATAAGGTTTTTATTATAAAATTAGCCATCTAACCCAAATTTTATCTCAAAAGTATGAAAAATTTGACTAAGTGAAATTGCCACTCTTTCCACAAAAAATTCTAGATCAAATGCAATGCAACATATCAAAACCATCTGAAAAGGTTTATATCTCAACTAATATCCTTCAAGCATGTTCTTTCTTTTACAAATTTTTCAAAATGAAAAGGCAATGTGAAATTTGAAACAAACCATAAATATTTCATTGTATTGATATTTGCATCCAGAATGGTGATATATCATAATATAATGTAACATAAATCTCAAAACAAGAACCCAAAAATTCATTGCAGGGTTTCATGTATACCAAACATGTTTATGCATTTAATCTTCAAAACATAATAAGCTCATGTATCTGTTTGCAAAACTATATCAACATTATCTTCATGTCTAGCTCAAAAGTCAATTTATCTTGTCTACAAGCCATAGAAGAAATCCAAGAATAATCAAAAGAATCCCAACAACCTTCTCAAATAGATGTATACTGAGATGTGAACATTATAGATGATTAAAAATAAGCCTAATATATAGGTCTTAAACAATATGTTATATAAAACAAATATCCAAATATCCATTTAAAACTGAGTATTGCATATAACATTTCAACCACTTATTTCCCAAAATGAATACCAATATAATGCAAAAAGTAGATAAATCCACGTATGTAACCATCAAAACCCATATTGATAAAATAACTAACATGATAGTTGTACCAATAACCCATCACATACATGAGTCAAAAATATGCATGCAAGCCCAAAAGTCTATCTACACTATTTGAAGCTTCAATATATCAAGTTTTCCTTGAATCAAAAAAGTAACCTCACATTATTTTGATTGGTATCATAATCAAATTTGAAATCACACGCGGGTTTTGAACTCAAAATATTTACACATAAACAACAAAATAAATGACCAAGTATTCTTCATGCAAGGGGTTTCAAAATGGGCTTCAAGAGTTATATTTTTTTATGAACTTTAAAAATTATCTAACAAATACTTCTAAAGTGTGATAATCAACTATTATGATTTCAGATAAAAACCCATTAACAAAATCCTCTTGTTAATTCAAAACTGTATATAAGGGTTTTGAAGAGAATCCTAAGTTCAAAAATTGAATACAAGAAGATGAATAATTAAAAACCTAGCTTAAAGTCACACAAAGAAAACTGCATGCAGATTTTCTTGTTTGAATATGATAACAACCAAAAAAATGACAACACCCATGTCTATTTAAGAAGCAACCAATATACATGTAAAGATTAACACATGGATCAATAAAACCAAAAAAATATTGTGCTATCTAAAACATCTCTAGACCATCAAAACTATTTTCAAATATCAAATTTGTTTGTGAAAACATATGATAAAAACTTATATCTGCTTAGAAAACAATTATCATATTTTTTTTAATACAACTCATCACAATTAAATTTTTCACTACCACATAATTATTTAAAAAAATAATCATTTGTACCTATGTAAAATCTGTTTTTCAAGAAATATTTGAATGCAATGCATCCACAAAGACCCAAGAAAATAACAAAAACTGTCAATAAAGTCATTCAACACTTGCGATCATCCCAAAACATTCATGCAACTGATAAAACTTTGAAACCAAATAAATATACAACTAAAAATAATGTAAGAACATTACATGGAAAACATATGGTGGCATAGGCCTTCCACAAAAAAATCAATTAAATGTGAAGCATGTATCTGTTGTAGCGGTGAACATTAATCTAAAATGCTCTATAATCTATTGGTAATTATGTTAGAATTAATCAAATACAATAATCAGTGTATAATCAAAGAAGTACAATGACAATCAAGTGTTATAAAGCAAGATTGCCTCCACTATAATTAGTGATCTAGATATGATATAACAAACATTTGAAATATTAAAATATTTTGACTAGGGTATAAAATTTGAGATAACACTGTTGACCTTGCTGGCTAGTTTTATACATGAGAATGAGTTGGAATAAAAAAAGTGAATTTTACAAACTTAACGAGTGTAATCCATGTAAATTGTTTCTTAAGCAGCTAAGCGTGAACCTCTTGAAGATTTTTCATAATAAGGGATGGTTTATTCAGATAGTGTCGCACATAGAATGAGATATAAATGATTAGGAAGTTTGGATTGGATGAACACTATTGTAGCCTAAAACATAAAATCTGAAAATAAGTGATTCTTCAAACTATAGTATTTCTAGTGTTACTTAATTATGAACTCATTAATCTAAATAAGCTATGAAATTAATCATAGATAAATTAAAAATAATTAAATTCATATCAATATTATTTGAATCTATGTATATGAATAGTATTTCATAAATACAACTGATATATTTAGTTTTCAATAGACACACCAAATAAAAAAGACAAGGCAAACAAACAAAATAAGAAGAAAACCAAAAAAAAAAGGGAAAATATCAATCGTAAAAAATATTCAAATGATGGCCATTCATTGTATGACGTAGACAATTTCTATTTTGGTCTTGCAAGTGAAAACTATTTTATCCAAGAACAATAACTATTTTGTATGGTCCTAGCCATAAAGAATAAAATTTATAATGTTTTCCAGGTTCTTCATGAGCTTTATCCCAATATTAAACTAAGTCACCAACCTTAAATACTTTTTAGAAACTTTCTTATGAAATAAATTTTTAAGTTTTTTGTTAGATTTTTCAAGTTTTGGTAACATGGTTTTGTTTACTTCATCTAAAACTAAATGATAATTTAAACTTTGTTGCATTGCATCAATATTTCAAAAGTGTATTGGAGAGTAGTTTTTGTTGAAGTAATTTGTAATACAATTGGCATAGTTGCTTTAAAACCAAAAACAAGCATAAAAGGAGAATACCTTATTATAGTTTTAACTATAGTATGATTATCCCATAAGTCTTGAAATATTTTAATATGTCAATTTATTTTATTTTTACATATAATTTTCTTCATGATTGAAATCAATTTATTTAATTGATTCAATTTGTTCGTTTCTTTGAGGATAATACTTAGATGAATGACTTGAAATAATAGAGTAACATCTAACAATTATGGATATTTGTTTGAAGTAAATTGAGGACTGTTTCTAAAATGATTTCAAAATAAACTCCAAAATGTGAAAATATCTGGTTTTCAAAAAGAGAAATGACTTTTGAAGTGACAAAACAATTGAGAGCTACAACTTTGAGCCATTTCATAAGATAATTAGTTGCAGTCAAAATGTATTTATGACTGGTTGATGATAAAGGATGTAAATCAATGATGAATTATATGCCATACTTGGTGAATGGTTTCTTAAGAATAATTAGATTTAGTGGCATTGCAGGTAATCTATCTCTTCTTACAAATAATTGACAAGGCATACATGTTATAACTAGGCGAAAATCATATTTAAAGGAGTTGGCCAATAATAACCAACATGTTAAACTCGATATGCATTATTTTTGTAACAAAATTTATATCATAAATACATTCGTGATAACTTCTAAGCACCTTTTAAGTTTTATCATGTGTAAGGTAGTGTAATAAAACTGCATGTCTCTTTCTATAAAATAGAAAATTTTCAAAGTAAGATAAAATTTAAAGATTGTAATCTAAGAGTTCTTATTTGAAATTTATATAACGTGTTAGGGAAATTATGAACCTAAAATTAATAAAATATATTGTGATACCAATCATCTTATGAAAATAAATGATTTAATTATTGCATTGCAGGTTTTTATAATAAAATTTTGGAATTAATTGGTGTATAAAGTCTAATTAAGGTAAAATGAATTGAAAGGTAATGAATGCTATAAATGACTTATAACTATCAAAATTAAAGTAAAGTATTGAAATAAACAAATCTTGAATGACTAAAATAAGCTAACTATGGAAATCATAAAGAAGACAAGTAGACTTAGATAATTACTACTTATTAGGTTGACTATGTACAAATTGAAATGGTTAGAAATGAATAAATTAGGTCTGATTATGCACATCAACTAAAACAACAATTGTCACTGTTATGGGTCAGAACCAATTGGAAACAATCAGGATCAACTATCACTATTGCCCTTTATGGGTCAATATTGAACTATGTAGAAAAATAAAAATATGATGATACAATCACCTACAACTACTTGAAATTCAATTGTATTTAAAATTTAAACCTTTGGTTGTGCACAAATGACCTCTTAAAGATTAAAATCCTACTTGGGTTTTTGAGAATTTAAAATATTCAAAAAGAAAGGGGGATTGCAATGGGATAAACTAACCCCAATCACCTCTATGATGATTGAACGTTGCCTACGTATGTAGATTACTTTGAAGAGGGAATCAAGCCCATGTAGTTCTCCCACCTAAAGTGCATAAGTGATAGTGCTCCTTTGCTTCATGTATAGATTTATAAATGGTTTGAATACTTGATAATACTTTGATTTAATTAGATAAAATAGGCTCATAACTTGGATAAGGGCTATTTCAAATGAATAAAATTGAATTTGGAAAGAATAATGAACTTTTGATTAGTGTGCAATAGTATAACTATGCCTAAATAATGAAATTATCAAATAGTAGAATACATGTCTTATATGTGCATTTATAACAATAAAAATAGATGAAAATTCACACTACCTATTTGTATATATAAAATCTAATCGATGTAGTAATCTAGTCTTGTAACTTGGAAAATATCCCTCATGGTTATACCTTTCAGTTATAAACCTTCTCACTACCAAAAGGCTGACGTTCATTATCTCTTTGTGCCTAAATTGCTTATCTCTTAGTTTGAACACTATTATTATGATGAACAAGCATTTTATATGTGCAAAAATCTCTAAACCTAATTATTATCCTTCACTGCTAGTTTTAGACTTGTTCTTATTTTTTAGCTTCCTGGATAATTATGTCCTAAGTGGACACATGTGTCGACAGTGTCCACCTCTTCTAAAAAGTGTAAAATGTCAAAAAGTATTATAATTTTAAAATGAAACATATCCTAAAGGTAAGCCTAAGTTTTTTAGTGTGATATTTTTGTAAAATGGATTGGTATATATACAAGATCAACCCTCATTCATTCCTAACCTAGGAATCACCTAGAAGTCACATTTACCTCACATACTAAGCCATTAAGTAACATTTAATTGAGCATTAAAGTAATAAAAAATACCCTATTCATCCCTATCTCCATATCAATCATAGGAACAATATTTTTATTGGTCTAAAAAATTCTAAGAATAGTCTATGAGCCATATTTATCAAATTACAAGCTAGGTCATTGCATGCCATTTATTATCACACATTTCATCTTGTTACACATAAAATCCAACACATAGGGGAGAAATACATAAGTATGAGGCCCTATTGGGAGTATTATATATGTAGGCAAAATTCATTGAAAAAGGAGTCTTTGGGGTAGCTTGACACTGTGAGATAACTAACCCATTTTTACCATAGTCACTCTAAAGGTGAGGAATCTAGAGTTTGATCATTTGACAAAGAGATATAGCTTATGTGCATGATTTGAAGACATTATAATAAAGATGATAGAAAAACCATAAGGCTCCAGTTGATCACATCTAGATCCATTTAGTATTCCATACTGGACACCTGCATTGATGCAATCATCCAGATTTGACACAATCATCTGAAGCCACAAAAAGGATATTCTTAAAATTTGATGACTACTCTAGGATCACCTTCCAATACACTTCTAACCTATTCTAGATCAGACTTACATGAACATAGTTAGGGTAAATTTTAGTGGTGAATATTTGTTAATTCATAAATATTCTATTTTCAAGAATTTGAATTTGATAATTTTTTCAAGTGCAACATATGACCCTTTCGCCTAAAATTTTGAGATGTCATTTTTTAGGGGACAGATCACCAATGATTTACAGTAATTATGAGATCATCCATGCAATTATATATATATATATATATATATATATATATATATATAGTAAATATGTTCCCAAAGGTCATGAACTTACCACTAGAGTATCTTTACCATATTGCAAATATTTTGAGACTCGAGGTCGCACTTCATCGATCGACCACTCAATAATGCCCTGACATCTACCAACATTATGTCACATAATGCAAATCATATGCCTGATGACATTGTGTTGTATGGTACAAACTAGGTGCCTAATCATAATGTGTCACATGATGGCAACTTGATACCTAATGGAAATGTGTCGCATGATGGTAACCTACCACCCAACAATAATATGCCACACAATGACAACCTGTCACCCAATAGTGATGTGCCATGCTATGGAAATTAATCACTTAAAATCCATGTGTCACATGATGATAATGTGGCATCTGGTAGTAGTGTGTCATGTGGTTATAAATTGATGCCCCATAGCACTATGCTTCATATCAATAGCTTGTTGCCTAAAAACATTGTGTTGGCAACCACAACTTGATGCTTGATAGTGGATGGGACGCTGACAACACTAAACTACCAAGTAAAAAAGTTGTGGCATTAGGAGGTAATAGCAAAGGAAAAACACCACAATAAATATCATAAAAATCCAACATTATGTTTTATTTTAGAAATCTAGGAAAGAGGACTGCACAAACAACAGGCACTTCAAATACAATTAATTTTGAAACTTTTTAAAAAACTATCAGTTAATTTTTTTACTGTAGAATAATTGTAAAACTATTTCAATGCAAAAATTGACATGGATATTGACACTATTTCATTAGAAATAATTAATCTTAATAACTTCTCACCACCCAAAGATTTAATTGATGAAATGACACCCTTAGAAGACACACCTTTGGACACTTCACTAGAACACACTTCTCTAGGCACTTCACAAGAGAAATATATTTCTTTTTAGACACCAAATTTTGTTGAAAATTTCACTCAAAAAAGTTGATAGAGGAAGAGAAGTACATGGGCAATAGGAAGGTCTTTTCAAGTTGACTGGCTTACAAAATATCCCTTTATAGAACTTGTAGAACTAAAAAATGGTAGTGAGCCTCCAATAAAATGTAGATGTACAATTTATAGTTGGAAACTTGGAAAAGAACACATATTGCAACTTAAATTGGACACAATTGAGAAATATTGTGGAAAAATATATATATCTGTGAAGCACCCAGACAAACAAATAACAAGAACACATAGATGGAAAAATGGAGAAGAATGCATGCATGTAAGATATGCACGTGAATATGAAAATCATCAGAAATGATAAAAATATCTTGTTGAGAAAGGGGGAACCATCAAAGCGTAATTTAGAAAAGTAATGCAATCCAATCTTAGGGAAAAATATGTACAATAATCTACTATTTTCCACATTTAAAAAAAGGTAAGACCCATTTCTGATTTTATAGATTACAAATTTTTTTTCAACATAATGGGTTTATAGATATTCCATAGTCACATTGGTTAGATAACAGTGCTTGGAAAATGGCAAAATGTCTAGCCATTGTTGAGAAGGAAGATTTGAAAGAAAGTGTTAAGAGATAATTGTTTATCTCATTGTCCATCGATGAGGTCACTACAGTTGACAACATAGTATGGGTTTGCATGCATGTGTATACCTTTAAAAACTATTCAAGACAATATCATCTTTTAGCTATCCATAAAATAGTAGAAAATTATAATGTATAAAACCTCTATAAATTGGTTGTATCCAATTTAAGAGAGAGAGCTGGGATGGATGATTATGCCATAGCTACAAATTTGGTGTGTGTTGGAGCTAATGGTGCATCAATGATATAGGGGCATATAAAGGGTCTTTGTGTTCTCCTACAAATAACAATTTCTTCATTTATGATTCCAATCCATTGCATGGCACATAGGATGAATATTGTGTACAAAATTGTTAGCACATTCAGTAATGTCACAAAAGTGGAAGAGCTTATTTGTGACTTGCATGCATATATATCAAGCAGCCCAAAAAGATTTATGGAGTTCTAAAAATTTGTAATTGGGGTGACAAATGGTAAAAACTACTGAAAGATGTTGAAACCAGATGGATTTCTATGTATGAACCTGCGTACAATTTTTTTGAGAAATATCCATCTTTGATAGGGTTTATGTATAAATATCATAGGGAAGTTGACAAAGCAAAAGATTTGATGTGTTGTTTAAAAGATGGATATTTCTCAAAAAAATTGTAGGAAGGTTCATATATGGAAATCCATCTGGTTGACAAAGCAAAAGATTTGATGTGTTGTTTAAAATATTTAGAAACTTTACTCACATTATGTATTATTTTGACAATGTTGAAGGAAATCAACTGTTTAAAGAAACATACCCAAAAGAGATCTATCTATATTATTAACTTCATACATTTGAGAAAATGTGTATGTCAATGTTTAGAATAATTATACACATCGAATGAAAGATTTTACAGACCTATTTTAAAAACATGACAAATTTTGATAGATTTTTAGAATATAGAGAATTTGAAATTTAATATACATGATCATCTTTGTGTCATGGTAAATAGCATTGAGATCCCAATGCATACATGCTCTAAAATATTTGAAGTTGTGGGAGCTGAGCCTAAAGATGTACCTGTGACACATTTACTATATGATACTATTTTGTCTAAAACATGAATTAAATTGAGAAAAATCTCACAAAGTTTATCCACTGAGATTAGAGAATGGTTTCAAAGGGATAAGTTGTTGGAGGGCATGGGAGTTGTGAATCCCATTTTTTGGAGTAGTGTTAATAGTAAAAAATAGATTAACACATTATTTCACAAATAATGGGTAAAATTATTATGCATTTATGTAACTCTATAGATGTGAACAGAGTTTAGATTAATGGTATTTTAAATAAATAATTATCGGCGTCTCAGTCAACATAGCTTGGGATTACAATGATAGATCAATTTCAGTGTTCAAGTGACCCAATAGAAAATGGTGCCATTACTCGCCTATGGAAAAAACTTTATCCAAGTAGCGTATTACAAGAAAGTATTAGTGAATATTTTAGATTATATGAACTTGTTCAAACAATGATTTTGGGTTCTATGGAAGATGAGTGAGTGTTTAGTGCATTATCCTTCGAGAAGTTAAAACTTATAAACAAATTGGATAAAAATCAAGAGACTTGCTTGAGACTATATGTTTCACATTATTTTGTGGACAAGTTTCCATATAACAGAGCAGCGGCAATATGGATTTCTCTAGTGGAAAGAAGAGGCATGACTAATATAGCTACCAATACAGAGGATAAGAATACCAAGACTAAATACGACACTTGCATGGTTGATGCAAATCACACTTACGATATGCAAGTTTTTTGAGGATTGTTTCAGCTACCTAACTTTTAGTTTGATAAGTATAGAAGTTACTATTTTTTGAAATATTTCTTATTTTTTCATTTTCAAATACATTAAATTCTATAATCGATTTTCTAGATGTTACAATCATGAATTTTATTCAATACATTGGAATTAATATATTTTTTGTCCTATTAAAATTAAATGTATTTCAAATAGTACTTTATCTTTGCAATGCATGCAATTCATTAAATAGAACTGAGAGTTGCATATAGTTCTAGTTGCTTTCCCTCTTTTTGAATCGAATTTTGTGAGGTTCAAGTGAGACTACTTCAAAGTCTCCACCTTGTGCAGGTTTACCTCTAGATTTTGAAAGTGTTTCTTCCTCAAAATTCATTTATTCTTGTCTAATGGCCATAAGAGGTTCAAATTACACTTTTTTTTGGTGTTCCTAAACACAGGATATTTTATTATGTAACATAAATGAGCTATTGTAAAAAAAATAAAATATAGCATTCATTGAAGCATATAAGTCTTATGTCTAGACATGCACAGTGTACCCTAGGACACCGGTTCTCTTGCCATTAAAACTCTAATTATTAATATTTTTTTTTCATTATCTTAATTATCTATAATAGTAATTTGGAGAGCATATACATAGATATAATACATCCATAATAGTGTAACAATAATTATTCTATTGCACATTCACATTAATACCATTACACAAATATATATAAAATATTTTTCCTATAGTTGGAACTTGGGGTTGCATATTTTCAAATTCCACCAAAATCAATGCATTCAATGCTACAACTACTAGAATAGTGTAACAATGCATTCAAATCTATAACTACTAGAATAATATAACACTAAAAATGCATTCAATACTACAACTACTAGAATAATATAATTCCATAGAATATTTACTCTACAATAGGATATTTTTCCTACAACTACTACAATATTCAAATACTACAACTACTAGAAATATTTTTTCTATAGTTGGGTTCACATATTTCCAAATTCTACCATAATCAATGCATTCAATGCTACAACCACATAACTATGCATTCAAATGCTACAACTAATGGAAAGGTATAACAATGCATTCAAATCTACAACTACTAGAACAATATAACACTATAAAAAAAATAGTCAATATTACAACTACTAGAACAATATAACAATGCATTCAAATACTAGACCTGCGTGCTAGAACAATATAATTCCATAGAATATTTACTCTGCTCTTTCTCCATACAATATATAAACTTGACCACAATATATATATATAATATTAAAATTATATATCTAAGAGTATTTGGAACAATTGTAAAATAACATTTAATAAAACAAGTGTTTTTCAAACAAACATGATATAAACTATTTTAAACAATATAAATTGTCATTTTGAACAATATAAAATCACAAATCATTATTTTTTTGGTTGAGACTCTCCACCCCCTTGTTGATTTCCATCCCCACCCATGGAAACCCCTCTATCTTGACCTGCCTGTGAATCCTCCATTATCACTCCTTTTTAAAAATCCTCTACAAAAGAATTCATTTGTGCAAGAATCATCCTCTCCTCATTCACTACATCTCCTGTTGAAAGAATCATAGGATCTATATTTGTTTTTTTCTTCAATAAAATTCTTGCATCGATACCATGCTCTTTAATTATTTTCTTCAAAGTATTGTTCTAGTTATTTAATAAAACTAGCTTTTCCTTCAATGCAATCGTTGAGGAGATACTTTTGCAAACATTTTTTAAATGCACATTAAGATGTGCTTCTTGCTTAAAATTTTCATATTTTCCCTGCAATCAATAAATAATAGATATGTCAAGCACATACAAAGGTATTATAATAATCAAAATACTCGTTATAGATAAAGAAAACTTACCACAACTTTATCTTTCTCTACTTGTGCAATGATAACAAAGTTGATATCTTTAGCCAATTTATTGAAATACGCTTGGGCTTATCCATTTAAAATTTCCAACTTGTTTATCATAATCTCTAAAATCCTATCATTGTAAACATTGTCCATAGAGATCAATCTAGGTTGAGCTTGCTAGAATAAAGCATTAATCTTTAAGGGTTCATTTTGAATAAGAGAAAACAAATTCACTCTCTAGGAGTGGTGATAATAGACATTGATTTCTTTGATAAGTGATTCTGAACTTATCTCTCATTTTTTTAAATCATTAAATTCTTCATTAACACCTTCCCTCAAATTGGCAAACAAATTTTTTGAAACTAGATTTTCTAATGAAAAATTAGTAAGGGAATCTTTAGAGACATTTAAATTATCAGTGTGGGTGGGGAAGAGGTAACTGTAGAAGGCACTTGTGAAGGCATATTAACAACTTAAATAAATTCATGTGGATTGAATCCACCAACAATTGGGGCCCTACTTTCAATTCTAAGAAACTCTTCATCCAAATCAATTTGCTGTAAACATGTAAAACCCTGTGCACTCAAACGGCCACCAATAGAGAAATTTGGGAAATCAAAATTTTTTAGCAGTCCTCTACTTTGTGTAGGGAGGGAGATGTTCTTTCCTCTTCTCTGAATCTAGATGGGTGGTGGGGGTGGTGGCATACTTATCGTTCTCCTAATAGATGTTGGGTGGACTACCAAAAAAAATTTATTCAAAAATGGTAAATTTGAAAACATAAAATTAATGCAAATTCAAATCAAATCTATTAATGTTATTACCTATTAGGGTGACTACCTCATCCATTCTAATTGTCCTTATTAGAGTTATCTCTTCCCCTCTTATTGTCCTTGTGGGAGTTGGCTCTTGCCATCTCATTGTGCTGGTAGGAGAGACATTAAGGGTTTCACCTACAAAATAGGTAAATTAACCAGTTAATTAACTAGCAAATTCTAGCAGACTTCAAATAAAAAAGAAATTTGTAATGGAAAATATTTATTGTGTTGTGTGGAAGATTCCTTAATGACAAGTTCAACAACATTTCAAGAGTTAACTGTAAAAATAAAAATAAAAACTAATATAAATATTTTTTTCCATTGAATAATGTTAGGTTGTGGAGCTAAAAGCTTCAACTCTTTGCAAACTGAAGGAAATGAAGGTTGCTGAGATCCAGGAGCACCGGCGTCGGTAGCAGGACCGACGTCGGTTGTGACCAGTGCAGAAGGCCACCGGTGATGGCAGGAAGTCGGCCGACGTCGGCAGAACCAGACAAGCAAGGACCGGCGTCAGTCGCCTGTGTGTTCCAGAACTGCTCGTTGCACGGACAGTTAGTTAAGTGAACGAAGAGTTTTCATGTTAAGACCAGTTAAAGTCTTGAGCTGCGAGGATAATTGTCTAAATTAAGAGTCTAAGTTATTGTTTAAGTTAGGGATCTATTTATAGACCCATTGGAATGTATTGTATATGTATGAGATAGAAAGGAAGAGTTCCTTCTAGTTGTAAGATCATTGAGTTACAGGTTGTTGCAAGCTCATAGGGGATCTACATGTAAGTTTGGTCTGTTGAATTACAGGTTGCAGGTTCATGGGAGATCAACTTGAAGTGCTATAGAGTGCTTGGTGTACCGACAGGGTTATTACTGACCGGTTGGTGAGGTGAACACCAATTCTGTGTGTGAGTTGGTTGTTGGGACCCTTTTTTGTGTAAGAGAGTGTGTGTGAGAAGAATTACTGTACACTTGAGGCGTGGGAAACCTCTGTAAGGTGGAAGAGTGTGGCAGCTCTTTATTGTATTCTTTTTTGTAAAGTGTTAATATAAGATAGTGTATTGTCTCTCATATTCTGTGCTATTGGTGAATTCTAGTTACTTGTGTTTCTGGTTATTTCCGCATATTTAGTTGCTTATATTTGGTAATCATACTGTGCTCTTTCTGAGGAGCAAGATCCTAACAAGAGGAATCAAAACAGGTGTGTTTGTTCTTGGATTCCCCACCCCCTACAACTGGTATCAGAGCTTTTGGTTGGGATACTAACAGATTGGTTTAGATCTGGTAGTGTGTTTTGATTACAGGTTACTCACAGGGTTTCTATTTGAGTGGGAGTTGAGCAATGGCAGAAGACAGTATGCTACGAATGGAAAAATTTAATGGCAAGAACTACCAATTATGGAGGATGCAGATTGAGGACTATCTGTATCAGAAAGATTTGTACTTACCGTTGGGTGGGGTTGCTAGCAAACCCTCGGATATGAAGGATGAAGAATGGGAGGTTCTTGATCGGAAGGCTCTGGGATCTATTAGATTGAGTCTTGCATCATCTATGATTTCTAGCTTATCACAGTGTAAGACAACGGTGGAGTTGATGGAATCTTTGGCAAATTTGTATGAAAAACCCTCAGCTTCTAATAAGGTATTTCTTATGAAGCATTTATTTAATTTGCAAATGTTGGAAGGTGGATCTGTTCATAGCCATCTTAGTGATTTCCATGGTTTGGTAAACCAGTTAAGTTCTGTCAATATTGTATTTGATGATGAAATTAGAGCTCTCTTAATCTTGTGTTCATTACCTGAAAGTTGGGAAGGTTTGGTAATGGCAGTTTCTAATACTGTGTCTCCTTCAAAAGTCTTAAAAGTGGATGATGTTGTGAGTGTGATCTTGAATGAAGAGATACGCAGGAAAAGCATAGGTGAATCATCAAGAGATGCTTTGAGTGTTGAAGGCAGAGGAAGGCCAAGAGAGAAGATAGAGCGTGGGAGATCAAGGTTGAAGATAGGCAGAAGATCCAAGTCTAGGTATGGTAGAATAACCTGCTGGAAATGTGGAAAGCAAGGGCACTTAGAGAGATTGCAGATCGGGTGAAGATCAGCATGAAGGACATGGATAAGAAGCAGATGTTGTGGATTACATTACACAGGATGCTCTGGTATGTTCTTTGGGTAAAGTAGAATCTTGGGTTTTAGATTTTGGTGCCTCTTTTCATGCATCCCCACATAGGGAATTTTTTCATGAGTATGTCTAGGGAGACTTTGGAGAAATTTGTGTAGGGGATGGTAAGCCTTGTCAGATTGTTGGCAAAGGAAAAGTGAAGTTGAAATTGCAGACAAGTGACACATGGGTGTTAAAGGAGGTCATGCATGTCCCAGTTCTAAAGCGGAATTTGATTTCTGTTAGAAGTTTGGGTGATGAGGGTTGCACAGTAACTCTCACAGCGGACTCTTGGAAGGTTACCAAGGGTACACTTGTTATAGCTAGAGGTAAGAAAGTAGGTACGCTTTATCTATCTACTTGTATTACTGATTCTCTTTCTGGGTTATCTACTTCAGCTGTAGATTTGGAGATGTGGCTTAATAGGCTTGGTCACATAGATAAGAAGGAGATGCTTGTTCTTGAGTCAAAGAGTATGCTTTCGGATTTTGAAGGCATGGATCGTGGTTTCTGTATGCAGAAGAAGAAGGTGACGTTTCTTGAGGAACCTGATGTTAGTGACAAGAACAGGAAAGCCTTGGTTTTCAAGGAGAAGGTGATGGACAGAGTTCAACACAAGATGCAGAGGAATTCTGAGTAGAGCAAGGGTGATTTGGACAAGGGTTTGATCTAAAAGGAGCTCGTGGGAAAAAGTTATGTCTCACTAGAAAAATACAGAGACCGATGTCGGCATGAAAACCGGCATCGGTGTCCAGACAGGGACCAACGTCAGCTATGTGCAGCCTGACGTCGGTGACTCGGGCAGATAACGACCGGCATCAGCCAGGAGAAACTGACGTCGGCAAGGTGGCAGTCGCAGGGAATTGACATCGGTCGGCTGCAGACTGAGATGTGACCGGCATCGGTCACTGAGACAAATTTTGGGTGGACAGTTAGTTGTCATGGAGTCTCAAGCACCCATATGGAGGACTGAAGGTGTAAGTAAGTTCTTAAATTTGTCATTTCCCTTCTTTACACTACTTGTTGCTCACTTATGGTATAGGACCAGGAAGTTATTAAAGAAGCAGAACAGGTAGATCCAAGAAACAGTGGGAGCTTGGCATGGATGAGGATGTGATTCCTTGAAGGAGAACCAAATAGGGGTTTTGGGTAGAGTTGCCAGCTGGAAGTAAGCACTGAGAGACAAATGGATGTTAAGGATGAAGAAGAGCGAAAATGGATATGTGAGATGGAAGATCAGGGTATATGGTCTTGTATTAGCTGCAGGACAATGGAGGTTTGATCATTGTGTTTCTCTTTACCAAGTTGGATAATATTAGCTACATTATCCTATTTTTGTATGATGTGCTTGTTGCAGGGTTACATATACAGGTATTGCTGAACTAAAGGTAAAGCTAGTTCAGGGGTGTGTCATGGAGAATCTGGGAGTAGCAAGATTCTTTGGCATGAGTGCGTTCTAGAGACATGGAGGTCTTGTTGACTTTGTTTCAGGATGATTGTGTGAGACCGGTTAGCACGTCGATGGTTGGACAGTTCACAGAACAGGTGTCTTGATTCACATAATGAGGTTGAGTGCATGGTATGTACTAAACCTAAGTTTTCCCAAGCAGTGGGAGTTGTCACAAGTTTGGAGTCAATCCGGGAAAGTAATACTGAAGGGCAGTTCAGTGGGACCAGCAGCAGGTGCACATGCTATGCAGGGTCAAGTTCTTATCTACATGGTTGTAGGTGCGGATGTGGTAGGTAATTTGGATGACAGGTTTTGCACTACAAGATTTGTGGTGGTTGGTCTTCAAGAGTGATCTTGAGGAGGGATACAAAGCCAAGGGAATAAACTAGACGGAGTACAGGTACAAGTTGCAGCTATTTATCTCCAAGTGGGAGATTGTTAGGTTGTGGAGCTAAAAGCTTCAACTCTTTGAAAACTGAAGGAATAGAAGGTTGCTGAGATCCAGGAGCACCGGCATCGACAGCAGGACCGACATCGGTCGTGACCAGTGCAGAAGGCCACTGGCAACGGCAGGAAGTCGGCCGACGTCGGCAGAACTAGACAAGCAGGGACCGGTGTCGGTCGCCTGTGTGTTCCAAAACTGCTCGTTGCACGGACAGTTAGTTAAGTGAATGAAGAGTTTGCATGTTAAGACCAGTTAGAGTCTTGAGCTGCGAGGATAATTGTCTAAATTAAGAGTCTAAGTTATTGTTTAAGTTAGGGATCTATTTATAGACCCATTGGCATGTATTGTATATGTATGAGATAGAAAGGAAGAGTTCCTTCTAGTTGTAATATCATTGAGTTGCAGGTTGTTGCAAGCTCATAGGGGATCTACATGTAAGTTTGGTCTATTGAATTGCAGGTTGCAGGTTCATGGGAGATCAACTTGAAGTGCTATAGAGTGCTTGGTGTACCGGCAGGGTTATTACTGACCGATTGGTGAGGTGAACACCAATTTTGTGTGTGAGTTGGTTGTTGGGACCTTTTTTGTGTAGGAGAGTGTGTGTGAGAAGAATTACTGTACACTTGAGGCATGGGAAACCTCTGTAAGGTGGAAGAGTGTGGCGGCTCTTTATTGTATTCTTTTCTGTAAAGTGTTAATACAAGATAGTGTATTGTCTCTCATATTCTGTGCTATTGGTGAATTCTAGTTACTTGTGTTTCTCATTATTTTTGCATATTTAGTTGCTTATATTTGGTAATCATACTCTGCTCTTTTTGAGGAGCAAGATCCTAACAGGAGGAATCAGAACAGGTGTGTTTGTTCTTGGATTCCCCACCCCCTACAAATAATATAAGAAAAAGACATTAAAGGAAATTTAGGGGAACTTGAAAGTGAAGATGAAACATAATCAGTTCTTGGGCATTTCATAATTTAAAATGAATTAAATGAAGACTTCATGGATTGGGTATCACCAGATCCCTCTGTAGCATGTTGACCTTTACTTGTCACCTATTTTCTTATGTCATAAGTACACACTCTCACTTGTAATAAATAACAAGCTAAAAAAAGTTAGAATTTGAAATATATATAAACTAAAAAAATGAGACTTGGGAAAACTAAACTTACCTCCTATTCTTTGATAGATACAGCATTATCTTTCATTTTTTGATGGAGGGTAGTGGGAATTGCAGTATTCTATATTTGATATAAGGCCTCAAAGTACAAGGCCAAAATGTAGTTGGAAGATGAAATGGTGTAAGTGTCCTTCAAGAATGCAAAATTCAACTCCACCCTAATCCAACTAGATATAACTATGCACCAATCACATACAACACCCGAGAGAGAATGAATAATATAGTAAACATTTTAGAAGGGAATGTCTAATGTTCTTCCCTATAAAATAATTCTTGCTTGAAAGAAATGGACAATATATTTGAGAAATGGATTGTTAATTTTTTCAATGGGGACCCCCCTTTAATTTTGACTATCTGCAATTGAATTAGGATACCAAACTATTTATAATAAATGATTCAGGTATAATCAAGAAATGTTAATTTTCATTAATAAATTTAACACTTACTAGCTAGGTCAATGGCCACCTTGTAGATCAACTCCAAGTAATTTTTATCGACATCAGATAAGACAACCTTGGTGCTAATAGGACTTGCATTAAAATGTGGAAGATCTATTAAATTGTGGATATCCAATGGAGAGGTGCCAAAGCATTTTTTTTATTGTTAAAATAGACATAAAAATAGATCTCACTATGGTTAAAATAGCTAACTAGAGATCGCAGTAGGTTATTATTTATCATCATATTATATTGAGGTATCTTCACTCTGAGCTCACATTGATTAATATATTCGACATAAGATTTGGGTTTCTCTACCATCTGGAGAAAATCCAAACATAATATATTTTTGAAAACACAGTTGTGGATCCCTCCTAATTGACTCTAAGTTTCTATGGATATGGTAGCCATTAGAAGCCTAAAAAATTTGAGATGGAAGTAGGTAGGTTGAGTTGGAAGTAGGTAGGTTCAGTTGGAAGTAGGTAGGTTGAGTTAGAAGTAGGTATGTTCAATTGGAAGTAGGTAGGTTGAGTTGGAAGTAGGTATGTTCAGTTGGAAGTAGGTAGGTTGAGTTGGAAGTAGGTAGGATGAGAATTTTTTTTAAGCAAAGCGTGAAAATGAGGTGACTATAGTGATATTTATAAGCAAGGAGGGTAACTAGAGCAAATGGTGGGCATGATTAGCGATAGGTAGGTCACATTGTTGCTTGATAACATGGTTTTTGGCACCATAGTGATGTATAATAATGAAATGGCACATGACATCATGACACCATACAGTAGTGTGGCATTATGAAGTAACATGCAGATGGGTGATAATAACATGCTATCACATGTCATGATGTTATTGTGTGATAAGAAGGTATTGCACAGTACCATGTTGTCATGTGGTAGCATGTTGTTGTGTGATATCATGGTGCCACATGATATCATGGTACCATATGATAACATGTTGTCACATAGTAGCATGGTATCTCATGACAATATGGTGCTGCATGACAATATGTTATCACATGGCAACATGTTGTTGTATGTTAGTATGTTGTTGCAATAATAGTATGCTACTAGGTGGTGTGCTACCACTGGCAGCATAATGACACCTAATAGTATAATGATTCTTGATAAAATAATGCCACCCACTAGTATTGTGATGCTTGATGGCATAATGATGCCTGGTAGCTTGAATCACTTGATAACATATGGTCATGTGACAACATAGTATCATATAAAATAAATAGGGTGATATTCTATCTCCTCTACGCACTCTAATTCACTAAGGGAGTGAATTTGATATACCTAAATAATCCTAGGGTGTTTCTGTCATGACCTCTTAAGGTGAACCCTGAACATCATAAAATAAATAAGTATCAATTATCCCTTTTCATTATAATATCTATCAATTATTATACTTTACTATTTTTATTAATCTCGTTTATATAACTTTAGAATACTATTTGTCTAAATTTTCTATTAATTGGGCTACTCATTAGATTAGTTCACCATCATAGTGTAAAAGCTAATATAATACACCTTAACCCTAGATACCCCTTTATTTAAATGTAGGGTTAAACATTTAGTGAACCCAAATGTTTGAGATTATATACTTACACATGCCTATATCAATGCTTATGTCTTTCATAGTGAATTTGATATGCTATGTACTTAACATTTCTTGAAAACACATATGTTTAAGAGCTAGTATGTTATGTTTATGTTGGTGCCCATTCTCCTTACTTACTATTGTTTTGCATTATATTTCTTGTTTTATCATTTGAATATACACCATTGATTATGGCCCTTGTGCCTATGCTTGCCTATTTTGTCATTTGGACATGTCATGGTTTGTTTTATGTGGACATTTGAATGTGCCATTATATGTTGTGGATATTTGACTAAGCCATGTCCCTTTGATTGTGAAAAATTTGAACATGCACCTTGTATGAGGTCTCTTTGAACCATTTCCTATTGCTTTGATTTTGAGTGCTTTTATGTGTCTGCCTGATTTCTTGTTGAGCTTGTACTTTTACTCTCTAAATGTTGCCATGATTTACATCATGCATATTAAGACTTGATGTGATCACATAACTAGGTGCCTAACTACTATATCTACCTAGATACATTACTCCCATATGCTACATGATCCATACATAATTTATACAATTATATTATCCTTTAGAGGTAAGGTAATTACTAGATTCTATTTACTCTCACCTCAAAAGAGGGGCATATTAATTGGAGAATGTTATAGAGGAATGACTTTCACACTTCTACATATTATTTAGATTATAGTGGGGGCATGTTATGGAAACATATCCTCCAAACTTACATTAGTTCTCAGATTCTCCAAATTATAGTGGGTTCATGTTATGAAAACACGTTCTCCACATTTACACCAGTTTTTATATTCTACATATTATAGTGGGAGCATGCTATGAATACATGTTCTCCATAATTGCACATATTTTAGATTGACTATATTTCATATTTATATGATTTAAATACACAGTTGTGACAACATTATATACATTGATGTTTTTTCTAGACCCATATTTCATATTGAGACATATATGAGGTACATATTCCATGAAAAGGGCACCTAAAATTGAAAAAATAAAGCATTTAAAATTTTAAATACTATTGTGGATTGTCACTATACCCAGGTTGGAATTTTATGGACTATTATTAAGCCAATCTACTATAGTATTTGGTTCACTTTTGGAAGGTTGAGTTAATTAAATCACTCAATATTACCAAGCTTATAAGTTAAATTTGATTAAATCATCCACCCTCACTATATATATATATATAATGAGTTGATTAAATCACTCACAATCACTAGATCATGCACATATTTGGGTGGCATGATTGATATATATATTTACAGGTTCAATTTTTTCCTAATCTGAGATCCAATGCTTCAAAATGAGGCATCATTTCAAATTAAATTTTTAAAAGGTAAGATGGTTGCATCAACACACATATGTACTCCCAACCTTACTCTTCTACTTTCAAGCATTTCAAATTATTTCAATTTCAAATTTCATACACTGATTATATACTGTAACATCATCTTGGTTGTCATTCAGTCACCAATAAAGCATTCAAGTTGGGATTACACAAAGACAAGGTTTTTTATACACAACCAAGTATTTATTTCCTTTTTTTAAACTAGAAATTTTGTTACTAGATTAAAGGGGAGGCAAATGTAGATACTAAAATATGAATTATGTAGTAATCTAGTCTTGTATATTTAGTAAATATCCCTCTTGGATGTACTTTTTAGTTATAGTCTTGTTTGCTACCAAAAGGCTCATGTTCACTATCTCTTTGTGATTAAATTACTTATCTCTTAGTTTGACCATTATTATTCTAATGAGCATTACATAATATGTAAAAAGTTCTAAACTTTATTATTATCTTTCACCATCAATTCTGGACTTGTAACTATTTTCTAACTTCCTAAACACTTGCGTCCTAGGTGGATGCTTTCATTGATGCAAGTGTACACATTTCCTACAAATTGTCCAATGACCAAAAATCATCTAATTTTAAAATGAAACATATCCTTAAGGTCGACCTAAGTGCTTTAGTGTGATATTTTTATAAGAAGGACTAGTATATATACAAGATCAACCCTCATTCATTCCTAACCTAGAAATCACCTGAAAGTAACATACAACTCACATACAAAGCTGTCAAGCAACATTCAATTGAGCATTCAAGTAATAAAATTTTACCTATTCATCCTCATCCCCATATAAATCATAGGATCAATACTTCCATAGGCCTGAAGCATTTAAAGAGTAGTCTATGAGCCATATTTTATAATTTACAAGCTAGATCACTACATGTCATTGCTTATCACACATTGCATACTGATACACACAAGCCAATACATTGGGGAGAACTACATAAGTTTGAGGCCCTCTTTAGAGTATTATATATGTAGGCAATGCCCATTGACAGAGGGGTCCTTGGGGTATTTCAACACAATGAACCCACTAACCCATTTTTCCCATAATCACTCCAAGGATGAACAAGCTAAGGTTTGATCATTTGACAAAGATAGACAACTTGTGTGCATAATCTAAAGACATCAAAATAAATGTGACAAAATTCCCAGAAAGATCTAGTTGATTTCATCTAGATTTAGTCAGTATTCCATTCCAAACACCTATGTCATAGTCAGACACTTGTGTTGACGTAATCGTATAGATCTGATACAAGCATCTGAAGCCACAAAAAGGATATTCCTAGAATATGAGGATTGTTATAGGATCACCTTCTAGTCCACTTCCATCCTATTCTAAATCAGACTTGCATGAGCATAATAAACCAAGTATCAATTGTTCCCCTTTATTTTAATATCTATCAATAGTTATACTTTACTATTTTTAGTAATATCAATTATATACATTCAAAATTTTATTTGTCTAAGTTTTCTATTAATTGACATGATTATTATATTAGTTTACCATCCTTGTGTAAAAGTTAATCTAATACCCCTTAACCCTAGTGTCATATATAAAAATTTATATTTCTAATGCAATCTAAGAAATTAAAACTAATGCAATTCATATTTTATATCTAAATTAAAAACTTCAAATTGAAAAATAATAATGAATTAAAGCTAACTAATAAGATACTTACAAAACATGTAAAAAACACTCATCACCTTATCCATTGTGAACATATGATTTGATATTAATTCATTGAATGTGGGTGCTCAATTCATTTCTCTAAATAAAGATGAATTAGGCAACATATGGGTGCAAATAGCTTGGATTCTCAATGGATGTGTAGGATAAATTCACTAGCAATTCAATAGTTTGAAGGCTAATGATGAAAATGGAGAATGAATCTTCAATTTATAGGTTTGAGGGTGATAAGATGAATGGTTAAGAATAATCTATATTTTTTTTATTATGATAATAATCAATGTCTAGATTTGATTCTTCATCTTAGTGGCTAATGACTAATTCCCATGTGTGTTAAAAGAAGATGAAGAGTTAGTTTATAGTTGAAAATGTCTTAGGAATAAGTCAAGGTAGTTGGATGACTCACCAAGGTAGTTGAAATATTCAAAGATGACTCAACAATTGGTTGGGAAAGTTAAGGAGTTGGTTCGATAACTCAATAATTAGTTAAGAAAAGTGTGTAAAATGTATGGATGAGGTGGAAATTATTAATTTTAATTAGTTTTGAAGAATTATACATGCACAATTTAGTTAATTAATATAGATTAATCAATTATCTAAAAACAAGAGAGAATTGATGGTAGTGAGAAATTCAAATTTGGTATGGTGATTGAGTTAGTGTGCCAACTTTAATCAAAGTAAATTATGACATTAAATGTGGTGGAATTTAGGTGTCTAGAAGGGTTGAAATTTAAGAAAGAGCTATTTCTAAAGGGTAGGATTTGTTGGGTGAATATTTTTTCACTAGCTAACTGATGGGAAAAATAGGTGTTTCAACCACATCATAAGGAGATTTATCGGCTAAATGTGCAGGTTGACCACATCAAAAGGGGACAAATCTCTCCTCTCATCAAGGGGAGGTTCCCTATAACTATGATATATTAATATATATTATATATATAAGCTGAAAATAACACTTAGGGTAGGATAACACCATCCATTTCTCTTTTTTTAGAGATGATGTTCACAGATCAAAGGAGAAATCTTGGGTAATTGCTGAAGGTACTTCTCTTCTTTCAAAAGTAATATTCAGTCAATAGCTAGATTCCTTCCTGGTAGTAATAGTAACTGGATGCACAAACACAACAGGATGAAGTGTAGCACAAAGTCTCCACCTCAACTACCAAAGAGTGAAATATACGAAGGAAAATGGGGGCACAAAGTCATCCCAAGGTCCTTTACACAGAAACAAAAAAAACATGCTAAAGACAATCGTGGTAGCACAAAGTCTCTCCACAGTTGGCTTCAAGACACCTTCTTGATTACTTCCACTAGTTCTACTTGTTAAATTAAATAGACAAGAATGCTTCTAGGAAACAGACATAAAAACAATTTCCTAAATAACACAAGCTATTCTAGCACAAAGTCTGAAAGGTCACTTGTTTTCTCATTCAAATAAAGAAATATGATTAACAATCTGAGCTCAAAGTCTCAAGAAATGCCTTTCAATTTGGGTATAGTTTTGCTTCTATAACAGAGAGATCTCCTTAAAATAATAAAAGAGATTATAATATATAGCACTCCAAGAAAGACTTGGCACTTTGTTTCATAAAATGGCCCATGCTGCATTCAATGCCTTGAATGCATTTGAAATTCTGTGAAGGGGCCATGTTGGAACAAGGCATCAACCTTAACTTTGGCATGCTAATTATTCTCAAATGTCTCCTCCAAAGTATGGGCCACCTGGTCCTCTTCTTGATATTTGTGTAGCTGTCCACTTCACCTTTACTCGATCTAGAAAAATAGGTCGTGTTATTGAGTGCTCATGCTCTGATGTCTACTTGGTGAACTGTTTCACCTACCAAAAATAACTCCTGCACAAATATTTATGGTCTTTCTACATAATTCCCTCTTTCCTTGTTGTATTTTGTCTCTTCCTCATGATCTGAGCTCTCGGACTATCTTCTCACTTTCTGCCACTCCTTCGGCTTCTTCTTTGGCTGGTCGCTGAATTTATTCACAGGGTCTACACCATATTTGAAAATCAATGGATATTTCATTACCTTGAATTTGGCATCCATGGTGACATCATGATCACTTAGTCACTTGAACTACTTTGAACCTTGAACCTTAGAGTGCATCAATTAAATGGTTCAAAGTGGTTCAATGATCAGCGGTTCAATTGGCTCTTTGGTTCAATCATTCTTTAAACCCTTTGGTTGAACTCCTTGTTGAACTTCTTCTGCTTCTTCCATTTGCTCGAAGCTTCCTTTCTACACTTTGAACTTCTTTGAATCCTTTGAACCTTTGAACCATTTCGGTTCAAAGTTCAACAGTTCAATAGTTCATTCTCTTTCTTTGAATCTTTTTATTCTCTAAGTCTTTTGATCTTATTGAACCCATTGAACCTTTGAACTCGTTGAACCATTTTGGTTCAAGGTTCAACAGTTTAAAATTTCAACCTTCACTCTTTGAAGCCTTCTTTTCTTTAAGTCTACTGAAGTCTTTGAACCTTTGAACCCATTGAACCTTTGAAGTCTCTCAAACTTTATTGAACTCGTCGAAGTGGTTAAACTTCTTTAAACTCGTTGAGCGCTTAACTCTATTTAAACCTTTAAACTCGTTGAACCTTTGAAGCTTGCTGAAGTGGGGTTCAATGGTTCATTCCATTTGTTTTAAGCCTACCGATGGACCTTTTGGTTGAACCTTGACGTTGAACCAACCTTGAAATTATCTAAGTGTTTGGAAGTTGTTATTTTATGAGAGCCCGCCTGGTGAAGTTATTAAACCCATTGAACTTGCGATTCCCTTGACTAAAAATACTTGAATAATTGAATAACTTGAGCACTAAGAACATTTTTTTGAGAAGGGAAGAGAGAATTTTGGCCTGTAGGACCAAAATAGTTGATATGTTGTCCCCAAAAACAAGTGACGGATTTTGGGAACAACAGGATCAACCCATAAAGGTCAAGATCGATTGGAAATCCTAAATTGTGTAGGTCGATTCTAAGTATATAGATGCTTAGAGATGTATTTATAATTTTAGAATATATCTATAGGTCTAAAAAAATAACTTAGAAAAGATGAGACTTTATAAGTTCTTAGGATAGAATGAGGTGGTGAAGTATGACCAATTTAAGTGTTCAAGTCAATTAAAGTAAATGTGGGCCAAAATTGACATTATCAAGTATTCATCACCACATTTGAGTATCTATATTTCATCCCATTTAATCTAAAAATGAAATTACTAGAGTAAAAGGATAGATACACCTAAGTGTGAGTGTGTACAACACACTTTACCTTTGGGATAAAGCTCCAATCATTCAAGGGTGCCTGGAAAATCTTGAAATCATGTAAAGGTAGTTAATGCATATATGTGAAATGGAAAATTGAAATGTAACTTGAATTTGAAAATATTTTAAATAACAAGGAAGGAGTACCCATATATGTGTGAAATTGATGTTGCTCTTGTAAATTTTTTTGAAGATGATGTTTCATTAAAACATTAGAAAATTGATGCTTCCCATGAAGCACTTAGAGAGATTGGTTCTTTTGTTAAACCAAGGTGAACTAAGGGTGATTAAGTGAAGTGAACATGTATAGAAAAAAACCCATTGAGAAACTCAGAAACCTCAATTTGAATTGTTAGTATTTGTAACTCAAAGACGTAAATTAGTTGGAATCCACAATGGATTCATAGGCTATAATTTTGGAGGGTGATGAATATTTGATATGAGTTATGAACAAAAATTAAATCAACTAATGTAGATGGATTTTAGATTCAATTGTCACTTTGTTTTTTAGTTCCCATATACATGATCAAAATAGAATGGATAACATCCATGCTCCTACCATGGCCTTAGATAACAAGTTGTAATAAAAGTATGACATGAATATGTATCATGCCTCCATGTTATAGATGTAAAATATGTAATTTTATGTAGATGTAAATTTTGAAATTTTTGTTTGAATCTTGTGTAGATATGCCCATGCATATGCACCCAAAATGTATGAGTATGTAATTTTTTCTTATAATGTGAATGCATATACATGGCATATGCCCCCTAAATCTTTACCAATAATTGAATTTTGAATCAGTTTAAATTTTTTGAAACTATATTTTGTACCCAAAATTGATTTTCTACTTATTGAGGGTTATCTCTATATGAAATACACATTGAAATGCCCCCTTTTTAGGTGAGGAGTATATCATGCAAGTCACTTATCTCAAAAGAAAAGTTAACTATATCATACATGTCAAGATTTAATCATTAAATATCAAAGGATCTGTGAAAATTTATGTCATCATAATAATATATGTATCATTCAAATCATGTATGTAACATATAAGGCAAGGCCTAAAGTGTCAAATATAGATAAATGTATTAATGAAGCTCATAGTAGTAGCTATAACAAAATAACCCTACATAATAATTAGTGAATGATATGGATCATGGTATTCATAAAACTCACAAATATTGATAAGAACATAAAAAAAAACACACACACAATAATGTCACATGATGTCAAAAAATAATCCCAAGAGCTGTATACAAGGGAAATGTTCAAATGTTACATAGGAAAAGATTGCACACACAAATCCAAGGTTCATAAGTGATGAACATGTTCAAATGTTGAACATACCAAAAAATGATCTCATAGAGATGTTAAACAAATTTCCACACAAAGGCAAAGGGACACTCAATGGACATTAATATGTCACAATCACACACAAGGTCCAAGTGCTATACATAATAAATAAGCAAAGTATAATATACTATGTACAAGTAATAACATCAATGGAGCATAGAATTATAAATATAGTCTACATAATGGATGTGTAATGTGATCATATCCTAGGAAAAGCATATCCATGTACACAATGTAAGATAGATATGTTAACAAGACATTTGTAAAGAGTATATAACTCAACATTGTAACCTTTGGATAAGATGGCCCCAACATGGCATGGCCGTTGGGTAGAGGTAAGTCCAACATATAAGTTCATGTAGGTAAAACCCACAAAAGTCATAAAAGAAGTTAAAAAAATGGTGAATATAGTGCCACAAGAACCTAATTATTTCATATGATCCAATGAACCTAAGAGAAAATTTACACGATTACCTAAGTTTCTAGCTTCACTCATTAAGAAGCTAGTGGAGTGTCATTTCATGTAGTGCCCTCCATAGGGCATAAATGTCTTAAGTATATTCATGCCAAAAAGGTAATCATAGTTTCAAGGATTAAATATGAGAATCTAATACAAATAAAGTGTAATCCATGCAATCCTCATATATACCACTATAAACACAATAGACTCCACACAATCCCCATCTATACTCGTATGACCTAGTTAGTTGTTGGGACTATATAATCATGTTTCAAAGATGGTAAAAAGACCCAAAATTAAATAAAAAAAGAAAAAAACCACTAAAAATTCAATTACATGAACCAATATAGCTTCTACTACAGCTTCAAAACCACATAGTCATATGAGTTATACATAGATGATCAAAGATGTTACAACTCCAAATTTGACACATATATATATATATGATCCTTAGCAGCATGACCAATTTTTTTACTATATTCTCAGTATAGACCATCCCTTAGATGGGATCATAAAGTAGAAATTTTATTTCCTAAAACATTTTTAAAATTTAAAAATTTAAAAAAAGAAAAAAAAAATAAAGAAAACACAAAAAAATAGTTAACATTCACATGTTTACTAGCTTTTGCATATGTTGTTTGATTTATGTTAGTGGATAGAATATTATTTTTTATACACATATATGTTTCATGATTACTTGATTATGACACATGCATAAATTAAATCCCTGATACATGCATGCATATATATTGGACCTTTCCTCTACCCATGTGACACACTTTGCTGGAAGCATTTACTTATGTTGATCACGATTGATACATGTTTAATTATTTTATGATAATTTTACATTATCATTTTGATATTATATAATAACACTTACACATGCCTATATTCATGATTACATCTTCTACAATGTATTTATATGTTATTACTACAATACATTTTGCTGACACATGTATGCAATGACTAGTATGTTATGCTAATGTGAGTTACTTTTATATTTCATTTATTTATATTTTCACATGGATTACTTGAATGTAATTATTGTTTGTTGTCTTGTCTCGATTATGGAACATATTTTTATGTCTTGCATAACACTCATAAATAGCAGTGAATTATATGTGTGATAGAAAAAAAATATGTTATCTACCAATAATGAGATAAATAACATATGATAATGATGTAAAATAGATGTCAAATCATGCTCAAGTCATGATTTTGGACTTCTATAATATTTTGAATGTTTTTATATTTTTGAAATATCTAATTTTTTGTATTTTTTAAATTTTTGAAACAACAATAGAGACTAGGAGATAAAACATGGGTTTGAAATTAGTCGAAAGGGAAGGGATATGAACAATCCAAAACATGATTCAAATTAAATTATGAACTAAATATGATGGTATGTGTTAGGCATTGTTACTATTGTTGAGGTTTGGCATTGATGTTGTCATTGGTGTCAAAGGTTCTTGAGAAGGTCTTTATGAGGTCATTGAAGAGTGTAACTATGAAAGAGAATATTGATCAGTGTTGCAGTGATTTTGAGAGTGTAATATATGATTGATATATGTTCTTATGACTACATGAGTGATGTGACGGTTAGCATGGAAGGTCCTTGTTTTCAAAGTTATCAAGTGCTTGAGCCTAGTAGTGTCTTGAGAAGGTATGTGCATAAGATGCCTAGTCTTGTGTAGGAATGAGTATGATGGATTGGTGAGATAAGTGCACACAGGCATGAGTGGTTGTATGAGGTTTTTTGAGCATGTATATGAAGCATTAAATCACTCATGTGAGTCTCAAGGTAATCTTATAGGGGTAATACCTTCATACCAAGTTTGAACCTAGACCACTCTTAGACCCTACCTAGCCTAAAAAAACATCATGTTATATTTTCAAGACATATAAAGGATGTATAACAATTTTAAAGAGTTAATGGGGTTGTTTGAGCATGTGAGAGTGGTGGAGAGTGCATGGAAAGATGCATGAAGGTCAGTTCAAGGCCTAATGAGGTGTGAAGACTCAGGTGTAGAAAGCAAGGTGGTGAGAGCATGGCCTAATGAGGAATGAGGTTTAATTTTCAAGGCAACTATGAATAGGTGAGATTTTTTATATGTGTGATAGGTTGTTCTAGGTATATTCATGAAGTTTCAAGTCAAATTTTGAAGGTTAAGGCAAGAAAAAGTGCTTTGAGGTCTCTTAAGTGCATAGAATGAAGGGTTCTCAACCCAATAAGGATTTTATTATGTCTTTTAGCTCATAAAAACTCTAAATGGGAACCTAGTATATTTATGATATAATTTTAATGGTCCTAGATCAAAATTATTGGAATTATTGTTTGGATTGAGGAGCTATGCTTTATGAACAATCATTAACAATGGAAATGAGTTTAAACCTTCTTAAAACCATAATATTGATATGATGTTGAAGATATGATTAAAAAGTGATAAATATGGTTTTTAATGATTAGGTTAGTGTTTTAATATTGTATTGAACTCTCCCAGGTACCTCCAAGTGGTGGTGGTTAGAGAGCGTATATAAAATGTGAAGATATAGGCTTGTTTCTGAAGAAGTTGTTGTGGCTGTAAAAAGTTATATTGGAAAAAGTTTGAAAATTGATGAAGGTTGAAGCTTGAGACTCATAATTTATATCCATTGTGTTTTATGGATTGGTTATAGTGTTAAAGTGTGATAAATTGGTCATCGAAGTTAGCCAGTCACTAACAGACCTAATGGTGGAAATAGTGAAAAACCTAGGTAGTAGTGAGAAGAAGATTAGGGATGTGTTACCATGATAGAGTGATGAAACCAAGTGCATGAATATATTTTTTAGGATTTATATGTCCCATTAATTCTTGTTATAAAACTTTAAATTCAATTATAGTTGTTAAAATGATGAAGCTGAAATAGTTTGTCTGACTTAGTAAGATATGTGTGTAGCGAAAACAACAAATTGGTCTGTAAAACTAGCAATTAAAACTAAACCATATGATATTGATATTTTATTATTGTATGGATATTTCATAGGTTCATATACATGAATAATAATCCATTTAAAATGTCTATATAGGTGTTGGAGGTCTAATTCCTCATGATTGGTCTTTGAGGAAAATTAATAGTTCTGAGTGAGCAAGTTGTAGGAGTGTTTTTGAGTCCTTTTGCCTTGTGTGATGAAGTATAATTCACTTGTTGAAGTTTTTAAGGTATTTTAGGTTATTTTTATGTAATTTATTATCATGTTTTTGTTTATAAATAACATGTTATCTTCAATTTTTCAAGACAGACCTTTCTTTGTGTATAAAGGCCTAATGTGAATAGTACTAATGGTGTGCTTCAAATGGTGGTTAGGTGTCATGAACCTAATATGAGATTATTGGGGGTATATTTTAGTGGTATATGAATTTTTCATATCATGTGAAGATTTTTAAAGTCTTTCAAAGAGATCAAAGGGTAACGTGTACTAATGAAGTCCTAATTAAATTAGGTCTCTTTAAGGCCTAAAGAAGGATTTGGTCTATTTGAACTATGGCCGACCTAAGGTAATGATTGATTAATGTTTGTGGAATAACCTAGGGCCTATTTTGAGGAAAATATAAGTGGGAAAGTGTGTGTGGCTGATCAATAAGTGTATGATCATGAGCCTAGTATAAGAATAAGGCCTAATAGGCCTAATTAACTAGTTAGAGAATGAGAGAGTGAAAGCGAAGGATATAACACTTTGAAGAGATGAAGGAGGTATTTTATACCATCATAAAGGTGAAAATAAACTATAATTAATATCTAAAAATGGTACTATAAATGAATATCAAGGTCATATGACCTAATCTATCTTGAAGAGACTTAATTGAGCAAAGGAGTTTAGAAGGCAGTTTGAGAGGTATAGAAGAGAGAGAAGAGACAAAGAAGGCGATCATCATATTTTGTATGAAAAAAAGGTATAATGAAGGTGATTAATTTAATTATGTGGCTGAGTTGGTGTTGATTCATCTAGGGGTTTGGTGCCTCCTTGCAAGTGGGTGCTTGATAGAGTCTAGTCAAGAGGGTACTTGGCTATTTGAAATTGGTGCCCATGTGAAGTTGGTGCTTCACTAAACTTAGTTTTTGTATTATATTAATATATTCAATTTGTATATATTGGTGGTTTTTCTTCCCCTTGAGGGTTTCCCACATATGTATTGTGTTTCATGATCTTGTATGGTTACATATGCTTTGTTAGATGTTCATGTTTGTATGAATGGTTCATGTATGCTTATGGAATTGAATGAATATTTTGAAGACACTAATTCACCCCCCTTCCCGCCCCATGTCCCCCCCCCCCCCCGCCACCCCCTGATATTAGTGATTATTCTTACAATAATTGGTATTAGATCCTAGTCCTTTAAATCAAGTGATCCTAAGAAGCACAAGATGTCTAGTGATCAAAAGGAACAAGACAATATGTATGATGAAGAAGTATACTATTATAGCGAACAAGGAGAAGCTGAAGTAGACCTTGAAGTTGAGCTCATAAGTGACCTTGATGATTTGAACCATCAAAATAATACTATCAAGGATCTCATGAATTAGTTATAAGGTGTGAATACAAGGTTTAGATCAAAAGAAGTTGAATATGACCAGTTGAAGACAAAGCTAGATTGCTTGAAGGTTTAACATGATCAACTCATAGACAAGATGAGTAATTTTGAAATATATCGTTAGAATTCATAACAAGTCAAGAGTAACAAAATGAAAAGAACAATCTATCAACCCAATGCGATAAGGGATAAGTTATTATGGGACCATGGGAAAAAGAGTAATCAGTAAAGAGGTAATGTTGTTTGCTACATTTGTCATAATATGGGGTTCATTACAAGATTATGTTTGTTGGGTGAATATTTTTTTACCGACACAATGGTAGTAAAATGGTTATTTTAGCCATAGTGTGATGAGATAAAATCTCTCCTCAATGAAAGGGGAGGCTCCCTTTTATTATTAACTAACACAACAATTAATTATTTACACTTATTTACAATGATTTTATCATAATGGGTGTTGTCATATCATCTAATTCTCTTTTTTCAAAATTGATGTTCAATCAAAAACTTCTTTCTATTCTTTGTGATATACTTCAAAAATATAAGATCATTTGATGAAACAAATATAATTGATATTCAGATTTGTTAGCCAAAAAATTAACAAAAATAATACCAATAGAATAAACTTCAAAGATAAAATAAGTGTGGAAGAAAGTCTTTACCTTATTTCCAAAAAAGATAAAAATTATCAAAAAAGAATAATTGGCAATACAAAGTCTCCTCAATAATTCACTTTCAATGTGAACATTGTTGGGTGAATATTTTGTCATCAACTAACTGACGGCAAAATGAGTATATCAACCACAACACAAGGAGATTTATATGGCAAAATGTGTAGATTTACCACAGCATAATGAGATAAATCTCTCCTCTCATCAAGGGGAGGTTCCCTATGAACTACTATATACTAATATAAACTAAAAATAGACTCAGGGGTGAAATCATACCATCCATCTCTCATTTTTTAGAGATGATGTTCACAAAATAAAGGAGAATTCTTGTGTAATTACTAAAGGCATTTCTCTTCTTTCAAAAATGATGTTTAGCAAATAGCAAGAATTCTTCTTGAGTAGTAACTGGATCTACAAGAAACCCATGAAAGCACAAAGTCTTTCATTGTTTCTCCTACTGATTTAAGACAAAGTAACACAGTAGAATGAAGTGTAGCACAAAGTCTCCACCAAAAAATACAACAAAATAAAATATTACGAAGGATAATGGGAGCTTAAAGTCTCTCCAATATCTTGAAACATAAAACACACAGATTAAAGACAATTATGGCAACATAAAGTCTCCCATAGTCAAATTTTGGACATCTTCTATATTATTTCCACTTATTATGCTTATTTGATTAAATTGACAAGACTGTATTTAGGAAAAAGACATAAGAATGATTTCCTAGATAACACAAGCTATTTCAACACAAAGTCTAAAAGGTCTCTTACTTTCTCATTCACTTGATAAAATATGATTAATAGTCTAAGCTCAAAGTCTCAGGAATGCCTTTTAATTTGGGTAGAGTTTCACTTCTAATAATAGAGAGATCTCCCTTGTATAAAATAAGAGATTACAATATATAGCCTTCAAAAGAAAGACTTGGGTGCTTGTTTTCATGAAATGGCCCATGCTGCATTGAATGCATTGGAAATTCTGTGAAGGGGCCATGTTAAAATAGGTTATCAGCCTTAAATTTAACATTCTAATTCATCTCAACTATCTCCTCCAAATCATGGGTTGCCTGGTCTTATTTATGATGCTTACACGGCTATCCATTCACCTTTACTCAATGAAGAAAAGTAGGTCGCGCCATTAAATGCTTGCGCTCTCTGATATCCACCTGGTGGACTGCTCCACCTACTGGAATAACTCTCCTACAGATATTTCTAGATTTTATATCACATTCCTCTTTCCTTGCTATATTTTGTCTCTTTTTGGTGATCTGAGCTCTCGAGGCTATCTTCTCACTTTCTGCTGGCTCTTTTAACTCTTTCCTCAGCAGATCACTGAGTTTGTTCTCGAGTTTGCATCTTTGAAAATCAATGGTTATTTCATTACCATAAATTTGACATCCACAGGGATACCTTCAGTCACTTGAACCACTTTGAACCTTGAACCTTTGAACCTTTGATAGTTCAAAGTGGTTCAACGGTTCTACAGTTTGGCAGTTTGATATTTATCACAAAGAGCCACATTCACTTAGTCTTCTTATAAGTTCAACATATCATTGAACTAATCATTTGAACCACTTTGAACTCTTTAAAGTTCAATGGTTCAATGGTTCATCGGTTCAATGGTTCATCAGTTCGGTGATTCGTTCCATATTGTTGAACTCTTTTGAACCATTTGAACTTTGTGAACCCTTGAAAATTGTTAAAGCGGAGTTTCGTGGTTCAAAGGTTCAATGATTCATTCCAGCTCTTTAAACCTCATGATGAACCTTTTGATTGAACCTCGGTGTTGAACCATCCTTGTAACTTTTAGGAAATTCCTTAAGTGTTATGAACTTTTTCCTTCTGAAAGCCCACCTGTTGAACTTACAATTTTCTTAGCTGAAAAGGCTTGATTAACTGAAAAACTTGACTGCTTAGAACATTTTTGAGAAAGGAAGAGATCATTTTTGGCCTGTAGGACCAAAATGATCAACATGTTGTCCTTAAAAATAGGTGACAGATTTTAGGAACAATAACTGGCTCCAGTTGGGGAACTTCCATCGATGGTAAAAATGATCAAAGGGATTAGAATCCAAACTCTAAGTGCCTTCATCTATGTCATTGGGATACGAAGTCATGCCATCAAAAAAGAGAAAAACACCAAAAACCAAATGAACAACATGAAACAAATAAATACTATACAAATGTACAATTGAACTTATCTAATACTTCAAAGATTGAAGTGCTTTAGATGCTACCCACTATGAGGTAGTGCAAATGGCGTGCCATCTTGGTATTTTAGTAAGAAACTATTTTCACCATAGACCTAATGAATGGTAAATGGACCTCTCCACAAGGAATCAAATTTTCCATGCATCCCTTTTGGTTCTCTCCTCCTGTCCCACAACAAGAATTGATCTCCAATTTGAAAATCATAAATCCTTGCTCTTTTGTTGAAAAGTTTCTTTACCTAATTTTGATGTGCAATAATCTGGTCCACTACCATGGTTCGTTACTCATTCAGTTCAGTTAGGCACATGATCCTTTTATCAATAGAATTTTTGAAAGTTTGATCTTCAATTGCCTTTGCCAAATTTAGTGCTGGTAGTTCTAGGGTGATTGGTATCTCTGTATTCAAACCATACAAAAGTTGAAATGGTGACATACCTATTGTCCTCTTGGGTGTAATCCTGTCTGACCACAAAGTATCAAATAATGCTTTATGCCAAGTTCTCTGATTGTCATCTACCAACTTCCTGATAATGGTCACCAGGTTCTTGTTACTTGATTCTACTTGACCATTTCCTTGTAGATAATAGTTAGAAGAGTGGGAGAGGATAATCCCATAATAGTAGTAGAACTGGGTAACCTCATGAGAAGATAAACAGGCTGCATTGTATGTTACAATCTTGGTTGAGACTCCAAACTAAAAAATAATATTTGATGAAAAAATATTCACCCAATAGTTTTTGGCGACTCCAAACTGGGAAATAATATTTTCCTTGAGAAAATTGCATACCACTTCTGAAGTAGCATGCTTGACTAGAATAGCTTCCACCCACTTGGTAAAATAATCTATGGCTGTGAGAACATAGTCATGTCCAGCACTCGAGGATAGGTTCATAGCGCTAATGAAATCAATACCCCATTATTTAAATGGCTCTTCAATCACCACTGGATTGAGAGGCAACATGGCCAATTTAGGTTTCCCAACAAACTATTGACACAGCTCACATCTACGTACCCAAGCGTATGTATCTTGAAACAAACTAGGCCAATAGTACCTAGCTCGTAGAATCTTATGAGTAGTCATAGGATCCAAAAAATGTCCTCCATAAGACAAATTATGGAAAGACTCTATTAGTTTATTTTGTTTCACTTTATCCACACAATGAAGGAATACCCCAACAAGGCTTCTCTTGTACAAACCATTTTCCCACAGGACATAGTTAGCGGCTTTTAACTTAACAGTTCTCTTTTCTTTATGAGACAGGTGGGTAGGACACTCACCATAGGTAAGGAAATGGGTGATATTGGAATACCACTCATTCTTAGTAGTGACAAAGAGAACTGTAGGCATGCCTTCAAAATCTGTTTCTTCATGCCTTGCTTCGTCTGGTAAGTTATCATCAATTAATTGGTAGAGACCTCTTTCTCACACAAGCTTCATAGGTTTGATGACAAGATCAAACTCTTAGATTTTAGCAATCTAATTTCCCCTTCTAATACCAAACTCCTGTTGAGTTAGAATGGACTTCACTATTGTATCAGGCACAATAACAGTAGTATGTGAGTTTAAGATGTATAAATAGAAATATTTCACTGCCTTAACCATGGCATAAGCATGCTTCTCCATGTTTGAATATTTTAGCTCATGAGCTTTGAGAAGACAACTCATGAAATATATGGGGGACTCCACACCTTCTTTGTTTTACTGAACCAAAATGGCTGAAAGCATGTGTTCAGAAGCATAGCTATATATTACGAAGTCTTTGGTATAATCCAGAAAAACTAGGATTGGGGCATGGGTGATCGCTTTCTTGATGTCTTTAAATGTTGACTTGCCTTCTGCAGTCCAATGAAACATAACTTTACCCTTCACCATGTTGACAATGTGGTGAGTCTTCTCTACGAATTCAGGGATGAACCTTCATAGAAAATTCACCTTTCTAAAGAAAGAATGAACTGCAGTCTTACTAGCAAGAACAGTAAGTTCTTAGATTTGACTTTTTTTGAGTTGATCTTTATGCCTTCTCAGGATATAGTGTGACCAAGAAGTTTCCCTTTTATTACCCCAAAAACTAATTTCCTTAGATTAAGGAAAATGCCATTCTATTGACATCATTCTAGCACTTATTGCAAATGATGCATATGATCAAAATGATGCTTGGAAAAGATGTTCAAGTCATCAAGATATACCACAATGAATTTCCCCATTTCATTTCTAAAAGCAAGATCCATTGCTGTCTAGAAGGTGGCACCAGCATTGATCAAACCAAAAGGCATTCTACGATATGTGAAGGTGCCCCAAGGTGTAATGAAAACAGTCTTATGTTGGTCTACTTCACCAACTTCCACTTGATTATACCCCAAAAAACTATCTAACATTGATAACATCTCTGAGCCAGTCACTATCTGCAGTATTTGGTCCATGATGGGCAAAGGGTAGTTGTCCTTTCGAAAGGATTGATTTAGATTCTTGAAATTGACATAGAGGAAAATATCTCCATTCTTTTTTCTCACAGGGACTATGTTCACAATCCAGGTGGAATGATGGATTGAAAAAATTATCCTCGCATTTAACATTTTTTGGATCTCAGAAAGAATGGTATCTGATATCTTGGGGTTGTAATGCCTTTGTTTCTATTTGTGAGGCAATGACCCAACCTTGAGAGGAGTTTCATGCCAAATTTTTTCAGGCCTGAGAGATTTCAAATCATCATAAGAGTACACCAGAACATCAATGTAATGTAATAAATTTGAGTTTTTCATCAGGAGTACAACAATTCCCAATGTTGACCATTTTGGGATTATCTGTTTTACTCAAATTTACTTGATGAAAATCTTTGGAGGAACTTGAATCCATTTATCACTACTTGACATACCTGTTATGCTTATCAAATAATTTTTCAAGAAAAACCAAACCATTTGGAATTTTATTCCCCTTGAGTTGAAGAAACTCTTCACCAATTTTTAAATCTATCTCAGGAACTGATTCTTGTGGTGGAGATTCACTACCTTCAAAATAAAGCTCCTCAAATTTGTCCACCTTTTCTAGAAAAGCAATGATTTAATTGTCATCATTAAACACCTGCCAATGATTGGCATTATCAGGTATGCTTGGTTGAAAGACCAGCTCAATAGTGTATTTGTTCCCTTTGAAAGCCTTATGGGGAACCATGAGGGTTGTGGAGACAGCCAATAAATTTGCATGATCATTGAATTCTCTTGACACAGTAAAAATATTTAAAGCATCAAAATCCTAATTACAATCCCATACAAGATTGCAATAATATTGCAATCTTTAGTTTTTAGTTTGGTATAGATTCATTACCTAGCAAACCACCAGTTCAACATCTCCTCAGGCATGAAGAATCTTAATACTTTTAGCATGAATGACTCAGCGGTGTTGTTGGTATTGTTGAACTGTAACTTATACGAATAAGAAAAATTTTCCCCTTGAGGGGATATCAAAACAATTCCAGCTCTAGAACTAGTAGAAGGGCAACTGCCATCAAATTCTAAAATATAAGCATTATTAGAATCTGATTTTCTTAAAGATTTTTTCTCGTTGGTAAGGGAAGATTCTTTGTTACCTAAATTTTCTCTAATAATTCTTCTAATTTTCTATTTGAGTTCTCTAAATTTTCCCTAAAAGGACCTTCATCTAATGAGCTAAAAACATCTTTAGTGGTAAGAAAATAGTTACCCATTCCTGATGATTCAAATAAAATTTGAGCATCGGGGTCTGACGTTTGGGTGACAATATATTTTGACTCTTTCTCAGGAAGCAACTTTTGCATGATGCCTTTAACATGTATCCTTGCTTCAGACAAATCCATATTCAACTCTCCACCTACATCCTTGCAAAAATTATGTTCGAGCATAATGCCATAGGAAGCTGGAACATCAGCCACCAAGACTGTCATTTTAACCCTCTTATCTGGAAAAGCTGCCAATGCAAATTGGGCATCTTTGATTTGACCCAAGAGGGGGACTTGCTTATTTTCCATGGAGAAACATCTCCTAAAAGTCTTATTTAAGGTAAGACTAAGAGAATCTGCTACTTTGGTGGGCATAACATTGTCAGAGGCTCCAGAGTCTATTATACAGTTGCTCAACTTATGGCCATTTATTAATAGAGAAATATAGAAAGGTTTTATTTTCCCAGGGGCAACCAGAGGAGTAGTGACAAGATTATTTTGGGTGGATTTGTTTTTTGGGGAATCATGAGTCACCTTTATAAAATCTTGTGCCATAGGGATGGCTTTATTTTTTATGTAATCAGCCGACCTATCAAACTGCCCAAGATTGGCTCGTAAGTACTCAACTTCAGTCATTTGAATCTTGGTCCTTTTAGCATGATAAATTATGTCAACTAATTGAAATGGACTAGAAATAGAGGAAGGAGGTCCATCATCTTGGTCTTAATTTGGTATGGCACTAGTCTGAGAAATAGAAGCAGAAGGTAGAGGATGGTTTGAAGTACTTACTTTCTTATTGGTCACCGAGTCCTTTGATTAGAAAGGTGGTGAAGTCCCCCATTTAGCGATTGATACTACTGGCTGAGGTTCTTCTCTTACTTTTCCCTTATCAACTTGTTGAGTTGACTAGTTCTGGGGCCTGGTAAAAACAACGTATGATCCATCAAACATTTCTCCTTGGCTTCTAGCTTCATCCTAGTATTATAAAAAACCAATATTAGAGTCACCAACTAATTCTTATTCTCCTTATATAAAGAGATTAGCATCATCTTCTTGGTCCAACTCAGGTTGGAAAGAGAAGTCATGTTCAGCTTCTAGGTACCCAACTACCGAGTTAGTCGGTGTCGCTTCAATGGCAAGCTTCCCCTGTGTGGGGGGAAGACAATTAGATTGCCCTTGATTTTTAGAAGCATTGCCTTGATATGAATGGCTGGTAAATGTCCTTCTTGGTATATCTCGATAAGAAGGAGAAGTAGACATGCCTTGGGCCATTTTCTTTTTCAGATCTAGCAATTCATTTGCCAACTTTTGCACCATAGGATCTGTGGTGCTTGTGGAAGAACTTTCAGCAGATGAGAAAAATTTATTTTTATTAGAAATTTTTCTAATCTTACCTACTAAGATAAGGTCATCTTCAACCTTGGTACCCAAATTTTAGGCTAAAAAAAGATCTATAGGGCCAACCTGCCTCAACAAAAAAATTACTTTAGGAAGTTGAGAGTTGATGAAAAAGTACTTAAGGTTCTCCAGTGTTGGCTGAGCAATTGTAGAAATTCTATTCCTCAGCTTATTGAATTTAGCAATGAAATCTTGCATAGGCTCATGGGGTTCCTTCTTCATTTGTGTAAGTTGAGATAATAAATCATGTGCATCTTCTACAGGTTTAAATCTAGCCTCAAATTTGGCCTTGAGAGTGTCTCAATTAGTTATAATCTAAGATTGAAGGTGATATAACTAATCCGTGGCAGTGCCTTGCAAAGTTTCTACAAATAGTCTTACTGTTATATCTTCATATTCCACACCTATTACACCACATGCTATGCATAAAGCTTCAATATGCTCATATGGATGAACTTTCCTATCACCATAGAATTTGGGAAAATTCTTTCTTGAACTACAAGGTAGTTCATATAAAGGCGGGGTTAGATTGAGAGGGTCAAAAGTGTTACCCCAAGGACCTTGGGCTGCCATGATATGATGACTAAAAGGAGGGATAACAAACCTTTGTGGAATGTGTATAGATAAAACCCCACTAACACTGAAACTAGAAGCTTTGTTTGCTATTGGAGATCTGACGTTGGTAGGAGGAAAACTCCTAGTCCACTGAAGGTGAGATTGTGGAGGAAAAAGATCAAAATTATTTTTTTACACCAACTCAAATATAGGATTAACAATACCTTGAGATCTTTGGCTTCATGTATACTATGGATCTACCAGAGTGTAGAATGGAAAAGAACTAGAAATACTTCAATTCAAAGCTTAAGGCTTCAAAGTGCGCATTTGTGTCCCCAGTGGAGTCGCTAAAAATTGTTGGGTGAATATTTTGTCATCAACTAACTGACAATAAAATGGGTATATCAACCACAACATAATAAGATTTATATGGAAAAATGTGTAGGTTTACCATATCATAATGAGATAAATCTCTCCTCTCATCAAGGGGAGGTTCCCTATGAACTACTATATACTAATATAAACTGAAAATAGACTCAGGGATGAAATCATACCATCCATCTCTCTTTTTCAGAGATGATGTTCACAAAATAAAAGAGAATTTTTGTGTAATTATTGAAAGCATTTCTCTTCTTTTAGAAATGATGTTCAACAAACAATAAGAATTCTTCTTGAGTAGTAACTGGATCCACAAGAAACCCATGAAAGCACAAAGTCTTTCGTTGTTTCTCTTACTGAGTTAAGACAAAGTAACATAGTAGAATGAAGTGTAGCACAAAGTCTCCACCAAAAACTACAATAGAATAAAAGATTACGAAGGATAGTGGGAGCTCAAAGTCTCTCCAATATCTTGAAACATAAAACACATAGACTAAAGACAATTATGGTAACACAAAGTCTCCCATAGTTGACTTTAGGACATCTGCTAGATTATTTCCACTTGTTCTACTTATTTGATTAAATGGACAAGATTGTATTTAGGAAAAAGACATAAGAATGATTTCCTAGATAACACAAGCTATTTTAACATAAAGTCTGAAAGGTCACTTGCTTTCTCATTCACTTGATAAAATATGATTAATAGTCTGAGCTCAAAGTCTCAGAAATGCCTTTCAATTTGGGCAGAGTTTCACTTCTAATAACATAGAGATCTCCCTTGCATAAAATGAGAGATTACAATATATAGCCTTCAAAAAAAAGACTTGGGTGCTTGTTTTCATGAAATGGCCCATGCTGCATTGAATGCATTAGAAATTCTATGAAGAGGCCATGTTGGAATATGTTATTGGCCTTAAATTTAGCATTCTAATTCATCTCAACTATCTCCTCCAAAGCATGGGTTGCCTATTCTTCTTTATGATGCTTACATGGCTGTCTATTCGCCTTTACTCAATGAAGAAAAATAGGCCACACCATTGAATGCTTGCGCTCTCTGATATCCACCTGGTGGACTACTCCACCTATTGGAATAACTCTCCTATAGATATTTATAGATTTTTTGTCACATTCTCTCTTTCCTTGCTATATTTTGTCTCTTCTTGGTGATCTGATCTCTCAGGGCTATCTTCTCACTTTTTTGTTAGCTCTTTCAGCTCTTTCCTCAACAGATCACTGAATTTGTTCTTGGGTCTGCATATTTGAAAATCAATGGTTATTTCATTACCCTAAATTTGACATCCATGGGGACATCATCAGTCACTTGAACCACTTTGAACCTTTGATAGTTCAAAGTGGTTCAATGGTTCAACAGTTCGACGGTTTGATATTTCTTTCAAAGAGCCACATTCACTTAGTCTTCTTATAAGTTCAACATATCATTGAACCAATCATTTGAACCACTTTGAACTATTTGAAGTTCAACGGTTCAATGGTTCATCAGTTCAATGGTTCATCAGTTTGGTGATTCATTCTATATTGTTGAACTCTTTTGAACCCTTTGAACTCCATGAACAATTTAAAATCCGTGAACCCTTGGAACTCGTTGAATCGGAGTTTAGTGGTTCAAAGGTTCAATGATTCATTCTAGCTCTTTGAACCCCACTGATGAACCTTTTGATTGAACCTCAGTGTTGAACCATCCTTGTAACTTTTAGGAAATGCCTTAAGTGTTATGAACTTTTTCCTTGTGAAAGCCCGCCTGTTGAACCTACAATTTCCTTAGCTGAAAAGGCTTGATTAACTAAAAAACTTGACTACTCAGAACATTTTTGAGAAAGGAAGAGATCATTTCTTGCCTACAGGACCAAAATGATCAACATTGTTGTCCCCAAAAACAAGTGACAGATTTTGGGAACAACAAACATAAACCCAGTAACTAAAAAGTAGCTCAAAAACTCTAAAATTAGCTGTTTGGCACCTTCTGTCTTGTAGGAATTTTACACCAAAATTCACTCAAATTAGAATAAAATGCAATGGAAAAGACAAAATAAAAATCCTAATACATCACAAGTATATTTCAACACAATGTTTGAAAGATCACTTGATTTTCTTATATTGAATGAATTTTTTATTTACAATATGAACACAAAGTTTCAAAATTGTTTCTCAATTCAACGACATTTCCCCTCTACAACAATAAGTGATTCTTTATACAAAGAGCATCCTCCTATTTATAGAGAGGAGCTAAGAAAAAAATAGGAAAAACATAAATATTTGACTTATTCATTGACAAAGTCCTATTTGACTTAGGACTGTGTACTTTTCCTACTTGTAAATTACACTAAACAAAATTACATATAGAAAATTACAAAAGTAAACTAAGTGTCCTTAGATACATGAATTTCTTCTTTTTTATTTTTTTCTAAATATTCCTCATATCTCTTCAATATAGCTTGAACCTCACTATTATCTGGGTCAGATGTACTTTTGGAAATGACAAGTACCCTTGTGATTGAATCTTCTAAGTTAACCAAAAAATCTTTGCTTTTATCCATGATTCTTTATAATTTATTCAAAATAACTTGAAATTTAATCAATTTATCGATGGATTCAAGCGTGAAAGTACCTATTTTAATCTTTGTTTGAACCAAAGATGTAAGTTCTTGAATAACAGTCTCTACAAGTATAATTTCTTGAGAATCATTTTTAACTAGGCAATGAAGCTCTTCAATTTTATCTACAAGATATAACATCTTATTATCACACATATCTTCAACTTCTTCAAGATATTTAACTAGAATCTTGAGAACTTCTCTTTTATTCTTCATAGCTTCCCTGTATTCAATGAACATTTTCCTATTTAGAATGACCTTCTTCTCAACCAAAAGCTCCAATTTGAATTTACGTAGTTGAGTCCATGTATTAATATTCTTTTCAGTTAATTCCAAATCTTGAACGAGTTTTTTAATTATTTTATGAATTTATATTTTCACTTCACTCAAGTTCTTCAAAAATCCAATGGTAGAATGTAACCTATGAGTACCCTATGTTGTTAATATCTCAATCTAGGCACTGATCATATGACCCTGAGATTTAATTTTATATACATGTTGAATGGATTTTTTATTATTTTCATGCACAAAAGGATCAATAGATCAAAAATTTGGGTGATTTTTATTAAAGCAGAGGTCAGTTGTTCTACTTGTACTTTGAGTTGATCCTTGATCTTCTTGTCCTTATCATATCTCTTGATCAAAGAGGCCATTGCTACTTGTAAATCTTCCTTCGCACTTTCATGGGTTTGTTTCCTAAGATCTATTCATCCTATTGCATATTCATAAACTTAAATATCTTCAATGTTTGTATCTTTAAGAGGAACTATAACTTTGACATACTTATGCCTAGTTTCAAATATCACTCTTAACATAGTTTTGGCCTTCTTTATTGTTTTGAGCTTTATTGGCAAAAGCTAACCAAAATCAAAGTCTTTTAGTGCCACTACTCACTTCTTCTTCTTAGGTATTTGTCATGCTAGTCAAGGAGGAAGAGGAGATGGATCTCCTTGGGTAGAGGATGTTAAAGCTTGGGATACTTAGGGAGGCACAATGGATTGTGAATTAATTGGAATGGAAGGTAGTATGATAGAGGTATCTAGTAATGGGGTTGACACCAATGGGATTATAGTAATAACATGTGGATTTTGGGTTGGAGTAACCACCACTTTAGTTCCTATTGACATTTTGGACACTAGAGTGATATGAACTTGATTTGTTGTCTTTGAAGAAGGTATAGACATAAATTTTTCCATATCTTGTTGGGTGAAATATAAATTAGTTGGGGATCCCAATAACTTTGAAAAACTGGGTAGATTTGACAATGAATCAAAAACTTGGTCTAGTGTGCCTTGTGAAAGAACTTGAAAAAATGTGGCATAAGAGCTGAAGGTGGTGGTGAAATAACAACTTGAGAAGGAATAAGATTAACTTGTACAGTGGTACTCATGGGAGGAACTATGGAAAATGTTACCTATGAAACCGTGGATTGAGAAACTTTAGTCAAAGGAACCTTTGATTGAGCAGTCTCTATTTGTGACTAGGATTTCTTTTTTCTCCACTTGAGCACTTTCTTTGACACTCGTTTCTTTTTCTTTCCTCTTTCCTTTACTGACAAATATAAATTTTGGCTTCTATATGGAAGTAGAGGGCTCCCCTTTATTCTTGGTTCTTATCTCCTCTCGTTTCTTAGTTGTCTCTTCATCATACTCTTTCTCAGAACTAGTTTTAAAATGTTTCAACTTAATTCCTTTAAATTCCAACCAAGAATTAATTCTTATAAGAATAGGTTGAAATCTATCTCTAATAGAAGTGGATTCTTTAACTAACCATTAGATGGGAGGGAGAAGAGTTAAATCCACTTGATTTTACTCATATGAAGAATCTAATATATTCCCATCATCTATCAAATCCCCAGGAATATTTGCCAATTCCAAATTGACAATCTGATTAGTAGTAAGGTGACTATAATCAAGTCTCCTTATATCTTCATCAGTTCTGCATTCTCCCCAAATATCTTAAATTTTATGCACATGGGTGATATTACATTTGAGTTTTTCCTTCATCATTCTATAATCAAATTTTTTTCTACTTTTGAATTTTTAGGCGTAATCCACTACAAGTCAGTTTCCATTGTCTTAGCCTTTGGAGTAGTAAAAATTGTGTACCGACCAATACTGATTGGAAATTTGAAACTACTCTTGTGAGAATTTGACTATTTTTTATGCATGTTCATCACTTGTCTGCACATATCCATTAGTATTAGTTTATCACTTAGGTATCTGGGTAGCATGTAAGGCTATTCATCAAATCCTCTTACCCTAATGTATTTAAAAGTTATGAATTATAAGAAAATACATCCAACCCTATTGACCTATGCCCATGCCTAATCTAAAACTTCTTCTTTTCAAGTTCTTTCTCAAAAGTGAAAATGAATGTATAGAAGAAATCATCAGTAACTCTCCTATAATGCTTGACACTTTCTTTTAGAGTTAGTTGTGGATAGTGCTCATATACAAGAACATTTTTCCTTTCATCGACAAAATGTAGACCCAATAAAGACTTCATACTAGTTGTAGCATACACAAGATATGAAGTCATGTAAAACTTGAGTGAAGAAGCTACCTCAAAGAGTTGATGACAAATAGCATCACTGATTTGTTTACCCCAAAAGATCCTTTGCTTGTTTCTTTTAATAACCAGAATGTATTAATACATCTATTCATGAAAGATGTTTGAATTAGAAAACTCTTTCACTCTACTAAGGAGAGTAATCAAATCTCTTATCTCCTCCAAAAAATCACTACAATACAAATACTTGGGCCATCTAAAAATGGTGGGCCGAGGAGTCTTGAGCCATTTGGAGTTAATATGTTTCTTACACTTCTCAATATCTCTGTCATAGTATTCTTGAGTTGATTCCATAGTTAAATCAAAATATTTTTCAATCTCAAAGAGGTAAATTTTTTTATCAAAATATTCCTCATCAAGGTAAATGATCACCTTACCCTCTAAATCCTTGATCGATTTGCTTTCCTTATCAAAATGTGCTGCCATGGTCAAGATGAATTTAGAATAATGTGTTGATATTGGAAATGCAATAGCCAAATGAATTTCACTATTAACTACTAGTTGCATATGAGGTGCAATGGGTTCCCTTCCTAATCTTTGTAAAAAGTCAGTCATATCCACATGACCAATCTCTGTATCCCCAATTTGATCCACATTTGAATCAACTGTAGACAATGGGAACACACCATGATACTTGTACTTCATTGTCTTTTTATTTGAATAAATGTTTGTCATTGATCAAATAGCTGCAAGTAGGAAATTTTGATTATCCAAAATTAGCATTTTTTGTCATTTTTTTGGGAAATGTGTAGTTCAGAGAAAATTCTCCAAACTGCATGATGGGTTGATCACTTTGGTTTAATTCAATTTTTTTTTTTGAACTACATGAGAAAAGGTTGGGTGTAGTTCTGAGAAAATTCTCCGAACTACATGAGAGAGAGGTTTAGGTGTAGACTTATGTACACTTTAGATAATTTTCCCTAAAGTGTATCTAGTTATGTGTACTTCATAGAAAAACTCTAAAGTGCATGGGGGATGATATTTGCAATTATGCACTTTGGAGAATTTTCTTTTAAGTGCATCGGGTGATGTGCACTTTAGATAAAATTCTCCAAAGTACACTGGGGGAAAGTGCACTATGCACTTCAAAGAAAATTATTTGAAATGCATCAGGTGAACTTTGAGGATCACTTCTCTGTGAATTTTGGATAAAATTCCCTAGATTACACAGAGAGTGTAGGGGTATGAAAAAGATCAAAACCTTAGTTGACAAGACTGGCCAATCAATGGGAAAAAATAAGAAAAAACAAAACAAAAAACAAAAAGTCCTACTTGAAATGTGTGCTCAAAATTCCATGTGAAAATGAGGGCAACTATAAAAAATAGTGTAAGAGGATGTGTTGACAAGCTTGAAAATGGTGTTGAAAGGAGTGTAAGAGATCTCAAAAATGGCGAGGAGAAAAAATAAAAATAAGCGATAAAAAATAAAAATTACCAAGTGTAATATATATAACATGCAATAATAAATACATATTAATTACCATAGGTAGTGGGTCCCATATGCAAGATTGGAGAAAAATTATGATCCTGCATATGCAAAGTTGAGAAATTTTCTCAATCTTGCATATGCAAGATCGAAAAAAATCTCTGAATTCACATACGTAAAGTCAAAAAAATTCCTCGACTCAAAATATGCAAAGTTGAAAAAAAATCTTTGATTTTACATATGCAATTTTGGGAAAATTCTCTAAATTTACATATGCAAATTCAAATAAAAATTATGACTTCACAAAGAACCTAAAACACATGCAAAGTCTAAGAAAAAAATTGACTTTGCTCTAGAAGAAATAAAGTGTAGTTCGAAGAAAAATATCCAAACTGCATAAGATGCAAAATTCCCTCAAAAGATCAACTTTCTTGGGAAAAAAATGCAAAGAGGTAGGGATTTGCCTTGTTTTTTGTGCTTAGAGATAATGGGCTATGAAACAGATAAGTTTCATAGGGGTTATCCCATGAATTGAGCCTGCTAAATTCAAGGATAACAGTGTTGTAATAGAGTTAGAAGGCCCTCAAGATTCAAAAATACATATGAAGCTCCTAGAGTGCACGAGAAGGGTCAAACATTGGTATGAAAGCCAAATAAAGTTAGGATTGATCATATTGAGCTAAAGAGTCAAGATGGACTATTTGCTAAAGAGGAACAAAATACTAGAGAGGATTTTATGCTATCTCAGACTACCTTTCACATTCAAGATGAAGGAATGAAGTGGTATATAGATAGTGGTTGATTAAGCCATATGATAGGAGATAAAAATAATTTCTTCTCATTGAAGAATAATGCTACAAGAATAGTGAGTTTTGGAGACAATAAAACTGCCAATATAGTTATCAAGGGTGTCTTGAGTTTGGACAATGGGAAGACCAAGACATAAAATGTGTTGTATGTGTAAGGTTTGAAACATAACCTAATTAGTTTAATTCAAATGTGAAGTCAAGGACACATACTAAACTTTCATGATAGAGGTTGTGAGATAAGAAGAGCCAAATCAAGAAGGCTAATTTCCAATGCTATGAAGATTGAGAACAATCTATATGTTTTGAATGAGATCAAGAAGGAAAGATGATTTATGAGCAAGTTGGCTATGGTACAGAAGGTTAGGTCACCTAAAATTTGATAATATGGTTAAGATAAGCACTAAATTTTTTTGGAAGAACATACCTAAGATCATGAAACCTACAAACATACTTTTCAAGACATGTTAATATGGCAAGCAAACTAGAAGAAGGTTCAAGTCCAAGAAGTACTCTACTACAAGACCCTTAGAGTTAATACACATTGATCTCTATGGGCATACAATAATTCAAATCATTCAAGGAGATAGCTACGTCATGTTACTCATATAAGAATACACAATAATGACTTGGGTTACATTATTGAAATAAAAGTCAGAAGCTCTTGACAAGTTCAAGGCATTCAAGGTTCTTTTTAAGAATGAAAAGAATGGGAAGATCAAGTGCCTAAGATTTGATAGAGGACTAGAGTTTTGGCCAATGATTTTGATGACTTATGTGAGGTTCATGGGATAAGGATATAGTTCTCAGCAGCTAGGACACCTCAGTAGAATGGGGTAATGGAAAGAAAGAATATGACAATTCAAGGGATGGTTAGAACTATGCTAAATGAGTCTATATTATCTGATGGATATTAGAGAGAGGAAGTAAGTACTGAAGTCTACATTTTAGATAGAGGATAAATAAGGACTAATGGAAACAAGACTCATTATGAATCATGGAAGGGCAAACCTACTAATGTGGAACACTTTAGGGTGTTTGGGAGCAAATATTTCATCAAAAGAGATGATGAAGACTTAGGAAAGTTTGATTCTAGATCTAATGAAGGTATATTCTTAGGATACTCATCAATGAGCTCAGACTATATATGTTATAACAAGAGGTTATATAAGATAGTGGAAAGCACCAATGTAAATATTGATGAGATAAATAAATAAAACTCACAATCAAAGGATACTTTAGGGAATATGGACATCAAGAATAAAGAGGAAACTATAGAGGTTGATGAGGAAGAAGAATAAATTAAGGAGAGATGAGACTCCAAAGGCCCCTCAAGACAAATTCAAAGTGATCATCTCGAGTCTCAAATCATTGGCAATAAGAATACAGGTATGAAAACAAGGAGAAGATTGATAAGTAATCTAGATCAAGATAATGCTAATCTATTATCTAAGATTTAACCTAAGAATCTTATAGAAGCAAACAAAGACAAATTTTGTATAGGTGTTATGAATGAGGAGTTAGACCAAATAGAGAATAATGAGACATGATGACTAGTTCCTAGGTCTAAAGACAAGAATGTCATTGGCACAAAATGGGTGTTTAGAAACAAGTTGAATCAATATGGAGAAGTCAATAGGAACAAGGGTATATTGGTATGCAAGTGATATGCACAAGTTAAAGGGGTAGACTTTGAGAAGACCTTTTCACCAGTAGTAAGATTGGAGGCCATCAAAAAAAAAATAGCATATGAAAGATTCAAGGTATACTAGATGGATGTTAAATATGCCTTTTTGAATGGGAATTTAGAAGAGGAGGTGTACATAGAGCAACCTAAGGGGTTTTCACTATCAAGTGACAATGACTATGTTTGCAGATTGAAAAAGGCTCTTTATGTTCTAAAGTAAGCTCCTAGAGCCTAGTATGTTAGGTTGGATAGGTATCTATTGGATCAAATATTCAAAAGAGGAGTTATAGATAGTAATATATACATTAAGTTAGAAGATGACTATCAATTAATAGTATTTGTCTATGTGGATGACATCATCTTTGGTGGAAACAATGAGAACATGATCAAAGCATTTACAAAGGTGATGAAGAAAGACTTTGAGATGTCCATGCTAGGATAACTATCATTATTTCTTGGGTTGAAAATCACTCAATCTAAAAAAGGTATATTCATTTCACAAGCTAAGTATATAAGAGAGATGTTGAAAAAGTTTGAGATGGAAGATTACAAGGAAATTAGTACACCTATGATCATAGGGTGTAAGTTGAGAAAGGAATATGAGTCTTCAAAGGTAAATCAGACGTAATATAGGTCTATGATCAGAAGTTTGATATATACCACTGCCTCTAGACCTAAAATCATGAAAGCAATAGGTCTTATGGGAAGGTTTCAAGAAAATCTAAAGGAGAATCATGTGCAAGCAGTCAAAATGATACTTAGGTATCTAAAGGGGACTATGGATTATGGGTTATGGTATCTAATTAGCAAGGAGTTCAATTTGATAGCTTATACATATTTAAACTACGTAGGAAGTCTAGATGATATGAAGAGTACCAGTGGAGGAGATTTCTTCTTAGGTGGGTGCCTAGTAAATAAGAAACAACCACTAGTGTCATTATCCACTTGTGAGGCTGAGTACATTATAGTAACTTCATGTTACACTCAGATCTTAAGGGAGAGACAAACCTTAAAATATTACAAGCTTGAGTATGATGGTCTTATCCCTATCTATTATGATAATACAAGTGCTATAAATGTCTCAAAGAACCCTATCATGCACTCAAGGACCAAGCACATTCCCATCAGGTATCATTTTATAAGAGAGTAGGTAAGTCAACAAAGTGTCAAACTTGAATACATTTCTACACAAGATCAAATTGTAGATATTTTGACCAAATCACTTCCAAAGGTAACATTTGAGCACCTAAGATAGGTATTGGGTGTAATTACTACCCATAACATTCACTGAAGAAACCAAGTACTTAGGGGAAGCTAATAAGGTTCATTAGCTCCAAAAATAGGTGAGTTGTTCCAAGAAGGTATGAATGGAGATAGGGGTAGCATGCTCTTATTATGTCTCATAAACTCATAGTCTTATGTGTTGAGTTTTTGGTTGCAAGGAGTGTTATCTAAGGAGTTACAGACATCACTTTCTCATTTATGTCAAAGGGGGAGAAATAATAGAATAGGGAGATAAGAATGATCAATTTTTAGATTTTTTTTCCATCAATGATAAAGGGGGATATTGTTGAGCATTGTTCATGTTGTTGAGGTTTGACATTAGTGTTATCATTAATGTCAAAGGTTCTTGAGAAGGTTTTCATGAGGTAATTGAAGAGTGTAACTATGAGAGAGAAAATAGATAAATGTTGCAATGATTCTAAGATTTTAAGATATGATTGGTATATTTTATTATAAATGCACTAGTGATGTGAAGGTTATCATGGAAGGTCTTTGTTGTCAAATTTGTCAAGTGCTTGAGCCTAGTAGTGTCTTGAGAAGGTATGTGCATAAGATACCTAGTATTGTATAGGAATGATTAGGATGGCTTGGTGATATGAGTTAACACAAGAATGAGTGGTTGTATGAGGTAGATTTAGCATGTATATGAAGCATTGGATCACTCATGTGAGTCTCAAGGTAAGCCTATAGGGGTAAGACCTTCAGACCAAGTATGCACCTAGAATACTCTTATACCCTATCCAAAATAATGAGGCATCTTTATATATTTTCAAGGCATATTAAGGATGTATGATAGTGTTTAATCATGTATGAGGTTTCTTTATTAAGTGAGAGTGGTGTAAAGTGCATGGAAAGAGGCATGAAGGTCAGTTCAAGGCATAATGAGGTGTGAAGACTCAGGTGTAGAAAGCAAGGTGGTGAGAGCATGGCATAGTGAGGCATGAGGTTTAGTTTTCAAGGAAAGTATGCATATGTGAGATTTTTTTAGATGTGTGATAGGTTATATTAGGTATATTTATGAATTTTGAAGGTTAAGGAAAGAAAAAGTACTTTGATGTCTCTCAAGTGCACAAAATGAGAAGTTCTCAACTTAAGAAGAATTTTTTTGTGTTTGTTAGCTCATTAAACCTCTACATAGGATCCTAATCCATTCATGGTATAAGGGGAAGGGTCATAGATCAAAATTATAGGTATTATTTTTAGTATTGAGGGGCTATGCTTATGAACAATTGTTAATAGTGGAAATGTGTTTAAACCCTCTTAGAACCCTAATATTGCCTTGTTATTGAATATATGATTAAAAAGTTCTTAATATGGTTTTGAATTATTAGATAAGTGTTTTAATATTGTATTTAACTATCCCAGGTACCTCCAGGTGGTGGTGGTTAGAGAGAAGAGAGAGAAAATATGAAGATACAAGCTTGTTTTTGAAACAGTTATTGTGGCTATAAAAAGTTGTATTGGAAAAAAAATGAAAATTGATGAAGGTTGAAGCTCGAGACTCATAGTTGATGTCCTTGGTTTTTTATGGATTAGTTTTAGTGTTTAATTGTGCTAAATTGATAATCCAAGTTAGCCAGTTGCTAACAAACCTAATGGTGGAAATAGTGAAAAACCTAGGTAGTAGTGAGAAGAAGATTAGGTATGTGTTACCATGATAGAGTGATGAAACTAAGTACATGAAGATGTTTTTTTGGATTGTTGTGTCTTATTAATATTTGGTATACAACTTGGAATTCAAGTACAGTGGTGAAAATGATGAAGCCAAAATGGCTTGTCTAACTCAGTAAGATTTATGTGTAGTGAGGTCAACAAATTAGTCTGTAAGACCAATAGTTACCACTAGACCATATGATATTTATATTTTAGTATGGTATGGATATGTCATAGGTTCATATACATGCATAATAATCAATTTAAAATTTATATATAGGTTTTGGAGGTCTGAGTCATCATGACTGGTCTTTGAGGAAAACTAACAATTCTGAATGAGCAAGTTGTAGGAGTGTTTTTGAGTCCTTTTTCCCTACATGATGAAGTATAATGCACTTTATGAAGTTGTTTAGGTATTTAAGGTTATGTGTATGTGATTTATTATCATGGTTTTATGGCTACATAACATGTTATCTTTAGTTGTTCAAGATAGACCTTTCTGTGTGTATGAAGGCCTAATGTGAATAATACTAATGGTGTGCTTCAAGTGGTGGTTAGAGCCAGAAAGTATCATGGACATAAGATGAGATTAGTGGGGGTATATTTGAGTTGTATATTAAGTGTTACTACCATGTTCATATTTTTAAAGTTTTCTAAGGATATTAAAGGGTAATGTGTACTAATGAAGGCCTAATTGAATTATGTCTCCTTAAGGCCTAAATAAGGATTTAGTCTATTTGAGCTATGGATGACCTAATATAATGATTAATTAATGTTTATGAGATGAAATAAGACCTATTATGTGGAAAATATAAGTTTTAAATTATGTGTGGCTGACCAAGAGGTGTATGACTAAGATCCTAGTATAAGAACAAGGCCTAGTAGGCCTAATTGACTAGTTAGAGAATGAGGGAGTGGAAGCAAAGGATATATCACTTTCAATAGATAATTAGGTATTATATACCATAAAAAGGATGAAAATAACTATCATGAATATATAATATGGGTACTTTATATGAATCTTAAGGTCATATGACCTAATCTATCTTGAAGAGACCCAGTTGAGCAAAAGAGCCTAGAAGGCAATTTGAGAGGGATAAAAGAGAGAGAAGAGTTGAATAAGGTGATAATCATATATTGTATGATAAAAAAGGTATAGTAAAGGTGATAAATGTAATTAGATTTTTGAGTTGGTGATGAGTCATCTAGGAAGTTGGTGCCTCCTTGCACGTGGTTGCTTGGCTGGTTGGAGTTGGTGCCCCATGTGAAGTTGGTGCTTCACTAAACTTGATTTTTGTATTATAGGACTGTAGTCCAATTATCGATATAAGTGGTTTTTCTTCCCCTTGAGGGTTTCTCACATATGTAATGTGTTACATGATCTTGTATGGTTGCATATGCCTTGTTAGATGTTCATGTTTATATGATTGGTTCATGTATGCTTAAGTGGAATTGAATGAATGTTTTGAAGACACTAATTGAATGTTTTGAATGTATGCTTAAGAGGAATGATTGTACATCCTCATTTCATAAAATATACAATTTTAAAGGTATGTAACATGTATGTGTGATAAATATAACATACAAAATAAATATTTTTCATGAGTAATAGTGTTTTATAAATTGAAACTTAGTAAAGTATCAAAAACTTGGGTGTATTAAGGCTATGCTTTCTAATTTTTTGAGTTGACTATGTAAAAATTTATAGGTCATTATTGTTAGGTTTAGGATAGTAGATATAGATCTTGAATATTTATGGTCAATATTATCTGTGATGGAAAAAATAGTTTGCTTTATTTAGACTGTGAAAATAACATGCTAAATGGCAAAATGTGGCAATATCATATCACTATTTTAGACCATTTAGATCTAAAAGATGAAAAAGAAAAGTCAAGAGGCCAAAAATACACAAAGAGAAAAGGGATAAATGATTGATCAAATAAATCACATGTGAAAAGTGAAAAAATAGCATGATGAATCAATCAAGAAGCTATGTACATTAAAATGTTGATTTTTTTATTATTTGGATTTTTTTGAATTTTCTAAAAAAAATGTTGTAATCAATGGCCATCCAGTAAGTCATCCTCTTAAATATTTAAATCCTTAGAGATATGAAAAAAACATGGCATATTTTTCTTCCCCTTTTGAATGTTCATATGTTTTTCTATCTATTATCTTTGAAGACATTTTATTATCTTGCTTATTTTTACCATCATGTGGTATGCGAATTATTTTTCCTTCATGTGAAAAAATTATGCATTGTTTATTAGTACCCATTATAGCTTAAATTTTTTCTAATCATGACCATCCTAATGTCAATGTTACATGATGTGAGTGAGATATAATCCATACATGTGTATTAAAAAAATTTGATCCATAAGATATTAGGTATTGTTGTCACTTTGAGTTGTACCCTTTGAGGATGTGTTTCAAGTCTCATAACTTAGTTGAAACAATGGGAACTCTCCAAGGCTATGGGTGGCCTATGAATAGAGAGAACCTATAGAGAGGGTTGGCTCCCTTGATCCTACACATAAAACTAACACTACACCTACTCAACTATAAAGAATAGTAAGAGAGAAAGCTAACATGAAAGTAAAAGGGGTGATGCACCAGATGTATTAATATTTTCCACTCATTTTAAGGTGAAAAATGAACCATAAGACTAAAAATTAGTCAGAAAACTCTTGATTTATTCCTATTACATTAGTGATTTATAGAGAGGTTAAGGATTCAATCAAAATTAGGAGGGCTAGTTTGCTTTCCACTTCTATTCAATGCAAGAAAAATGATATAACATTAACTAGAACCTATAAAAGAGACATAAAATACATAGAGGCAAGAATAATGAAACAAAAAATCAAGGATAACACAAATCATTGCTTGATTATATTAATCATCCATGAGTTTACACTAAACATAGAATTAGAAAAAGGCAAAATTTAGTCTTCATTGATTCAATGGCATGAAAAGGAGTAGGGTTTTTCCATACTCATGTGGAGGATGGTTTACAAGCTATTCAAGACCAAATATATTGATTAATGGAGAAAAAGAGAGAAGGTGGATGTGTAAGAAGTTCATAAATGCTACCACAGTTCTCTTTTCAGTTATAAAATAGAAGTATTTTTCCACAAATCATGCAAAGAAGGTCTTGTCATCTTGTTCTGAACACTCTAGGCCAAGTGTTAGTGGATTTCTTGATGAGGAATGACATGGAAGATCATCATTATTGAATTGATTCTTATTGAAACTAACTCTCTTTCCTTGGATTTGCACATCTACTTCTTGAAGGGCAGCTACAAGTTGAGTTCTTGACACATTGGTTCTTATGTCATAACTTCCATCTCCATGTCTCATCATGATATTTTACCATTTTTCTAGGTAGTACTCATGTTCTCCATCACATCCAAATCTAATTGATCATTATGACACTTAACTCATGCTTGGGCATCTTCAAATCTAATGTTTTAGGTATCTTAGGTCATTTTTCTATCTTCAAGAACATGTTCAATTGATCACAAGATCTCTATGATGGAACCTGATTGAAAACAATTTTTAGACTCCTCCCTAGGATTCTTAGAGGTAAGACTGAGGTTTGACAAGCTGCATAACATAGGTGTACCGGGTCACTTATTTCATCACTACAAGTACAAGGTAGTATAAAGTGAAAATACTTTAAGATAATCTCTAGAAAGATGATAGAGGACTGTGTCCATCTTTATGATTTCTCAACCTATGAAGCCAACATGATACCTATGCATAAACCCTTTAACACTACTTTTGGTCATTGAAATGAACTTGTTTGTTACTTGGAGATCCATTCAAGAGGTATGTTTTTATATGGATTATAAAAGGTTACTAGGCCTTTGCTCAAGCTTTTAGACCATCTTTAGTTGGCCAAGATAATTTCAAAAATCCAAAACCATGGAATTAGGCTTGAAAAGGCAATTTTTGAAGCCATCTTCTTGTGATCTTATTCCACATGTGCCAAATTATTACTCCAATAGGTGATCTTGAGGTATAAAAACATCATCAAAGTTATTTCAAGGCATTTCTAGTGTATTACAATCATTCAAACCATTTATCTCAATCATCGAGCTTCTTTAGGGAAAAAGGGTAGCTTTAAACCTATTTATCTTCTTGACGATTATTCATAAAGTATAGGCCCTAAAATTATAAAACAATGCCAAAAATTTGAAGTATAAAAACCTTATAATCACCCCTAATGTAATTTTGTCTCATTCATATTCTCCTCTAACTTCTCACATGATGAAATTGACCTTTTTGGGCTTTGCAAGACTGTAGGTGTCCATTTGAGGGAGTGTATTGAGAAAAAAAGTCCTTTTTATACTTGTAGTTTTAGAGTTTTAACCCTCATGTTCCATTTTTTGATGTTTTACTCTCTTAATCACTTGTACCATAATTATTGAAATATTATTTATGGTAATTCACACTCAAAAAACTATAATCCTCATGTTCAACACCAAACTTTCACTTACTCCTCAATTTACACTTGTACTCTTGACACAGTCAAGCCTAATAAGTACAATTAGGTTATTTCTTTGCAATTTGGGCCTATTTTTTTCTTTAAAACTATCATAACACCATGGGTTTATTTTAGAGGTTAATTAAAGGTATTAATATCTCTTCCCAAGCCTAGGGAGTCTCCTCAAATGATCAAGAATTTTATAAACACCTCAAAACATGAAAACAAACATGTAGCTGCACATTCCATGCCTAAAGCCCATTATAGACTTGTTCTTGGGTTGATTTTGAGGTATTATATGATCTTAAATGATATTGAGATAAAACTAGGGAATATTTGACATTCTTAAAAACCTTTTCCAAGGAGTAACCCTACAAGACTTATCAATATCTTCTTATTGCAAACTTGTAGACCTGTACAATCTACTAGTGTATGCATGACTATATTGGTTCCTAATCATCTCTATTATTTACAATATTGGAGTATGTTTTATGCTAAATTTACGAGTATAATAATCTCAAGGAGGTATTAGATACTTCATCTTTGAATGTAGGTCTGGCACTTATCTTTTCACACTAGAAACCTTGCCTAATAATCTTAACTCAATGGCTCTCAAAACTGCCTATCACCTACAACTCCTTACCAAGGAATACCATGAATGGTTTGTTTACTTATTTATGATTAATTAAGATAATATATATCATATTAAAATACAATAAACCTATCCTTCTATTATTTTATTGAGGATCAAATCTTCAATGGCAATGCTGATATCTTTAGGCCTCACTAGGCCTAATAGACTTTCTGTAGGATATTTTAGCTTAGTATAACTACCAGATGAATAAAATAAATTATACAAGTGTTTAAATATTACCAAAGAATTAAAATATACCTTATATTAATTTTATATTAAAAAAACCTAGATAATCATAGTCACTTTCTTCTTTCTAGGTCTCTCTTGGTGAGTTCCTACAAGTAATTTGCACATAGTCAACTGTAGGTGGAAACACAAGATAAATTTAAGTGGAAAACTATTTTTAAAGATTAATTAAACCATTAAATAAATTTTACATTAATTTTAAAATTATTTTTAAGGTTAGTCTTGCATTTACAAGTCTTTGGTGGAGTGCATAGGGTTTGTAGGCAATTTGACATTTTAGCTTTGATGGCTCTTTCTTGATGATTTTTATTCATATTAAGGGATATAAAAACCTTGAAAAACTTCCTTAATGGTTTTTTATCTGGTGTAACCTTTCATACCTCAATCTAAATTCTATACTTGCATTCTCCTTTCATGGACTTGTTCACAAACTTGACACAATCAAGCTGGGCATGCATGTTGTATCATTGCAACTTTGACCCTATTGTTGCCTTGGATAAATTTAGGAGATTTTGAAAAGATTGATTTAAATATTAAAAACTAAATTCAATCACATTATTTTTGGAAAACACCTCAAATAATCTCTCTTCTAGGTTTGCATAATCTATTAGCAAGATACTTGGAGATATCCATAAATGGTCATCATGTTGTGAAAGTTATGAGACATTATAAACATTGAGGAACCTCTTGGTGACCCTTTAGAGTGTTAAGAGGATGTGGAGATGAATTTATAACCTAATAATTAATTCCCAAATACATTTAACTTCTCCATAGACATCAAACCCGCTGTGCTCAAGTCTATAACTTGTCTAATATGGAGGTTTTTTCCCATATAATGCTTGCATGTGCCAAATGGATGTTGGGAAATGGTGTGAGAGGATTAATAATACCTTTAAATAATTAAAAAAACCATTATATTTTAATAATTAACTCACAAGTTCCTACAAACTGAGAAAACTAAGCTTGGGGTTTTTAAAAGGGTTTTAGAGGTTGTAAGCTTTTTAAAGATCATTTATAAAGCACAGGTCCTCAAAATTGAAACTTTTTCCATGAAGTAAGAGGGCATAGGTTTGGTCAACACCCCATAATATAATTTTTCCTAACACTCTCTCTTATTCATGAACTAACGTGATGAAAATGACCCTTTTATGCTTGCCAATGACCTAATGGTGAAGTTGAATGGTTTTCTGCCTTGAAGGGGACTAAAACTTATTTTTAAGCATGACTTTGGCTTGATGAAGGTTGTAAAGAGTTACAGTGGTCCCTATCACCTTGGATCAATGTGATCTCCTATAAAATGATGTTATTCTAAATTAACAATCTATGTAAGAATTTTATAACTACCACTTTCACATTAAAACTAAAACATTTTGACACTTTGACCAGGTGTACGATACAATGAAGTATGACATGATCTTCATAGGTGTAAAATGACTCGAAAGACATTCTTTGACCTCTATGAATGGTTTTAGGCCTTCTCACTTAGTGTCTCCCAAGGTGGATGCATTTCAACACTTCAACATGCATAACAAGATAATTGAAACCTCAAAATCTCCAAAATTACCTTAACATCTCCAAAGATTTAAAAATTCAAATGTTATTAGATCATTTTTTTTTAATCCTAGACACAATATCCATTATGGAACACTATGAGAGACACCATTCCTTCTTAGAGGATCACTGCCTCTTGTCTTCATCATGGATCAAGTCTACCTTAACTTGCACAAACTAACATTAACATTTGTTAAATTACCTTAACCTATGCTAAAATGCATTAGAAAAGACTTCATAACAGATGATGGTACAAGATTGATTGGACAAGACACATGCTACAAACCATATCAACCTAATAAGACCTTATTTATACCTCTTTTGAAAGGGAGAATGATGTGAGGGTTAAGCTTTGGATGGTAGGAATTTCATTTTAGCCAAGGAGGCCAAAATGTCAACATTTTTGGTGATTCACAGAGGTTAGTTATCCAAATAAATATCTAGACCAATAGTCTTATAAGTCCATTAGGATATGGAGTCACTCAAAACCAAACCTAATTTATACCTAAAAACTAGTTTAAATCCTTGATAACAAGTTGAAACAACTGATAATCCCTTTTTAAACACACAAGTAAGACACACACTTGTGTTATGATGCACTTAGGGAAAAGAGAAAAGCAAACAACTAAGCAAACATGTGCTAGAAGCAATTGGAGAAAACAAGAAATTAAACTACTATGTATAAGACTCAAAATAACTCTATTCCATGTAGATCAAAGAAAAAACATCCTAGATCCTCTCCATGTGATTGATAAATATGAGAAACAAGATACTATTTGAGTGTCATTTTGGTTGGATTAATTCTTTTCTTGCTTATCCACCTCTTTGGCTTGTCTCCAAGTGGATCAACTGAAGCAAACATATCTCTAATATAAACAAAATACTATTTTGGTTCAATGTTCACCTCATATTGATCTTCAATATTGAGAAAAATCTCCAATGTGATCCCATTCTAATTTATAGGAACTACTACAAATTCAGCCTCTAGTGGCTCACTAGAACAATGCTCTTGGATTTTTATGACATCTTGAGAGATTCATTTTGCTTGTAAACTATTACAAGTTGTTCAAGTTATTCAAGGAGCTCCATATACTACCTCTTAGCTTCATCAGGATCTTCTTTAGATATGCTTTGACCAACATCCTCTTGAGCATGTTCTCCAACATTGGCAACCCCTTTATAAATGCATTAACTAGGAGATGTAGGCCTACAAATATTATCAATATCTTGAAGGAGATCAAGATATGTATGCCACTCTTCATTGAGGCATATTCCTTGTTCATTTGGATGAATGTCATATTATTCAACTTTTACAAACTGATTAAAAAGCTGATAACCAAATTTGAAAACATAAAAAAAGTCAATATCAATTGAAATGGTTTCTTGAGATGACATGCTTAAATTATTGCCCTTCTCATCCTTAGTCAGATTATATTCTCCTTGTAAATGTACATAACCTATGTATATAATTTCAAACAAGTATTATATCTATCCTTCACTTGTTTTTGGCTCATTTAGACCCTCTTTTGATTCCATGGGGACTAGTATGGAGGTTTTCTTAGTAAGAATGGAGGAGGAATTGAAGTTTTCACCTTCTTCACTCTGTCCTTGAAACTCAAAACAATCCTTGAACCATTTAAATGAGTCATTATGAGCCTCTTCAACTAGTGCAACAATCTGATGTTAAATAACATCTCCTTATTTTGCTTATAAGCTGATGTCAAACTAATTAGGGACTTCTCCTTGAAATAAATACTTCTCTTGGAGGATTTGTTCACTCTTACAGTCTTATTCCACCACACCAAGTAATAGTTATTCAAAAAAATTGGTGCCTTATTATTCAATCTCATTATTATCATTGTGTCTAACATGCTCCATTAGGTCTAAAACAATGTGAAATTCCTCATGCAAATGGTGATTGATTTGATTATCCTCCTCTTAATCATGAATGATAATATCTCTTGTTACAAATTTAGCACCCTCTTCACCAAGATTATGCCAAGAAGACTAATTTTATTCTTTTTTACCATTATTTTATATGAAATAAGGAAGTTCATCTAGGATGCTTACCTTCTCATGGCCACTAAGAAAATCTTGAAGAACATCCAATTGTACAACTTATGTAGCCATAACTTGAACATCTTTATGATAGACTTTTTAAGGCTCACTTGTAGCTGTAATTTGATTCTACTCCTCAAGGACTACAACATTATCTTCTTCTATGCCAAGTGGAATTTCATATGCCCCTAATTTCATTTTTTATTAGAAAGAGTTGACCCCTCTTCATGAAGATTCTCTTTATCTTCTTGTTTCAAATCTATTTTTTCCATTTCAGTGGCACAAAGATTTGGCATTATGTAACTAGGGTACTTGGTCCAAGAAGTCTACCATGTGGTCATGTCTTCATCATCCTATCTTTATAAATTATACTCTTCACCTAGGTGATATTATTTTGCCTTCCATATAATAGGTCCTCCTTGAAAAAGGGAGATGGTGGGAGGGCAAAAGGTTCCACTTGGTGTTGTAGGAATATAGGGCATTATGGGCTACTATTGACCATGTTTTACCACAAGTCAAAATGGGTCAACTCCCATATAGTAAAAAATTGTATTGGGGATTATAAATGTCATAGGGTGTTTTTTTTCATTTAATGCCAATTTTGCCTTGGTCATGGTTTAATTAATTTTTATGCCAACTTGAGTCACTTAGGGGTCATTTTGGGGTCTTATATGCAACTGGCATAGTTTTCAAGGTGTCCAAGTGTCCTAGTTTTCCTTCAAAAATATAAGAGGTTAGATTAATTGTTAGGAATGTTAGTTTCATTTGAAATTTGTAGGTTCTCTAACTAAAAATTAAGAAATCAATTAAAAAAGGAGTTTGGAACTTGTACAACTTAGAGGAGAGTGTGACACATGGGAAAAGGTTGTGAGATGACCATTTAAATTCCTTATACCCATTTCCATGATTGAAATGATTTTAAAGTGCCAAATTTGAGTTAAAACTATTATTCTCTCCTATCGCTCCATCATGCACACAAAACTAGTCAATAAGTTTATGCTCGATACAATTAGTTGGAGAATTTTTAGACCAAATGCATTTGGGGGTTGATATTAAAATTATAGAGATTAATTTTTGTAACAATATTTAAAATATTGGTCAACTGTGATTTATGAATCATCTCTAACAAGTTGACTATGTTTTTATGCTCACTATTTCCCATACCCTATAGGTTTTGCTCTTGTTTGGATGATTTAGTACAATATAAATACTAGAATTGACTATAGAGGAAATGTACATCTTCACCTAATGATCCCCATTATTTTTTTAATGTTTTCAACTATTTTTATAGGCTAGGTATCTCAGGGTGTAAGAGAAGGTACCATTCTATGCTACAGACAGGTTTCCACCATTTTTAGAATCTTCATGTTTTGGTAGTGGGTTCAAAAGGTGAAGATAGGTTCGTTCACATTTTTAAAACATTATATTGGTCACCTCACCTTTAAATATAATTCTCAAAATCAATATTTCATGAGGTTACAATCATAAATACTATATAGTCAATTACTTCATGACTATCATACATAGTCACCTAAATGAGTTGTGTTAAAGCTTGGTCATATTCATGAGAGAGTAAAAGAGATTCTTATGGTTATATAAATATCCTTATCACATGATTGATCAAGTGGATTCCACCAAATAATGTGTGGTTAGCATGGGGGTAACCTTTTCTTTCTACACATAGTCTCATGTCATTAGCATGCACCTAACTGTACCTTATGAGGATCAACCATGTTGAGAGGGACTATTTAAGACGATAAAGGTCCTTGATAATGATAAGAGTCTATTTTTAAATTTTTAAAAGGGTATAAACCTCATTAAAACCCACAAACCATGCATACTGCTCATAGTTTCATCCACTACCTATACATTGGAATGTCCACTTACAGGTGGCAATAGTAGAGATATGAAGGTACTTGTATGGAGAAGATTGGACAATTTGGAACCTTCCTTAGAGTCCTAGTATGTTGTGTAGATCATAGAATGCCTATTTGAAGTTTTAGGTTGTCAAAGGGAAGTGGAAAACATGATCAAAGGGAATGACTATAGATTTAGGGATCAAATCCCTAAAACATCAAAATAGAGCACCCTACTACTTTGTTGATATCTTATAACAAGGTTTATAATAGTTTTAATGCATCTTGATGACTTTTACTTGTATCCTCCACATAGGAGAATATATTTTTAAAATATGAAGGGAATATAATTAATGGAAAGTGGTTTTTGAAAGTCCCAAAGATGCACTTTTATGCACTAAACTCAGACAGTGAGATCTACAGTATTGATCAAAAGACCTTCATACCCAAAAATGTGAATAAGGCATGTATCCATCAACGATGGAAACATTGATTTGATGATCATAGTTTTAACCTAGAGTCATCAAATAATGTTTGAAGGGAAGGTTGAAATTCTATGTTTTGGGTCCCATCCACACTTATAGGTGTCTCTCACATAAGATGTTGATATACAGTGGACTGTGAAGTCCTACAAGTGCATAGTAAGAGCTTAAACATGGAAACCTATGAATATGGAGATACATATCAGATAAAAAATTGATTCCTAAATACCTCATATGGTTCCCATGGATTTTATGACATAGGTATCAAGGATGAAGGTCACCTATAAGGCCTTACACAACCAATTGTAGCTGACTCAAAGGTGACAGTAAGCTAGAATAAAATGGTTGGAATCATATCAAGGTATGAACATGACTTGGATTGGTATGTAAATGAATTGGTGTGGTTAGTAACACATTGAAAGTTATTTAATCACTATACTCAAGACTTAAACATGCAAAAACACCTATAGGCATGATGCCTTGGAGCAAAACATAGTCAAGAAATGCACATAGTCTTGAGAGTTCAAGGTGTATGCAGCAATTCATGAAAGGTTGAAGTGATAAATAGAGATTGTAACACATTAATAAAGATCATGATAGTCTCTATAGTCTCTTAAAAATTTAGATAAAGTATAGAAAGGACTCTGTGGTGCAACACATAGTCCACATGGGAGAACCCTGCACACAGTCCCTTTCCCAGGGGTCTATCTTGGATTTTGAAGGAGTTGGAAGGTCTAATGACCTAATAAAGGGCCCAAATATTTTATATATAATATATATGACATGTAAAATATCATAAAATAATTATATTGTGTAAGAGAATAGGGGAAGTACCCTATGTTTTGTCTCAGATAGAGGGTACTTCTCTAGAGCACAAACCATGCAAGTCTTGAGGGAAAAGATTATCAGAGGAGCTAGGACCTGATGAAGAATTTAAAATAGGTGTATAATTTTAATAAAACCTAATAAAACATGATAAAATTACACAAAAGGGATAACCTCAACAAAGTGATCTAGACCATTAAGGATACAGACATCCCTGTTAGGCAGGGTTTAAGCCTAAATCCCAAATGGGAAGTTAGTGTCACTTCCAACCTCAGGTAATCAATAAAATAGATTATATAATGTTTATAGAGTCATTTTAGATGTTTCTAAGCTTTTATAATGTAGATAAGTCACAAGGAAAGTTACTTTTATCTTAGAACCAATTCAAGCCTGTAGGGAATGGAGAAAAGAGATCGAGTGCGCAATTTGGAATGCTCACATCTCCTTTGACACATTGAATGGAGACTTAAGGGGATAGGATTAGTTGGAGAAGGTCATGAAAAAAAATTATGGCATTAGTTTCTCTGTCCAACATTAAATCTTCATGAATAATCCTTAAGGGTGGAAATGACTCAAAATCCTCACAAACCCTGCTTCTAGACTTGATGAAGGAAATGAAGATTGAAAGCTATCCAAAAAGACTAAAATGGCTCAAGAAATTATTTGATCCTATATAATACTCTCTAGAGACCCTTTCCATCTAATTGAGGCATTCCCTATCTGTACAAATGAGGTATAATTTTTTTTATTTAACTATTTTTTGCATTGTGCAGGTTCTAAGGACTTTCAAGAGGATAAATCAACTTTAGGAGAGAGATTGAGACTTATTATATCTAAATATAACCATTTCATGATTCATAAAATCTCCTAAGTATTCTTATAGGTGCCTTCATCTCAACGAGTCAAAATTGGCAAAGTGAGCAAGATGATGAGAAGTGTGAAAACTTCAAGTGGGAGCTTATTTAAGGTGTACCTTAGTAATCTAAGGCCATGGAGGGTTTTTACAAGTGTTATCCACTCCCTTTCATGGAAAATTGAAGCTAATTTTTAGGCCAAGCGTGAAGGGTGACTGAAAAAGGAGTTTTTTTATTGTACGCAGTGATGGCTCACTTTCAAAGGAATCCAGATGATTAAGAATGTAGTCAATGCATGGAGAAGCATGTCTACAACCCCTCCCTCTAAGTTAAATCATGAGATATATCCCTAGTCAGTTTTGGGATGTTTCAAAAGGGGTGAATGATGAAGACAATTTTCTTGTGCAGAATGAGAATTCTTATGCCATATTTCATGAGTTGCATAGTTTGGAGAGCCATTTGTTCTATCAGACCTTGTATGGTCTATCTCTTATTCCATTCTGATTCACATGCAACTCCTCCTCTCAACATGACAAGTGTTCTAATGACCTTTGGACTTCTCTTTTCCCACTTATCTCTCAATTTCTATAAGTAGTTGCCATTTTAGCCTTTGTAAAGTAATTCCACTCCATGTATGGTGAATCCCTACTAGAATGATGTCATATTTTGCCTTTGAACATTAATGAAAATCTATTTTTGAGTTCTTGAATAATTGTCTAAGTATGCAAGTTATGTATGGTGATGCAAAGTGATATTTCTCTATCATTTCTTCCCTTATCCCTTCATGTATGTGCAAGAGTTCTTGTTCTAACATGTCATATGAAGTGTTGTCAAGTGTATGGGTCTGTATTTTATGTGTATAATGAGCCTTAGTGTCTTTAATTAGCCTATGGTTCACTTACCTTAGATATATTTCATGCATCTCACCTTCATATTAAAATACTAATGTTAGAATCCATATGACTTGGAAGTTAGTTTGTATGCCTTGTTTCTTAGTGTAGGAAAGTATGATGGTCATATGGAAAACATCTTAGTGTATCACCCCCTTAGATTAGTTTCATTTAATGAAACTTATAACTCTTTTTCCCATAAGAAAATAGTTAATTAGGTGTGATCATTTCAAGATACATTCAGGGAGCTAGCCCTTAGATCTAGAGGCTCACTTCCACTATAAGTACACCCACATACCTGGAAGGGTTTCCATGTTGCCCAAATTTGGAATAGGCTTGAACACCCTCTTCTAGAGTGAAATATTTGGTGACAATAATTATGGCATGCCCAATGGGACCAAGGTCCAAGACAGCGGAAGGATTGTTGGTGTGCATTTCCTCTAATTAGATTTTGGAAGCAAATAAGTTAGCACCTATGACAACTCCAAATGATAAATTTTGGTTGTGAGTAACCTAGGTATATCTCACTAAATATTTTGATCAATTTTTGTATCTCATCTAATGTATGAAGTTGATATTAATAGTTTTGGTGGATATTCCTATCATGAACCTCCCTATCAACCTTACTATGAACCACATTTTACTCCTCAACAATCCTATCAAATTGTCTATCAATCCTATGAGCTATGTCAGCCCTATAGTCCTCCATTCTCCCCCCCCCTCCACCCCCCCCCCCCCCCCCCCCCCGCCCCATATAGACACCATGTTATTAGACATCCCTATGAGGAAGGATACTAAGAAACCTATCAATAAATGCCTCCCTATCAATCCCAATATGAGTCCTACCAACCATACCATGATGCCTATGAACCTCTAAAGTATTCCTATGAGTCTTGTCATGAAGAATTAGATGTTTACATGAATTGTACACAAAGGTATTACAAGGCAATAGGTAGATTCCTGTAAATTAGAATACAAAAAAATGAAGTTTGTCTTGATCCCCATCATTACCCTCCTCCTTCATTGTTTTCATCTTATATCAAGTCTTTGTTGGCATCCATACCATAGTTAATAGTTAATGAAGAGAACATGAAAAAATGGGATGATGAGTATGATGTACTCCCTGATCATATCATGGAATGCTTGAAAGGTGTTACCCAAAGTTACATGTAGAAGTTATGGGCATTCAAAGAGATAGAAGGAACTCAATGGGAGATCAAAGAACAAATGGACTTTGAAAATAAGTGCCTTCAATGCTCAATAGATAGGCTAATTATGTGGGAGGATAAAGAGCTAAAAAATGAACATGTTGTTGAAGAATTTCAAGACAGTTATTGGTAAGATGTAAATCCTATTTATGTAGGTGGTTCTCCTTCTAATCAACCCAAAAAGTCACTTCCCTATGAGCTTAATAGTGATTTTATCTTTCCTAAATCCACTCATAAGCCATCTCTTACCCCTTAGACTCCATCTCCAACTTATAAACATTCCACTACACCTCATATTCCATCTCCTTCACATGAGCCTATCCATCAACCTTCCATTTCACCGTTTCTTGAGAAACAACACATATTGAGGGAAGTAAGTGAAGAGGAAAGATCCCAAGTCATAATTGATCAAGAAGATGTAGTGAGTGACTATGAGGAAGAAATCACCATATGGACTCCCCTTGGTGAACAAAAGGACAATCCTCCCTTCTTAGATGAAAATAAATATATTGAAGACTCTTTTGTAGTTGTCCATGAGAAATATGGCCAAGAATTTAAGAGAGATGTATTTGAATAAGGATCCATGTTTGATCTGAAGTGGTGAATGATCATCTCAAGCATGAAGTGGAGTGTACTATCAAAGGTGAAGATCAAGTCACTCCTTAAGAAGTTATAGTCCTAAAAGAGTCTCATGAGACCAAGGTAAAATAAATAGTTCTTGGAGATGATTCAATAAATTTATCTAATTTTTAATCACCCTTAGATACATTATATCATAAATAACACTAGCTTGATGACGTCATACATCAAGAAGAGAAGATTGAATAAGTAGTGGCTCTAGATGACAAGGAGGACAAAGATGATTGGTAGCTGCAAATGGATATTTTACAAGAGCTTGAAGATCTTTTCCAAGTTACAGGTCAAATACATGACAAGGTGAATAAATAATCTTCCATGGAGGACAATGGCTAGGATTGGGTAGAATATGCATAGCTCCTTGATGATCTTGAAGAACTTGCAGTTGAGAAGAAACCTGGTCTTATTGAGAGCACTATAGAAATTAAAAAGGTATGTATTGTTGAACCACCATTGGATGAAATAATTGAGGATTAATAAGATAAATTTGAGGCTATTTAGATTTAATAGGATTTAATTTCCATAACTAATGTATTTGGAGCTGCTTAGTTCTCATTGAACACCATGCCAATAAAGTTGGCAAACACCATGAAGAAGATGGAGGAATCAATGCCAAGGATCAAAAAGATACATGCCTCATTAATTCCCCTATGTCATGAATCAAAATATGTTTAAAATTTACCATTTGATCTATAATTAAGAGTCCATTATAGGTTAGTGTTTGAGTTAGTTAGTTTGTTTTGTATGTGTGTGTTTCATAAGTGCTCATCAAGCACAAGTGTGTGTTTTTTTTAGGTTGTATTATTTTATGTGTTTTATATTTTTTGGTTTTTTTAAAAGTAAATTTGTATGTAAAATATATGTATAAGTGACTCCATAGCACAATGGATAGGATTAGGCAACTGATCATGGCATAACAAACATAACACCCTTAGGAAATCGCTAGAGATGTTGACCATTTTTTGCCACAAGTCAAAATGGGTCAACCCCCCTATAGTAAATTTTTTTATATGGGATAATAAATGTTATAGGGTTTTTATTATTCATTTAATGTAATTTAATGCCAATTCTTCCTTGGTCATGGTTTAATTAAGTCTTATGCCAACTTGAGTCACTTAGGGGTCATTTTGGGGTCTTATATGCAACTAGCATAGTTTTCAAGGTGTCCAAGTGTCCTAGTTTTCCTTAAAACATCAAATATTTCAGATTACCTTCCAATAATTTCAGTTTCATCTGAAAATTTCAAGTTATCTAACTAAAAATCAAGAAATCAACTGAAAAAGAGAAATTTGGCAATTGTACGGGTTATGGGAGAGTGTGACATATGGGATAAGGTTGTGAGATGAAACTTAAGATTATTAAGACCCATTTACATGATTTTAATTATTTTTAAGTTCCAAATTTGAGCTAAAAATTTTCTACTCTCCTATTGCTTCATCATGCACATAGAACCAGTCAACATGTTTATGCTTGGTACAGTCAGTTGGAGAAGTTTCAAACCAAAAAACTTTGGGGGGTGATATTAAACTTAGATATATTAATTTTCATAACAATATTTGAAATATTGGTCCAATGTGCTTTATGAATCATCTATAACAAGTTGACTATGTTTCTCTACTCACTGTTTCCCATATCCTATAGGTTTTGATATTGTTTGGATGACTCCGTACAATCCAACTACTAGAATTGACTCCAGAGGACATGGAAATATTAAAATAATTATCCACATTCTTGGTTTCATGTTTCAAAATATTTTGATAGGCCAAGTATCTCAGGTTGCAAGAGAAGGCACCATTTTGTGTTGCAAATAGGTTTCCACCATTTTCATAATCTTCATGATTTGGTAGTGGTTTTAGAAGGTGAAGATAGGTTTATTAAAAAATTTAAAATGTCTTCTTGGTCTCATCACCTTTTTATATAATTCTCCAAATTAATATTCCATGAGGTTACAATCATAAGTATTATATAGTCAATTGCTTCATGACTGTCATACACATTCACTTAAATGAGATGTGTTAAAGCTTGGTCATGTTCATGAGAGAGTAAAATAGAGTAATATAGTGATGTAAATATCCCTATCACATGATTTATTAATTGTATTCCATCAAACATTTTGTGGTTAGCATGGGGGAAACTTTTTATTTATACACACAGTCTCCTGCCATTAGCATCCACCTACAGGTACCTCATGAGGATCAACCATGTTGAGAGGGAGTATTTGAGATGAAAAAGGTCCTTGATAATGATAATATTATATTTTTAAATTTTTAAAATGGTTAAAAACTCATTGAAACCCATAAACCATGCATACTTCTCATAGTTTCATTCACTGCCTCTACATTGAAATGTCCACCTATAGGTCACACTAGCAGAGATATGAAGGTACTTGTATGGAGAATATTAGAGAAGTTGGAACCTTACATGGAGTCCTAATATGTTTTTTATATCATTTTATACCTATTTTAAGTGTTATGTTGTCAAAGGAAATAGAAACTATGATAAAAGGGAACGATTGTAGATTTAGGGATCAAATCCCTAAAACATCAAAACAGAGCACCTTACTACTTTGTAATAGTTTTGATGCATATTGATGACTTTGCCTTGTATCCTCCACATAGGAGAATAGATATAAAAAATATGGATGTAATAATATTAATTTAAAGTGGTTTTTTAAAGGCCCAAAGATGCACTTTTATCCACTAAACTCAGATAGTGAGATCTACAGTATTGAACATCAAAAGACCTTCATACCCAAAATTGTGAATAAGGCATGTATCCATCTAGGATGGAAAAATTGAGTTGATTATAAATTTTTTAATCTATATTCATCAAATAATTTTTGGAGATAAGGTTTGAATTCTATGTTTTGGGTCCCATCCACACCTGTAGGTGTCTCTCACATGAGATGTTGATATACAGTGGACTATAAAGTACTACAAGTGCATAGTAAGAGATTGAACATGGAAACCTATGAATATAGAGATATATATCAGCTAAAAATTTATTCCTAAATACCTCATATTTTTCCCATGGATAATATGACATATTTATCAAGGATGAAGGTCACCTACAGTGCCCTAGACAACCAATTGTAGCTGACTTAGAGGTGACAGTAAGCTAAAACAAAATGGTTAGAATCATATCAAGGTATGATCATGACTTGGATTGGTATGGAAATGAATTTTTATGGTAAATAACACCTTAAAAATATATTTAATCACTATATTCAAGGCTTAAACATGCAAAAACACCTACAGGTACGATGTCTTAGAGCAAAACATAGTAAAAAAATGCACATAGTCTTGAGAGTTTAAGGTGTATGAAGGGGTTCATAGAAGGTTAGAGTGATGAATAGAGATTAGAACACATTAATCATGATAATTATAGTATATATAGTATATTTATAATTGAAATAAATTAGATAAAGGACTCTATGGTGTAACACACAATCCACATGGGAGAACCCTGCACACAATCCCTTTTCCAGGGATTTATCTTAGATTTTGAAGGAGTTACAAGGTATAATGACCTAATAAAGGGCCAAAATATTGTATAGAGAATATATTTTAATTGGATAATATACTACAATAATAAATTTATCTAATATAATAGGGGAAGTACCCTCTATTTTGTCTCAGATAGAGGGTACTTCCCTAGATCACAAACCCTGCAAGTCTTGAGGGAAAAGATGATCAGAGGATATAGGATCTGATCATGCATTAAAAATAGGTGTATAAAGTTGAATAAAACCTAGGAAAACATGATAAACATTTAAAAAAAGGGATAACCTCAAAAAATTGGTCTAGACCATCAAGGATATAGATAAGCCTCTTAGGCAGGGTGTAAGCCTACAACCCAAATGGGAAGTCAGTGTCACTTCCAACCTTAGGTAAGCACTAAAATGGATTATAACATGTTTATAGGGTAGATTTAGATGTTTATAATATTTTTTATTGTAGATAAGTGACAAGGATAGCTAATTTTGGCTTAGAACTAATTCAAGCCTATAAAGAATGGAGAAAAGAGCTCGAGTGGGAAATTTGGGACGCTCACATCTCTTTTGACACCTTGCATGGAGACTCAAGGGGAAAAGATGAGTTGGATAAGGACATGAAAAACATTTTATGGAATTAATTTATCTGTCCAATGTCAAATCTTCATGAACAATCCTTAAAGGTGGAAATGACACAAAATAATCACAAACCCTATTCTAGACCCGATGAAGAAAATGAAGATGGAAATCTATCCAAACAAAATAGAATGGACTGGGAAATTATTTGAGCCTATAGAGGACTCTCCAAATACCATTTCCATATAATTCAGGCATTCCCTATCTATATGAATAGGGTATAGAGTTATTTTCTTTGACTATTTTATGCATTGTGCAGGTTCTAAGAACTTTCAAGAGGAGAAATCAACTTTAGGAGAGAGATTGAGACTTATTATAGCTCATTATGACCATTTCATGATTCATAAAAACTATTACGTGTTGTTACAAGTGCCTTCATCTTAGACAAACAAAATTGACAAAGTGAGTAAGATGATGAGAAGTCTGAAAAAGTCAAGTGGGAACCTATTTAAGGTGTACCTAAGAAATCTAAGGCCATGAAGGGTGCTTCCAAGTGTCATCCACTTCCTTTCATGGAAAATTTAAGCTAATTTTGAGGCTAAGTGTGAGGGGTGATTAAAAAAGGAGTTTTTTTTACTGCAGGTAGTGATGGCTCATTTTTAGAAGAATCTAGATGATTAGGAATGTAACAAATGCATGGATAAGCATGTCAACAACCCTTCCCTTATTTTTAAATCATGAGATATATCCCTAGTCAGTTTTGGGACGTTGTAAAAAGGGTTAATGATGAAGATAGTTTTCTTGTGCAAAATGAGAACTCCTATGTGACATTTCATGAGTTGCATAGTTGGAGAGCCATTTTTCCTATCAAACCTTGCATGGTATATCTCTTACTCCATTATATTGTACATGTACCTCCTCTCAACATGAAAAGTGTTTTAGTGACCTCTGGGCTTCTCTTTTCCCACTTCTCTCTCAAGTTCTATAAGTAGTTACCATTTTGGCCTGAATTCCACTCCATGTATAGTGAAGCCCTATTGGAATGATGTCATATTTTGCCTTTGAACTTTAATAAAAAACTAGTTTTGAGTTCTTTAATAATTTTCTAAGTGTGCAAGCTATGTATGGTGATGCAAAGTGATAATTCTCTATCCTTTCTTCCCTTATCCTTTCATGTTTGTGCAAGAGTTCCTATTTTAATAGGTCATATGAAGTGTTTTCAAGTGTATGGGTCTATCTTTTAAGTTTAATATGAGCCTTAGTATCTTAAATTAGACTATGGTTCAATTACCGTAGATATATTTCATGCATCTCACATTTATATTGAAATACTCATGTTAGAATCCATAGGACTTGGAAGTTAGTTTGTATGCCTTGTTTCTTAATGTAATAAAGTATGATGGTCATATGGAAAACATCTTGGTATATCACCCCCGTAGATTAGGTTCACTTCATGTAAATTCTAAATCTTTTCCCCATAAACAACTAGTTAAGTATGTGTGAGCATTTCAAGATACATTCAGGGAGCTAACCCTTAAATCTAGAGGCTCACTTCCACTATAGGTATACCCACATACCTAGAAGTGTTCCCATGTTACCCAAATTTGGAAGAGGCTTGAACACCCTATTATAGGGTATAAGATTTGGTGACAACAGCTACTCTTGAATGGGATTTGGGGTTGAAGAGGCACTACTAATACTTTGAGATTTGGAAGTGATAGTTTCATTCAAGAATCCTTGGAAAGGAGGAAAATAATTTTTTTGCTAAGGAAGCTTCATTATTATCTTTCCACTCAATAATCAACCTCTCACATTTTTATATGCCTTGATCTTCATGAAAAACTTTAAATCGAGGGATGGGTTAAGGGCTCAAAAAACTTGGAAACTTTCTTGGTTTGGCTTCTACAACTTTCTCACTATCTTGGTTTTGGATTGGCATATGAGGTGTGGGTGAGAAACTTAGAAACTTCTTTGGTTCAAGAGTTTGAGGAACTTAAATAAGAATGGGTGCAGTTTACACAAGCATAGACTCTTTCATAGGATTGGGAGTCCTAAAGCTTGGAATTTTGAAACAACTAGACTCTCTAGAAGGTTCAAGGGTTTTTCTTGTTTCTAACTTGGAATCTTGGATTCAATTCCTTGTAATCTCATGGTTAGCTACTGCATTTGATCTCTTATAGCCTAATTATGTCTCTTAAATGATTATACTTCTTGTTGATGTATATAGGCCTAATATGCAAGTTTTTATTGATGTTTATTTTACTCTATTTCTATATCATTATCCACATAATGTCTCTCAAAATCAAGTCTTACCTCTTGCATACTTTTTTTAGTTTGATTGGAAAGAACATGGCTTTGCCAAGGCTAATTAGAAATAAGATTAGGGGTGGGAGGGAGGTAAGTATCATGCGAAAAATAATATATTGATGTTTTAGGGATACTTGAGGTGAAGCCATAAATGTTATCAGGTTGATATAAAGTATATGAAGGTACAAAATATGTATTTTCATGAAATAAAGGATTGAAATAATACCAATTGATGCTCTTTAGGCACTTGGACTGCTTAAACCAGTTATGTGTAACCTAGAATCGCTATTGATTATTGTATAAATTCCTCTAAAGGTAGATATATTTAAAGACAACACCAAAAATACTTCAATATATGATTTAATTTGAGTATTAGTCCTATTGGGGGTGCCAAAAACTATTGTCACTATGAGTTTCACCCTTTAAGGAGGTGTTTCAGGTCTCCTCACTTAATTAACACAATGGGAACTCTCTAAGGTTGTGTGTGGCCTATGAATAGAGATAAATTTTAGAGAGGGTTGGCTCCCCTAATGCTACACCTAAGACTAACACAACACCTACTCAACTACAAGGAAAAGGGAGAGATAAATCTAACATGAAAGTAAAAGGGGTGATGCACTAGATGTCTTGATCTTTTCCACTAGACTGAAATATAGCCACACAACTCCTAATTTGGTCATATTGCACCAGTGTTTTATAGAGAGGTTAAGGATTCAATCAAGATTAAGAGGGATAATTTACTTTCCACTTCTAGTCAATGGAATAAAATTGATATAACACTAACTACAATATATAAAAGAGACCCCATCTACATAGAGGCAAGAAGAATGAGATAAAAAATTAAGGAGAACATAAATCATCACTTGATTAGATCAAGCATCCATGAGTATACACTAAACAAAGAAGTACAAGGAAAAATTCAGTCTTCATTGATTCAATGGCATGCAAAAGGAGCAAGGCTTCGCCATACTCATGTGAAGGATGGTTTACTATCCATTCAAGGCCAAATATATATAATAATGGAGAGAGAGAGAATATGGATGTGTAGGAATCTCATGAATGGTACCATAGTCCTCTATTCAGTTACAAAATAGAAGTATTTTACCACCAACCATGTAAAGAAGGTGTTGTCATCTTGTTCTCAACACTCTAGGCCAAGTGTTGGTGGATGGCATGGAATATCATCATGGCTTACTTGATTCTTCTTGAAACTAACTCTCTTTCCATAGAGTTTCACATCCACTTCTTAAAGGGCAATTATAATTTGAGTTATTTACACCCTGGTTCTTATGGCATAATTGCCATATCCATGTATCATCATGATGTTTTAATTTTTTTATACATAGTAATCCTATTTTCCATTTCATCCACATTTCATTGATTATTGTGACACATAACTCATGCTTGGGCATATTCAAATTTGATGTTGCACGTATCTTAGGTCTTTTTTGTGTCTTCAAGAACATGTTAAAGTGCTCATAAGATCTCTATGATGGCACTTGAATGAAAATAGTTTTTATACTCCTACCTACACTTCTTAGAGGCAAGACTAAGGTATGCCAAGATGCATAACATAGGTGTACTAGGTCACATCTTTCATCACTACAAGTATAAGGTAGTATAAAGTGATAATACTTTGAGACAATCTTGAGAAAGATGATAGAGGAATGTGTCTATATTTATGATTTCTCAACCTATGAAGCCAAAAATATGTTTATGTATAAAACCTTTAACACTACCTATGTTCATTAAAATGAATTTGATTTTAACTTGGAGAGCCATACAAGAGGTTCATTTGATGTTCACAAGGATTCTTTGGAGGTGTTCATACTTCTAATGATGTTAAGAAGGTCTGTAGACTCATTTACCATATGAAAATAAGGAGATAGTCCTATTTTGGTTTGGTTTAGCACTTGAAAACCTATCATATCTAATTGAAATCTATTTGGATGGCTTATATAAGGCTACTAGGCCTTTGCTCAAGCTTGTAGGCAATTTTTTAGGCCATCTTCTTGTCCTCTTATTCTAAACATGCCAAATTATTGCTCCAAAAGGTGTTCCTAAGGTCTAAAAACATCATCCAGGGGATTTTAAGGCAATTACAATGTATTAGAATCATTCTCAATTATTGAGCTTATTGAGGGCAAAAGGGCGGTTTCAGACTTGTTTATCTTCTTAATGATTGTTCATAAAGTATAGGCCATCAACTTATCAACCAATGCCATAAATTTGAAGTAGAAAAACCTGATAATCACCCTAATGGTTTTTTGTCCCATGCATCTATTCCTCCAACTTCTCACATGATGAATTGACCTTCTCAGGCTTTGTAAGACTGTACCTATGCATTTGAGGGAGTGTATTGAGAAAAATGTCCTTTTTTATGATTGTATTTGATTGAAGACACCTTATATAGTATTTTTAAATATCCCATCAGGTCTAAAAATTATTTATAATGTATTTTACCCCTCAAATCCTCTAAAAACTTACATTGTCCCATGCCAACGGTTTATAGGCAGTTTTAGAGTTTTGACCCTAATGGTACCATTTTTGATGTTTTACTCTCTTAATCACCTGTACCATAATTATTGACTCTTCTTCAGGGTCATTCACACTCAACACAACTTCTAATTCTCATGTTCAACACCAAACTTGCACTTACTTCTCATATTTACACATGCATTCTTGACATAGTTAAGCCTAATATGCATGATCAGGTTTTTTTTTGCAATCGAGGCCTATTTTTTTTATTGAAGACTATCACAAAATTATATGGGGTATTTAATAATTTAATTTAATGTATTAATATATTTTCCCATGCCTATGGAGTCTCCTCAAATGATCAATAAGTTACCAAACACCTCAAAATATGAAAACAGACCTTTAGTTGCACATTCCACACCTAAAGCCCATTGTAAACTTGATCTTGGGTTCATTTTGGGGTATTTTATGATCTAAAGTAATACTTATATAAAATTATGGATTATTTGAAACATTTAAAAACCTTTTCCAAGGAGGGAACTATACAAGACTTATCAAGAACTTCTTAATTCAAACTTGCAAACTTGTACAATCTACTAGTGTATGTATGACTATATTGGTTCTTTACCATATATTCTATTTAAAATATTAGAGTAGGTTTCATGATAAATTTAATAGGATAAAAATCTCAAGGATTTATTAGAGACTTTATCTTTTAATGCAAGTTTGGAACTTATCTCTTCACACTAGAAACTTTGCCCAAGAATCTTTAGTCAATGGCTCTCAAAACTGCCTATCACCTGCAAATCATTATAAAGGAAGACCATGAATGGTTTACATAATTATTTATGATTTATTAATATGATACATATCATATTAAACAACAATAAACCAATCATTTCATTGGTTTCTTGAGGATCAAATCTTTAATGGCAATGTTAATCTCTTTAGGCCTCACTAGGTCTAATAGACTTTTTATAGGAGAATTTAGCTTAGTATAACTAATATAGGAATTATATCACTTATACAAGTGTTTAAATCTTCCCACATAATTAAAATATATATTCAATGAAGTTTATAGTCAAAAATCCCAAACAAACACAATCACTTTCTTCTTTCTAGGCCTCTCTTAGTGAGTTCTTACAGACAACTTGCACACAATCAACTTTAGGTGGAAAAACAAGATGAATTTAAGTGGAAAACCAATTTTAATGCTTAAATAAACCCTTCAAAAAAATTTACATGAATTTTCAAATGATTTGGTATGTTAGTCTTACATTTTAAGGTATTTGATGGAGTGCCTGGGTTTTGTAGGTAGTTTGATATTTTTATCCCTGATGGCTCTTTATTAATGACTTTTATTCCTATTAAGAGATATAAAAACCTTAAAAACATTCCTAAATTATTTATATATCTTGTGTAACCTTTCATACCTCAATTTAAACTCCATATTTTTATATTCCTTTCATGGACTTGCTCACAGACTTGACACAGTCAAGCTAGGCATGCATCCTCATGTTGTATCATTGCAACTCTAACCCTATTGTTGCCTTTGAGAAATATATGAGAGTTTTAAAATATTAAATTCAACATGAATAATTAAATTCAATCACCAATTTTTTTTAAAACACCTCAAACAATCTCTCTTCTAGATCTACACGGTCTATTAACAAGATATTTGGAGATATATGTAGATGTTCATCATGTTGAGAAAGATTTGAGACCTTGTAGACATTGAGGAACCTATTGGTGACATTTTATAGTGTTAATTGGATGTGGATATGACTTTATAACCTACCAATTAACTTATAAATACATTTTACCCCTCCATAGACATCAAACCCTTTATGCTCAAGTCTATAACATGTTTTATATGGAGATTTTTCCCATTCAATGCTTGAACATGCCAAATGGATGTTGGGAGATGGTGTGAGAGGAATTATAAGACCTTTAAATAATTCAAACAACCCTTATATTTAAAAAATGATATCATAAGTGCCTACAAACTGAGAAAACTAAGCTCAGGGGTTTTAGAGGCTACAAGCATCTTAAAGATGATTCATAAAGCACATGACCTCAAACTCAAAAAAATTACCATGAATTAGGAGGGAATAAGGGTGGTCAACATCCCCGAATTTAATTTAGCCTATCACTCTCTCTCCTTCAAGAACCAATCTAATTAAAATGACCCTTTTATGTTTACCAATGACCCAATGGAGAATTTGAATGGTTTTCTACCTTGAAGGGGTATAAAACTTATTTCTGAGCATGATTTTGGCTTGATGAAGGTTGGGAGGAGTTGAATTTGGCCCATAACACCTTAGACGAATGTGATAACCTATAAAATGACATTATTTTGCATTGATAGTCTATGTAAGACTCTTGTAACTACCACTTTCATGTTGAAACTAAAGTATTTTGACACTTTGACTAAGTGTATAGTAGAATGAAGTATGCCATGATATTCACAAGTCCTAAATGACTCAAACAGATTTATTTGACCTCTATTCATGGTTTTATGCCTTCACACTTTGTGTCTCCCAAGGTGGCTACATTTAAACATTTCAACAAGCAATATAACAAGACAATTGAAACATCAAAATCTCCAAAATTACTTATCTAAAGACTTGAAAATGCAAATGTTATTATCTCATTAGCTTTTATCCTAGACTCAATATCCATTATGGAACACTATGATACACCATGCCTTCTTAGATGATCACCACCTCTTTTCTTCATCATGGATGAATTCTACCTTAAATTGATCAAACTAACCTTAAAATTTCCTAAATTACCTTAACCTATGCTAAACTGCATTCCAAAAGACTTCATCAAAGATGGTGGTATAAGATTAATTGGACAAGACACATGCTATAGACCCTATCAACCTAATAAGACCTTATTTAGACCTCTTTTGAAAGGGATAATGATGCAAGGGTCAAGTTTTAGATGGTAAGGGTTGCATTTTGGCATAGGAGGACAAAATCTTAACATTTTTGGTGATTCATAGGGTTTGGCTAGCCTACTAAAAATCTAGACTAGTAGCTTTATCAGTTCATTGGGATATGGAGTGAATTTTATTTTTTAGTGTTTCATAATGTCATGCATCATGTCCTATAATTCTATAATAATCACAATATGGTTTTCCTAATTTATGCAAAAGATGTGCTACTAATTAGTGTTAATTAGTGGGTAATGTAATGAGTTTGTCATTCAATAAAATGTGTAAAATTATCATTGGTGTATCTTGATTTTGCATTATTTTTAATAGTGATGATATCGTTGTACCATATATTTACACATTATTCAATGAATTTGTTATAAATTCCATTTGAGATCTACTATTGAAACAATTTTTCACCTTATCATCTTTAAGCATACCTAAAAAGATGTTGGCTCTTTGTATCTGATCGATCTTTAGTTATTAATTTTTAATCATCATGGTATACCCCTAGACCAGTGGGTGTGAATAAAATATGAGATAAATACTCATATGAAGGGTTGAGGTTTAGGTTATTTTATTGATCACATATCATATTAACCATGATGGCATCATCATCATCACTATCATAATAATTTGAAACATTTCTGTCTTGTAATTCTGAATTAACCACTAAAGGGAGTTTAGGAATAGGCTTTGGTTGAACCACATTGTTTTGATGTTCTATTTTTATACTTTTTGGTTTTTTTGTGCCTTAAGGAACATTTCTTGTTCTACTTGGAGCTTTTATTGTTCCTTTTATAACTTATCATTTTCAATTTGTTTCACTAGTAAATTTTGACCTTCTAACTGTTCCTTTTGTAACTATTTTTTATGTAATCTTGCTTGTTCCTCTTGTAGTTTTTGGTGTTTTGTTTGTACCTTTGCTTGTGCTATTTTCAATTGTTCAAGTTTCTTTTGTGATTGATGTAAACTTTGTTGGTCCATTAGTAGATTTTATTGTTGTCTTTACTTATTTTCCATACTTGACTCTCTATTTTCATAAGTGTTTTTTTGGTCCTAGGGATGACTTGTGAAGGAGGGATGATAGATAGTTCATCTAGTTTTGGTTGAGATTTCTCAATTTTACAATATCTGAAAGGATTAAAATCCACAATAAATTCATATGAGTACCATTCATGCATGAAGTTAAGACACCTATGTAATATAGATGGTACTACTGCCATTATATGTATCCAAGTCACCCAATAATAAATTATATTATAAATTATTAGGTAAAACATGAAATAAAGTAGATACTAGTTTGGGTCCCAATGTTATATCTAAAGATATCATTCCAAGTAATTATCTTGAATATTCATCAAACCCTTTGATAGTTTGATCTGTTGGCTAGATATTTTCAATGTTGATACCCAATTGTTGTAAGAAAGGACTATTGCAAATTTTCACTCTATAACTAACATCAATTAATATTTGTTTGATTCATTTATTTTGTCCTTGAAATTTAATAAAGAGTGGAACATTTTTCGGGATTACATGTTGTGCTATAAATTCTTCTACCTCAAAAGTGATAATATTTTTAGTGTCTTTAAAGGTGTTCATTATGGCAGTAAAAGTGGTAGGTTATGTATCATTAGAAATACTAGAAATAGTATTGTCTCACAATGTAGCATATAAAATATACCGATGAAATTTTTAGTAACTCTAAAATAGAAGTTTTAGCATGGATATTTTTTAGTTGATTCATGATATCATACCCTTTAAGTTGATTTTATTGTCTTGTGGGAGGTGGAGGTGGATGAGCATGAACACATTGACTTCCTCCATGATGTGGTGACCTACCTTTTTAGTTGTAAACAACATGGAATTTAGAACCCAGTCTAAGCCATGGGAAAATAATGGGAGTGGGATGGTATCTATTCCAACCTTGAGGTCTAGGAGGAGGAACAATGAAAGGATTCGTACATGCCCTTTGTCATTTAGTAATAACCGATAAAAACTCTAATTGAATGTTGAAAAGATAATAACTAAGTTTTTTCACTAATTATTTTGCACTTATTAGATTTGATTTGTGTTATTACATGATTGTTAATGATATTATTTATTAGGGGAAGATAAAATGTAATGAAAACTATGAAATCCTGAAGGAAAAAATAAATAGTGTGCTAATTCATTATTGCCATATATTCTTCACATTTTGAGAAGTAAGCAAGACAAATCTACAATTTAGGTCCTAAATAGAAAAAAAATTGTGTATAAATACTAGTATATTCCCTTGAAATCTAGTGTATATTCACATTTTGAGAAGTAATGCTTTCAATGTTAGATATTGAATGCAAAGTTAGATATTGAATGCAAAGTTGAAGGAAAGTTATTTTAGTATTAGATATTAAATCCAAGGTCAAAAGTAATTTATTCTAATGCCAGATATTTAGGAATTTATCTAAACCCTAGGATAAAATTTTAAAACAATGCTCAAAGAAAATGTACAAGTTCACCAAGATGTTTTATTAGAATTTGGAATTAATTGGTGTATTAACTCTAATTAAGATAAAAATGAATTGAAGAGTATGAAATGTTGTAAATGACTTATAACTAGCATAATGAAAGTAAAGTAATAAAATGGAAAAAGTTAGAATGGTTTAAGGAATATAACTAGGGAAAGCTCAAATAAGACAAGAATAATTAGCTGATTACTTCCTGTTAGGTTGACTATTTATGATTGAAAATGGATAGAAATGATCAACTCAAACCTAATTATGCACATGTAACTAAAACAACAATGGTCACTATTTTGGATCATAACCGAATGAAAACAATCAAGATTGATTAACACAGTTGACCTTTGTGGGTCAATCTTAACCTATGTAGGAAAATAGAAAACTATTGATATAGTCACTTGTGTGTGCTTGAAATATGATTGTATGCAAATTTTGGATTTTTGGTCATGCACAGATGACCTAAAAATGACCTCTTAAAGTTTGAAACCCCAATAAGGTTTATGATAACTAAAAATCTACAAAAATAAATGAGGGAGTGTAATTGGTTGAGCTGTAATCACCCCTATGATGATTCAATGTTTCCTACATATCTAGAGTACACCAATGAGGGAATCAAGCCCACATAGTTCTCTCACCTAGAGTGCTTAGTATGACAATGCTACTTTAATACATGTATGCATCAAGAGATGGCTATAATACTTGATAATTATTTACTTGACTCAAATAAGATAAGCTTGTGACTTGGCTAAGGGCTTCTTAAAGTGAATAGAATTAAATTCAGAAAGAACATGGAAGCTTTGCTCAATGTGCAATAGTAGAAGTGTGCCAAAAAATAAAATTTCCACATAGTAGAATAAATGACTTAAACATGCTTTTATAACAATAAAAATGAGTGAAACATCGTGATACCTATTGTAAGAATATGGACCAACCTATAAAGAAGGGTTTAAATTTGAAAAAGAGTCATTACTGGGTAAAGGGTAGGATCAACACAAAAAATCTAAGATCAATTGGTGATCTTGATCCGTGTGCGTCAATTCTGACTTGGAAGGGTAAAATTTAATCTTAAGAATTTAAAATGTCTACACATATGCTTAGACATGTTTATAGCAATTTAATTTTTTTTCTAGGTGTAAAACAAAAATGTAGAAGGTATGGGTTAGTATAAGTAGTAGGATAGAGTGAGGTGGTGAAATAGGACCAATTTAAGTGCTCAAGTCAATTAAGGTAAATGTGGGCCAATACCAACATTATCAAGTATTCATGAACTTATTTGAGTATCTACACAAGTCTAATTTTTAAATTTGCAATAATATCAACAACTTTTAAGTTTGAAAGTGAGGTTTAGTATTCAATTTATTGTCAACAGTAAAATTTAAAAATTAACATTAGACATAGTTTCATCAGCAAGATGTTTAACTATGTCATTTCCTTTTATCCTTGTAGAAGTTCCAAATTCAAGGTTTTATTCTTGAATTTTAAAAATCCACTTAGCTAGCCTACCATCAATTATGGGTTGCTTTAATAAATAAGACAAAATATGTATGATTACTGTATTTCCCATTAAAATATATTTAAATTTACTCAATGTTGAAACTAATGAAAGAATAATTTTTTTAATTAATGGATACCTAATTTTAATAATTTTTAGCACTTGAATCATATATCCAATGGGTTTTTCATCATGACTTTGATTGCATTGAGTAATGACCTTATTGGTAGCATTAACATATTAGATGAATGGGTTGTTTATATATGGTTGTACAAGTATATGAACACTTGATATTGCATTTTTTAATTTATCAAAGGCTATATTTGATCATGTAGCCCACATGTAACTTAGATTTTTTCAAACAAAATCTATAAATTAGTTTTATCAACAAAATATGAAATAACTTTACGAACAAAGTTGATTTTTACAAAGAAATACCTTAAACCAAACTAGTCTTTAAGGGATGCAATTCATTTATGGATTTGATACAATCAAGCTCTATATAAATTCCATCCTTAGATATTATGTGACCTAAGAGTTTTCCTTCGATCACACCAAAAACTAATTTCTTTGAATTTAATGATATACCATATTTTATACATTTAATAAAGATTTCACATAAATGATTTTTATTTCTTTCTTTTCTTAGAATGAATAATAAGACAATCTAAGTAACCCTGAATAATGATGCAAATCAAGTCATCAAAAAGCTACACAAATTGTGATTTGAAAAGTGGATCTTGCATCTATTAGTCGAAAAGGCATTCTATTAAAATCAAAAGTGCCTCTATACGTAGCGAAAGTGGTTTTATTCCTATCTTCCAAATTGACAAAAAATAGTTATAACCTGAGAATGTGTCTAATAATGACATCATTTCGTAGGCAACAACTTTTAAAATAAAACCTATGTGTAGTAAAGGGAAATTATCTTTAATACTAGCATGATTCAAATCTCTAAAGTCAACATAAAGATGAATGTCACCATTGTTTTTATACATTGGGACAAGATTATACACCCTATCATAATATCTAATTAGATAAATGACATCACCATACAACATTTTATACATGTCCTTATTGATGTTGTCTTCTAACATGGGGCTGACCCTACGAGGTTTTTCCTAACATGTTTTATACTATGTTTAATAGGCATATCATGATGAATTATAGTAGTATCATAACACTTTAAATCCTTATATGACGAGTTAAAAATATCAATGAATTTTTTTAAAAAGCATAGTAAAAAGGAACTTTTCTTGGGTAGTACATTAGATACCTAGATAAGCACACTTAGGATATTCATCAGTCCCAAATGAATTGGAAAATTGTCTCCTATAATCCTTCTTGAGGGTTCTTCAATCCTGGAAACTTTAGGATAATCATGAGGGGAAAAAATTGATTCAAGGCTTACCAAACTAGGAGGTTATTTATTACCACTAAGTTGCAAGTATTCTTTTTAATTCAAGATGTAATCATTGTGATCAAAGTAATTATCATATATGATAGAATCGATATGTTCATCGTAATCAAATACTGGCTAGCTATTTTCCAAGTCAAGTATCTTAGGTCTAAAAATATCATAAAAAGTAAATTCAGCAGAAGGTTCTACGTCACTTAAATTTGGATTAGAAGCATAAACAAGTTTATTAGGATATATGCTATTTTTTTTGATAATGTGTGAAAGATTAAATGCTTCAAAAATTTATGTTAGTAACGAAACCTTTTATGTATACTTGTGTAGATGTGATTGATTAGTATTATAGATTTTTTTGATTTGCCTAATAACTGATTTAGAATCACTGAAAACCTCTAGTTATTTGATGTTTAGTACAATGGTTTTTTTAAGACCAAGGCATAGAGTTTTGAATTCAGTTGTATTATTAGTATTTTCAAAAGATAACTAATATGCATGTAGACATCTAAAATTCACCACTCCTCCGTCATTACCAATTTTACTATCATCTAATACTAATTATAATTATTCATCGTGCTAACATTATCCTAATGTCACTATACCATCCCCATTTACATATTTCTTCACCATACCAACCTTTCATCTTATCACATCATCCTTTGTATCAATTAATCACCTTCATTATAATCATTTTTAATTCCTAATCAAATCCTCACATTATTATGGAATTTATATTATTTGACACCTACCCTCACCTACCCAACTAACAATCATATAAAATCACATCCCTAATCCCTATCTAATCCACATTAATAAACCTAAATAAATATATAACCTACTAATCCTCCTAGAGTCACTCAACACCCTTCTCTAGATTCTTCTAGAAATTCTTAATTCCTAAAATCTACCTACCAAATCCTCTCATCAAATCTAAGCCATTGATTTCAATCCTCCATAGCTAAATCTTAGCCATGGATCATTCTCATGTGGCTCTATATATTAATCTACAACTCCATGTAAACCATGACTTAGAAAATTCTACTCATAGAGTTAACACTATCATTTAGCAATCCAAGCATCCATAGCCAAGTGTTGCTAAAATCAAGAATCTCATTGAGTAATCAATATTCAAAATCAAGCATTCATCCCTCAAGTTTTTTTGAGCATATCGACACATCAAGGAGGAGGGATTCAATTGTGAATTTGAAGTATATTATTGGTGTTTATTATTTCAGTTATTTTATACTTTAATTCCTTGTTCTTTTTACTGAATCTAAAATTTTGTAATTGGAATTTAGAATAGGGATTTTGAGTGTGCATTTCATTGATCCTAGCATAGTACTCGAAATTCTTATTGCACCACATTTTGGTGACTGCAATAGGAGGGAACTAAAATTTTTTTTCTCAATCTTTGCCTAATATTGTTGAAATTTTATTCTATGATTAAAGATTTGTGTTAAAAAAAAAAAATCATTCGAATCATCCAAATTTATGGCTTCATACTCAACTTCATATTCGCCTCCTTGATGTGCTTAAAGTTGAGTTCAATATATATATAATATTTGTCCTTGCATTATGGGAAGAATGGATCCCTGTGTGGCATTAGATCATTATTTGCATTATGGGAAGAATGGATCCCTGTGTGGCATTAGATCATTATGACTTGTCATGATTCTTCACAAATTTCTCTCTCTTTTACATTATTAAACAAAACTTTCTTTAATGCTTTGGTTTTTCCTAACGTTTAACCTCTCCATTTGGGTGCTAACTTATTTCTAGTTTTTTTTTTACCCAACTAAGCTTATCATTATAAGCAAAAGATTTTGATATGTCCATCACTTAAGGGGTGGTGCATATCCATGTCTGTAGAAACAAGCTCATTCAAAGTGTGACTCTTCGAGCTTTGTTGAAGAGAATAAAACTTTGAATATTTGCATTGTGTTTTGAGCATTGCGCTATGCATCAGATTATGCATTGTGCATTTCCATGTGCTTCTTAACCTACACATAATCCAGTTTACTTGTTCAAAGATTAAATTATTGTTTTGTGTGCTAGTTCTGCCATCGGTTCTACATGTCAAGTTGCTCTCTGTTAGATTTCCATTCTAAGCTGAAAGGTAATGGTTATCATGTAGTAGCATGGATATTGATCAAAGTAGAATTAATGTGTATATTTGTGCATTTTTAATAATCTTGAGTTGATTTCATTGAGGAATTTTGTCAAACGGTTTATGTGCTTTGTGTATGCTTCCACATTTTTTCAAATAGTTCAGGGCCTTGTGTATGCTTCCACATTTTGCGTACATGTCCATCAAGGTGCTTGAAACTGAAACATATAAAAAAAATAAAAAAAATTATGATTTGATGGATGTTTATACCATGTTTTAAATTTAAGCGATTGCTCAAAATCTTTTCAATGATATAAGCAGGCCGCTCAAAATCTTTTCTGCTCCCAATTCATAAAATGTTATGATGCATTGAGTGCCCCAAATATCTAAGGGATTGCATCCCTTGAAATATCATCTACTGCATGTTTCGAGTTCAAGCCTCCTTGTGACATGTACTCTACTACATTATGGCAACCTCTTCCTCCTAATCCATCATCCACACTTTTCTCTAGCAAGCTAAGCATCTGATGACCATCCCTCCACTAGTTCGGTAAGGTTTTGGACATATTCCAAAAATAGGAACCTCCATGTGGTTACAACATCCTACCATAGCAGGGAAACAGACAAAGTCAAAAGTTTATTTTATAAAGATATCCACTAAATCTTATTTATTAAGAGGATCATATACTTGCAGCTCTATTTATTAGAGGGATTGACCTACCTTCTACCCAATATTATACCATTTGGTATTTTGGTGATACTTTTTGTTTTTGTTTATTAGTACCTGCCCTTCAGGTACTATTGTTTTGGCTGAATACTATTAATTAACATTGGGAACCTGTCCAGCGAATGGCGTTTGTTTCCTCCTGAAAATTAAAACAGATTTACACTGTGTCGATGCAATTTTTCATTATTTTATGGTTTTTTCAGTTAAAAGTAACCAGCAATTAAAACTGCTTTTCTCTGTCCAAAGAAATCCATTGATTTTTTTTTTTAATTTGAATTCTGCATTCCAGTCCCTTTCAGAACAACGTTGACTTGTCTGATAGTTACGGCGGCCGGAAGGAGGACGTCTGTAAGACGCGGTCTGGATTCGATTAGTTAATGAGACAGGCATCCAATTTCCATATGAGCGCTTGATTTGGAAGCCTTTTTCATTTGCCTGATAGGGGACGGTTAACAAGGTTGAATCTGTGCATCAAAAATATATTGCTATTAACTTGTTATTTTGAAACATACTATTAAATGAATATCACATTCCTTCTTGATTCTGTATTTAAATTCTCATGTAGAATTCTTATGTGTCATTCCAAATTCCTGTATAGAATTATCAAAAGAATTATTTAAGTTAAAATAAGGATCAATCGTTAGACTAACTTTGCAGTGCTCTTCCGCATCTCTCTCTCTCGTTCTCATTCTCATCGCCATTGCCATCTCTGCACCACCTTGCATAATATGTGGCTCTTACTCCCAGGCTTTGCAACATGAGTGATAGCAGCGTAGTGGCAACCTTTTTCATTACACTACCATATTCCTGCAAAACCTCACTACCAATATCGTACATTATCAATGCTTATATGTATAAAAGTACTCTACGATTGACAATCTGAAACATAGCACAGTCCTCACATGCAACCCTCAGTTCACGGACAACATAAACTGACGGTTTTGCTTTTGGGGTAATTCTGTTCAAACTTATTTCAGAGCATGAACTTGTGAAATATGTCAATAAGCCCAAACAATAAACTAGAGAGTTTTGAGTTTTGAGTTTTGATTTTTTTTTTTTTTTTCCACAAAGGCAGGTGCTACAGCTGTATCAGGCACTTGTTCTCTCATAGGAATCCTTTTTTAATTAGTATCAGATGCTTCATAAGTATAATAAAGTATAATTATTCTATTGTTACCATCTGGGATAGTGACCTACTAAGCAGTCATATCGTTCTCCTATAAGTTGAATGCCACTCATTGCTCCATTGTAACATCACATTACCATAATAATGTTTTTTCTAATTCCTGTTGTGCATAGACAATGTTCTCCAAATTGGAAGCTTCATTGGGTATTATTCTTTGACTTCACTCAACATTCCTAGTTGTGAAATTTTCTATTTTTTTTTGGGATGACAGACTTAAGATATGATGATAAGATAAAATTTAACATACTTTAGAAATTTAAAAAAAAAATCCTTTCTTATATATGTATATATACTTTGCTTTCACATGGCAAGAAAGGGCAAAACATATCAAATTGTTTTTGTTTTTTATCATAGAAATTTGTCAAAAAGGGGATATCATACAAATAGGGCCAAATTTTATATTCTAACTTATAAGTACACGAATGTATAAGGCCAAACTCTTGAATTACTAAGCTTTTTTTTTTTTTTTTGCAGTTCTAGTTCTCGAAGACCTAAGATAAAACTACTAACGATGTGTTTACATGTCTGCTTGTCAAAAAATATATCAGCTAAACCATCATCTAAATAATATTTTAATCACAATCTAATTAAATAATCTTGAGCAACCTAATTGCGTATGCTCTCCCCTTGCTCATGTAGCGTGACATTATGGATAAAAAATAACTGACATTACTTTGTGTGTGCTTAAATTGTTTTAGCTTAACTTTTTGTTGTTCAATTATGTGTGTTTCACCTAGAGCTAGATTATGTATGCTCTCCCCTTACACCCCTATGGTGATCCTAGGGATAGAAAATAATTGATGCCTCCAATTTTTCTCTTTCTAGAAGAAACTTGGTGTGGAATTGATCCCCACACACTTGTCTAGTCCTTAGGTAGGTTGTGACGTGGATTTAATCACCACAAACTAATCCACAATCCATGTTATATCAGAGTATAAATATCAAGGACAACTATTGTAAAGATAAGGAGGATTCCCCATAAATGATTCTATGAAGTGAGGAGGCCACACTTTCATACTTAGGTGTCAGAAAACATCCTTACATAGACTTGGGCCCCATGTACTACAAAATATTTAGGGGATGCACCAAAATAGCCTTGTAGAGCCTAGAATAAGACCCTTCAATTGAAAACAATTATCAATAGAGGGAAACAACATCCCTAAAGATCACTCACAACATAGTAACATAGAGTGAGGGTTGGGAGACCAACTTAATCACCACTTTATGCGAGTAAATTGGTAGGATGCTAACTGATTTTCACACCCTTATCTACTAGCATAGGATTGTGGCTTGCTTAACCTTGTTTTTGCGTTGTTGAGGCTTGTACTAGTTATAAACCTCACACCCTACACCAAACAACATCCACATCCACATCCGTGAATCAACCTAATCTAAAATCAACATCCATCATCTAAAATCAACCTATCCATAGACATCCTTAATTAACACCTCTTATTAAAAACACATATCAACATCCTCTGATTCAAACATACATTGACAATCATCTTTCATCCAATCCCAACAAGTAAACATCCTAAAATAGAGTCTGATGTGGTTACTGCCTCGTTAACCCAATCCAAATAATCCAACCTATAGTCTAAGCTTGTCCATATCCACACTTATCAAACCTATCACCCCTAATCACACCAAGCTTGTAGTCATCCCTGATCACATATCACAACCAGATAAGAATAAGCTTAACTTAATCCACATCGAGATAACCCCCTCACATATTAGAATCAACATCATGAGCTTGCTAAAATCTTAATTTTTTTAATCACCTCATCAACCCCTCAAACCATCCATTTAAATCCAAATCCAATATCTAATCCAACAATCCACTCATCCACTTAATCCAATTTGACATCCATTTTATCCAAACAAACCTGAGTCATCCATCACTTGAGATAGCTTAACAATCCCAAGGTAAATGTTAAGAATATAGAATGTAGAGAAATAATAATGAAATAAAGATCAAATTAAAATTCAGAAAACATAACAGAATAGAGACATAGATTTAATGTGGTTCACCCAAATATGAGCTACATCCACACAGAAACTGTCAGTCTTTCTTATTATTCAGTCCAACAAATGAAGGAAAAAACTTGAAATACATCCACTGCAATATCCTTTTCACTCTCTCTCTTTTACCGCCTGACTACAATGCCTTCATATCAAAAGAGGGTTATAAATTAGGACAAAAATGCACTAACTTAATTTCTACTATTAGATCTAAAACCTAATAATAAACGGTCCAAAATAACTATAAAATTACAATATTTTATAATGTGACCCCTATGGCATTGCCCCCCACACTCCCCTATCGAGAACTGGGCATTAAAATAAGATCAGGTTCCACCATCCAACAATCTCCCGCTTGGAGACTAATTGTTGCAACTCCATCACTACAACTCTTACTTGGACTTTTATTTGAAATTTGACCCTAGCATATTTCTCATCTTCCTTGTTATCCTTAAAGACCTATTGAAGCTGAACAACTCTCCAGCTTATCTTTAGTGACTGCCTTTTTTAGTATATCTACAACATTCTGACTCATATGAATCTTTTCCAACTTTAGTTGACCATCTTCCAAAACTGTACAAATAAAGTGATACCTGAGTTGTATATGTTTAGTTCTTGAGTGGAATGTCAAGTTCTTTGTGCTAAATGAATCACACTCCAGCTATCACTATACAACTTGCAATCTTTTTACTTATGCCACAACTCTTTCATGAACTATTGCATCCATATCATTTCCTTGCAAGATTTTGTAGCTGTAACATATTCTACCTCTATAGTTGACAAAGCAACTATCTTTTATAATTTTGAAATCCAACTAACTGTTGTGTCACCAATAGTGAATATATAACCTATGGTGCTCCTCCTACCATCTAAATCCTCAGCCATGTCTGCATCAACATATCCTTGTAAGGTAACATCTGACCCTTCATAACACAAATGTCTATCAATGGTCCCTCTCAAGTACCTAAAAATTCACTTGACTGCATCCTAATGCTCTTTTCTTGGATTATTCATAAACTTGTTGACAAATCCCACTGCATGAGCAATATCTGGTCTAGTGCACACCATAGCATACATTAAACTTCTAAATTCTGAACCATATGGCACTTTGGTGATGAAAACTGAAACTTAAACACATAGGCTAAACTGAATGTGTTTAGCAAACTTTTAAATCATGAGCAAAAAACCTCAAATGGTAGGCATAAAACATGTGTCTTGACAAATTGTTTCCTCCATACATAGAATATCATCTTTACATTTTCTCCTTTTTAGATAGTTTACTCAAAATGGTTCAACAGACTTCTTGACAAAGATATATATTTTGATTGCTCTATTTCAAACTGCGAACATGACTTCTATACAGAGGTATATGTTTTGACAATGTATTAATAAAGTATTTCTTCAAACACAAAAATGTTACCTGGTGTCCTCTTCTGGCTGGACAATGTTCCTGTATGCTGAATCCTAAGTGATTCTCCTAAGTCAAACCAACACCAGACTCTATTATGACCCGAACATTTGAACACCCAGCAGTGATATGTGTTGTAAGATCAGAATTCACTTTGAACGCCCAGCATTAGATATGTGTTTCAAAACCAAAATTTGCCTTTCCACAGTAGACTCACTCTTGTTTGACTTTCAACTCATAAAATCGCTTAGCATAACCTCTATGCATTGCAAATACTTCATTGGGGTGGCCCAGCCAGCATGGAAATACCCAAAATTAAAATAAACCAGAATTACAATCAATGTATTTAATAAACAACATGACCTAGAATAAATCAATTTTTTCCAGTCTTAGCACACCAAATATCAATAACAACACAACGCCCTTTTCCAGTGTTCAATTTCAAAAGACAATTCTGGTGAAAATATCTCTATTGAATGTGGAGGAGATATAAACTGGAAGTGTTTTTAAACTTACAAACATTAAAACATTTGATGACCAATATTCTGCTTGATCTCAGAACAGCACGCAACCTCTTTCATATTAAATCTCAAATCAAATGTTTTTATTCCAAAGAAGCACACATTAAAAAAAATACACCTGGTGTTGTTCTGCATTGCCAATCTCCTCCCTACGCCCCTGCTTCTCTTCTACCAATATACATCTCCCCTGTTACAACCAAGTGTGAGAATGCTCCTGCATCATTCTCCCAAGGAGCAGAAGAAGTATTCTTCATTTGTTGTTTTTCTGCATCAACACTCCACTGAACTTGCAACTCTCTCAGAGCATAATTCAATGCTTCAAAATCTTTCTCAATGGCCTGGGTATTCTTTTCTGCTTGATAAGCCTGCCTTTTCAACGAATCCATTTCTTGACCCAAAAGCTAATTACGTCCATTAATTGTATTTGCATTATCAAATGCCTCTTGGAGTTCAGAATGAGACCCTGCAATTACACATAATTCATCCTGAGAAATATTCAACTATTTCATTTCACGCAGCAGTTGTTTTTCTTCCCGTAGAGTCATACTCTCATGCTCAATCCGGTATTGCATCTGGTCTATCTTCTCATTGAACTCCTCAACTGAGTTTGCAGTCTTCATTTTGGTCAAGATTAACTGCACAGGTTCCATCTCCTGTTGTTTGAACCTAATTATTTTCCTATTTACTCTCTCTTCTTGCCTTGCAGCTCTCAACCTTTCTAACATTTGTTCTCGACTAGCTCATTTGATTTGTATTGCTGCTCTAAAAAAATCCCTGCTTTCTGTTTTCTCATTCAAGATACCATTGGCATCCACTTCAAAAGTGACCTCAATTTGAGGAACTCCCCTTGGAGCTGCAGGAATACCAGTTAGCTCAAACCTCCCAAGTTCTCTACAATCCTTTGTCAAACTCCATTCACCTTCAAAGACCTGGATTGAAACAGTTGTTTGTTGATCTCGATAGGTCGTAAAGACTTGAGACTTCTTTGTAGGAATTAAGGTGTTCCTTGGAATGAATTTTGTCATCACTCCTCCAACAGTCTCAATTCCAAGGGTCAAGGGAGCCACATCCAACAAAAGGATCTCTTTAGTTTCATCTCCCCCTTCTCTGCTGAGAATATTGTCTTGAACAGCAATAGCCTCATCTGGATTTACACCCTTGTTGGGCTCTTTGTCATCAAAAAAGTCCTTAATAAGTTGCTAAACTTTGGGAATGCGAGTGCTACCACCAACAGGAACAATTTTATGTATTTAACTCTTTTCTAGACCAGCATCATCCATGGCCTTTTTAACAGGGCCCATTGCTTTCCTAAAGAGGTCATTGTTCAATTCCTCAAATCGGGCCCTTGACAAAGGCTCAAAAAAGTCCTCACCTCCAAGATGGGTATCCCCATTTGTATCCAAGACCTCAAAAACTCCATTATCAATTGTCAAGACACTAACATTAAATGTACCACCACCAAGATCAAACACAATAATATTTTTCTCATCACCCTTCTTATCCAAACCATAAGCAATAACTATAGCAATGGGCTCATCAATGATACGAGCAACATTCAACCCGGTAATTACACCTACATCCTTTATTTCTTGATGTTGTACATCATTAAATTAAGCAGGTACAGTAACAACAACATCCTTTATCTTCTTGCCCAGAAAAGCCTCTGTTGTCTCCTTCAGTTTAGTCAAAATCATTGCACTAACTTCCTCGGGGCTGAAGACCTTCTGTTCTCCATCTTGGATCTCAACCTGGATATAAGGCTTCCCATCTTTGTTCACAATCTTGTATGGAACCAATTTCATATCCCTCTGTACCTCTTTGTCCTTAAACTTTCTACCAATCAATCTCTTGACATCAAAAATTGTTCACTCTGGATTGACAGCAGCCTGGTTCTTGGCAGCCTCTCCAATCAGTCTCTCAGTTTTTGTGAATGCTACCCACGAAGGGGTGATATGATTTCCCTGGTCATTGGCTATAATTTCCACATGACTGTTCCTGTAAACCCCGACACATGAATAAGTAGTCCCCAGATCTATACCAATCACTGTTCCTAACTTTGGTGTCAACCTGTAAGCACCCTTGTTTAGAAGATTTGCTCCTGGAATCAAGTTTATGTGATGGCTAATACTTCTCAATGGTGGTAATTCATTAGGTACTAATGGCAAATCAATCAACTTAGTACTAGTGACTACACTCCTTGGCTTACCAATTACAACAAAGTTTACCTCTTCTTTCTTCATTTGATGTAGAAACTCTTTGCCACTTACTATCAATACTTTAGAATTTTGTCCAACAACAGCAGCAGCCTCTTCTTTCAATGGTGTGAGTGTATGCTTGATCCCATCCTTTTCAAACATGTATGTATTTTGCCTTCCATCATGTATGGCCTTCCTGTCAAATTGCCAAGGCCTTCCAAGCAAGATATGACATACATCCATGGGCATGACATCACATAAAATCTGATCCTTATATGTTCCAATCTAAATATCTACTTTGCATTGTTCACTTTGTTAGGTTGTGGAGCTAAAAGCTTCACTGATGCAGACATGGAGGAGGTTGCAGGAGAGTTGCAGAGTGTCACGGAGACTGGCGTTGGTCTGGCCAACCGACGTCGGCAGGATAAGACAGGAATGCAACCGACGTCGGTCATGGATCGGCTGGCGTCAGCGACCCCCAGGCAGACAGGGACCGATGTCGGTCGCCTGTGTGGTTCGACTGCGAGCTTATTATGGGCAGTTAGCTAACGAACCAAGTGTTTGCATGATTAGAGCTATTTTTAGACTGAGAGCTGCGGATCTAATTATTGTAATTAGATGTCTAATTATTATTTGGATGAGATCTATATAATAGACTCATGGTTGTATTGGAAAAGTGTTCTAGTTTGAGTTGAGCAAAGTTAGCTCCTTCTGTGTGTGAGGTGAGCAAGGGTGTTCCTCCTAGTTCCACAGCAGTACCAAGGTGGGTGCTGGTTTTGGAGAGTCAGCAAGATTCTTCAGGTGTGTAGGATCTTGGTCACAGGTGCATGGCCTTTATAGGAGATCTACATGGTAAGTAAGATCGTTGATTTGCAGGTGTATGTGTATGCAAGGTCAAGGTTCACAGGTGTGCAGAACTAGGTTGATTTGCAGGTGTGCAAGATCAGATAGGACAGCAACACAATAGGGAGCAGAATCAGGCAGGATCTACTTGGAGTACAGGCGTGTACTCGGATAAAGCAAAGAGGAAGGCAAGGGAGTTCCTTCCATAAATATGGTCTATTGAATTACAGGTTGTTGCAGGTTCATGGGAGATCTACTTGAAGTACATTGAGTACTTGTGGAGTGCGTGGAGCACTTGTGGTCTGTGTGGAGCACAGGAGGTGAACACCAACTCTGTGTTTGAGTTGTGTGTTGGGACTTGAGAGAGAGAGCTTTGAGGAGAGAATTACTGTTCACTTGAGGTGTGGCAAGCCTCTGAAGAGGTGGTGGAGAAGAAGTGGCATCTTCTTTATTGTATTCTTTTTTGTATAAGTATTAATACAAGTTGTGTATTGTCTCTCATATCTGTGTCATTCTGAATTCTAGTTACTTGTGATTCTAGTTAATTTCTGCATATTAAGTTGCTTGGTTTGGTAATCAACTGTATGCTTCCGGTGTTTCGCATCCTGACAAATGGTATCAGAGCTAAGGTTGCAGGGAGCAGGTTTTGTGTTTGGTTACAGGTCACTCTCAGGGGTTTCTGATTGAGTGGGAGTAGAGCAATGGCAGATGAAAGTAAGCTAAGAATGGAGGAGTTGAAAAGCACAGATGGTCACTTACGGTCCCATGGAAAGAAAGAGCAGGTAAAAGATTATTGTTGGTTGGTAGCAGATCAGCATGAAGGAACTAAAGACGCAGATGTTGCAGGTGTTATTGCACAGGATGTTTTTGGAGGTTTCTTGGATAAAGTTGAATCTTGGATAAAAGATTCGGTTGCCTCTTTCCATGCAGCCCCAGGTAGAGGAGCTAGTGAGCCTTGCCAAAGAATTGGCAAAGGGGAAGTGAAGCTGAAATTGCAGGCGGCCAACACACAGGTGTTGATAAAGGTCATGCAGGTCCCAGGTTCGGAGATATGGCTAATTTCTTTAGAAAGATTGGGTGATGAGAGATGCACAAGAACTCTCACATCGGATGCACTTGAATTAGCTGGTGGTAAGAAAACAGGTACTCTTTATCTACTTGTTTATATTATTGATTCTTCTTTTGTTGCAGAGACGTGGCTTCATAGGCTTGGTCACATGAGCAGGAAGGAGATGCATGTTCTTAAGTGGAAGACAGATATATTTGACAGGCTTAAGAACTAGAAAGCCTTGGTGTTCTTGGAGGAGATGGCGGACAGAGACCAGTGGATGTGGCTGGATACTTTTGAGCAGGGCAGTTTGGACATGGGGATTGATTCAAAGAAGCTTGCAAGTAAAAATTCATCACTCACAGGCAAACACAGATAACGGTGTCGGTCAGGAGGACCGACATCGGCAGTAGGTAAGACCGATGTCGGTCAGGAGGACCGACGTCGGTAGTAGGGACACCGACCTCGGCAGGGTCGGTAGTCAGGGACAGACGCATGGGAACCGACGTCGGTCAGATGCAGACTATGGAGTGACCGAGGTCGGTCACTGTAACGGATTTTGGGTGGACAGAACGCTGTCAAGGAGTCTCAAACACCCATACGGAGGACTGAAGACGTAAGTAGGCCCTCAAATTCATTGTTCCTCTTCTTTTTACTTGTTGCTGATTGTAGAGCAGGAAGGATCCAGGAAACAGGTGAGAGCATGGCAGGGATATGATGCAGAACCAAATGGGAGTTTTGGTAGGGTTGCCAGCAGGTATGAAAGCACAGAGACAAATGAATTCCTTAGTTGAAGAATAGAGTGAACGGACACGTGAGACGGAAGACCAGGTATATGGTCTTGAGGAGCTGCAGGACAGTGGTACAGGTTTTGATAGGTGGAGGATGAAGCATGGCTTCAGTCAATGTCAGGGTAACTACTGTGGTTTGTCTTACCAGGTGGATGATGAGTCATGACATCATTCTATTGATGTATGTGGATGGTATGTTTTGCTAGCAGGATTGTACATACAGGGTTTTGCTGAGCTAAGGGTAAGATTAGTTCAGTGGCATGCCATGAGGAGTTTGAAGCAACAAAATTCTTTGGCATGGGAGACATGGAGATCACAGGTTGATTTTGTCTCCAGTGGGAGCTGATGTGAATCAGGTGTTGGCAAGGTTCAGGATGCAGAGCCAGAGCACACTAAGGGCTGGACAGGTACAGTGTCCAAAATCACATGAGGTCTGGTATAGACCTGAGTATTCCCATGCAGTGGGAGCTGTCAGAGAGTTAGGAGCTAATTCAGGGAAGGGGGTTCTCAGGTATTTGAGAGGGACCAGCAGCAGGGATTCATGTTATGCAGGGTCAGGACTTCACTACATGTGTTTGTAGGTTCAGATGTGGTAGGGTACTCGGATGACAGGAGGTACATCACAGGTTGTGTGGTGGGTTGTCTTTAGGATTGAGCTTGAAGAGGGATACAAACCAGGAAATAGATTAGACGGAGTACAGGTACAGGTACAGTGCAGCTGTTTATCTCCAAGTGGGAGATTGTTAGGTTGTGGAGCTAAAAGCTTCACTGATGCAGACATGGAGGAGGTTGCAGGAGAGTTGCAGAGTGTCACGGAGACTGGCGTTGGTCTGGCCAACCGACGTCGGTAGGATAAGACAGGAATGCAACCGACGTCGATCATGGATCGGCCGGCGTCGGTGACCCCCAGGCAGATAGGGACCGACGTCGGTCGCCTATGTGGTTCGACTGTGAGCTTATTATGGGCAGTTAGCTAACGAACCAAGTGTTTGCATGATTAGAGCTATTTTTAGACTGAGAGCTGCGGATCTAATTATTGTAATTAGATGTCTAATTATTGTTTGGATGAGATCTATATAATAGACTCATGGTTGTATTGGAAAAGTGTTCTAGTTTGAGTTGAGAAAAGTTTGCTCCTTCTGTGTGTGAGGTGAGCGAGGGTGTTCCTCCTAGTTCCATAGCAGTACCAAGGTGGGTGCTGGTTTTGGAGAGTCAGCAAGATTCTTCAGGTGTGTAGGATCTTGGTCACAGGTGCATGGCCTTTATAGGAGATCTACATGGTAAGTAAGATCATTGATTTGTAGGTGTATGTGTATGCAAGGTCAAGGTTCACAGGTGTGCAGAACCAGGTTGATTTGCAGGTGTGCAAGATCAGATAGGACAGCAACACAATAGGGAGCAGAATCAGGCAGGATCTACTTGGAGTACAGGCGTGTACTCGGATAGAGCAAAGAGGAAGGCAAGGGAGTTCCTTCCATAAGTATGGTCTATTTAATTGCAGGTTGTTGCAGGTTCATGGGAGATCTACTTGAAGTACATTGAGTACTTGTGGAGTGCGTGGAGCACTTGTGGTCTGCGTGGAGCACAGGAGGTGAACACCAACTCTGTGTTTGAGTTGTGTGTTGGGACCTGAGAGAGAGAGCTTTGAGGAGAGAATTACTATTCACTTGAGGTGTGGCAAGCCTCTGAAGAGGTGGTGGAGAAGAAGTGGCATCTTCTTTATTCTATTCTTTTCTGTATAAGTATTAATACAAGTTGTGTATTGTCTCTCATATCTGTGTTATTCTGAATTCTAGTTACTTGTGATTCAGGTTAATTTCTGCATATTAAGTTGCTTGGTTTGGTAATCAACTGTATGCTTCCGGTGTTTCGCATCCTGACACACTTACCAGAATTTTGTGTCCTTTTTGTAGCCAAGAGACTTGATAAGGTGTAGGATGTACCTCCTTCTTCAAGCCTAGTTTCTCCACCATCTCAGTTGACACAAGATTGTCAGTACTTCCGCTATCAATAATGACCTTACAACATTTCCCCTTACTCTTACATGTGGTTCTAAATAAAGTTTTCCTTTGAGGTGGCTCTACAACTTCGTTATTTGGCTTTAACAAAATTCTTTTCATCAAAAGAGACTCACCTTCTTCTGGGGTATCTTCATGCGCTACTGCAACTTCTGCATTTTGTTCTTCACCTTGGGTCACATGTACACCCCTCTCATGGCTGGTAGAAGGGTTCTCTGGACACTCATATGCCCTGTGTCATGCATACTTGTTGCACTTAAAGCATTTGCCCATCAATATTCCTCTTTGACATCTTTGGTATGGCCTTCTTCCTCTTGGTGTATAGCTGCCTCCTAAACTTTGTGAGCTGCTGGCCTCTTCATGAGATGTTTGCAGCTGTCTTCTACCTCCTTGAAATTCTCTACCTCTGTTGGATTTGCCCCTTCCTCTTGATAAGGATGTTTGTTTCCTTGCAATCTTCTCCTTAGCTTTCAAGGCAAATTGATATGCCTTCTCAACTGTCTTAGGAATGAGAAGACTAATCTCATCTTGAATAGAAAATTTTAAACCATTGGTGTATCTGGCTACCTTCTCTGTGTCATCCTCAATATGACCTGATCTTATAGTCAACCTGTAAAACTCTTCAGTGTATTCTTTCACAGACATTTCTTTCTGCTTCAAATTTTGTAATTGCTTAAAAAGATTTGTTTGATAATCTTTAGGCATAAACTTACCTTTCATTTTTACTACCATTCTGTCCCAGCTTCTAATCTTTAGCTTCCCTTTCCTTCTTCTTTCTTCTTGCACTCCATCCCACCACAGGGATGCATGGCTCTTAAGCCTTGTCATGGCATACTTGACTTTCTTATCATCTTCTTCAATTCCTTCATACTCAAAATATTTGTCTAATGCATTAATCCAATCAATTAAATCTTCTACATTCAAATTACCTTCATACATTGGAACCTCTATTTTTGGCTTTGTGTTTACCTTCATAATGGATTTGATCAACCTCTCTTCAGTTGTTTCTTCTTCCACCACCAATTCATCTTCTGGTGGCTCCTCTTCTCTATCACTGACTTCACCCATGTCAGTGCCTCTTCTTCAAGCCATCTCTAGGTCTTGTAGCCTAGCTGTCAGGTTCCTAATCTCTTCTACCAGTGCAACCTGTCCTCCAGGTCTCCTTCTTCCAGCTCTACCTCTGTTCCTGATTCTCATGGCCATCTTGCTGCTTCTTCTCTTGGATCTTTAGATTGTGCACAATCCCTTGGGCTCTGATACCAAATTGATGAAAACTGAAACTTAAACACATAGGCTAAACTGAATGTATTTAGCAAACTTTTAAATCTATGAGTAGAAAACCTCAAATGGCAGGCATAAAACATGTGTCTTGACAAATTGTTTCCTCCATACACAGAATATCATCTTTACATTTTCTCCTTTTTAGATAGTTTACTCAAAATGGTTCAACAGACTTCTTGACAAAGATATATATTTTGATTGCTCTATTTCAAACTGCGAACATGACTTCTATACAGAGGTATATGTTTTGACAATGTATTAATAAAGTATTTCTTCAAACACAAAAATGTTACTTGGCATCCTCTTCTGGTTGGACAATGTTCCTGTATGCTGAATCCTAAGTGATTCTCCTAAGTCAAACCAACACCAGACTCTATTATGACCCAAACATTTGAACGCCCAACAGTGATATGTGTTGTAAGATCAGAATTCACTTTGAACGCCCAGCATTAGATATGCGTTGCAAAACCAAAATTCACCTTTCCACAGTAGACTCACTCTTGTTTGACTTTCAACTCATTAAAGCGCTTAGCATAACCTCTATGCATTGCAAATACTTCATTCGGGCGGCCCAACCAGCATGGAAATACCCAAAATTAAAATAAACCAGAATTACAATCAATGTATTTAATAAACAACACGACCCAGCATAAATCAATTTTTTCCAGTCTTAGCACACCAAATATCAATAACAATGCAACGCCCTTTTCCAGTGTTCAATTTCAAAAGATAATTTTGGTGAAAATATCTCTATTGAATGTGGAGGAGATATAAACTGGAAGTGTTTTTAAACTTACAAACATTAAAACATTTGATGACCAATATTCTGCTTGATCTCGGAACAACACGCAACCTCTTTCATATTAAATCTCAAATCAAATGTTTTTATTCCAAAGAAGCACACATTAAAAAAAATACACCTGGTGTTGTTCTGCATTGCCAATCTCCTCCCTACGCCCCTGCTTCTCTTCTACCAATATACATCTCCCCTGTTACAACCAAGTGTGAGAATGCTCCTGCATCATTTGGTCATGTAATTGATTTTTTCTTGTGTTTTAGGACACTGTTCCTTACTTATTTTGAAGTGCTCTCCCAAAGGTGTACTCATAGATTTTGCATCTTGCATAGTGAACCTGACTAACACCTTCTTGATGTATTCTTCTTGAGATAATGTCAATTTATTATTTTTCCTCTCTTTTTATTCTCATATTGAGGATTTACTTTGCAGCACCCAAATCCTTCATTGCAAATGAATCTACTAGTTTTTTTCAGCTTATTTATATCATGCATGTTAGACTTGCAATAAGCATGTCATCTACATGCAATAAAAAAATAATATATATTCCATTATCTAATCTCTTAAAGTAAACAAAGTGGTCAAAATGACGTCTACTATAACTTTGTTCTATCATAAACATGTAAAATTTTAAATACCATTGTCTTGGAGCTTGTTTTAGGCCATACAAACTCTTCTTCAACATGCACATCATTTTTTACTTACCTTTGACTTCGTATCCTTGTGGTTGCTCCATATATATTTCCTCCTTCAAATCACCATGAAAGAATGCAGTCTTCACATCTAACTGTTCAATGTGAAAATATTCTACTACTACCAAACTTAAAACAGTTCTTATGGAAGTCATTTTAACTACTAGAGAAAATATTTTGTCAAAGTCAAAACCTTTATTTTATGCAAACCCTTTTAAAACAAGTTTGCCCTTATACCTCTTTTTGCCTCCATCTTCTTCCTTCAACCTATAAACCCATTTAGTTTGCAATGTTCTTTTACCTACAAGCAACTGAACCAAATACTAAGTTTGGTTATGTACCAAGGAGTCCATCTCCTCTTTCATGCATTGCTCCCACTTCTTTCTAGTTTCTACCTGCATTACTTCTTCATATCTTTCTATCTCACCACCATCAATCAATAATAAATAATAAAGTGAAGGAAAGTAACGTTCAAGGAGTCTATTTACTTTAGAAGGTATTCTAACTACACTTCCAGGAGTTTGAGATGCTTGTAGTTGTTACACATTATGATTTTTTGGAATTTTAGAAATTTTATTTCTAATAATTTCATCAAGTACTACATATTATGTATTTGACTTTTCCTATTTCTTTTTCTACAATTGATCTCTATACATGACCTTTTCATTAAAGATCACATCTCTACTTCTAATGATTTTGAGATTTTCAATATACCATAAATGGTAACCAAAATCATTAACTCTATATCCAATAAAAGTACATTTCTTAGATTTTGCCTTAAGCTTGGTTCTATCTTCTTTATCACTATGGACAAATGCTTCACAACTGAAAGTCTTTAAAAAAATAATGATCTACCTTTTTATCTGTCCATGCTTCCTCTAGAATGCCACCATCTAAAGGACTTAAAGGCCCTTAGTTTATTAAGTAAATCATAGTATTCATAGCATCTACTCAAAATTATGAGGGAAACCCTGCATGTAATCTCATGCTCCTTACATGCTCCATGATTGTCATGTTCATCTTCTATTACATACAATTTTGTTGTGGTGCTCTTGGAACCGTCTTCTCTATACGAATCTCATGGGATGAATAGTAATTATCAAAGTCTTTACTGTAGTATTCACCTCTATTGTCTGATCTGACACACTTTAACTTATTTCCTATCTCATTCTCAACCAAAGCTTTCCATTTCTTAAAAGTATAAAAAACATTAAATTTCTTTCATATGCAATAAACCCAAGTTTTTCTAGTTGCATCATCGATAAAAGTAACATAAGAAAAAGAGCCACCAAGGGATGATATTTGAGTTGGTCCCCATACATCTATATGCACAAGCTCTAAATTTTCATCCTTCTTTATCCTCTCAACTCTGATAAATCTAACTCTCTTATATTTTACATACACATAGTGCTCACAGAAATCTAAATCCACCTTCTTTAAATCTGGAAACAAATTCTTTGAGTGGAGAACTTGCATCCCCTTCTCACTCATGTACCCAAGTCTGTGGTGCCATAATTTTGTATTCACTTCTGTAGAAGCTATATAAATAGAAGATTCAAAATCACTATTAGATAAATACAATGTACCTACCTTCTCTCCTTTTGCTATTACCAGTGATCCTTTAGTGACCTTCCATGAATTTTATACGAATGTAACTATGCATCCTTCACTTCCTAGCTGCCTTACTGAAATTAGATTTTTTCTCAACTCAGGAACATGTCTCACCTATTTCATCAACCATTTATTTCCATTCTATAATTTTATCCATATCTTATTCTTTCTTACAATTTTACAGAGTTCACTATCACCCAAATAAACCTACCCAAAATCACCTTGAACATAGTCTTGAAAATATTTCTTATGAAGTGTAGCATGAAATGAAGCCCCTGAATCTAACACCCAAGGATCATTAATATAATCTAAATAAAAGATTAAAATATATTGTAACACATCACTTGATACATTTGCTTCTTGGTTTTTATCTTGTTGTCCATCTCCTTATTTTCCTTTTCAAAACTAATAATCTTTCTCCAAGTGTCTTTTCTTCCCACAAATCTAGCACATCAATGTTCCTCTAGATTTAGATCTTTCTTTCTTATATTTTCCATGATTCCCTAGGCCCTTTTCTCTATCCTTTTATCTTCCCCTATTTTCCATAATCAAAGCATTACTTGACATTTCACCTGTATTTTTTTATTGCATTTCCTCTCTAAGGATAACACCAATAACATCATCAAACTTTAAAGTGTTTGAGTCAGAGACAAAATTTCTCAAAACCAAGACCAAGCCATTCCAACTTTATAACAATGAGCATAGAATCAAAATATCCTTAACCTCATCATCAAAATTTACTCCTACAGAGCTTAACTGATTTGTGATCAACAACAGACCCACCTTCTAAAATTCTAGATTAAATAAATGCTTCATAAAAAATAACTTGTTAGAGGTTGAGGGTTTTTTATACACTCTATCTAATGCCTTTATCACATCCGTTGTATTTTATTTTAAAATATTGAAGGCCACCAACATTTCCAGACACAATCATATTGTTTCTAGTGCCTTTCTGTCAAGAACCTCTTAGTTTTCATCATTCATAGTCGTTGACTTCTTTGGTGTTCCACCCAATGGTAGGAAAAGATCCTTCTGATATATATAGTCCTTCATTTGCATCTTCCATAATTGGTAGTTTTGGTCATTAAAATTCTCAACCTTAAACTTGTCTTCTTCCACCATTACTCTCAATTGGACCAGGAAACTTCTTTTCCTATGAGTTTATCTACCAAATAAACCTTTGGCTATGATACCATTTTTTAGGAATATAGAATGTAGAGCAATAATAATGAAATAAATATATAATTAAATTTCAAAAAATATAATAAAATAGAGATATAGATTTAACGTGGTTCACCCAAATATGGGCTACATCCACACAGAAACTGCCAGTCCTTATTATTCAGTCTAACAAATGAAGAAAAAAAACTTACAATACATCCATTGCAATATCCACTTCACTCTCTCTCTTTTACCACCAGACTACAATGCCCTCATATCAAAGGAGGGTTATAAATTAGGGTAAAAATGTACTAACTTAATTTCTACCATTAGATCTAAAACCTAATAGTAAATGGTCCATATTAACTATGAAATTATAATATTTTATAATCCCCATGGCGTTGCCCCCCATACCCCCTGTCAAGAATTGGGCATAAAAATAAGATCAAGCTCCACCATCCAACAGTAAACCAATATAACATCAAATCAATCATCATCAAAGATCACTTTCACCCTAATTGAACATATATGCCAACCCAATAGTGTAAAATAATTCAATCATTTAAGCTAGTCAAAACCTAGCCAACATATATCAATCAAGTCATCATTTTGGGTTACGTTCAAAATAACCATAATCCAATCAATCAAACATAAAACTCAAATAATGTCCAAGCTTATCACCTATCAACATTCTAGGTTTATCCATACCCTAATCAATCCTAAATCAAGTTAGCTCACCATCAAATCAATCAACTTGATCAAGTTTATCATCCATAATCAACATTAACAATCTAACATCCAATCAACAAAATATCCATATCAAATTTGAACAATAAAATCATAGATAAAACTTTAAATTAGTCTAATCAAACTTCTATCAAAAGGCATAATCCAAATTTGGTCCACCTCATCCAAACATCTAACAATTATTTCTTAATCTTTTCGTTTAATCCCCTACACCTGTCGATTGGGGCCAACAAATAAAAACATCTATCCTTTCTCCGATATTGATCCATGAAACCTAAAATAAATTTTTATATCACCTAAATTAAACATTAAATTTTTAAAAACAAGGAATAGTCCTTTTATGATTCCTAAAAATGGGGCCCAACTTGTTGTAGACTTTGATCCCATAAATCTAACTTCCATCATAAGCAGGAACAATCCAATCCTTCCACATCAAAAATAACCTACTACTACCCCCCAAATTAACCAATCACAATAAAGCTTTCCATTTACCATTTAAATATTAATCATGACATCCATCATCACACTAGCATAGGGAGACTTATCTTGGTAACCCTATCCAATACTAGTCTAACCCCTGAACAACCTCAAACACAAACATCTAATTATGTCCTACCATAATTACACCAAGGAAAATCATCTAATCCAAAATTAAGTGCTTCCCAATCCAAAAATATATATGAACAAAGAGAATATACTCCTCTCAGTGAATCTTTGGAAGCCATCTTTTATCAACTAGTCACAAAAAATATGTTATCTACCCACACACCAAGCCTATTGATCGAAACAAACCTAAGCCTTCTTGGTATAGAAAGGGTGAATACTATCAATATCAAAAATTATATGGGATTTCCATTAATAGATGCTCTACTTTCTGAAATTACATCTGAAATCTAATCAATCGTGTCGACATCAAAATCAAAATTGAATTAAAATCAAGAGGGGACATCGAATAATGAGCAAGAGGGATGTGCCAATATTCCTTTCCAGATCTCAATCATTTTTTTTAATTTATAAATAAATATCAAGATAACTAGCCCATATTTGACAAGCCTCACTTTGGTGAGACTCTATATTATCATTCAGCTACTCCTGAAAAGCCTATCTTCGATGAGGCTATCTTTAATCCACCTATCTTTAATGAACCCTTCTTGATGAGCCCATCTTCGAAGTAACCATCATAAACCAGCAATACATATATTACCCATCATAAAAATACTCCATTTCTATGAATTCATTTATCCCAAAACTTCCATAACTAAGAGGAAAGTGAAGAAGGTATTTGTGGACAATGCAATAAACAGGCCCTTCATACAACCACAATCCAAACATCATCTATCAATAACAAATCAATCCTAACATCTCTTATCAATAAAAAAATAACATATAAAACTAAATTATAATCAAAATCAAATTCAACATCAACATCACCATCAACATCAACATCTACATTAGAATCAGTATCACATAGCATCAACTACACACCTCCTGAAGACATTGGT